>JANAVB010006599.1:44799630-45438803 GCA_029216955.1 Iris pallida | reverse complement strand
ATCCATATTGGCACCGGGTTAGTCTTCTTAAGGTGGAGCAAGGCAGTGAGGCGACAAAGACCAAAAGGCCTAGGCAGGGCCTCAATATTAAAATTACAGATAGTAGTAGGTAAGGCAAGACAAGTTTGTGGCCTATGTTTGAGACTTTGTTAGAATTTGTTTTGTGGCTAATGATTGGGACTTAGTTTTGTGGTTTGGGACTCTAATGCTAAGCAAATTCGTTGTGCATATTGCATACACATTTTCAATCAAGAAACAAGTACTAAGAATATCACTAAGTTGACATAAATTGCAGATAAAGTATTCAATAAAAAACAATTGTAAGTATGGGCCTTTCTAACCATAAACCGATACTAGATAGTAGACACTATAAATGAAGTTCTGAAATATAAAATAAGTAGGAAATACTCAAAACATACTACAGGTGAGAGAAGCCGAGAAAATACTCTCCTGGAGAGAGAGAAGATATTTGTCAAAACAAAAAAAAGGAGAGGAAAAAATACTCAATGGAATGATCAACAACATCCAGAGTATTGAAAATCAATCGTCGACATCATAATCCTTGGGTCTTGGCATAGAAGAGAGAGTCATTGAGAGAGGGAGACTGACAGAAATAAAGAGTTATATGTTGACGCCTGACATTCCACAACAGCGTCGGGGATAGGATTCGGTGGGTCAGGATAGGCACATAAGGATGGGAAAGAGAAAAGTTTATTATTCCTTTCCTATACTCAAATATCTTCTACTATATAATGAGGCTTCAAAACGGCTCAAAAGTGAGCCGTCTAAGCCGTAATTATATCATGGTCCATTTTTTTTTAAAATAAATAAATTATGTAAAAAATTGTTGGAAAAATTTTAATTTGTTATATATATTCAACATGAGGAATCGAACTCAACCAAACAAGAAAAATACCTCCCACTTTAACCACATGAGTTAGAAGAGATATTTGACTGTAATTGGATATTATTCTTATTATACGTATTATACGTGCAAAGCACATGCATTTTTACTAGTCTATATTAAATTATTAATAATAGCTAATAACTTAAGCTAATGGGCCTGGACCATATTCCAAACTCAAAAAGAAATGACATGGGTTGTGACACATTTAACTCAAGGTAGGTAGAGGGCTTGAGGTAGTCGTGGAGGCCTCAGGATCTCGCCACCTAAATGTTAGTTGTCTACGCACCAGAGCATCCAAGACACCAGTTGGCACTAGTCAACTTTATTCAAGACTAATGTGAAATATTACATTAATTGTAATAAAATTTGTAAGATATATTATTATGATCTGTAACCATATTACAAATTATCAATGTATTGATATTTTAGATCTAATGATGAACATTCACCATGTGGTGGAGATGAGAAGTGTAGGATGAGCATGTAAAGATGAGGTGGAGAGGCTTATACAATGAAGGCATCTACAGAATGGAAGTGTGTTGGAAAAGATTTTGATAATCCTCGTACAAAACATCTATGATAATATGAATGCATATACTATTTACACACTGAAAACATTGTCCATATTATGTTAAAGTGGATAGTAATTCAGATTGAATATGAGCCATCAGTATAACTTTTGAGTTCTTGAGCTACTCCTACCAGTGGATACGCTATCCATATTGGTGAGCCACTGGGTCAAGTATTGCTCAACTAGATGAACTCCAATTGCATCCCCACTTGCCTTTAATGCCTCAAAAAAATGATAATGTTGCTGATCCCCATGTCAAAGTATGTGATGACAAGACACAGTAAAACAATATAGTTTTTAAATACCAAGACCCTTAGAACAAGCAGATCTTGAAGCATGTATTACTAATAAGTACATAAGAATACAATTTATTTTGCAGAAGGTACAGGAAAGTAGTTCAAAATTGAGCTTGTAAGCCAAAATTCATGTACAGAATTGAAAGAGTATCTCCCTAGCATGTCATGATCACAGTTCGCAGTATCGGCTGAATCAGTTTTGGCCTGTCCCTGTTCGAAACTGATCACTACAGATACTGGCCGATAGCAACATTGGGGCTCTCTTTTCTGGTCACTTAACAAAAGAAAATTGTCAAGAAAAGTGTGGACACAATGATTTGTCATGTTCATGCTATAGTGTGTCGGACTGTGACAATAATTCCTTATTGACACAAAGTAACCATTACAATTTGTCGAAGTTGCATGTCTATAAATTCACAACAATCATCTATCCTAATATTTATTCTATTCAAAATCATCTGTTGCAAGTGTATTTTGTCTTAAAAAACAAGTAATAATAACAATACCAATTACGGGTAAACAATTCATCACTGCTGAAAATTACTCCAATTTCCGTATAAGGTTAAAGAGAGAAAAATAACACATATATTTGAGATGGATTATAAAAAATATTAGGATCCACATTACTATTCCAATTGTTGTAGTGGAATCCTACACACAGACACAAAAATCATCCTTTGTGTAGTATAGAGCGCAGGAGTGCAAGCGAAATTCTTTACACACATTAGGACCCACAAAACATATCAAAAACCCATATTTTAGTAACAAGCAAAGAAGCAAAACCCATATTTTAGTAACAAGCAAAGAAGCAATATAAACTTTTAGTGACAAGTGATACGGACACATAAGATGCACATCAAGGAAGCAATAAATAAGCTAGAACTTACCATTCTCGGAGCAGATACGTTCCGCTTCTTCTGGGCCTTCATATAAAAGGGTTCTATCCAACACTTCTATTTGCCAAGATCGTCCCAGTTCTTTGAATTCATCTATTGCCGATAAATTTTTGAACAGTGACTTGTTACCTGCAGTGGTACTTGGTTGGAAATATCTGATGGATTCAACTGAAAGATCACCAGATGAAATCAAAATTGATGGGAGGATAACAGAGAGGCCGTCTCGGTTGACTAAATACAAGCATCCCCGAAAGGAGCATCCAATTGATTCTCCAACAAAAGAATAATCCTGTAAAGAAGAAGAAAAACTTTTGGATGGACAGCAACCCAAATCTGTATCATCAAGAACCGATGAAATTACATGTAAACTGGTATGGACAATCTTATAAGTTTTGTGGCCCTTTATACTGGAACCTCTCACAAGCCTAACAATTCCAAAGGGTGAGAAGCAGATAGAATCCTCTTTGTTGTATCTGTCTAAAGGTAGAAATATGCGGCGCATAGGAGCTGAACAAATCTTAGCTTTAGAATGAGAAACTTCCAAAGCATTCAAACGTGAAGCTGACGAAAAGCCACTTGAATAGTTATCGTGTTGGAATTCAGTAAGGTGATTACTTTTTCTAAGTTGAGAAACTCTAGCTTGACTTCCGTTGGACAAACCATCTATTGGCAGATCTAGAGCATACAAAGATCGACCCGGACAAAAATCAGATAATTGTTTCTGGCCACCTATCGCACAACCTGCAGCCTTCCAAGCAGACAACTGACAAGTATGTCCTGATTTGTCAAATGTCTTGTTCTTTTCTGAGATATGATCAGCGGCCCAAATTACATATATTACTCCATATTCATCAATAACAGCCCATAATAAAGAATGTGAAGTGACCATTAATCTTCTGAAAGTCCTAGAATGTACAACTTCTCTAGCAGCTGTTTCACTTCCATTAACTACACCCTCCCGGTCAACTCCTACAGGGAACCCAACTGTTGACGATGCTGACTCCCTATCCATAGACAAATTTTGCTGATTCATTCCAGACGTAACCTTTGGATGCAGTCCACTGCTTCTCATAGCATCAAAACTGGCTACGAAGCTTCCTGAACTTGCATTCCAGATACAGATCATTCCTGAAGTGCTGAGGCAGACGATAAATTCTTCTGAAAACTGGAAATCTGCCCATTCTGGACTTGGACCCGGACCGAGATTCTGGTCTTGAAGGTCGACCGAACAAACCCACTGCATACCCCACTGGTATAGCATAATAACCACCACCAAAATTTTCCCTGCACATCCTACATGGCCATCGCTCTTTCCGTTCGACGAACTCTCGGGGAACGTCAAAACCAAACCAATTAACAAATGCGAGGAGCTGGCAAACACTCTCGAACACGTGAACGATGATCCGAGCGATGAATCGGAAACCGATGCATTGGACTCCAAGAATCTCCTAGTGCTATCAGAAATGTCGAACGACGCAACATCTACGGAATCGGGGAACGCCTTCTCAGGGAACCTAGCCGAGTACCCGATGCCGCTAGACACGGACGCCTCGAGCTTTCCCCACTCCGCCCATTCTCCGTCCTTGGGTTCGACAGCCTCGCCCCTACTCCGAAGGCCTCGGAATGCGTAGACGACAATTCCGTCACTGCCGGACACGAACAGGACCTCCTTGAACCCGGATTCCCCGAAACGGGCGTACGAGTCACCGCCGCAGTGTCCCCACGAGAACGACCGAACGTCGGAGACGCGGCGCACGGACGCGGCGGCGGATCCGTTGGCGTCCTCCGAACGGGACCTATCTGATCCATTCATATTCATCAATACCAAGCACAAAAAGTAATGGTGTACGGATCTGGGAGAGAAATTTGGGGATAGTTACCGAGGACTAGAGGGAGAAGGAAAGCTTCGGAGCGGCGCGAGAGCAGCAGTAGCAATCGGCGCGTCGGAGAAATAGAGGCTTCGGCTATTTCCGAGAGCTGGACCGGGAGCGGCCACCGGCTCCATTTCTGCAGCTGCAGCACAGCAGCAGCTCCGGCTCCGCCGGAGGGAGTCATGGGAACCTGAGATTTCAAAACAATTTGTGCAAAATTCTTCAGAGATTTCAATTGATGGACTAGAAGAAAAAAAAATGAAATTATGGAAATGATTGGGAAGGAAGAAATTCTTTTTGGTACTTTTTGTTTGCGTTCGTCTGTCTGTGATTTTTTTAGGGCAAGGTCAATTTGGAGTGGAGATGGGGAGAGGAAAAGGGGAATGGGTGGTTCCAACTTTAACCGCCTCCCTCAGACCCTCTGATATTTACGATCACAGGCTCGATTGTGAACACTATTTATTAATACGAGTTCAAAGAATCCAATATATAACAACATTTTGGGGACATGTTTACACAATTTGTACAGTATAAAGATAAGAGTGTGATTACCATTTCGCCCTTCGTCTAAGAAACTATCGTTCTTCTGTCATCCAGCCACAGAAAAATAGCTTACACCTTAACCATATGAGTTAGAGATGAAGAGCAACTCACACTTTAACCATATTGAGTTAGAGGTGTTTGACATTTCGTCCTTAATCGTTACTTTTAGTCATGAGCTCAAGAACAAAAAAACACGTGATCCTTCCTCATATACCACCACGAGTTTATGATGTAACCGTGAAATCAAGATAAAAATTCATTGAGAAATATATCGAAGAGTTGGCGCTGGACTAGCCGAAAATTTGAGTTTATCGGAAGCTTGGTCTAATAAAATTCCTGAAAAATGAGCTTTTTATGATTGCATTGGTAATAATTCGACAAAAGGGAGATTATTCAGAGCATGATCAATGGACAGCGAAGATGGAATAGCCGTTGGGTGGTTAGGGCACCCCGTCTTTAGAGAATAAAGAAGGGCGCAAGCTTTTTGTACGCCGTATGTCCACTTTTTTTGAAACACTCCCAGTAGTTTTCTTTTGGTAGATGGAGATAGAATTGTGAAGTTATAAGCTTGTGTAAGTTGTGTGATTATATAATCACCGATGACCCAATAAATTAGAAGGCTTATATAATCTATACTACTATATAATAATGAGAAAAATAGACTTCATCATGAATTATTTTTCCACAAATGCCCTCGTCTATATTTACTAGTTAAAATTGTTCATTTTATACGTGAGAAAAGTAGATCTTACCGTTGAAGTTTTTGTTTAAAAAATGCATTAATCTATATTTACTAATTAAAACAGTTCATTCAATTTAATATGGATAGTTATGTTATTGTGTATAAAAAATTAAGAAAATTGTTTGCTTTTTTCAAGTATTATAAAATACTTGCAAGAGTCAAGACACATGCATATATACTAGATATTAATAATGTAACTTTTCTGTTTTTACATTTAGACATCTCTTTTTTTTTATAGAAATTATAATAACATAATACTTGGAATGTTAGAAAAAAAGTAGTTTTAGAGTGGTTAAAAAAATTTCAAATTTGAATATTTTTTTTCATTCCTACAATGTCATGTCATGAACAATCACGAGCAGAGGAGAGATTGTTTTCTGTTTAAATGGCACTATTAGAGCTGTCAAGACGGACCGGCGGGGCGGGCCGTCCCGTAACCCACCATAACCCACCATTTGGCGGGCGCGGGATGGGCCGACCCATCATTTTGGCGAGCTGAAAAAATTTCAACCCAGCCCAACCCGCCGACGGGCCGCGGGTTAGGCGGGCCGGCCCGATTATATTTTTTAATTTTTTAATTATTGTTTTAGTTTCTTAAAATGAAAAAAAAATCATATATATAATATTTTCTACTAACTCTCATATGCATCAAATTACAAATAAAATACAAGAAATATTATAATAGTAGATATTTCTTTAAAACACCTTCATTCATGTAAATAAATGACCAAATTTAATATTTTATACGTCATTACTTGCATTAAATGATAATTTTTATCATTTACAATACATCTTTTATACAAAACACAAAGATTTTTGAATCCTAGGGCTGACTGTGCCAAGATAAAGAGTGGTTGGAATTTAATCTTGGTGAATCAACGGTTGTGGATGAGCATTATTGAGAGTGGGGTTTTATGGGGAATCCAAGGAGTGGGGTGGGATTTTATGGGAAATGAGCATTATTAAGAGTGGAATTTTATGGGGAATCCAAAGAGTGGGCTTTGCACTCATAATGGTTGTGGATGAGCATTATTGAGAGTGGGGTTTTATGGGGAATCCAAAGAAAATTCACATCCAGCAGTGGTTGGGATTTAATATTTTGATGGGGGCCTCATAATTATTATTGTTCGTTTAAAATTGGGGTCCAAGATTTTGAGGGAGAATACCTTAAATGAACCGTGCCCGGGCACGGGTTATGACTAGTATCTCATATATGTGCTAAATAAAAAAATTAAAAATTTTATAAAAAAATAGATGACGGGCCAACCCACTTGGCCCGCGGGCTAGTCCACCGCGGGGCGGGCTAGTAGCGGGCCAGCCCGCCTGTTTGGTGGGCTCCTAAATGCTCGGCCCAACCCACCTTTTTGGTGGGCGGGGCAGGCCGGCCCAACGGGCTTAGCCCATTTTGACAGCTCTAGGCACTATCTATGAGCAAGTATGAAGCTAGAATTAGGGAGTGTCTTTTGCTTATTACCATAAAAGTAAAGTAATTTAGTTTTTAAATAGTACTTAGCGTCCTAAACAAATTATCAAAATTCATTCTATTCTAGCTTATAAGTTAAAATGGTTATACATTCAAGAGAGTATCAGCACCAGTGGTCTAGTGGTAGAATAGTACTCTGCCACGGTACAGACCCGGGTTCGATTCCCGGCTGGTGCAAAAAATATGTTTTTTTCTTCCTAAAAAAAAAAAGAATATGTTTTTCTGCTTTTTTTTTTTACCGCATTTTTTCCGTTTTCCATTTCAGCACGAGTTTTGCACTTTTCAAAAAAAGAAAGACTGAGCGAATGTTCCATTTTCCAATTAAGCTGCTCTTTTCAAAAAAGAAACAGGAGTTATATGCTGCTTTTAAAAGAAAAAGAAAAATAAAGATGAGTGAAGCATAGGGGTGAGCAAATACCGACTGATACCGAAAAATCGATCGAATACCGATTAAACATATCCCAAAAATTGAACCGAAATTATATATCGATACCGAATTGTCAAACCGACTAAAATATGGTATAATGGTATTGGTAACGGTTTGAATGTAATACCATACCAAAAATACCGAACCGAATATATATATATATATATATATATATATATATATATATATATATATATATATATATATATATTAATCTTTTTCGTGATTAATTTTAAACTACTAATTTTTATTTTTATCTTTGTTTTGGTCAGTTTCTTAGAACTTAGAATGGATTTTAGTAGACTTGAAATAATGTTAAGAATGCTAAGAATTGAGTTTTAATCTTTTGAGCTTATGTTTTTTGTTCTCATAAATTTTTGAAGTGAATTTTGATTATTTAAATTTATACTAAAAATTAAACTTAATGACCGTGTTTTAAGTAAATTTTGGTTACTTAAACTTATACTAAAGATTAAACTTAATGACCGCATTTTGGTAGAGATTTGGCTTTAAAATTTAATGCTTCAAAAAAAGTAATAAAAAAAAAGGTTAAGAAATTCTGTTGATTGATCAAATGTTAATTTGAATTTTTTTACAGAATTCGTCACGAACAATCACGAGCAGAGGAGATATTGTTTTCTGTTTAAATGGCACTATCTATGAGCAAGTATGAAGCTAGAATTAGGGTCTTTTGCTTACCATAAAAGTAAATTAATTAGCTTTTATAATAGTACTTAGCGTCCTAAACAAATTATCAAAATTGATTTTGATATAGTCGTATAAGTTAAAATGGTTATACATTTAAGCCATAAGCAGCACCAGTGGTCTAGTGGTAGAATAGTACCCTGCCACGGTACAGACCCGGGTTCGATTCCCGGCTGGTGCAAAAATTATATTGTTTCTGCTTTTGTTTTTACCGCATTTTATCCCTTTTTTTACCGCATTTTTTCCATTTTCCATTTCAGCACGAGTTCTGCACTTTTAAAAATAAGAAAGAATGAGCGAATGTTCCATTTTCCAATTAAGCTGCTCTTTTCAAAAAAGAAACACGAGTTATGCTAATTTTTTAGGGGAAAAAAATAAAAAATAAAGATGAGTGAAGCGAGGATGAGGCTCCAAAGGAAGCAATATGGACTGGGGTTAGATTGTTCTCAACAAGAGTAATTTTACTTGCAAAATTCAAATCCATACAGAAAATAATTAGAAAAGTATTATCCTCGGTAAGATCCAATCCTATTGTGAGTTTAGAAAATAGTTATTGCCACATTGGAATAACAAGTTTTCATTGATAAAGTTCTTCTTCAATGCAAATGTTTACATAATAAAGACATTGTGAAGTTGGTTGTCTACTTCTAGACAATGTACTTAACAATGACTTTACCTCCACATCATCAATTACGAATTAAAATATTTAGAAATAAGTGAAAGAGGATAGAAGTTGTCTTGGAAGTTGAAAAAAAAAAATTAGGCTAAATTTCAACTTAATACCCTCAACTATCCATGTTTTACAATTTGATACCCTAAACTTTCAAAATAGCCAACTTGATACCCTGAAAATATATTTTCCAAAATGTCCCCCCTCTCTCTCTTTCCCAGCCTTATCCCTAAACACCCCCCCTCCCCGGCCCCCCCTCCCGCCGTTAACACCCCCCCCCCCCCGGCCCCCTCCCGCCTCGCCGCCGCCTCTCGTGCGTGTCGCTGGCCAGCGAGCGAGCCTCCAGCCCGCCCACGCCCGCCGCTAGCTGCTGCGCGTCTGCCGCTGCCGCTTCGGCGAGCCGTCCCGCTCGGCCCCCACGTTCCTCGCCGGGGAGAGGGGGGGGGGGGGGAGGGGGACACCGGAGAGGGGGGAGGGAACGCCGGAGAGGGGGGAGGGGAGGGGAATGGAGGGGGCAGGGGTATTTTCGGGATTATTTTGGTTTTAGGGTATTAAGTTGAAAATATTCAATAGTTGATGGTATTAAATTGACTATTTTAAAAGTTTAGGATATCAAGTTACAAAACATGGATAGTTGAGGGTATCAAGTTGAAATTTAGCCAAAAAATTATTGTCTTCTCAATGCTTTTAAGTCACGTTTGGTTCGCGGAATTGGAGCCTTGGAAAAGGAAAGTGATTCATTTCATTTATTTGGATGCCTAAAAAAATAAGGAGAAAAGAAATATGATTCCGGTGGGGGAGGGGGAGACTCTCTAAGAATTCATTTTTCCTCCCAATTTCCTTGACATTTCCAAATATCGGAAAGAAAATTGATTGGAATTATGAACAAAAATCACTTTCCTTTCCGCGAACCAAATGAGGCATTATATTGGAGAAGATTTTCCTACTTCACTGTCTTAGGTGAATATAATTTTGCCACCTATAAAAAAACATTGTCTTGTACTTTATACCACATATGAATTACATCACATTACAAGATAATAGGGTTGGAGATGCTCTAAACAATTCTCACCCATTTCCGTAGTCTTATGCAGTAAGAAAAATATAAATTTGCTCTACTGAAATATGTGGATATAGTTATGTTGGTGCTCTTGCTCCTTGACATGAAAAGTGTTTGCTCTCAACATGCCTAGCAAAGTTTAGTCCCACATTGGAAAAGCACCATGAGTTATCTCAACATATATACTTGTATGTGTTGTTGAGATATGCACATGGGGTGGTGACCCTAAGGAGGGAATCATGTGGGTGATTTTACTAGGAGGTAAGGATAAGGCTCCAAGGAAAGCATTCATGCTTTTTGCTCTTGGAAAATTAATTTCCATTGGGGCTAAGTCCCGTAGGGGCTTAGCGACTCGGACACGGACTCGGGCTGTCACACTCAAAATATTATTATTATTATTATTATCTATTATTGTCTTGTGTTAACTTATCTTGTGGTTAGGATTTTTGTCATTTTGTGACCCTAACCCTAGCCCTAGCCTTAACCCTAACCCTAGCCCTAGGAGGGGTGCAAGGTGTCCCTACAAGGGATGGGGGGGACACCTCACCACAACCCCAACCCCTATATAAACACACACACACCACACATCAAAACCAAAGAAGGAAAAAAAAAAAGAAGAATAAAACAAACTCACACACCCACCACACACCACCCGACCCCCCCAAGCCCTTTGCTGCTGCTGCCGCTCCCTTTGCTGCTGCTGCCGCTACTGCTCAGCCGCCCGCCGCCGCCAGCGCCGCCGCCCGCCGCCCCTGCTGCCGCCGGCCAGCCTCCGGTCACCACCCCAGCACCACTTCATCTCCACTTCCACTTCCTCTTCCCCCAACTCCATCTTCAACCTCTTCATCATCATCATCTTCCATCTCCAAGGAGAAGGCTAAACCTAGGTATGTCAATTTTCTCCCTCTTTCCCCAAATTTCTATGTGTATTCTTACTTCTAGAACCCTAGGATTAGAAAATTCTAACCAATAAATGGTTATTGGGTTCAATTAGGATTTACGGAGGAATCCAGGCTATTCTCAACCTAAGGCAAGTCCTCTTTCTTTTCCCTCTATTCCTTCGAAATTTTCTTGTTTAATTTTCTAACGTGGGAACAATTGTAGATAATTTTAAATTCTGAATTTATGAATATTCTAACAAGAATCCAATTTTGTTGAATGTAATTGGAAATTGGGAATTGTCTTACATATGTATATATGTGTTTATGAATACTTGGACACATGAATGAATGTACTGGACACAATACAAATAATATATGCAATAGACATCTTGGGTAGGATACAACACAAATTTATATGAATTTGGGCACAACACCAAAGGATTCTTGGACACATGATATATATATATGTACACACCTTGACACAAATTATAGACACAACACACGATTTATGTGGACACTTATAAATTTTGGTGTCACTTGGGAATACGACCAACATACAATATATCTTCTTCATTTATTTAGAGTTCACTTACCTTAGTATTAATTTTACAATTTTGGGATAATTTCGTTATACAGAGTTGAGAATTTGTCAATTCATTTCAACACTTTAATTCTGTCCAAATTAGAATTTTTACTAAATTAACATATTTAGATTTCATTTCGCATCCCCAAGTAGTTAAAATATGACACATAGAAGCATGAGTTAAATTGGGCATTTAGACCTATCTTGTGTACAACATAAATTGGAGGTCAGAATTGGTATTTTTTTTTTTACTAACAACCATGTCTTCTTTAAAGTTGGTAGATTTTCGGAAATCAAGTTACTAATAATCCTAAATAGTTTGCTTGCTTGCTAAAGGAAAAAGGTAAAATTGTTTGCTTGCTTGCTTGCCAAGGTAAAGGTTCCTTTAATCAAGTATACACATTATACAACTGCGTGGTTCCGGTGTTGAGAGTTGCTCCACCGAAGGGGTCGGCGTACCCGGATATTAAATGCGTGGTTCCGGTGTTGAGAGTTGCTCCACCGAAGGGGTCGGCGAGCCCATATATTTCTTTTATATCATGTTTTGTAAATTGTCGGAGCTCCTAAATACAAAGGAGACTCTGCCGAAATTTTTGAAAAATTTAGGAGATAGACAAATTTCTGATCTTCGAAAATTTTAGAATCATTGGGTGGGGAGGACAACTGAATATCCCTAGATATCCCGTAACATAATAACCATAAAAAGGCTGATCAGCAATTCCTGAATATCCTGATGAGTACTTCTATATAAGTACTAGCCCAAGAGAGGCTCCTGTCCTGCTACTTCTATTCCGACAGTAACATCGAATAGATTGGTTTTAGCCCAAGGGAGGCTCCGAAATTACAACCTGATCCCAGGTTAACGGGATTGTTCACGGGAATTATTTAGGGAATTAATTCAGAGTACTGTTCTCAAAATTGCATTGCATTTAGTCTACTAAATTTCATCTTACTCCAGCAAATAACTCCACCTATCAAAGGTGGGTAGTTTCTTGGTTGCTCAAGGGAAGCAAAATCCTACTGAGAGCTCAAGGGAAGCTCAGGAAATCTTACAATCCATGGAGTAGGATGTCATTTACATTTCCTTGATTTTGTGAAGTAAACCCATATAATAGTGCTAGTTGGCATATTTCTTTCCTTTAAGAAAAACTGCATCTTTCTTTTGTATACTTTACCGTCCTTGACCGAGGACTTGCTTGTCGTTTTCTAAAATGACCTAGTATTGTTCACTAGGTGAAGAAGAGGACGTCTCCGCCGAAGTAACGCCGCAGTACAACGAGGAATAATCGTCTGATAACTTGCTAGTTATTTCTTTTGTAATAAGCTTGTAAAGTATTGTTGATGAAGTATGTATAATAAGATGTAATCTCTGGCATTTTCCATTTTTGCTGACGTTTACGGGCGACAATCGCGGATTTTCGGCGCGTAGCCTGGGGATGTGTATGACGTCACCATTCCATTTGGGAAGTGGGACGTGACACGGGCTCATGGGCTCATGAGGTGTAATGTGGCGTTTTGTTGGCGCACTTTGCCCTTAGCACGTCAGCTCGTCGCTAGGCGCATAGTGCGCTTAAGTTGCGCGAGCCACTTGCGCGGCCAGGTTGCACAGGGTGCGCGGTTGCGCCAGGTTGCGCCGGTGCGCCCGGTAGCTCGTCGCTAGGCGCATAGTGCGCTTAAGTTGCACGAGCCACTTGCGCGGCCAGGTTGCGCAGGGTGCGCGGTTGCGCCAGGTTGCGCGAGTTGCGTCGGTGCGCCCGGTTGCGCCCGGTTGCGCGAGTTGCGCAGGTGCGCCAGGTTGCGCGAGTTGCGCAGGTGCGCCGGGTTGCGCAGGTTGCCCGGGTTGCGCCCGGTTGTGCGGGTTGCGCCAGGTTGCGCGGATTGCGCGGGTTGCGCCAGGTTGCGCGAGTTGCGCAGGTGCGCCAGGTTGCACGAGTTGTGCCAGTGCGCCAGTTGCGCTAGGTGAGCCAGTGCGCCAGGTGCGCAAGTTGCGCCAAGTGAGCCAGTTGCGCCAAAGCATTCATGCTTTTTGCTCTTGGAAAATTAATTTCCATTGGGGCTAAGTCCCGTAGGGGCTTAGCGACTCGGACACGGACTCGGGCTCATGGGCTCATGAGGCGTAATGTGGCGTTTTGTTGGCGCACTTTGCCCTTAGCACGTCAGCTCGTCGCTAGGCGCATAGTGCGCTTAAATTGCGCGAGCCACTTGCGCGGCCAGGTTGCGCAGGGTGCGCGGTTGCGCCAGGTTGCGCGAGTTGCGCCGGTGCGCCCGGTAGCTCGTCGCTATGCGCATAGTGTGCTTAAGTTGCACGAGCCACTTGCGCGGCCAGGTTGCGCAGGGTGCGCGGTTGCGCCAGGTTGCGCAAGTTGCGCCGGTGCGTCCGGTAGCTCGTCGCTAGGCGCATAGTGCGCTTAAGTTGCACGAGCCACTTGCGCGGCCAGGTTGCGCAGGGTGCGCGGTTGCGCCAGGTTGCGCGAGTTGCGCCGGTGAGCCCGGTTGCGCCAGGTTGCGCGAGTTGCGCAGGTGCGCCAGGTTGCGCGGGTTGCGCCAGGTTGCGTGAGTTGCGCAGGTGCGCCAGGTTGCGCGAGTTGTGCCAGTGCGCAAGTTGCGCCAGGTGAGCCAGTGCGCCAGGTGCGCAAGTTGCGCCAAGTGAGCCAGCTACGCCAGCGCGCATGTTGCGCCAGCTGCGCAACGTGCGCAATGCGGCTATAGGCGCGCGCTTGACTCATTCTTTGGCGCATCTCGTGCAGTTCGTGGCTTTCCACGTTCTGACTGATTCGTAACTGATCCTGGATTTGTGGATCTGACATTATGTCGTGGCACACATTTCGAATCTGGACAGTTACATCAGTAGCTATATATTCAGAGCCTCTATTCTCTCTCGATATACACTTCTAACACTTCAGAAATTCAGGAAGAGAGAAGAGAGAGCTGCTGCGCACCGTGTCCTTCCTCGTGCAACCGAAGTCCGTCATCGTTCCGAGCAGTCCATCTTAGAGCAATTTTCAGAGCGTTCCAGAGTTCATTCGAACTTGCTGGTTCCTGGAAGCTGACCGTGTGGGCAGATCTAGCTTTGAGCACTGGTGTTTTTGACACCCCAGCAGGCCACCACCTTCCATCTTTCGCCTGTCACCTTCACTGCTGCCTTTAGTAATTCGGCCAGCATCTTCTTCTTAGAAGCACTGCTATCGTTTGCTACGTATACGAAATCTTCTTAGATTTTCGTATTCCAGAATCCTTATAGGATCTCTGGTTGTGCATCTTCCTAGAAGTGTTGCATTGGAACGTTGTTTTTATAACTATTTCATTCGTTTTTTCCAATGAAAATATTGTGCCCCAGTTCTAACAATCTCAAAGCTAGACCAGCACAATGGAAAACTCTCGTGCCTCTCTCTTCGATACCAGCTTTAACAAACTGGAGAAGTTCGACGGAGAACACTTTCAAATATGGAAGAGAAAAATTACTCTCAATCTACAACTGGTGGACGTCGATCATGTGCTGATTGAGACTGAACCAATGATTCCAGAAGGACCGACGACTCCAGAAGGTGGTACAGCAGATGCCATTGCTGCTGCACAAGTCAAATTGACCAAATGAAGAAGGGACAATAGTCTTTGTAGGCTATTGATTCTGAATGCAATGGAGGATTCCCTGGCAGAGTCATACTCCAAGAATCCTTCTGCCAGGGATATCTGGGAGTCCTTAGGAAAGTTGTATGAAGATGACGACAATAGATCGAAAATCTTCATCGTCGAGAAGTACCACAAGTGGCTCTTCGAAGACGAGAAGGCTATGCTGCCTCAGGTAAAAGAGTTCTTGAAGCTGCGCTAGAAGCTAGAAGACGAGAAAATGCCCCTCGTCGACAAGTTTGTCGTTGGAGGAATTGTCTCTAAACTTCCCACGGGATGGAGTACATTCTATGCAAGAATGCACCGGAAGAAGCTGGATATCAGCTTGGAAGATCTCCTTCAAGAGATTCATGTTGAGGACGAGATGCGTTCTCAACAGAAGATGGACACTCTGTCCAAACAGTTGGCCAAGGCCAATCTGGTGCAGACGAGAGAGCCCAAGGGGAAGCAGGTGGCTTCTCATCACAAAAAGAAGGATTCCACTAATCTGAAAGTGAAGGGTCCTTCATTCAAGCAACAGAAGTCCAAGTCCCACGTGACTTGCTTTAATTGTGGCAAGAAAGGCCACTACAAAAGTGAATGCAGATCTAAGCCCAAACAATCAGAGAAAGGTGAGCCTAGTAAGGTTTCTTTGGTTTCTAACCTCGTTGCTATGATCGCTCAGGTCACAACTGTGGGGGCTGACTCTGACTGGTGGATAGACACCGGTGCGACTTGCCATGTCTGTTCTGGGAGAGAATGGTTCATCACGTACCAGCCAACTTCTGAGAAGGTTGTCATGGCGAACCAGGCCCAAGCTGAAGTTCTGGGGATCGGGACTGTGGAGCTGAAACTCACTTCCGGGAACACTTTGACGCTCCAAGGAGTAAAGCATGTTCCGGTGATTGCCAAGAACCTGATCTCTGGGAGTCTGTTTAGCAACGCAGGCTTGAGGATAGACATTAATGCTGGTCAAATGGTGATGTCCAAGAAGGAAACATACTTCGGGAAGGCTTATCAAACCGAAGGGATGTTTAAAATTCAGCTTGTAAACTAGTCTAATGAAATCAATACAATCGCTCTTTCTGATTATTCTCTTGAGTTGTGGCATAATAGGCTAGGACATGTTCATTGTAAAAGAATAAACAAAATGTCTAGTCTAGGACTTATCTCCAAATGTGGGGGTAAGGTAGAGAAGTGTGAAGTATGTGCTCAGATAAAGATCACTAGAAAACCCTTTCATCGGGTCAATCGAAGCACAGATCTTCTGGAGTTGGTACACTCTGATATTTGTGACTTCAAACAATTCTCTACAAAAGTCGGGATGAAGTATTTCATAAACTTCATCGATGACTTCTCTAAGTACGCGTTCGTCTACTTGCTCAAGTCCAAAGACGAAGCGTTCGAGAAGTTCAAGGAGTTCAGGGCTGAAGCTGAACGGCAAACTGGACAACAACTCAAGAGATTGAGAAGTGATCGAGGCGGAGAATATCGGTCTCATAAATTCGCATCGTTCTGCAAAGAACATGGAATCATCTGCGAGACTACTGCTCCGTATTCTCCTCAATCTAACGGAGTAGCAGAGAGGAAAAACCGAACGTTGACAGAAATGATGAACTCAATGCTGCTAACTGCAGGTCTTCCAATATGCTACTGGGGAGAAGCTGTATTAACGGCCACTTTCATTCTGAATAGAGTACCTTATGCAACTTCTGACATAACTCCTCATGAACTCTGGTTCAAAGTCAGACCTAACTTGAATGTCATTCGAGTGTGGGGGTGTCTGGCTTATGTGAAGCTCCCAGATCTGAAGATTCAGAAGCTGGGGACAAGGACTACGAAGGCGATCTTCTTGGGTTATGCCGATAAGAGTGATGCTCGAAGATTTCTTGATATTGAGTCAAATCATATCATCGAATCTCGCGATGCTGAATACTTTGAAGACATGTTTGCAAGACATATAAATATTATTCTTCCAGATATTCCGGAGAATGATGTAGGTGCAAATGAGACTGAGATCTCATATGAGCCAGTAGTCCAAGATGAAGTTGTTGGTGGAGAAACAACAATTGAACCAGAACTCGCTGAGCCGTCGACGAAGCGAGCAAGGAGGCCGAAGAGCTTCGGAGATGACTTTGTCACCTATCATGTGGAAGCAGATCCGCTTACCTATGATGAGGCGATGGAGACCAGAGATGCTGTCTTCTGGAAGGAGGCAATAGACAATGAAATTGACTCAATTACCTCCAATAACACATGGGTGTTAGTTGATTTACCCAAAGGAGCAAAACCCATCGGATGCAAGTGGATCTTCAAGAAGAAGATGAAAGCTGATGGAACCATTGACAAGTTCAAGGCCAGGCTAGTGGCCAACGGGTTTTCTCAGAAGCAGGGGATCGACTACTTTGACACATATGCTCCAGTAGCACGGATGACAACCATCAGATTGTTAATTGCCCTTGTGGCAATACATAAACTGGTGATACACCAGATGGATGTGAAAACAGCATTCCTGAATGGCGAGCTGACCGAGGAGATTTATATGCAACAGCCAGAAGGATTTGTCGTCAGAGGCCTTGAAGACAAAGTCTGCAAGTTGGTAAAATCTCTATACGGCTTGAAGCAAGCTTCCAAAATGTGGCATAAGAAGTTTGACAAAGTTCTAAGGTCAAACGGCTACAGGGTCAGCGAAACCGACAAGTGTGTTTATACTAAATTTGCTGATGGAAGATGAGTCATCGTTTGTATGTACGTGGACGACATGCTAATCCTAGGTACGGATATAAGCTGTGTCACTGAGACAAAGAAGTTCCTCTCGACAAAGTTCAGTATGAAGGACTTGGGGGATGCTGACGTTATCTTGGGACTCAAGATTATCCGGACAGACACTGGATTGACACTGTCACAATCTCATTACATTGAGAAGATGCTCACTCGATACGGGTATCATGATCTTCCTATTATTGATACGCCGTACCGAAGTGATCAGAAGCTGGAGCCAAACTCGAAGGAAAGCGTCATGCAATTGGAGTATGCTAGCGTCATCGGGAGTTTGATGTACGCTACTACTGCCACTAGGCCTGACATAGCTTTTGCTGTGGGAATGCTGAGTCGATTCACGAGCAATCCAGGCGTCGAGCACTGGAAAGCTGTGAATCGTGTTATGAGATATCTCAAGAAGACTCAGACATATGCGCTACACTTCAGCGGAGAGCCGCCGGTAGTAGAAGGCTTCAGTGATGCCAGCTGGTGCTCAGAGTTGGAGAGCGAGAGGTCCACTGGTGGATTCATTTTCACAATGGGTGGAGCTGCTATATCGTGGAAGTCGAAGAAGCAGACTATGCTCTCGCGGTCTTCTATGGAATCTGAGTTCTTTGCACTTGATACCGCAGCAGATGAAGCAGAATGGCTTTGGGAGCTCATGTATGATCTTCCAGTGGTTGGAGCGCAGATACCGGCAATTCCGATATACTACGACAACCAAGCGACTGCGACGGTGGCATCAAATGATCTCTTCAACGGAAAGAAAAGAACTGTGCGGTTAAAGCACAGGGAAGTGAACGATCTCATCAAGAGAGGTGTCATTGCAGTAATCGATGTTCGGAGTCAGGAGAACCTGGCGGATCCGTTCACGAAGGGCCTCAAGCGTCAGCTGGTTGAAGACACAGCAGGGAAGATGGGCTTGAAGGCATTCTGATAGTATGTTTTTGTAATCCTACCATAAAGTTTTATGTTATTAGTTCAAAGAGAAATCTACTAGACATCTAACTTTTGGTTCAAGGGAGGACCACTGACTGGAAAACTATCAGGTAACAGTGGGTACTTGTTCTTGGGAACATGGAAGGGTTACAAACCCATAACCACTGTTGTCTACTATGTGTTTTCTGCGAAAAACGGATCCTGTGTTGAGGGTGGCTTAAATGCCTTAATAAGTTCTCAGGTAGAGTGAATGCCTGGTGTGCTTTACAGGAAGCACGGTAGCGCAGCACTACAAGAAGTAAAACTCCATGCTACAGTGGGATGACTCCACTATGAGGTTCCCAGGTAGGGGCAATGCCTCGGCTTTGCAAGCCAAGTCATAGCGGCGTAGCACCGCAAATAGGCAGGTAGCCTAATGCTGTATGATGAAATTAAAGAGTTGTAGACAACACTACAAAGGGGAGGGTGACCCCATGTTACAGTGGCACGACACCACGATGAGGTTCCCAGGGAGGGGTAAAGTCTCGGCCTTGCAAGCCATGTCGTTGCGGCGTAACACCGCAAGGAAGCCTTAAGCTTCATGCTGGGTAGAATGGCACTACAAAGAGGCTGTGACCTCATGCTGCAGTAGTGTGACACTACGATGAGGTTCCCAGGTACGGGTAATGCCTCGGCTTTAGGCCATGTCATAGCGGCGTAGCACCGCAAGGAAGCGCAAGGCTTCATGCCATGTCTCTTTAATAAAGAACTTACCTATAGTGTATGGAAAGAGATATCAGGCCGTCTCTTGAGGGTAAACTTGTAGACGCCCAAAATTATACACTGAAATCCGGCTGGCACAAGGCCTTTAATGTGCAGCCAGAAGCACATGTAACTACACTTTGTGAGTGGAAAGAATTACAATTGTGGTGCAGAATTCAATGCATAGTCCATTCTTGTATCACACTGTTATTTAACCCATGCGGGAAGATTCAAGTCGTCAGCGACATCTATCCTAATGCAAAATGGACAGTTACTGTGGGGAACGCTCAACCCTAGACACATATATATGTTGAGATATGTGGAGAATTGTTGGTGCTCTTACTCCTTGACATGAAAAGTGTTTGCTCTCAACATGCCTAGCAAAGTTTAGTCCCACATTGGAAAAACACCATGAGTTATCTCAACATATATACTTGTATGTGTTGTTGAGATATGCACATGGGGTGGTAACCCTAAGGAGGGAATCATGTGGATGATTTTACTAGGAGGTAAGGATAAGGCTCCAAGAAAAGCATTCATGCTTTTTGCTCTTGGAAAATTAATTTCCATTGGGACTAAGTCCCGTAGGGGCTTAGCGACTCGGACTCGGACACGAACTCGGGCTCATGAGGCGTAATGTGGCGTTTTGTTGGCGCACTTTGCACTTAGCACGTCAGCTCGTCGCTAGGCACATAGTGCGCTTAAGTTGCGCGAGCCACTTGCGCGTCCAGGTTGCGCAGGGTGCGCGGTTGCGCCAGGTTGCGCGGGTTGCGCCAGGTTGCGCAGGTGCGCCAGGTTGCGCGAGTTGCGCAGGTGCGCCAGGTTGCGCGGGTTGCGCCCGGTTGCGCAGGTGCGCGGGTTGCGCCAGGTTGCGCAGGTGCGCCAGGTTGCGCGAGTTGTGCCAGTCGCAAGTTGCGCCAGGTGAGCCAGTGCGCCAGGTGCGCAAGTTGCGCCAAGTGAGCCAGTTGCGCCAGCGCGCATGTTGCGCCAGCTGTGCAACGTGCGCAATGCGGCTATAGGCGCGCGCCTGACTCATTCTTTGGCGCATCTCGCGCAGTTCGTGGCTTTCCACGTTCTGACTGATTCGTAACTGATCCTGGATTTGTGGATCTGACATTATGTCGTGACACACATTTCGGATCTGGACAATTACATCAGTAGCTATATATTCAGAGCCTCTCTTCTCTCTCGATATACACTTCTAACACTTCAGAAATTCAGGAAGAGAGAAGAGAGAGCTGCTGCGCACCGTGTCCTTCCTCGTGCAACCGAAGTCCGTCATCGTTCCGAGCAGTCCATCTTAGAGCAATTTTCAGAACGTTCCAGATTTCATTCGAACTTGCTGTTTCCTGGAAGCTGACCGTGTGGACGGATCTAGCTTTGAACACTGGTGTTTTTGACATCCCAGCAGGCCATCACCTTCCATCTTTCGCCTGTCACCTTCACTGCTGCCTTTAGCAATTCGGCCAGCATCTTCTTCTTAGAAGCACTGCTATCGTTTGCTACGTATACGAAATCTTCTTAGATTTTCGTATTCCAGAATCCTTATAGGATCTCTGGTTGTGCACCTTCCTAGAAGTGTTGCATTGGAACGTTGTTTTTACAACTGTTTCATTAGTTTTTTCATTGAAAATATTGTGCCCCGGTTCTAACAAGTTATACTTACAGCTGCTTAATAAGAAACTAATTCCAACATAACACAAACGCACGCCTCGCAACAATGATCACAGCCGCAGCAGCCAACTCATGAAGAGAGGTTGCACAGCGATCTGATGCTGTCAACGACATCGTCGATGGCAGAGTGCGAGCCGGCAGTCCCAGCGAACGGCAGATGTTTCCGTGCTTCTGCGCGGTCAAAATAGAACGCACCGGACACCAACTTCTCTTTCGGCTGCAGAGCCAACCAAACAATTGTGTCTGCTCCTTCCTCGCTTGTCCTAAGCTTTCCTGACATCCTGAGAAATTCATCAGAGAGAACAGACCCAGTCATCGCATGTCCTCCGTAGACGCAAAGAAACGAAGGTATAGGAAAGAGGGATCACCTCTCGGAGAAACCAGGCATGCTTTTGGCAACACCAGGTGTTTCAGCCCAACCTGGGTGCATCGAATAGAAGCCTATCCCCTTGTCTCTGTGAGCTTCTGCCCATTTCTCAGTCAATGCCACCTGAAAAAGTCGAAGAGACTTGCGTATATAACAGCAGAACTAGAGTTCACAGTTCAGAATTAAATCAAGATTAGTCTCGTAGTTGGCCAAGCCAACAGGTAGTACATACCAGCTAACCACACTAGACCCACTTTCTTTCCAACAGAAAGCATTTAAGGGTCTGTAGGAACATAACTCGGGTTCTGATAAATTGAATTTCTGTTCTGACCGGATTTGTCCGATAGGGCTCTGGAATGGAAGATGTTGCAAATGGATTTTTGGTTTAGCCAAAGTAAAAAAAAAAAAAACCTGGTCCTTTCAGTCTCGGACAACTTATATATAGTTGTACTCTTTTTTATGTTTTAATGAACGAAACCTAGCCCATTTCTTTTCTCCTTCCTTTTCTCTAGTTTTCATCGATCTTTACTAGTGAATCTAGATTTTTACAGCTACAATAATAAAGAAAAATATTGATATTTCTATCCTACATTACTGTGCATTGAACTCTTGCCTTCATCATATACCAATGGTGTTAGAAAAAGCAGCCACCTAGAGCGCTCTACAAAAGGTTAGGTCAGGTGCTGACAGAACAGGAAGGCGTCACCTTCCCTTTGTATCGCTGCCGCATATCCCTTCAATCTCAAGACCAGAGGTTTAGTCAGGATTCAGTTCACGGACCAGGGGACAGGAAGGGTACGTGGCATCTGTCCAACTGGAGAGTGACGTCCTGCTGTTCCGAGCATATTGTATGCTAACCCTAGCCGAAGTGTGCTAAATATAATTCTAGTTTCCTGTATTTAGCATGTAATAGGACTATTTCTTTGTACACATCCTTGTACAGAAGCAATTACGATTCTATATAAAAGCCTTACGTTACGAAATATGTAAGAGAAACGCTGTGAAATGTTCACTGACCTGAACTCTCTTGTTCCGAGCATATTGCAGTTTACCATCAAATTTGCTCTCACTAAACTGCAGTGAGATAGTTACACAACAAATCAACATGTTAATTCTGTAACCTAGACTAATGTCATACTTATGATTTTGATATAAATAAAAAGTGGTATTAAAAAGGTCAAGAAAATTACAAAAGCTACCGAACACAGGCAACTTTATACAAGGTAAGTACAAGGTGAGAGGAGTATGTGGGTGCTACCTACTTTTTATCTTTAACCCAAGTCTTTGAACGATTGTACCATGGACCGGAGATAAATCCAACAAGGTTTCAGTTCAAAGATGGAGTACAGGAATCGTAAAGAATAAATTTGAACGTTTGTACCATGGACCGGAGACAAATCAAACAAGGCTTCAGTTCAATGATGGAGTACAGGCATCGTAAAGAACAAATTAGATCATTCCCTAATTCCCTATATATATACGTTTTCATGTAATGACAGCAAATTACTTACATACGGAGGATATATTATGCTTAAGAGGAAAAAATGTCCAAGTGAAACAAAAGCGGAAGTCTATATTATGCTTAAGAGGAAAAAATGTCCAAGTGAAACAAAAGCGGAAGTCGGTGCACAACTCCCTTCAAGCAGAAATAAGGTGGAAGCAGATAAACATGGAATTGAGTGATGAAAATGTCAAGGGGCAGAATGAAAGCTGATGCATCATACGAGATGTCTACAACGAAGTTTTGTAGCGAACACAATTGGACAATGAACTATTATAAATCTTAAATTTTATAATAAATTTGTCTATGAAATTGGCTGAGATAAGAGAAGCCTCTATAAATTTTTACCTGTAAATCCTTCGTCAAAGGAGACATGTACATCCCACCTGAAGAAACTGTTATAACTCGAGCATCAGGAGCAGCTTTCTCCAACAATGGCATCATTAATTCTGTCAGAGTATAAGTTGCTGCAACATTAACAGCAAAGCTCAACTCCAATCTGCCAAAGGGTAATGAACATAAAACAGAAACAATTAGCTTTTGATGAATAGAAAATAAATAAATTATCATAAGGTTGAACAGCTAATCTGATTATTATCAAATCAAACTATATCATGGGCATCACATTCAAAGAAAAAACTAGCATCAAAGATAAATGATGGATAACAGGGGACAAGGGACACACCCTTCTGGTGTAGTTTCTCGGGTGTTCACAAGTATGCCAGCATTGTTAACCTATAAGAAGATAACCTGTCAGTGGTACATCTGTCATGACCTAATTGTTAAAATGCCACACAGTTACTAAGCACGAAAGACAAAAAGAACTTCGCAGTTTCTTCTCTTTCAATGTCGAGACCTATCTTTAAAAAATTCAGCCATAGATCTGGATAACACTGCACTAGCAATTGAATGTTCTGAACCAATACATGGTAACAAGAAAAAATTATTGATAAATTGCGACAGGAAAAATAGAAACAATAATGTAAATTGGGGAAGGAATAATGAATGGAGATACAATGAATAAAGTAATCAGCAGTAGAATTGTTCTTTTTGGATGGGAAAGAAATAGGGAAGGAGGAAGAACAATATCGAAAGAAAGAGAAAGAAAGTGGAGAGGAAACCCAGTAGGTTGCATGGAGGCGGCATGAGGATCCGGATGCAGCAGCCCTCGTTTTTCTACTAGAGATGATTGGGCTTTCTTTAATCTCGGATCTGGCCTATCTGTATGCTGTTTGTTTGATGTTGGGGACTCTGATAAAGAGAGGACTGTGAGGTTGAGTTCACTTTTCTTTCCTATTTCTGCAGGTTCTTCGAACCAAGTTTTGCTCATTTCATTAACATCTCGTCGTGAACTAAGGTAGGCATCACCCACATTTAAAACAAACAACCTTCGCAAGTAAACTTACTAAAACGTGAAGTGGTTTATCCTTCGAAGAAAACTTGGATGCAAATAACTTGACTTCACTGATGGAAGAAAGATCACAAACCTGCCACAAAAACAACCTCGTGAAAATTTATGAAAGAAGATGAAGTGTGTTGAAGCATATACGTGTGAATTCTTGAAACTGAAATGTTTGATTATTACATACAAGTCCATATGTATGTCAAGGATACTAATTAGATTAATTAGACTAGTTCAGTCATACCTCCAGATGGATATTTGGATTACTTGTACTCGACTGAATTTTGGAAAGGGCAGCTTCTCCTCTCTCCTTACTTCGACAAACCATATACACAGTTGCACCCCTGAAAGCATAGGTATGACAATGAGCATAAATAGGCAAATGGGAACCTACATGGACATAGTATCACCAGAGAGCACAAGAAAAGTCGGCACCGTGATGCAAGTCCCTCAACAGTTGCATAACCAAGGCCAGAATTTGCTCCTGTGACTATGCAATTTTTCCCTTCCATCCGAACTTGCATATCTTCGGCTCTGAAATTTTTGGCGTGCTCCCTAGAAAAAATCTTCTAGAATCAGTAGAGGAATCGGCCTTAACAGAGCAGAATGGAATAAAAGAATTCAAATAGCCAACAAAAAAATTGGTATAGAGGATTTGTCGATGGTTTCAGCAAATTAGCAATATTTTTACTTATAATATATTTGATGTCCTATTAAGTTAAACCTTTCAATGTCACTGTAAATTTACAATCTTTACCTTGTGTTTACACTATACAGATGAATGCAATTTGCTAGAAAGTTATATCATCTTGCCTCTTCATTAGACCCTTTTTCAGTCTAAATGAACTTGGACGTGCTCCTTTATTGCATGAGATTAAACTGCATGATTGAAAAGGTAAGTCTACCAGCCAACTGGTTGGCCTTCTAGGTTAAATGGACAGCCCCTCTCTTTCTGATAGCCACTAGGCTAGGAATTTGGCACCGCGGTGATAATTCACATCAAGTTGGAAATCTGACATAAAAAAGTTATTACTTTCTTGAGGAGCTATCTCATTCTCCATAGTTAACCTATTATAATAGAAGATTTTGGTGATGATTATGATGATTTATAGGTGTATCAAATCATCAAACATTCAGTATCCTATCAACTATTTGAGCATAAAGTTGGTGTAAACAATAAGGCAATCCCCCGCCAAAAAACTCAAATATGTAGAGGTGACCCCATCCAGAGTCTCGACTACTTGCAACCTTGCCAACTTGAACCGATCGCGATGCACTAAATGCTTGCCCTATTACCTCCATTTAGAACTGTATTCTACAAACCTAGAAGCCAGAGCGTAATAACTTCGGGTAGAAAAATAATATACAAGATAAACATAAAAAATAAACATAGGCCATGACTGATGTCTTGGCAGTAAGTCTAACATAGACTCATAGTTCATCAGCGACCAGTGTCTCAAGACAACTCTTAAAATAGCCTTTACATGCTTTTTGACCAGTAACCTTCTTTCTTTGCATTGATTCAAGTTGACACATAATACGATGAGCTATACAAAACAGAACAAGAAAAATGAAAAGGTATCAAGTGGCAAAGGAATTAGGAAATGGGATAAAAATATACTATGCTGTGAAAAGCTCAACATGGAGTTTGGACAAAAGAAACATATTAGCTATTATGTAAGGTTTTTTAATAGGCCTCTACCTCCTATTGAATCATCTCAAACAGACTTTGGATGAGAACTTACAGTTAACTACACATTACGAACTTTGAAAAATATGGAATTTCACTCCCTAGCACAGATTATGAGGGACACCTTTTTTTTCTCCCCTTTATGGACAGTTGTTTATTGTGCTTCGAGTCATATTTGGGTCACTTCAAACATTTTCTGGGGTACCAATTGCGTTAAGAACACTAAAAAAAAGACTGCACAATTAATAGCAAGGAGATTAGTTAACATAGACTTCGACAACTTCAATTGGTTGGAACTAAGCACTAATCATATGTTGTTTCTGCAAGCTGTTGACAATATTCCAACTTCGTCTTGAAGGTAATATTCCTACAAGATAACCAAGAGGACACTGATTCTTCGGCAAATCAACTAAGGAAAAGCTCAGAAGCTGGACCCTTCTGGTTTATGCACGTCAAATAATATTGCTAGGATCATATTGACAAAACATTTGCATATTACAAATTCCGTATCAGATAAAAATTTGCCACAATATATTGTTTCATGGGACTCAACTAAGGGATACTCCAGCCTATATTGTTTCAAATGAGAGCTTATGATAGCTGTCACAGTGACATTGACAAGCCATATGATTGAAGTGCATATTCTATATAACTTGTCTATGCTTCTAGTGCATCTTGGATCAGCGTTTATTGTCCCAAAAAAAAAAAATTAGTGCACTCCAACTAAAAAATCCATCCAATTGTCGGAAAGAGACAGTATCATTCTCTATTGTACTGCCTCAACTGCAAAAGTGTTTCCAAAATTTTAGGATTGTAGGTTAACCAATGTGGCCAAAATGTTAGTTTGTGGTAGTATCAAGCATGGCCCTTATGTCAGGCAGACATCAAGAATCTTTAACATGAACATTCTAAAACAATGTAGATGCCACGACCTCCTAGATGTAAATATGCAAGGGTACGAGGGAGCAGCTTGTATCTCATTTCGAGAATCTATCTATGACCTCAAGGTGTCTAACCGAGCTTGGTTTGACAAGTTCAGCCAAATTGTTTAGCAGAGTAGTTTCTCGAAGTGCAGCTGATTGCTCTCTTCATACATCGTCGACCCCGGGGTATGGTCATTCTACTAGTTCATGTAGGCGTCATAATCATCATAGGCAAAAGTTCACCAACAAGGAAGGTGCGTCATCTCCCTTAGCAGAAATATGTCTTAGATTTCTTAAAGGAAAGTGTCTTTCTTTTGTGTTGCCCGACCAATTGATCGGAACAACTGACACTCATCTTATCTCCTCTGATCCGCTTCTCCAAGATCCCAACACGTATCAAATTGTGGCAAAACTAAGCTGACTAGAGCAGGCATCTACTTTCTTGTTTAGTTGATATTATAATGACAAAATTTTATCAAACAACCACCAAATTGTGATTTAGTTGGTGTAGTAATGTGCTTATAAGGAAGAGGTCTCGAGATCAATACTTATTAGCGACATTGTTATAGGTTTATGAATACTTTGTCCACTAGTGTCTAGATTAGGAAACTTCAGTAGTATTCTAGATTGTAGTCCTTGTAGAAACCTATCGTAATGTGCTAGTGAATGTTGATCTCGATCTCTCTTGTTGATAAGCACAGTATTATACGAATTAAACCACCATTTGGTGGTTATTGTCAGATAAGTTTCCATTATTATAACAACTAAACAACAAATGACATATTTGCTACAGTCACATAAGATTGACGAGTTTTCTCCTATGTTGCATTGACGCGGATTCGACACGACATGTTTCAGACACAATGACACAAATTTGGCACCTATTTTGATGTGTCCTAGTGTATCTGAGTGTCTACGTGTGTCCGGTACGACATGACACGGACACGAACATGAATTTTGGAGTGCCGTTTTTCTTAGGTTTTCCCATATGACGTCGATAGATGTCAGGATCTTGGATATGAAGGCTAGCCATACTATGCAGTGTTCAATTGTCTCTCACGTTGTTGTTGAGCGCAGTCTCCGGTACCTAAAAAGGTCTCCAAGTTTGGGATCTCTGCATAACATCCTTGCCTCCGTCTCTTAAAACATATGATAATGTTGATTAAGTCGGCTCCATCGATGATCGTCGTTCTACTAGCGGCTATTGTATGTTCTCTAAAGACAACTTGTTTACTTGGAAAAACATGATACATAATGTTGTTGTTTGTTCCTTCGCCGAAGAAGAGTATTGTGCCATGATGCATGCGGTTTTTGGCTCAACATCCTTAAAACGACCTTGGTGTGCCCTTTACATCTCCAGCTTCTCTATACTTCATTAACAAAGACCATGCATACTAAGGACGACTTCCATTTCATTCGGAACACAATCGCTAAAAAGGAATGACATCTCCACCATGTTCGCTTCTCTAGAACCTAGGAAGCACGAATACCCCCGGACACTCAAAAGATACACTAGGACAACCTAAATAGGTGGCATGTCCGTGTCACCATGTCCTCACCGTGCCGTATTGTCTCTGTGTCCGTACAACATAGACTGACACACATCCTCACCCACACATCCTCACCAAGGCTATGTTAGTCCCGGAGCTTGATCAAAGATGGTAAAACAGATGCAACAAAAATCTACGAAGATACAAATACCAAATAACCCGATTACAATATGGAGGAGAAAAATAGAGAAGAGAAGATCTCTCGTTCTTTCTTGCAAACGTGTTGCAATTGGGACAGAACGAGTTACAATAATCTAGAGAGAGATGAGAAGAAGAACAATGCTGGGGTGTCAAAACACCGTTGCTCAAAGCAAGATTCGCCCCACACGATCTGCTTCCAGGAACCAGCAAGTTTGAAGAACTTGTGGAACGCTCGAAGTCACCTTTGTTCTGACTCCTCGGATGGACTTGCAATGGCGGCAGCAGCTCTCTCTCTCTTTCTCCTTTTCTAACTTATATTTTTCGTAGTAGCCACAAAGAAGACCAGAAGAGAGTATTTATAGAGAGAGGGTGGAAACCCTAGCCGCCTCTTCAGTTATGGAAAGATTGAATCAAATCCCAAAAAGATAGCAACGAGATTAATTCAAATCCCACAAAGATAGGAACGAAATTAATTCAAATCCCACAAAGATAGGATCTGAATTAATCGCATTGATTCAGCCTTACCATAACTGACTTGTAATCTGCACAGTCAGCGGAGCCCTCCATGCGGCAGCAGCAGCAGCAACCTGGCCGCATGAGCCTCATGGCCGCAAGGACCGCATGGGCCGCATGAGCCGCATGGCCGCATGGACCGCATGGACCGCATGGACCACATGAGCCGCATGGACCGCATGAGTCGCATGAGCCGCATGAACCGCATGTGCCGCATGGTCGCATGAGGCCGCATATGAGCCGCATGCCGCATAAGACCGCATGGCCGCATATGAGCCGCATAAAGACCGCATGACTGCTGACGTGCTAAGTGCAAAGTGCGCCAACAAAACGCCACATTACGCCTCCTGAGCCCATGAGCCCGAGTCCGAGTCCGAGTCCGAGTCGCTAAGCCCCTTTGGGGCTTAGTTCCAAATGGAAATTAATCCAAGAGAATGACAAAAGCATTAATGCTTAATCCTTGGAGCCTTATTCTTACCTCCTAGTAAAATCACCCACACGGTTTCCTCCTTATGGTCACCACCCCATGTGCATCTCTCAACAACACACCCAAGTATATATGTTGAGATAACTCATGGTGCATTTTCGATGTGGGACTAAAATTTACAAGGCATGTTGAGAGCAAGCTCTCTCCATGTAAAGAAAGCACCAACAATCCCCCACATATCACAACATATATATGTATCCAGGGTTGAGTGTTCCCCACAGTAACTGTCTATTTTGCATTAGGATAGATATCGCTGACGACTTGAATCTTCCCGCATGGGTTAAATAACAATGTGATACAAGAATGGACTACGCCTTGAATTCTGCACCACAATTGTAATTCTTTCCACTCACAAAGTGTAGTTACGTGTGCTTCTGGCTGCACATTAAAGGCCCTGTGCCAGCCTGGTTTCAGTGTATAATTTTGGGCGTCTACAAGTTTACCCTCAAGAGACGGCCTGATATCTCTTTCCATACACTCTAGGTGAGTTCTTTATTAAAGAGATATGGCATGAAGCCTTGCGCTTCCTTGCGGTGCTACGCCGCTATGACATGGCCTGAAGCCGAGGCATTACCCCTACCTGGGAACCTCATCGTAGTGTCATACTACTGTAGCATGAGGTATCAGCCTCTTTGTAGTGCCAATCTACTTAGCATGAAGCCTAAGGCTTCCTTGCGGTGTTACGCCGCAACGACATGGCTTGTAATGCCGAGGCTTTACCCCTACCTGGGTACCTCATCGTGGTGTCGTGCCACTGTAACATGGGGCCATCCTCCCCTTTGTAGTGCTGTCTACAACTCTTTAATTACGTCATACAGCATTAGGCTACCTGCCTATTTGCGGTGCTACGCCGCTGTGACTTAGCTTGCAAAGTCGAGACATTACCCCTACCTGGGAACCTCATGGTGGAGTCACCCCACTGTAGCATGGAGTTTCACTCCTTGTAGTGCTGCTTTACCGTGCTTCCTGTAAAGCACACCAGGCATTCACTCTGCCTGAGAACTCATTAAGACGTTTAAGCCAACCTTCCACAGGATCTGTTTTTTTTTTTCGCAGAAAAATACATAGTAGACAACAGTGGTTATGGGTCCGTATCCCTTCCATGTTCCAGAGAACAAGTACCCACTGTTACCTGATAGTTTCTCAGTCAGTGATCCTCCTTTGAACCAAAAGTTAGATGCCTAGTAGATTTTTCTTTGAAGTAATAGCATAAAACTTTATGGTAGGATTACAAAGACACACTATCAGAATGCCTTCAAGCCCATTTTACAAGCTGTGTCATCGACCAACTGGCGCTTGAGGCCCTTTGTGAACGGATCTGCCAGGTTCTCCTGACTCCGAATATCAACCACTGCAATTACACCTCTTTTGATAAGATCGTGTACTGCCCTGTGCTTCAACCGCACAGTCCTCTTCTTCCCGTTGAAGAGGTCATTTGATGCCACCGCCGCAGTCGCCTGGTTGTCACAGTATATCGGTATCGTCGGTATCTGAGCCCCAACCACTGGAAGATCATATATGAGCTCCCGAAGCCATTCTGCTTCATCTGCAGCAGTTTCAAGTGCATAGAATTCAGATTCCATGGAGGAACGAGAGAGTATAGTCTGCTTCTTCGACTTCCACGATATAGCAGCTCCACCTAAGGAAAAGACATATCCACCTGTGGATCTCTCACTTTCCACCTCTGAACACCAGCTAGCATCACTGAAGCCTTCCACTACTGTCGGATACCCGTTGTAGTGCAGTGCATATGTCTGAGTCTTCTTGAGATATCTCATCACCCGCTTCACAGCTTTCCAGTGCTCAACCCCTGGGTTGCTTGTGAACCGACTCATCATTCCCACGGCAAAAGCTATGTCAGGCCTTGTGGCAGTGGTTGCGTACATCAAACTTCCGATAACGCTAGAAAACTCCAGCTGCCTGACGCTTTCCCTTGAGTTTGGCTTCAGCTTCTGATCACACCTGTATGGCGTATCGATCCCTGGAAGATCCTTATACCCATAGCGTGTGAGCATCTTCTCAATGTAGTGAGATTGTGACAGCGCTACTCCAGTGTCTGTCCGGATGATCTTTATGTCCAAGATGACATCTGCATCCCCCAAGTCCTTCATACTGAACTTGGTTGAGAGGAACTTCTTTGTCTCTGTGACACAGCCTATATCCGTACCTAGGATTAGCATGTCGTCCACGTACAGACAAACGATGACTCCTCTTCCATCAGCGAACTTTGTGTAAACACATTTGTCCGTCTCGCTGACTCTGTAGCCGTTTGACCTAATAACTTTGTCAAACTTCTCATGCCACATTTTGGGAGTTTGCTTCAAACCATACAATGATTTCACCAACTTGCAGATTTTGTCTTCAAGACCTTTGACGACAAATCCATCTGGCTGTTGCATGTAAATCTCTTCGGTCAGCTCCCCATTCAGGAATGCGGTCTTTACATCCATCTGATGTATCACCAACTTATGTATAGCTGCTAGAGCGATTAACATCCTGATGGTGGTCATCCGAGCTACTGGAGCGTACGTGTCAAAGTAGTCTATCCCCTGTTTCTGAGAAAATCCCTTGGCTACCAGCCTGGCCTTGAACTTGTCAATAGTTTCATCTGCCTTCATCTTCTTCTTGAAGATCCATTTACATCCGATGGACTTTTCTCCTTCAGGTAGATCTACCAACACCCATGTGTTATTGGAGGTGATAGAGTCAAACTCGTCATTCACTGCCTCCTTCCAGAAGATAGCATCTCTGGTCTTCATCGCCTCATTATAGGTAAGCGGATCTGCTTCCACATGATAGGTGACAAAGTCATCTCCGAAGTCTTTCGGTCTCCTCGCTCGCTTAGCTGACGGCTCTGCGAGTTCTGGTACAAGAGTTGTTTCATCAACATCTTCTTCTTGGACTACTGGCCCATATGAGATTTCAGTCTCATTTGCACCTACATCATTTTTCGGAATGTCCGAAAGAACAATGTTTTTGTCTTTTGCAAACTTGTCTTCAAAGTATTCAGCATCGCGAGATTCGATGATATGATTTGACTCAATATCAAGAAATCTCCTAGCATCACTCTTCTCGGCATACCCCAAGAAGATCGCCTTCGTAGTCCTTGTCCCTAGCTTCTGAATCTTCAGATCTGGGAGCTTCACATACGCCAGACACCCATACACTCGAATGACATTCAAGTTTGGTCTGACTTTGAACCAGAGTTCATGAGGAGTTACGTCTGAAGTTGCATATGGCACTATATTTAGAATAAAAGTGGCCGTCAATGCAGCTTCTCCCCAGTAGCATTTAGGAAGACCCGCGGTTAGCAGCATTGAGTTCATCATTTCTGTCAACGTTCTGTTCTTCCTCTCCGCTACTCCATTGGATTGAGGAGAATATGGAGCAGTAGTCTCGCATATGATTCCATGTTCTTTGCAGAACGATGCGAATTCATGAGGCCTGTACTCCCCACCTCGATCACTTCTTAACCTCTTGAGTTGTTGTCCAGTCTGCCGTTCAGCTTCGGCCCTGAACTCTCTGAACTTCTCGAAGGCTTCGTCTTTAGACTTGAGCAAGTAGACGAACGCGTATTTTGAGAAGTCGTAGATGAAGGTTATGAAATACTTCATCCCGGCCTTCGTGGAGAAATGTTTGAAGTCACAGATATCGGAGTGCACCAACTCCAGAAGATCTGTGCTTCGATTGATCCGATGAAAGGGTTTCCTGGTGATCTTCGTCTGAGCACACACTTCACACTTCTCCACCTTACCCCCACATTTGGAGATAAGTCCTAGACTAGACATTTTGTTAATTCTTTTACAATGAACATGTCCTAGTCTATTATGCCGCAACTCAAGAGAATAATCAGAAAATGCAACTGCATTAATGTCATCAAACTGGTTGACAAGCTGAATTTTAAACATTCCTTCGGTTTGATAAGCCTTCCCGAAGTATGTTCCTTTCTTGGACATCACCATCTGACCAGCATTGATGTCCATCCTCAAGCCTGCGTTGCAGAGCAGGATCCTAGAGATCAGGTTCTTGGCAATCGCCGGAACATGCTTCACACCTTGAAGCGTCAGAAGGTTCCCAGAAGTGAGTTTCAGTTCCACGGTCCCGATCCCCAGAACTTCAGCTTGGGCTTGGTTCGCCATGACAATCTTCTCAGATATCGGCTGGTACGTGACGAACCATTCCTTGCCAGAACAGACATGGCAAGTCGCACCAGTGTCTATCCACCAGTCAGAGTCAACCCCCACAGTTGTGACCTGTGCGATCATAGCAACAAAGTTAGAAACCAATGAAACCTTATTAGGCTCACATTTCTCTGATTGTTTAGGCTTAGATCTGCATTCACTCTTGTAGTGGCATTTCTTGCCACAATTGTAACAAGTCACGTGGGACTTAGTCTTCTGTTGCTTGAACGAAGGATCCTTCACTTTCAGATTTGTGAAGTCCTTCTTCTTGGGATGAGAAGCCGCCTGCTTCCCCTTGGGATCTCTCGTCTGCACAAGATTGGCTTTAGCCAACTATTTGGACAGAGTGTCCACCTTCTGTTGGGAACGCATCTCGTCCTCAACATGGATCTCTTGAAGTAGATCTCCCAAGCTAATGTCTAGCTTCTTTCTGTGCATCCTTGCATAGAAGGTACTCCATCCAGCAGGAAGTTTTGAGACGATCCCTCCGACGACAAACTTGTCGGGAAGGGACATCTCTTCGTCTTCTAGTTTCTGACGCAGCTTCAGAAATTCCTTCACCTGTGGCAACATAGACTTTTCGTCCTCAAAGAGCAATTTGTGATATTTTTCAACCACAAACATCTTGCTCATGTTCCTGTCTTCTTCATACAGATTTTCCACAGACTCCCATATGTCTCTGGCAAGTTCCTTCTTCGAGTAGGATTCTGCCAGAAAATCCTCCATAGCATTCAGGATGAGAAGCCTGCAGATGTTATTTTCCCTTCTCCACTTGGCCTGGAGTTTGGTAGCCTCGTTGATTGCGGCAGTAGATCCAGTGTCTGGAACAGAGGGTTCTTCCTCCAACAGAACATGATCAACGTCTTTCAGTTGAAGAGTTAGGTAAACCTTTCTCTTCCAGACTTGATAATGCTCTCCATCGAACTTTTTCAACTTACAGAAGTCCGATTGGAGGAGCGAAGCATTAATGTTTTCCATCTACACGGATCTTGCTTTGAGATTGTTAGTCCCGGAGCTTGATCAAAGATGGTAAAACAGATGCAACAAAGATCTACGAAGATACAAATACCAAATAATCCGATTACAATATGGAGGAGAAAAATAGAGAAGAGAAGATCTCTCGTTCTTCCTTGCAAATGTGTTGCAATTGGGACAGAACGAGTTACAATAATCTAGAGAGAGATGAGAAGAAGAACAATGCTGGGGTGTCAAAACACCGTTGCTCAAAGCAAGATTCGTCCCACACGATCTGCTTCAAGGAACCAGCAAGTTTGAAGAACTTGTGGAACGCTCGAAGTCACCTCTGTTCTGACTCCTCGGATGGACTTGCAATGGCGACAGCAGCTCTCTCTCTCTTTCTCCTTTTCTAACTTATATTTTTCGTAGTAGCCACAAAGGAGATCAGAAGAGAGTATTTATAGAGAGAGGGTGGAAACCCTAGCCGCCTCTTCAGTTATGGAAAGATTGAATCAAATCCCAAAAAGATAGCAACGAGATTAATTCAAATCCTACAAAGATAGGAACGAAATTAATTCAAATCCCACAAAGATAGGATCTGAATTAATCGCATTGATTCAGCCTTACCATAACTGACTTGTAATCTGCACAGTCAGCGGAGCCCTCCATGCGGCAGCGTGCTAAGTGCAAAGTGCGCCAACAAAACGCCACATTACGCCTCATGATCCCATGATCCCGAGTCCGAGTCCGAGTCGCTAAGCCCCTTTGGGGCTTAGCTCCAAATGGAAATTAATCCAAGAGAATGACAAAAGCATTAATGCTTAATCCTTGGAGCCTTATTCTTACCTCTTAGTAAAATCACCCACATGGTTCCCTCCTTATGGTCACCACCCCATGTGCATCTCTCAACAACACACCCAAGTATATATGTTGAGATAACTCATGGTGCATTTCCGATGTGGGACTAAAATTTACAAGGCATGTTGAGAGCAAGCTCTCTCCATGTAAAGAAAGCACCAACAGGCTAAAATCCAGGCTTAGCTCGACTAACATCTATGCTCCAGTCTGCAAGGAAGTGTCTTAAGGGTATATATACCACTTTTTCCAACTATGCACCTCTTGTGTCTTGACTAACATCCAAGGGCGGAACTATTCAAGGGCAGGAGTGGACTCCAGCCCACCAATTTTTTTTATTTTTTTCTTCATATAAGTCAGACCACACCTCAGCCCACCCAGCTCATTCCAGTCCAACCCGGTTCGAATTTCTAGTTGCCCCCTTGCTAACATCCCAATTGGTCAGTCCGTGTAAAGAATATTCTTATGTCGGACTCGCAAATCAATCAAGGACAATCCAGAAAACAGTGCTGTGCCCGTTTGTGTCGGACACGACACAGACACACCCAATATATTTTTTTTTACTAAAAGCGCGCCAAAATACGAGCAATCAGCAGAGAACATCAATCAACTCAAGAACTTCGTCTATATAAAATGTTTTAAAAAAAATTAACCGACAGACATAAATTAAGAGTGCGTGCGGAGTTTGGAAAAAAAAGAAGAAGGAATGAATGAATGAATGGATTTACTGGAAAGCAGATTTGGTGAATTGAGTAATTCCATAGACCCCAAAAGCCGTAGCCCTCCATGCCTGCCACAATACAGAAAAAGGGGAGGGGGAAAAATGAGGGGAAAAAAAAATGGAAGATGAATTAATTTATCAGAAACTATTTACTATATGAAACCCTATTGACCTTTAAGAGGAACATGCTTAAGTTGTTGGGAGATTCCTTTCCTTCCTCTTCCTCTTCCTCTTCCTCTTCCTCTTTCCTCTTCCTCTTCCCTTTCTTTTTATTTTTTTATTTGGGTCCTCCCTCGGTCTTTCTTTATTTGGGTTGTAGTCTTGTAGATGGTAGTAGTGATAAGTTCTATTGTGGAAAGTCAAGATAGTCAACACTGCTTTATAAATAGGCCACGTTTGATTCGAGGAATCAGAACGTTGGAAAAATATAAGTGAAAAAAAAAAATTCGAAAAATGGTTCCTCCAATTTCAAAGATTTTTTTTTTTCAATTTTTTAGGAAGAAGCCATCAAATAAAGGTATGTCAAAGAGTTCTTCCAATCAACAGTTGCTTCAAACTCACATCAATATTATTCATGATCAACCAAATTTCAACACAGTTCCAAATAAAAATCCATCCACCATTAGCTCTTCGGCCATGAATATTGATCATTCCCATTCTATCAATCCTCCTGACTCAATACATCATGATTCCACACCATCTCCAAATTTCGGCGATACTCCGGTGACCGGTGAGAGCATGAGGACGGAGTTAGTAACTGATCAGTTACAAACCACCACTCCTATTTTACAGGATATGATTAACACACCCCCCCCCCCCCCCCCCCTTCCTCGGAAGTCTATAGTGCCCCTTCAACTGTTTCAAATATTATTGCTTTCAAACTGACTGAGCAATCAAACAAGACTACCAGGTTGTTAAGTGACTTGACCAAACGGGACTCAGATCAAGTTCTCCCTAATCCTCTTCCTTCCATCGACATTCCTACTATTACCACCTCACCTCCTTTAGCAGAACATTCATCTGATTCACCATCTTTACCTTCTACTCATTCCACCATCATTTCCCACATACAACCCTTACCACATTTGCCTACCACATCTCTTCCCATACGACCTTCATCCATTTCTGTCAAATCCACATTCACCTCATTACTCCATTCCCTTAATCCACAACATTCCCTTTCATTACATCAGTCAAACTTTACAGATGATCATTCTTCTACAAAAATTGTACCTGATGCCTACAATTCTAATTCAGAACTTCATCCTATTGTCACAATTCCAATAACAGAGGTTAATAATCTTGATTCGTCTACAGTTGTCATTCCATCTACTTCTACCTTCCTTGCTTATGACAACTTAAATCCTTCAAAAAGACCAAGATCACCATGTATTGAGGAAGACAGTGATATTGATAATGAGAGATCTCCCAAACGTATCATGCTATCCTCTACTGATATCAAAGGCGCGGCTGGCCTACAACAGCCTCCATCCTCATGATTCTATCATGGAATTGTAGGGGTCTGGGGAATGACCCTACAATTCGTACTTTACATTCATTCCTCCGTGCATCTAGACCAAAAATATTATTTTTATCTGAAACTAGATGTTCGTCAAATCTGGCTTCAACTATAGCATTGAAATTGGGTTTCGATCATTTTGAATCTGTTTCCTCAAAGGGTAATTCAGGGGGTCTCCTTCTCTGTTGGGAATCTACTATCAACTTGAATATTATTTCCACCTCAGACAATTGCATACACACTTCTCTTCTATATCCTGGGTATTCTCAACCATGGCTATTATTCTGTATTTATGGTCCCCAGTGGTATCTGATCGATCTAACTTTTGGAAGCAACTGGAATACACAATGAATTCTATTACACAACCCTGGATTTGCATTGGTGACTGCAATGGAATACTATCTGCTGAGGAGAAATTGGGAGGAAACAACTTTAATTATAATCATCATAAGGCTTTCATACACTGGTACAACTCTGTTGCAGCAATGGATATCACTCCTTTTGGCCCAGCATTTACTTGGAATAATAGAAGAAAACCTACTCATTATATTGCTGAAAGATTGGATAGAGCAATGGTGGATATAAATTAGCAATCTTTACATCCTACTGCTGGTCTCTTTCATCTGCCCTGTTTAAACAGTGATCATAATCCTATCTTACTGTTATTAAATCTTGTTCAGAGGAGGGCTAAAAAAATATCGAGGTTTGAAGCTTCATGGAAAATTGAGCATGATTTTAAATCTACTCTCACAGAGTATTGGAAAAATTTGCATCCTTCCACTTTTCAAATGAAATTAAAATCATTGCTCCCACGTTTGTATCAGTGGAAAAAAAATCAGTTCAGGTCATCTAAATCAAGACATCAAGTACTTGGAGGAAAGATTATTATCCTTACAACCACAACCTCCTACAGATTCTGGATATTTTGAAGAACGGGACATGCAAATCCTTCTCAACAAATTTCACTTGCAGAAAGAACTCTACTGGAAACAGAGGTCCAATATTGCTTGGCTTAAGGAGGGTGACATGAATACTAAGTTTTTTCATTTGTCTGCTACTTCAAGGAAGCAAAGGAATTTAATTTATAGCATTATAAATGAAGGGGGTCAACAAGTTTCAGTTCATCATGAGATTGCTGCTACTTTTGTAGCACATTTCAGTTCCATATCCCAGGCTATTGAAACTTGTCATGTTCCTGAACATATTCTCTCTGAACTTCCAACCATTTCTTCTGAAGATAATGTTCAGCTTCATTCCATCCCACATGAAGATGAAATCAAATCAACTATTATGGAAATGGGTGCATATAAATCTCCAGGTCCAGATGGGTATCCAGCCCTGTTTTACCAAAAATGTTGGGATGTTGTTGGTGGTGAGGTATCTTCTCTTGTCCAGAACTTTTTACTACTGGTCTTATGCCTCCAAATCTTAACCATACATATATTGCTTTGATCCCTAAAGTCAAAAATCCTACTCGACCAGTAGATTATAGACCAATTGCCTTGTGTAATGTTCTATACAAAATCATATCCAAACTGATTACCAATAGAATTCGACCTCTCATGCACAAATTGATTAGCCCTACTTAAAATGCCTTTGTACCTGGTAGACATATTGGTGACAATATAGTTATGGCTCAAGAGATCTTATATTCCATCTCAAAATTCTCACCTACAAACAGTTCCTTTGCATTCAAAGTTGACATGTCCAAAGCTTATGATAGATTAGGTTGGGACATCATTAGCCAAGCTTTATGTGGATATGGTTTATCGGGGAAAACTCATGATCTCATTATGTAATGTGTTTCTACATCTTCCTTTGCAATCCTCATTAATGGTGAACCATCCAAAACATTCAAACCTGGCCGTGGTCTACGACAGGGTTGTCCCCTATCACCTTACATATTCATTTTATGTATGGACATTCTATCATCTTTGATTAACAGTATGGTTCGTAACTCCTTATATGAAGGCATCACTATTCGAAAATCAAATCTTATGTATTCACATCTTGCATTTGCTGATGATTTGTTTATATTTGGTAAATGCTCCCTTCCTAATATCTACCAAGTGAAGATCATCCTGAAAACATTTGAATCGTGGTCTGGACAAAGTATCAATTTTGAGAAATCTTCCATTTTCTTTTCTAAGAGGACTGATCTAATCATGAGGGGTCTGTATACTCATTTGTTGGGAGTCAAAATAATGAATATGAAGGATAAATATCTTGGTCATAAGCTTCTTCAATCAAAAAACAGAGTCAGTACCTATACTGAATTACTGAAGGCTAGCTCATCTAAACTTCAAGGTTGGAAAAGGAAAAGTTTGTCTCATGCTGGGAGAACCACACTTATTAAATCAACCTTATCTTCCTTACCTACATACCACTTATCTGCTTACTATATACCAAAGAAGGTGACTAATTGTCTTGTCAAAGACCAACGAGACTTTTGGTGGGGATCAACTGACAAAAGGAAAATCCATTTTACTGCTTGGGATAGGTTCACTCTTCCTAAGTACCAAGGAGGCCTTGGCATAAGAGATCCTCATATCATCAACCTTTCCTTAGTTCTTAAACTGTCATGGAGGTTTCTATCTCAACCAAAGTCCACTTGGTCTACATTGCTTAAGGAAAAATATCTTCATTATTCAAATTTCTGGACAGTTGTTCCTTCTAGTACTTCATCTTGTGTTTGGACCAGTATGCTTGGCAGTAGAGAATGGCTTATGAATAATATTATCTGGTCAGTAGGTGATGGAGCTGATATTAACATCTGGAATGACCCATGGGTTCCAGATTTACCTAACTTTTTAGTTAGAGGATATGCATTCAGTAACAAATGGGCTACTAGAGTTATTGATTTGATTAATCCAAACTCAATATCTTGGAAAGTTAATCTTATACATATGCTGTTTCCCTCTCAAGAAGCTGCTGCTATTATGAAAATTCCCCTATCCACCAATTGCAAAAATGATAAACTCATATGGATCCACACAACTACTGGAGATTTTTCTACAAAATCAGCTTATCGTATGATCCATGAAAGATTGCATCCTATGATTCTCGATTCTGGTAGTGATGATTTCAAAGATTGGAAGAGGCTATGGTCTTTTTATTATATCAGTCCCAAGGTGGTGCTATTTGTCTGGAGAGCCATTACCAATTCCCTACCTACAAATGCAAACATCCACAGAAGACTTAGCCACATTGATGAATCTTGCCCACTCTGCAAGGTATATCCTGAAAATACTAACCATTTGTTATTACATTGTCCTATTACAGGTTTATCTTGGCAATACAATATTTCGGTGGGATCTTTACTAACAGAGGAATCAACAATCTCATCTATTGTTGAGGCTCTGTTGAAGGAGGGTGATCCAAACAAAATAGCTTCCTTCTTCTACCAGTTGTGGACTATTTGGAAATTCAGGAACAAAGCAATATTCAATCACATTTCAATCAATCCAAGATGTATTTTTGAAGAAGCAAGAAGCCTTCAGGAAAAACATGAAGCTCTTTATCCTGGTGTCTCTGACAGTACAACAAATCAGTCTATTAATCAACATACTGATATATGGGTGCCTCCAAGAGCCAACTACTCGAAGATTAATGTCGATGGTGCCTTCTTGGATGAGAAAATGGCGGGTGCTGCTGTCCTCCGAGACTCTACAGGTCAATTTCACATGGCCCTTTTGAAAACTGAGAATGGTGACTCGCCTCTAGAAGCTGAAGCATCTGCAATTCTTTTAGCTCTGATCATTTGCAATGACAAAAATCTCAGTGAAGTTATTATTGAAGGTGACTGCAAGGTGTTGTTAGATTCAATTACTCATTCTGAAGTGTCTACATTATGGCGTGCTCGTCATACCATTGCGGATGCAAGAAAGGCTGCAACTTTGATTCCTAACCTTACTTTCAATTATGTTCATAGAATAGCTAATCAATGTGCTCATTCATTAGCTACATCTTCTTTGCTGTTTAATTCATCTGAATCTATATCTCTCTATAAGGAGATACCCACTTGTATCATATCTCATGTTATTCATGACATGAGATCAGTTTCTACTTAATTTGAATGATTCTTTGTTTTCAATTTTTTTTATATTTATTTTGACTATATTTTTGATCTTTTCAAACATCAAAAAATAAAATTAGACTATTTATAAGGACACATCAAAGTTGATCAGGACTAGCCATGATTGGGGCTAGCCAATGTTTGAGGAGAATTTACTGGGGCTATCCAAATTTTTTACTCATGGGGCTGTCCAAACCCCACACCCCCAAGCCCAAATTTCACTCTCATTTCTAAATTTCACCCTCTCTTCCAAAACCTTAGCTTTCTTCTTCTTCTATCCATCTTCTTCTTCTTTTTTCTTCTCCACCATTTTCATTCTCACATTTCCATCAAAACCCTAGTTTTCTTCTCATCATCATCTTCTTCTTCTTCTTCTTCTTCTTCTTCTCCATCATTTCCATCATCACAATCTCCATCAAATCTTAGTTTCATTCTTATTCCCAATTTCGATGGCACAAAAAAATTAAATAAACCCTAAAATATATGAAAATAAAGCTTAAATACTTCTTTCCTCACAAAAAATGCATGGAAATAAACCCTAAAATGCATATTTCACTCTATTATCAAGATTTAAATAAATCCTAACATGTTTTTTTTATTCAGGAATTTTGACTTTAGGACTGCCAGAAATTGTGGCAGTCCTGCTATAGAGCATGTCCCTTTTAGGACTGCCATAATTCCTGGCAGTCCTCAGTACTTCTAGGACTGCCAACAATTGTGGCAGTCCTATTGTACATCGAGTTTATTTCAAGACTGCTATAATTTTTGGCAGTCCTCAATACTTCTAGGACTGTCAGAAATTGTGGCAGTCCTGATATGAACCAAATTCTTCTACAACTAGGATTTCTTTCATAGTTTTCTTCTACAACTAGGATTTCATGCATAATTCTTCTATTAATAAAGAAAAATTGGTTAATAGACTAATATATTAATAGATTTGATAATCCAATTTTTTTTATAACTAGGGTTTCATCCATAATGCCCAAACAAGGAGAAGAAAAATAAACTAGGGTTTGGAGAAAGAGATCTGAGAAATTAGAAGAGAGCAAAAAATCAAAATAAACTAGGTTTGAAAAAATTGATGTTCTTGTTGTTCTTGTTCTTGTTCTTCTTCTTCTTCTTGTGAGGAAAAAGAGGAGAGCAAAAAAATAAAGACTTATATACTCACATGTTGGCTAGTCTTGAGTAATTTTTTCAATGGCAAACTTGTAAATAAATCAAAGTTTGCTTTTGGCTAGCCCTGATCAACTTTTGATGTGCCCTTATAAGTAGCCTAAAATTAATAAAGACTAATTCTAAGGGCACTCCAATAATTGCTAGGGACTAGTCCTCACTAGGGGACATCCCACTTTGGTTGAACTTTTACTAAGGACAGCCCCAATTTTGTTTGGGGCTAGTCCACCCCCCAAACTCTCAATCAACACTCATTTGCTAATTTTCATTGTCTCTCTTCCAATTTTGAAACCTAAAACCCTAAAAGAAGTAGAGATGGAGAAGAAGCAGTAGTCCCCGTTCATTTTTGGCGTCGTCGACCGTTGGGCCTCATGCCTGCCGACGCTCACCGCCGTTGCCCGCTTCCTGCGCAGCCCTAGAAGAGGACGAAGCGGAGGAGGAGAAGGAGGAGGCGGCTGCGAAGGATGAGAGGGATGACGAGTCCTGGTGGGCCACGGAAGAGGAGGCGGCGACGGAGGTGGTGGCCCTCGACGAAGGTGGTGGTCCTTGGCCCTAGCCGAGACATTGCCTGGTTCGAAAAAGAAGACGACACCTTTAAAAATAATACTGCAACTAAGTTGGCAGTCCTAAGACTGCTAAACTGCTAACTTGTTCGCAGTCCTACTTTATGTTAGCACTATCAACTTGTTGGCAGTCCTAACATAATGTAGGTGTGAGACTCGTCTCAGAGTATCAGTATTTATATACGGATACGTATTTTGTAGTGTATTTCGTATTTTTGGTTTTTGTAACGCTTTAAATTTTTTTAACTTATAGATTTTCTCCTTGGCCGACATACCGTCAGTATACCAGTGTATACCGATGGCATACCGTCCAGACATATATTTCACATTTTAGATATTTCGATTTTAGATATTTTTATGAATAGTGTTTTCGATATTTTCGTGAATAGTATTTTGAATATTTTGATGAATAGTATTTATATATTTTCGTGAATAGTGTAGATGTACCCTATTAATCCATTGGATATTTGATTTTGTTTGGATGGCCACGATTGACTTAGATTTTGACGTGGATCACGATCCAACAGTCATGATTAATTCCCCCTTCTATATATACACTTTCACTTTCTCTCTCCGCTCTCTTTTCATTCTCTTCACTTCCTCTTAATTTCTTCTTCTTTTCTCTCCCCCTTGGAGCTTGCCAAGAGCTTGGCCTTGAGGCCTTGGGTGTGGTGTCTAACCCCCCTAGGAGGAGGAGTACAAGATTAGGCTTGGTTGCTAGAGAACCTAGGCAAGTACATCTTGCCAAATCCATGAACCATATTATTTTGTTGTCGTTTTATTTTCTTGGTGTTAAATGCTTAGAATTTTCCTAAACTTATTTTGTTAAATATGTTTTTCTTATGATTCTCATCTATATGCATGTTTCTAAAATTGGTTTAAAATAGGTCTTGATTTTCTGTTAAAATCCAATATTGACTTAGTAAAAACTTGGTATCGAGAGTGATATTAGGGTTACCATCATGGATCTTGGTCACATATGCATATATGAGGCCCTCACCTAGTTTTTATACCATGGATTTTGAGTTTGGTGGGAATCGTAACCCCTTTCGGTATCCCGAGAACCTCTTTTTGGAGTATTTTAAGGTATTGATCTATCAAATGTTTTAATTTATGAAAACTAATACTTCCATGTTGTAGAGAATTCAATTCTATGTGATTTTGACTTTTGAAAATTCGAATTTTGATTTAAAATGGAGTTTTTAGGGCCAAAACAAGTTTTGACAAAATTTGAAATTTTGTTGCTGCCTAGTTAATCAAAATTCCAACGGAATTCCGAAGTATGCCGACGGTATACCGATTTTCTGTCCAGAAACTTTCTATCTTTGGCCGAAATACCGCCAGTATACTGTCACGACCCGCACCCGGTTTTCGGACACAAGCTCGCGAGCAAGCCAGCTACGTATCGAGCGGACTCCAGCCCGACTCGAGTACGTATAAGCTGTCCAGAGTAGGGTATCATGTCTAATTTAAACTATATCTCAATCCACAAGAATATATGAAACATAAATGAACAGGTATGGGTCATGGTCTGCAGCCCATTAGCATATTGTTCGATTAGAATCCAAGAATGATATGAGTCTATAAATAAGCAGAGTATATCATGGTACTGAATATAAAGCACGAGAGGATAATAAAGAAATATCACAAGCAAATACCTGTATCATGCATCGCAATCCTCTACCATCCCGCTCTACTAACTAACTCCACGCAGTCGCTAAACCTGAAGAGATCATCAGGTCCTCGGAGGACTAGCAAGATACATAATATACAAGCCAACATGTAACAATACAAATATACAAAGAAGTAAGAAACAATAAAGGATATCCAACGAGGCAAAGTGAACTAAGACACAAGATCTAAACACAAGGATCCTAAGACACTGGCATGCCATACTAGAAATGGCTATTAGGTCAAGGCTATAGACTGCAGTCAAGGCAAGTACTCACAATCTATAGTGTCTCAATCGCAGTCAAGGCAAGTATCACAACCAAGATGGTAGCCAATCCTAGTATAAAAATCCTATAGACCGTAGTCAAGGTACGTACTCACAATCTATAGAATGTCAAAGTCAAGTCCTACTCAAGTCATGTCAAGTCAAGTTATAATCAAGTCGAGGGAATCGTGGTGTAGGACTAGACGACTCTATCAAGGAATACATATGAAACTAACACAGTATAACAGATATAAATATCATAACAGAAAGGAACAAGAATGTGCAGACAACTAGAAACATGTAAAGTAAAACTATAACAGGATGAGTGTACTAGACATGGAATAAAGTAATCACAAATGTAAGAAGAAGAACAACAGCGAGATAATGAACATGCATATAAATTGTATTGTACAAGCTGGCAAGGTATACTTGCCTGGTGGTAGCGCGAAGAACCAATAAGTTACCGTCAACTGGTACGCCATAAAGTCTAAAATCCATAAATATCTCCGAAAGCTGAAACAGACATTGCCAACATTCTCAGAATAGTCCAATTAGTTAGGATTGCCTGTCCTTAAGTCGAATTCTGGACATAGGGGCAAAACGATAATTTCGGACAAAAACGATATCCGCCGTTGGACCCGCTTTGCACCGAAAAGCGTGCCAGAGTCGATGGTCTCTAAAGTCGTCAAACTATATGTCAACAGGTCCGGTTTTTCGATACAAATCCAACCGTATGTCCAAAGTTGGATTTGGCGGGTCGTGCACAAAATAGCCCGTTGAATCGGACCGTAGGGCCCGCGACACGGCGATCCGATCAACTGTCTCAGAATCGGATCAAACTTGGCATGTTGGACCAGAAAAATAATACAGTCCTGTTGGCGTAAGTTTCGTCTCGATCTGACGAGCGTGCACAAAGTAATTAAAAAATTTGCACAGAGGCCGATACGGTGAATTTCGACGGATACGCATCAAATTTGTCGCGCACACGCGATCAATTTGAATTCCGCCAAAGCCCACACGACCACGAAGTCGTTACGCACTTTTGGTTTGCGACCACGTCGCCCGATTGGCGGGACGCACGTCGTAGCGGAGGGTTTTGGAATTTTTAAACTGTTTTTAAAACAGTTTTTGACCATTTTAGAAATAGAATAACTTTGTGCATACTCAATGAAATTGGGATCTACAAGATACGTTTAAATCTCCTATATGTTGTCTCTGACTCCCTTCAAGTATTTTTTTAATTATTTTAATAGGTCGACGAGAATCAGACCATAAATAGGGGTGTTTGGCTTACTTTATTCCCTGTTTACGAACAGGTTTTCTTCGACTTGGTGTCGAGTTTCCGGATTGATCGCTCAACCATGTTTTGTATCTACTTGTTGGGATCTCTAGAGGGTCGTGCAGACTATCTATAGGATTTTATAGATCAAAAATCGATCAAAATAGGGAAACATATAGGGCTGTGAAGTAGCATACCTTGCAATGATGGTTGCTGCGGCTGTGGCTTGTTTCGCACCTGTGCGCGCGTGCCGGCGCTGCCGTGGCCGGCCTGCGGCCATGCGCGGCGGTGCCAGGCTGAGGAGAGTCACCAGGGCTAGGCGACAAGGTGGAGGTGCGGGGGATAGGGTATTGGTTTAGGGTTTTCTTCTCGCTCCCTGTCGATCTCTCTCTATATATATATTCACTTGCGCTCGGGTTATACTACTGCTGCTGCTTAGGGAAAATGAGGCTCGACCTGGGGGTGCTGGGCTAGGCCGGCTCTTCATTTGGTTGGGCTGGCTGGCTCGGCCTATTGCTATTGTTTCTTTGTTTCTTTTATTCCTCTTTCTTTTTTATATTATATATATATATATATATATATATATATATATATATATATATATATACACCCATACACATATACACTTGTATATAATATATATATTTATATATACATACACTATATATAATTTATCATAATACATACAAATACACGTACATCGTAACATATATACAATACACATATACATATATATTTCATTATATATATATATATTATAATATATAAATATATATATATAATATATATATAGATATATTATATATATATAAATAATATATATAATATAATATATATAAATATATATATATATATATATATATATATATATATAATATATATATAGATATATATATATATATACATACACATACTCGCGTATATCTACTATACGTTTGTATTTATATATAAATACACCTACACCCATAATATATAAATACCACCTAACCCATATATATATATATATATATATATAATATATATATATATATATATATATATATATATATATATATATATACACATACACACATATATTTATTCTTTTGATAAAGAATAAATTAATAATAATAATAGTTTATTTTTAATAACTACAATAATATTATTATTAATAATAATTCCACTAGTAATTAAAATAATTTAATAATAGCTCCTGGATGGGCATATCATATACTCCCATTACTGGGCCCCAGAAAATCGTTATAAATATTCTAAAATGTTATTTAATATTAATAATACCTATAATTTACATAAATAAATATTTAGAAAATAATTGCCAAATCCTAAAATATATACAAATTTTTTGCATTTACCAAACATGTCTACAAGGCCGTATTTGGTCCCACTATATGACTACATGGGCTTGGATTTGACTTGGGTCAAATCTGGACAGATTCGGTACAACAGGGTTTCCGAAAACTAAATAATATAATTAAATAATAAATAAAATCTTCGGTAGGGTTAAGTCGCAACTTGACCTGGTTTTCCTAGTTAGAACAATCCTATGACTCGGTCTTCCCCTACCATGGCTAAACACTAGTCAAAGCACGCTACTTGCGCTATCCGTGCCATGATTCCTAGTTGTCTTGTACTCCAATTCTTAACCATGACTAAAATTATTTACCGTAATAATTATCTAACTAATTATTATAAAAACAAATTTTAAAAAAATTACCATTAAATCAAATAAATGAATAAATAAATATTTCAAAAAAAATTCGGGAAGGGAAGCTACAAGTATACCGCAGTATACCAAATTTGGCTGTTTTAGGCTATTTTTGTCTGTTTTTGTCCATTTTGATATTTTTTCAATTGTAATAAATTTCTAACATAATTAGATGATCTTGCATAGTTAGGGAATGATTGTACACCCTATATACACTTGACACCAGCACTTGTACTTACTTTTATTGATTATAACTCACATGCCAAGATATGTCCTTTCTCTCGATTCTTTCTTATATGCCATGATATGTCCTTCCTTTTGAGTCCTTATATGCTATGATATGTGTTGCCAAGCCTTCCCGAATTTATTGTACTTTACAGTCCATGCCATGTCTAGAATTTTCTTGTTGTGGCCCGTCGTGGCACGCCCATGTTACATGTCTTCTCTGCTTACTAGATAGTGACCCGTCGTGGTGCACTCTTGTACATGTCTTTCTTTGCTTACATGATAGTGGCCTGTCATGACGCACTCCCATATTTCTCTATAGTGGCTCGTCGTAGCGCACTCCTAGCTTCTAGTTTATTATATTTTCTTGTTGTGGCTTGTTATAGTGCACATTCTTGCTTTTTGTCCAGTCTTGCATGTCTCATGTCTAGGATGGATTCTGTGGAATGCCACACCCAGAATCCAATAAGAAAATGTTAAGGACTAAACAACTCACTTGATTTGTAGCCTCCCTTCCCGAAAATTTTCGAAATATTTTTTATTTAATTAAAATGGTGATTTTAGATTTTTATGAATAATTATTTTAATTAATTATTACGGTAGATGCTTTTAGCCATGGTAGAGTTTTGGAGTACAAGACGACTAGGAATCATGGTACGGATAGCGCAGTAGCGTACTTTGACTAGTGTTTAGCCATGGTAGGGGAAGGCCGAGTCATATGATTGTTCTAACTAGGAAAACCGGGCCAAGTGCAACTTAACCCTTACCGATGATTCTATTTATTATTTAATTATATTATTGAGTTTTAGGGAACCCGGTTGTACCGAACCTGTCCGGATTGGGCCCAAGTCAAATCCAAGCCCAGGTAGGCGTGTAGTGAGACCAAATCCAGCCTTGTAGACATGCTTGGTAAATGCAAATGTTTTGTTATATATATTTAGGAATTGGCAATTATTTTCTGAATATTTGTTATGGGTAGATTATAGGTATTATTGTTATTGTTAAATAGTGTTTTACCAAATTTGTATGATCTTTTGGAGCCAGTAAAGATGGTAGGATAGGTCCACCCAAAACTAATATTGGAGTATTTTAGTTATTATTGGGATTATCATTGTCATTGGTTAATTGAGTATTTATGGATATATAAATATATGGGGTATAAATATATAAATAGATGAGTGTATATATAGATATATATACATGTATGTATAGATAAATATATTATAGATATATGTGTATGAATAGAGGTATATAAATATATATGGTAATATGTGTGTATGTATATATATATAAATATATATAATGTATATGTGTATATGTATATAAATATATACGATATACATGTATATTTGTACGTATATATATAAATTATATATGTGTGTATGTATATATAAATATAGGTATATGTAAATGTTTATATATATATATATATATATATATATATATATATATATATATATATATATATATATAATATATATATATATATATATATATATATATATATATATATATAATAATAATATATATATATATATATATATAATATATATATATATATATATATATATTATATAATAATATAAAATATATCTATATATATATATATATATAATATATATATATATATATATATATATATATATATAATATATATATATATATATATATATATATATATATATATATATATATATATATATATATAAATAAAAAAATATTAATATATATACAAAAAATTATAGATTATATATAAAAAAAATAAAAAAAGAAAAAGAAAAACAGAGAGAAGGGGGGGGGGGGGCAACACAGCCCAACTGGACCAAGCCACAGCCGGCCCCCCCCAAATACTCCATCACAGACCGAGCCCAACTCCACATTAGCCAAGCCAAACCGAACACTTCCCAAAACCATCTCAAACTGCTACAGGGATGCAACAGCCCGAGCAGTTCCAACCCGACCCCCTGTAAAACTGTTTCGCTAATATAAAACCAAGAGATCGAGAGGGGGAGAGAAGATCGCACGAGGAAACCCTAGCGTCGAACCACCGCGCTACCACCCCCTCCTCCCCTGGGGCGACCTACCCGCGCCACCCGCCGCCGGCTTCGCCACCACACCGACCGAGAACAGCTGCCCGAACCCAGGCGTGCGCGCGAAGACGATAGCATCATATGCGCGCAAGGTATGACTTCGTCGTATTATTTCTTTGCGCATACTCGATGATTTTCAATTCCGTAAAATCATATGGACATCCCATATAACCCTCTAGGAACCCATATAGCTGGTTTTTATCGAGTCGATCCAGATTCGAAGAGAGATCGACTCGAAAACTACGAAAACTCTGTTCAAAAACAGAGTTTATAACGTACATCACACCCAACTTGGAAGCCGGATTTCGATCTGTGCTTTAATAGTTTTCAGAAACTAATTGAACACAATTAAAGTTAACATGACCAAGATCAAAATACAACTTTCAGTTCTGTTTTTCGATGTGTGTGCATGAATTAAAGCGATGACGAAGTTTACCGAAAAACTATTTTCAAAACAAGGAAAACTCATCCACACGACGTGCGTCCCACCATTCCGGGCGACGTGGTCAAGAACCGAAAGCATCGAAAGTGCGTAACGGCTTCGTGGTCGTGTAGGGCTTAGGCGGAATTCAAATTGGTCGCGTGTGCGTGACAAATTTGATGTGTATCCGTCGAAATTCACCATATCGGCCTCTGTGCAAATTCCCCAATTACTTTGTGCACGTTCGTCAGATCGAGATAAAACTTGCGCTAACAGGACCATATCATTTTTTTGGGTCCTGTATGCCAAGTTTGGTCCAATTCTGAGACAGTTGAATCGTACGTCGTTTTGCGGGCCCCACGGTCCGACTCAACGGGCGATTTTGTGTACGGCCCGCCGGAATCCAACTCTGGACATACGGTTGGGTTCGTATCGGAAAACCAGATCCGTAAACGTATAATTTGATGACTTTAGAGACCGTTGACTTTGGCACACTTTTCGGTGCAAAGCGGATCCAACGGCGGACATTGTTTTTGCCCGAAATTACCGTTTTGCCATTGTGTCCAGAATTAGATTTAAGGACAGGCAATCCTAGCTAATTTGACTATTCTGAGAATGTTGGTACTATTTATTTCAGCATCTGGAGACTTCTGCATGTGTTGACTGATTGTGGCTTATTGAGTGGTATATTATTATTGGTTTCACCAGCTAAGGACCTCAGGCAAGTGCACTTTCTGATTGCTTTCGATTTATAGTAGTCTTTTCATTTCATGTCTATACATATATCTTGCTGCTTGTTGACACGCTCGTCACACGGAGTAGTCGGAAGGAAAAATATCTTAGTAGACATGTGAACTACCCAGAACTATCCCATGAGTCTATTCTTGAATAATAGCCGCTGCACACGACACGTGCAGTGTGCCGAATTTACCCCTAGCCGTTCACATGATTGAAAAGATATTTCACACCACCTAGGTAGATGTCTTTTATTTTTCCTTTATTTCTCCATCGTGCTATGTCATCAGTTATCTTCCAGTTTTTATATCTCATATGTTATTTTCATGTCTTGTTAATTCTATTATATTTTTGTATTGCCGTCGGTTTGTGTACTTGTTCCATTCCTGTCTGGAAACCAATATTTTTCAGGTTTAGCCGCGATCACTCTTAGCTCTGGAAGACATGGGTATGCTGAGGCCGACCTAGAAATAGAAAACAGTTGTACCATTTTCATTAATTACAAAATCTTGTATTTCTTTTAATTTTAAATGTTGTAAATGTTGTAATAAATCTAGAAATGTGAATGAGCAATAAATTTTATTTTGAACAATTATTCTTGCGGGCACGACAGCGTTCTACCGACGACTCTGCGGCGTAGGCTGGCTTGGACACGTCTCATATCCAAAAAAGCGGGTGCGGGTCGTGACAAGTTTTTATGGTGGCCCATGCAGGTCAGATTTTCGCAAAGATTGCGAACTCGTGATGGTATGTTAGTCGTACTATTGCGAGCCTGCGACCAGAAAATACTCATTCACGAATTAGGATTAAAATGATTTAAGATAATGACTAGGACTAGGAGTCCCTTGTTCAAATTGACCGTTGGGTAGTTAAGGTTATTAGATATGCCATGCAATTTAGATAGCTTGCTAGATCCCTATAGGTACACTATTACTTTTGATATGACATGGTGATCCAATGTGGATATACTATTCGCTAGGTATGTTAGACTTGTCTAGAATTAAGGCGTTAATTTTGATAAAATGTTTAACTTTCTTTTGTTGTATTAGATATAAATCTTATATCATAAGTTAGAATTGTCTATTTTAAATTCTTTTTGTTGTAAGGAGTTAGTTTATAATTTCTGATTCTGTTATTTGTGTATAAATCTTGAGTTAGATTTTGATTCTCACAAAACTCGAACTACTTGTATCTCTTTTCAAAAATCCCGCACACTTGTATTTTGACTATCTTGACCAGCATTGCCAGTACGGTCTAGTTTTTACAAGCTTACTCTTTATCGAGCTTGATTCGAGACATATGTTTATTGGGGACTGCCCGCTAACATATTGTCTAATCAGAATCATTGTATTACGGTCTGATCAACCATGATGCATTTGCTTCACACTTCATTTAATTCTCCTACGTTGATTGAGATGCAGAGATATCCAGGATCTCATCCGCAATTGTTTTGACAATTCCTCTTGAATTATGCATTCGCCTTTGAATCATGTAATTGTGTTCAGTGACATCATTCTTGAACTCTTTATCATTTTTGCCTTTCACTGATTGGAAAGACGAAAGCTTATAATTGGTAGAGAGATACAGGGTATCCCTATGGCTATGATGGTTGTACACACAAGGGTAACTACCATCGGCCAGCCCTGTGATTGGAACCTTGCCTTGAGTTACTCGTTCTCCTCTCGACCTTCAAGCTACCATTGGGACCTTCTAGCTATCTGAATTTGAGGAACGATCCTTGGCTTGACTTATATTTACCGTATCCCATTACGCTGTGCCTTGTTCTTCATTGACCAGAGTCGAGGTACAATATCCGGACTTTGGAATCCTGCTAACACCATTATTCCTAAAACCATATCCTAGCTTCTAAGGTGGGTAGACTGTAAGCCTTCTAAAATTTGGGATATATAAAGATTACCGATTGAACGGAATAATTTTTATAGACTGATAATTAGTGCCCCATGGACTTCCACTTTTCATTTAGATCATTTTGTGTCCCCGACCGTGTCATTAATAATTGGAGCACGAGACCAGCTATTACCTTCCAACAAATTTCATATGCAAGATCTAGACGAGTCCACCTTCATCTAGGTATATCATGTCCCACTCAAACCCGTCCCTTTGTACTCTATTTTTATGGTACGACTTGCAGGACAAAAGGATTAGCTATAACCCTTACCACATTGCCGGTATACTTCCTGACTTCCACTAGAGCCTCAACCTTGACTCAATTCCTTCGACCCAATATGTGGTAGTGATCTACTCGAAGCCCACTACGCACACGCCAAGTGTGCCATTGGATAGAGGCCTCTTGTGCTATTTAAACACAAAAGTCACTGAAGGCACATTTTGAGCTTTAGGGACCTAGCTAACCAACCTGACTAGCAACTAGCTCAATCCATTGGGTAGAAACCTATTCTAGAATACCCTAATCTAGTAGGAATAGTTTTATCATTGGAATCTGGTCCAGCCCATATAGATTGCAATCCAAGGTTTACCCAACCAACGAGGGATGTCCAATCAGGAAGCCCAATAAGACTCAGTAAAACTCATCCATGCATACCATCATACTCGGACTAGAAAACCAAAGTATTTGAAATAGGTCCCTACACCTATTATGTATTCTCCACCTTTTAGAATGTGAAGTCGTTCGTAACCCTTACCCTATCTACCTGGAAGTCACGATACGATCTTGTATTACATTTATATCCCTTACTCGTGTGTTTAAATAAACACGAAAAAGATCACAATCTTGATTTCTCAAAATCCATTCCATTATGAAATCTTGTTCAGATAAAATTTTGAGAACAAAATTTATGTATTGCATGGATTGCAAGCCCCTCTAGGAAGCGAAGGGCTTTTCAATTTAGCAATTGACTAGACTAGAGTAACCCAGTCTAGCAAATAAGTCAATGGTTCGTAAACATTTTTAGCTGTGTCGTTGGATATTCTCTACCCCTCTTGAAACTTCATAGTTGCTCTTGATTATCCTCCCTTATCTTCATATCCTGCCTATTTCAGAAGACGAATGGTCATGCTTATTAGATTTTGCCAATATTCTTAGCTACTTGTGTAAATTGTTGATTGTTAGGTTTTGGGTTATTTGATAGATAGGAGAGGATTATAGAGGCCAAAAGCAGTAGATATCCATTTGTAACAATTTTAGCAATTAGTTGGAAGATTACAAGTTTTAGTAACATAGTTTGAGGGAGTAGTGTGACCAAAGGTGGGTAGAAATCCTGGAGATTAGATGGCTAGGAGAAAGGTATAAACTATTTTTGAGAAGATTAAGGAAATAGTAGACTTTGATTTTTGGAATAATTATGAATTAGAATTTCGAGGACGAAATTATTTTAAGATGGGTAAATTTGTAACCTCCCTTCCCGAAAATTTTCTGAAATATTTTTTATTTAATTAAAATAGTGATTTTTAGATTTTTATGAATAATTATTTTAATTAATTATTACGGTAGACGCTTTAGCCATGGTAGATTTTTGGAGTACAAGACGACTAGAAATCATGGTACGGATAGCGCAGTAGCGTGCTTTGACTAGTGTTTAGCCATGGTTGGAGAAGGCCGAGTCATATGATTGTTCTAACTAGGAAAACCGGGCCAAGTTACGACTTAACCCTTACCGAAGATTCTATTTATTATTTAATTATATTATTGAGTTTTAGGGAACCCGGTTGTACCGAACCTGTCCGGATTGGGCCCAAGTCAAATCCAAGCCCAGGTAGGCGTGTAATGAGACCAAATTCGGCCTTATAGACATGCTTGGTAAATACAAATGTTTTGGTATATATATTTAGGAATTGACAATTATTTTCTGAATATTTGTTATGGGTAGATTATAGGTATTATTATTATTGTTAAATAGTATTTTACCAAATTTGTATGATCTTTTGGAACCAGTAAAGATGGTAGGATAGGTCCACCAAAAACTAATATTGGAGTATTTTAGTTATTATTGGGATTATCATTGTCATTGGTTAATTGAGTATATATGGATATATAAATATATGGGGTATAAATATATAAATGGATGAGTGTATATATAGATATATATACAAGTATGTATAGATAAATATATTATAGATATATGTGTATGAATAGAGGTATATAAATATATATGGTAATATGTGTGTATGTATATATATATAAATATATATAATGTATATGTGTATGTGTATATAAATATATACGATATACATGTATATTTGTATGTATATATATAAATTATATATGTGTGTATGCATATATAAATATAGGTATATGTGTAGGTATATATATATATATATATATATATATATATATATATATATATATATATACAAAGAAATATATAGATTTATATATAAAAAGAAATAGAAAAAAAAGAAAAAGAAAAACAAAGAGAGAAAGGGGGGGGGGGGGGGGGGGGGGGAGGGGGGGCAACACAGCCCAACTGGACCAAGCCAAAGCCGTCCCCCCCAAATACTCCATCACAGACCGAGTCCAACTCCACATTGTTGGCCCATTAGTCATATGGTCAAACTGATTTTAATAATTGATCAAACTCTGTCTGGATATATGAAGATAGTCAAGTTGTATCGGACTATTGGACATGATCAAGAACAGCTATCTACACAGTTCAAGACCGAAGCTATGTTTGCCTATTCGAGTCTGTATTTATTCAAGCAATATATTTTTTATTTTATTGAGTCTAGGAATACGTTGTACACCGAATCGTACTGGCAAATTAGGCTATTCTAAAATGTTTTCAAAATACTTTTAAAATGTCCTTTGTTTTGAAAAAAATATTCATTTAAACAAAAGCTTCAAAAAGGTTTTTAAAAAGGTTTTCAAAAATCATCACAAACTAATTTTTAAAACCTAACCTAACCCTGACAGAACTCGGCCAGAGTTCTGCCAAAGTTCGGCCAGAGTTCGGTTAGTGGCCGTTTGATTTTTGAATTCTTCTGAACTTGGTCCTCCGGCAGTTGCGGATTTGACCGAGATTTTCTCATAGAGTTCTGTCCGAATTCTGCCCGAATTCTGTCTTTGGAACTCCTATAAATAGAGAAGGATTTCGATTATTTTAACTCACTCATTCACTTTCAATCTTCTCTCTATCTAAAGCTTTCAATCTTCCAAAGAGTTTTCTTGAGCTTTAAATTTCAGATCCCAAGCCAATTACAATCCTCTAGTCGATTTGCCAGTGCGGTACGGTCTAGAAGTTTCTGAGGGATTGTAATCAGAAGGCTTGATTGAAGAATACCTCTTCACATTTGAAGTTGGACGAGTTCTTCGTATCAAAGCTCGCGTTGTAGAAGTTGCAAGGACTTCGTAAGAAAACTTGTGGTTTTGCCAATAGTGGATTCAACTGGTAGCAAGAGTTCTACCGACTGGATTAGTCCTCAACAGAGGAAAACCAGTATACATCGCTGTCTTTGCGTTTGCTTTCTTATCTCTGCCTTTATATTACTTAATTGTGATTATTATTCTGTGATCTTGCTGCTAACATTTTAATTAGCAATATTCCGCTGCCAACTCTATTCACCCCCCCTCTAGAGTATTGTGCTTTACGATTTCGTTCCTATAATTGGTATCAGAGCGGGTGTTACAGGTAAAGCAAGGTAACATTACAATTATTTATTCATTTAATTAATTGTTATATAGATTACAGCACAACACATGGCAACTGTGAAATTTACAAATGAAGGCCAGGCCACAAACAGACCTCCACTGTTTGATGGTACGAACTATACCTATTGGAAAATACGGATGAGTTTCTTCTTAAAATCACTTGACTTTGATTTATGGTCTATTGTCATTGATGGCTATCAAAAGCCACCTCGTATAAATGTTGATGGAGTTTTAGTTGAAAAATCCCATAGCAGATATACAGAGGAAGAAAAAAAAGAGGCCAGTCTTGACGCACGTGCTATTAACGCTCTATTTTGTGCTTTAGACAGAACTGAATTTAACAGGGTGTCTATCTGCACAACGGCTAATGAAGTGTGGAAGCTACTTGAAGTCACACATGAAGGCACGACTCAAGTCAAAGAATTAAAAGTCAGCAGACTTACTCAAGAGTATGAGGTGTTCAAGATGAAGCCCAACGAAATAGTTACTCAGATGTTCGAAAGATTCTTGGATATTATAAATCCTTTGTCCTCCCTAGGCAAAGAATACAGTAACCATGAAAAGATTCGCAAACTCCTGCGAGCACTTACCAAGAACTGGATTCCAAAGGCTACTGCAATTATTGAAGGGAACGACCTCACCACTATGTCCCTCGAAGTACTGTAAGCTACTCACTCATGAACTGGAGCTACAAGATTTTGAAGAGCCTGCACCAAAGGAGAAGACGATCGCTTTCAAGGCTCAGCACAGAAAAGCTGCTGAAGATAATTCAGACAGCAGTGAATCTGATACTGAAGATCAAGCACTACTAGCAAGGAAATTCAAAAGATTCACGAGATATGAAAAGAGAGCCAAAGAAAACAACAACAGTAACAACTGGTATTAAGATGATGCTGTCTTCTATGGCTGCAAGAAGAAGAGACTCATGAAGAAGGACTGTCCTACAAACTCATCATCAAGCAAGAAGAGCAACAGGTATAAAAAAGGGAACCTGAAGAGATCGACATCACGGAAGTATGCCAACACCAGCATATGGCATAAAAGTGAAGCCAGCGACTCAGAAGACGAACAATCAGAAGACGCTGCAAACGTATGCTTTATGGCATCCAATCAGGTACCTACTGAACCTGTAGTTGATACTTATGATGACTTCACCTTTGAGCAATTAGGAGATGCCTTCAGTGAACTGATGTGTGATTACAGGAAACTGCGTAGCAAATATCAGACCTCTAAGAAGGTACTCAAAGAGTACAAAGGAGAAATAGGTAGACTTACCGACCTACTAGCTGAGGTTAGAAATAATATTAGTAAGTCTGGTGAGCTTTCTTCTATCAAGCTCTTATTACACGAGACTACCAAGTCATCTGAAGAGAAAGACAAAGTTATTGACCAACTCAAAGAAGAACTTTCTAAAGAGAAGAAAAGTCTTCAATGTGCACAAATCAGAATGGAAACACTCACTTCTGATTATACTAAGTTGTATGACACTTCCAAAAGATTGGAAATTAGGTTAGGAAAATAGCCTGAGATTGCTGCTTCCTTTCCTAACACGTGTCACTTACCGAAAAATCGGAACATTCCCAAGCCAAATACTGTCAGACCTAACCCTATCAAACCTTTACCCCAAAAGGTTAAGCCCAAACAGGATTATAGGTATGCTTTCTTCTATACTAGAAAACCCAAACCTACCAACCATGCACACCACTCAGCTTTCAACACTCGACATGCACAATGTCATTATTGTGGCCTCATTGGTCATATTTCATCTGTATGTAGAATCAGAAATCTTGTTGATTTAAATATTTATGCTTGGATACCAAAGACTAACATTTCAGGACCCTACAAGAAATGGGTACCAAAAGTTTCATCTGTAAATTATTTTGTAGGTGGAACACCCTTCACATGCTAAAAGCAAATGGATCTTCGACAGCGGTTGTTCACGGCATATGACCGGTGACGCTACATTATTTATAACACTGTCGAAGAAGAAGAAGGAAGGTTATGTTTCCTTCGGTAATAACTTGAAAGGGTATATTATTGGTATCGGTGATGTTGGTAAGTCTCCCTATCCTATAATTAAGGATGTCTGTCTGGTTACCGAGTTGAAACATAATCTACTCAGCATAAGTTATTTAGCTGATCATGGTTATGGCATCAACTTTGGCAAAGACAAATGTACTATAGTTGATAGCTCAACTGGTAGTACTATCTTTGAAGGTATCAGGGAAGACAAAATATATGCTTTCTATTTGTTAGAAGAAACTAACATTTCAGGTAGATGCTTAATGGCTAAAAGCGATGGGAGTCATCTGTGGCATATGAGACTCGATCACACAAATATGGACACAATCTCAAGATTATCCACAAAGAAGCTAGTACACGGTTTACCAGACATTACATTCAAGAAGGATTCAGTATGCAGTCAATGTGAAAAGAACAAAGCTACCAAATCCACATTCAAGTCAGTAAACGCAGTATGTACTACTAGACCTCTACAATTGCTTCATATGGACTTATTTGGTCCTAGCAGAGTTGCTAGCCTCGGAGATAAACTTTATGCTTTTGTAATTGTAGATGATTTCTCTAGATACACGTGTGTATACTTCTTGACACGCAAGAATGATGCATTGTCCGAATTTGTCGCCTTTTACAAGAAAGTACAGAATAAAAAAGGTTACATGATCACTCGTATTAGAAGCGATCATGGTAGCGAATTCGAGAATGCAGAGTTTGAGCAATTTTGTGACACATACGGTTTTGTACACGAGTTCTCCTGCCCTAGGACTCCATAACAAAATGGAGTTGTGGAACGTAAGAACAGAACTCTATCCGAAATGGCCAGAGTAATGTTAAACCAGTTTAGTCTACCCAAATATTTCTGGGCTGAAGCTGTCAATACAGCTTGTTTTGTTCTCAATAGAGTTCTAATTCGACCTAAATCGAAGAAGACGCCATTTGAGTTATGGTTTGATAGAATTCTATCAGTTTTATATTTTAGAATATTTGGTTGTAAATGCTTTATTCTTAATACAAAAGACAATTTGGGAAAGTTTGACGAAAAGGCCGATGAAAGTATATTTTTAGGTTATGCGGCCAAGAGCAAAGGATACAGAGTCTTCAACAAACGAACCATGATCATCGAAGAGTCAATCAACGTTACTTTTGATGAACTGAATCAAATGACTATCGATGACAATGACGAAGATCCAACTGTACCAAGCTCAACAACAACTGATTCTCAACCAAGCTCGGCACTAGCTGATCCTCCTAGAGAAGATCTAGAAACCAGCTACCTTCAGAGTCTGCCGAAAAGATTAAAATTTGCGACTGATCATCCAAAGGATTTGGTAATTGGTGACATTACCAAAGGTGTAAGTACTCATACATCCAGTAGAGATATTATTTCTAGTGTTGCATTTATTTCACAGCTAGAACCCAAAACTATTGATGAAGCATGTAGTGATAATTTTTGGATATATGCCATGCAAGAGGAATTAAACCAATTTGAACGGAATCAAGTTTGGGAACTTGTTTCCAAGCCTATTGATCATCCGATCATTGGCACCCGTTGGGTATTCCGAAATAAACTAAATGAGAATGGTTTAGTGACTCGTAATAAGGCTCGACTCGTAGCTCAAGGATACAATCAAGAAGAAGGTATCGACTACGATGAGACTTATGCCCCAGTTGCGAGATTAGAATCCATTCGCATGTTATGTGCATTTACATGTTTTCATAATTTCAAATTATTTCAAATGGATGTCAAAAGTGCTTTTTTAAACGGTTTTATAAAAGAAGAAGTTTTTGTAGCACAACCTCCAGGTTTCACAGATTTTAAAAACCCTGATCATGTTTTCAAGTTGAAGAAAGCTTTATACGGTTTGAAACAAGCCCCTCGTGCTTGGTATGATCGTCTAAGCACTTTTCTACTTGACAACGGTTTTTCAAAAGGCAAGGTTGACACTACACTTTTTATTAAGTCCTTTAATGGTAAGCTTCTTTTAATACAAGTCTATGTCGATGATATCATATTCGGATCTACTGATGAATCTCTGTGTCAAGAATTTTCTAAGTGTATACAGAATGAGTTTGAGATGAGCATGATAGGAGAGCTGAAATTCTTTCTCGGACTGCAAATCAAACAAACTGACAATGGGACGTTCATAAATCAAGCCAAGTACACAAAAGATTTGCTAAAGAAGTTTGATCTGGACAATGTCAAACCTATTGGCACTCCGATGGCAACTTCAACAAAGCTTGATATTGATGAACAAGGCAAGCCGGTCGACACACGTAAGTATCGAGGTATGATTGGTAGTTTACTTTATTTAACTGCTAGTCGTCCAGATATAATGTTTAGTGTTTGCCTGTGTGCACGTTTTCAAGCTAATCCAAAGGAATCACATCTGTGCGTAGTTAAGCGTATCTTTTGATACCTTAAGGGTACTTCTTCTGTTGGCTTGTGGTATCCCAAAACTAAGTCCTTTGACCTTACTGGTTATTCGGATGCAGATTTTGCCAGATATAAAGTTGATAGAAAAAGTACCAGTGGCACATGTCATTTCTTAGGTAAGACTTTAGTCTCATAGTTTAGTAAAAAGAAAAATTCTGTAGCCCTATCAACAACAGAGGCTGAGTATATCGCCGCAGGACGTTGTTGTGCTCAGATTTTATGGATAAAACAAACCTTGGAAGACTATGATTTATTTTATACACATATTCCCATTTTCTGTGATAACACGAGCACTATTAATTTGACTAAGAATCCTGTATGTTCATTCTCGTACTAAATATATCGAGATTAGACATCATTTTCTTAGAGATCATCATCAAAATGGAGATATTGACCTTGTATACATAGATACTGAGAATCAATTAGCTGACATTTTCACAAAATCTCTAGCAGAAGATCGTTTCAATTATTTACGTCGAAAATTAGGAATTTTGGACGTCAATAATATTAATTAATTTTGTTTTATGATTATATTTCAATACGCAAAAACTGTGTTAGAGATAAGCCAATAAAGAGTTTGTTTGTCACCACAACTACGGTTAAAGCGAAGCGGTACTTAAGAGTTCTCCGGTGAACCTCCGCCAGCTGGGACAATACTCCTACAGCTAATCTGAAACAGTCGCTGTGTAATGATATTTAATCTATAAAATAATATTATTTATGTTAATTGAAGGTTGAAATTACCAATCTTTGAATTAAATATTTGAAATGAGCCAATGAAAAAGAAAGTGTTCCAAACCTAACCCAGGCGAATTCGGCCAGACTTCGGCCCGAGTTCGGTTGAAGGTATCAGGTTATAGAACCAGAACCCGAGAGCCTTTCTTCCTCATTGCTTCCAAACCACATCAACAGCAGCAGCAGCCGCGCGAGAGAACCCCCAAACCCTAGTTCTTCACCACTCTTTCTCTTCCAATCCAAGTGGTGAAATCAATCCAAACTTTGGATTCGTGCGGAGTTCGTCGTTCTCTACAACATATTCAAATTTCGGGAGGTATAACTCCTTATTTTCCCTCCGTTTAATTTTGTGCTATTTTATTTTTATTGCACAAATGGCACCTAAGGGTTTTAATCCCTTCAAGAGGAAGAAGACAACCAACCCAAGTGAGGAAGGTTCATCTTCGAATCCACCCACTAATTCCCTCTTTTTGCCAGTGCAATCTAGCGATGGCACGTTCGACGGGTTTTACTTTCAAACCCTAGACCAAGCCCTACTGTGGTATGGAGATTTTTTCATGAGATCCATATGCACAGGCGCTCCCATTAAGTGGACTGTATTTCCAGATCACCGCCATTTCTTTGAGGCATTAGGGTTACAGTTTTTTGTTAAACTCTATTTTTCTATAGCAACGAATGCCATTAGACTGTTTTACTGCAATATCATATTAAACACGTTTGATGTAAGCACTCGTGTTGGAGGATTAGATATCAATTTCAATGATGTTCTCTTAGCGGAGATCCTTGGTATTCCCAACGAAGGTGAACCGCTGGTTGATATCACTAAGTTTGATTTTCCCGAAGGCACGACACTTACTAGTTTCAAAGCGGAACTCTGTGCACCTGATAGAGTTCGCTCTGGAAAGTTTAAGGCAAACAACTTGAACTTGTTTAATTATGAATTGCACCGTATCATTTACTCCACTCTCCTTCCGAAATCTACTTCGAAGGATGATGTCACGTCTCTTGAATTATCTGCTATGTATCACATTCTTAAGGGGATTCCATTTTCTGCCCCTAAGACCATTATTCAGATGATGGGACGTTGTCGTGCAAGAGATAGAAATCTTTCTTATGTGATGATTCTCCCACGCATCTTCCAGCGTTTCGACATTGACTTATCTACTTGTGCTCAAGACCCTGAGCCCAAGGTTCTCAAGTTATCTCGTCGCAGTATGACTGCATCTGCTCCTCCTACTGCTCCTGCTACTGCTCCACCTCCTCCACCTCCTCAGCAGTATGCTATGACATTTGAGGGCATACACCAGCACCTTTCAGATTTGCACGTCTCGATGACGGACATGGCTCACGAACGTGAGTTTCGCAACGTCACCCGTTATCAGGCGATTGCAAATTCTCTTGCTGATCTTCGTTTCGCCCAGACTGGACATTCTGCCGGTTCCATTCCTAGAGATCCAGCTTTCTCTGGTTACCGCTGTGAGGATGAGGCTGTTCATGCCTACTTTCAGCCCGGTAATGCATATGATTGGTACCGTTCTGACCGTGCTCCTCGAGACTATGTCGGCGAGTTTTACACTGGCGCTCCTCCTCACCCTTCTGGCACGGGTACCTCTGCAGCTGGTCCTTCTGGACATGCTGGTCATGCTGACGATGACGATGATGATGATGATGAGGAGTTGTGATATATTAGTTGATTTGTGAGACTTAGACATTATCTACTGTATACTTGGAAATGCTCCGACATTCCAAGTTTTTTCCTTTTAGACTTTATTATCAGTATTTCATTTTGAGGACATGTACTGGATTTGTTTTGTTGATGTCATCTAAACATCTTTATCTGCATCTTTATGAGATTCGTAGTTTATGGTTCACATCAGTTTATTTACTTAGCATCTTTTTCTGCTTTAATAACTGCCTGTGATATTATTCTTTGTTTATTATAAACTGCCTGAGTACAAATACATGCCTGTGATATCATTCAAATTTTTTTTACTATTTTTCATCATGATTAGTTTCTTGTGTTTCTTCACTGTTTGTTATTTATGCATTGATTGCGGGGGAGTTTTTCTCTTTTGCAATTATTTTGCTAAATGACAACGGGGGAGAAAAATAAAGATCTAACATTCTTATGAGAAAATACAGGACATGAACAATTTTTAATTTTATTTCAAGCTTAAATGTTATATCATTCATAGTTTGTCAATTATCAAAATAGGGGAGATTGTTGGCCCATTGGTCATATGGTCAAACTTATTTTAATAATTGATCAAACTCTGTCTGGATATATGAAGATAGTCAAGTTGTATCGGACTCTTGGACATGATCAAGAACAGCTATCTGCACAGTTCAAGACCGAAGCTATGTTTGCCTGTTCGAGTCTGTATTTATTCAAGCAATGTATTTTTCATTTTATTGAGTCTAGGAATACGTTGTACACCGAGTCGTACTGGCAAATTAGGCTATTCTAAAATGTTTTCAAAATACTTTTAAAATGTCCTTTGTTTTGAAAAAAATATTCATTTAAACAAAAGCTTCAAAAAGGTTTTCAAAAAGGTTTTCAAAAATCATCAAAAACTAATTTTTAAAACCTAACCTAACCCTGACAGAACTCGGCCAGAGTTCGGCCAGAGTTCGGTTAGTGGCCGTTTGATTTTTGAATTCTTCTGAACTTGGTCCTCCTGTAGTTGCGGATTTGACCGAGATTTTCTCATAGAGTTCTGTCCGAATTTTGCCCGAATTCTGTCTTTGGAACTCCTATAAATAGAGAAGGATTTCGATCATTTTAACTCACTCATTCACTTTCAATCTTCTCTCTATCTAAAGCTTTCAATCTTCCAAAGAGTTTTCTTGAGCTTTAAATTTCAGATCCCAAGCCAATTACAATCCTCTAGTCGATTTGCCAGTGCGGTACGGTCTAGAAGTTTCTGAGAGATTGTAATCAGAAGGCTTGATGGAAGAATACCTCTTCACATTTGAAGTTGGACGAGTTCTTCGTATCAAAGCTTGCGTTGTAGAAGTTGCAAGGACTTCGTAAGAAAACTTGCGGTTTTGCCAATAGTGGATTCAACTGGTAGCAAGAGTTCTACCGACTGGATTAGTCCTCAACAGAGAGAAACCAGTATACATCACTGTCTTTGCGTTTGCTTTCTTATCTCTGCCTTTACATTACTTAATTATGATTATTATTCTGTGATCTTGCTGCTAACATTTTAATTAGCAATATTCCGCTGCCAACTCTATTCACCCCCCCTCTAGAGTATTGTACTTTACGATTTCGTCCCTACACACATTAGCCAAGCCAAACCGAACACTTCCCAAAACCATCTCAACCTGCTACAGGGGATGCAACAGCCCGAGCAGTTCCAACCCGACCCCCTGTAAAACCGTTCCGCTAATATAAAACCAAGAGATCGAGAGGGGGAGAGAAGACAGCACGAGGAAACCCTAGCATCGAAGCACCGCGCTACCACCCCCTCCTCCCCTGGGCGACCTACCCGTGCTACCTGCCGCCGGCGTCGCCACCACACCGACCGAGAAAAGACGCCCGAACCCAGGCGTGCGCACGGAGACGACAGCATCATATGCGCGCAAGGTATGACTTCGTCGTATTATTTCTTCGCGCATACTCGATGATTTTCAATTCCGTAAAATCGTATGGACAGCACATATAACCCTCTAGGAACCCATATAGCTGGTTTATATTGAGTCGATCCAGATTCGAAGAGAGATTGACTCAAAAACTACGAAAACTCTGTTCAAAAACAGAGTTTATAATGCACATCACACCCAACTTGGAAGCCGGATTTTGATTTGTGCTTTAATAGTTTTCAGAAACTAATTGAACACAATTAAAGTTAACATGACCAAGATCAAAATGCAACTTTCAGTTCTGTTTTTCGATGTGTGTGCATGAATTAAAGCGTTGACGAAGTTTAACGAAAAACTATTTTCAAAACTAGGAAAACTCATCCATATGACGTGCTTCCCACCATTCCGGGCGACGTGGTCGCAAACCGAAAGCATCAAAAGGTGCTTAACGGCTTCGTGGTCGTGTGGGCTTTGGCGGAATTCAAATTGGTCGCGTGTGTGCAACGAATTTGATACGTATCCGTCAAAATTTACCGTATCGACCTCTGTACAAATTCTCCAATTACTTTGTGCACGTTCGTCAGATCGAGACGAAACTTGCGCCAACATGACCTTATCGTTTTTCTGGTCCTGTCTGCCAAGTTTGGTCCAATTCTGAGACAGTTGAATCGTACGTCGTTTTGCGGGCCCTACGGTCCGACTCAACGGGCAATTTTGTGCACGGCCCGCCAGAATCCAACTGTGGACATACGGTTGGGTTCGTATCGAAAAACCAGATCCGTAGACATATAGTTTGACGACTTTAGAGACCATTGACTCTGGCACACTTTTCGGTGTAAAGCGGGTCCAACGACATACATCATTTTTGTCCGAAATTATCGTTTTGCCCCTGTGTCCAGAATTGGACTTAAGGACAGGCAATCCTAGCTAATTTGACTATTCTGAGAATGTTGGTACTATTTATTTTAGTATCTGGAGACTTTTGCATGTGTTGACTGATTGTGGCTTATTGAGTGGTATATTATTATTGGTTTCACCAGCTAAGGACCTCAGGCAAGTACACTTTCTGATTGCTTTCGCTTCATAGTAGTCTTTTCATTTCATATCTATACATATATCTTGCTGCTTGTTGACACGCTCGTCATACAGAGTAGTCGGGAGAGGAAATATCTTAGTAGAAATGTGAACTACCCAGAACTATCCCATGAGTCTATTCTTGAATAATAGCCGCTGCACACGACACGTGCAGTGTGCCGGATTTACCCCTAGCCGTTCACATGATTGAAAATGATATTTCACACCACCTAGGTAGATGTTTTTATTTTTTCTTTATTTCTCCATCGTGCTATGTCATCAGTTATCTTCCAGTTTTCATATCTCATATGTTATTTTCATGTCTTGTTAATTCTATTGTGTTTTCGTATTGCCGTCGGTTTGTGTACTTGTTCCATTCCTGACTGGAAACTAACATTTTTCAGGTTTAGCCGCGATCACTCTTAGCACTGGGAAGACATGGGTATGCTGAGGCCGACCTAGAAATAGAAAATAGTTGTACCATTTTTATTAATTATAAAATCTTGTATTTCTTTTAATTTTAAATGTTGTAAATGTTGTAATAAATCTAGAAATGTGAATGAGCAATAAAGTTTATTTTGAACAATTATTCTTGCGGGCTCGACAGCGTTCTACCACCGACTCTGCGGCGTAGGCTGGCTTGGACACGTCTCGTATCCAAAAAAGCAGGTGCGGGTCGTGACATGATTACCTAGATCATTGGAGACTTTTCCAGTTACCTATTGCCCCTTTGGTCTTGGTCTTATATATATATATATGAGATTTGGAGCTATCTGTCATGATGAGCACTCTTCCAGCACACCGTCGAGTGGGGCACATTCTTAGGACACATGTATCTTACTGCAGTATGTCTGCTATACTTGTTTTCTTTTTGACTTGGATCATTCAGGTAGTAGCAGGCAGGTAACTGGACTTAGATTTCTCAAACTTGCATATGTTAGTAATTAGGATTGTGATAACCCTAGTTAGCTAATATATAAAGCCATACTTATTGCTTGGCCGTGATTGTTGTATGGAGTCCAGTCTAGTTTTGTCTAGGCAGTGTCCGAACTTGTTTATTTCAGTACATTATTGTTTATGTTTTACTTTTGTCGATAAATTGCTAGAGACTAAGTTCTTTTCAGGAGAAGGATTATAACCCCGGTCCTTGTTTGGTTTATGGGTTGTAACTTGGGTTCCGGAATAGTTCCTAAGTCATCTTATCATTTTTTGTTCTATACAGTTATCTAATATGCTCAAATGTCCTGGCTACTTAACATGCTCACATGTCTAGTTTATCTTTCATGTTCACATGCTTCCTTTCGTAACATGTACACAGTTTACATTATGTCACATGTCCTTTACTTTATTCTACATTTTGCTTTACTTATTATCTTTTCTATTTTCGAGATAAGTGCATTAGTAGCGCACGAGTCTCGATTTATATTTGCTTATTTTTGTCTCTATCCGTTGCTATGTTAGTTATTGTTGGTTTTAGTTCATAGTTTGGCTTCCTTTGTGGTACTTGCTATTGGGTGTCTAACCCCACTAGTTTTGTTTGGCCAGATCTGATAGAGGAGTCCGGAGGATCTTCCGTACCATCTACTCGACGGTGACTACCCGGAGCACCAGAATACCATAGTGGATTTCCTATATCATTCTTCCACTAGTTATGTATATTATTCTTTTGTGGTGTTTAGCCTCCAAGCACGTGTTTAGCGCGTGTTTTGGACTTGACATTTAGCCTACGGGCCTAAACATGATTAGCTTATTCTAGACTATAGCTAGAGCTTATCATGTATGACTATTACTCTTGCTTGTTCTCCTTTTTGTATTACTAGCCTCATGATCATCTATGTATATATAGTTTGTGATGCTTTACTATTTTATGTCTGATGATCATACTTCTTGTACTTTATATATTTGCCTGTGATTGAGATACCTAGGATTTTTGACCTAGGATTGCCTGTTGGATTGTAGTAGTAACCCCTATGTCTATACAACTTATACGTTATTTCGGAGTACTGGAGTACTATGGTATACGTAGCTGGCCTGGTCCATCCCTACTTGCCAGTATTTTGGTTCTGGGGTGTGACATAGGTTTTAGTGGTGGCCCATACAGGTCTGATTTATCAGATATGTGGGGGTTACTGATGTTTAGATATCTCAGTCACAATTCTCCTTTATTGATATCCTTCGTGTTATTCTATATCTCTGATCCTTTGACCTGATATCTGCCTCGATCGTTAATCTTTCATGTTCCCCCGAGTTGATCCTTGTGTCCTTTAACTTTTAGGGGCACTATTCCTAATCCTTTCGATCATCTTGTTTGGGTTCTACCGATGGCAGGTCAGCAATCTTTTGTCAGGCCAGTTATGGAGGATCATTCTCAGCATTCATGGACAGAGTTCAGAGTTGACCCGATGGCAGAGGTGTCAGTTCATCCTGATCAGTCAACTGTGTCAGTCCTTCCAGAGCAACCAGAGAATGTTGTTCATGAGCTGGTGGGTGTTCTCAGGGGCTTTATGGCGTCACAGCAGTGTTAGAGCGACGTTCTCACCCAGTCTGTACAGACAGCCTTAGAGAGGGATGGAGCTCAGGTCTACAATTCTGCGAGCAGCTTCAAGCATCTCCATCCCCTGTACTTCTATGGTACAGAGGATGCGATTACGTTCAATGCTTGGCTTCAGGATACTGAGGCCATTCTGGAGGCAACATGGATTTCGGCTAGGGAGCGTGTGGCAGTTGTCAGGTTACAACTATTGGATTTGGCTTGTCACAACCCGCACCCTGTTTAGGGGCACGAGAACATGGGTACGTCCAGCCTACACCGCAGTATCTAAGGTAGAACACTGTATAGGTCATCTATAACATCTAACAGCTAACGACAAGATATATAAACCTATCATCTCCGTACATTACAACAAAAAACCCTTTTAATGATGGCTAAAAAGCGTCATTAATGACGAACCATGACGCTTTTTTTCACAGCAACCGTTATGAAAATGGGTGTTATAAATATTTTTTAAAAGCGTCATAAAATAACCGTCATGAATAGTTTCTATAAAAGCGTTATGAATAGTTAATATATAGTGCACAATTCAGAACAATTTTAAAACGTCATGAATAGATAATATGTATAGGCTCAATGCAGCACATTTATAACACTCATATTACTGAACTCATCACATTTATAACACTCAATACTGCACATTATATATTACTTTCCAAAAACTTCTCAATTAAATTTTAAAACAACAACTTTGAACTATATTCACAAGAAAACATCGAAATGTTATATCACCATCTTCATTACATTATCTCAAAATAGGGTATCCAAATACATATATTTACAACTACTACTTAAATGAATCCTCAAAACAAGTAACTACTTTGGCTTCAACTTGAGCACATCAAAACTGTCAATATCATGTGTAGCAAATCCCACCACTGCAATAATAGTTGCATCTTCATGTGCACATGAGAAAGAAAATTAATACTAGTTAGCTACAATTCCACCATGCATCTATAACAAGTATTATCAACACATTAAGATAACACCAACTTACAAATTTGAAAATAGAAAGAGCTCTATGAGCTAATCTTCAAAAACTTCAATGACTAAGGCATTAAAAACGATATATCAATTGTTCATGCTTTAAACCTCATCTTCTTAAATTTTAGTTTAACTAAAGGTAGAATTAGAACTATTAATTTTTTTTCTTAAGTTTGAACAATCAAATTTATTGGATACTTGACCACAAAAGAATTAATAATCACTACAACTAAATTCTTTCCAGAAAAGATGTTAGCTTAGGAGAAAACTTACTAACTGTTCTAGAAGTCAAGCTACAAATACTTAAAGAGAAGTAAAATACTTACCGGTAGAGCCATCTTCTTCAATGTACTCATTGCGAAAGAGTGAAATGATTCATATTCAAGAAACTATTTGATACTATGACAGAAACTATTTACCAATCTGGAAGAAGCCAAAATGCTTGCTAACACTTGTATCATATCAGAAAAAGCTTTATCTATCGATACCACATAAAAGTCCCAGTCTTCACCCAATTATAATATAATATGCAATTTCTTCTTTTACTCAGCAATGCAAATATATTCATGTCCAAAATAAGATAATTAGAAGAAAAAACTCTTAATTTTAATGCTTACCTCATGAACCCTTGGTCTATGGTGTCTGAGCTCCAGTAATGATTCCTTCCTTTCTATCAGGACTCCAAGTTCCCCATGCACAAATACTTGAGTTGCACTCAAAAGGATACAAAATTCAGCTCAAAAGAAGTCATAGTCAACTAAGAGTTTTTGCTTTGATTCTATACTCATGCACAAATACTTGTATGTTATCCCACTTGAGGACAGTCCAATATACCTAGATGCAGTAGCATTTATATGGTTAGCTTATCCATTCTACTATAGATAATGTAACATGAAAAAAATAAGTTATGACGAACTCACTTATCACGGTTAGCAGCCGCTTTATTCCTGACTGCCTGTATTTTTTCCTTGTCATTTAGAAGTGCTACAATCGATTCAACCTTCTTTCTTACATTTATTCCAGAATCCTTCCCATTAGGCTCAACATATACGAAGCCTGAAAGGGACTTGATAAACATAAAGCAAGTAAATACAAAGTACTTAACAAAAAAATAACGTTCATCAGATTTTTCTATTATAGATGGAGAAGCTATACTGAAATTTTGAAAGTGTGTTCGATAATATCATCAACTGCACGTTCGGATCCATTTGCTATCAAGTACTCAATAACAGTCAATGCCTGTGATTGAAGAAGAACTTGAGATTATAGAACAAGAATGAAGTTTGTAAACATGAGTTTGGCTGTCATCAGTTGAAAATATCACCTTGTATACATGACGCCAGTTGGCACCTGTTTCACTCAATCTGGTCCAGAATACATTCATAATCATCGAGCACTCCGTGCTACAAGACATCATTGCATTAGCATTTGCAAGAGCTGAAGAGAGATCCAGGAAATAGAAAGCAAATAATGGAGATGGAAGATGTACAATTTTTTGGTAGCCTGCACAATCTCTGACAAAGAAGAAGCATGAGGACCCCATGGTTCGGTGCTGGTTGCATCAAGAACCTAGAAACAAGAAAGTTTATTTGTTTGTTTGTTTGTTATATAGAATGGCCATTCAGCTAAACAAATAAGTATTGGTGTTGTCCTCGGCACATTACTTTTAGCATGCGCTCAAATTTCAAGTTTACATTCTGAATCCAAATTTCAAAACTTACTAACCCCTGATCAACTCATTTGTCTTCAAAATCGCTCCCAAAAAAGCAAAAATAAATTATGTATTATCCATCAAATAATATAAGGAATGGACACTTTTTTCTTCTTCTTTCTAGGCTGATACTATCATTTACTTTCTCCCAAAATTGGTTATATAATCATAGAACTCCAAGTAAAGAAAACAAACAAATTAATCAGTATCTCAAATGCCAAAATCTGCGCTTCGATCAAAAAATAAAAAACCTAACCTTTTGTTCGATCTCCGGGACATTGAGCACTTTCAGATTCACCTCCCTCTTTCTGCAAAATTAAGAAGAAGAAAAAATATATGCTCAGCGAACCAGAATAGGAAGAAGAAGAAAAAAATAATAGATTTTGGAATTGATGAGAACTCCGAATCACACATTTCTCTAACCGCCTGATCCAGAACCTTCATGAAATCCATCACAAAATCAACAAAAAAAATAACAAGAAGAATAGATCTCGAGTCCGGATCTGGAATTCCAAGGGAAGAAACTTTAAATTTTAGCGATTTAACGAAAAAATAGGGTTCGAAAACTCTTAGTTGACTATGACCAAATTACACCAAAGGAAGAAACTTTTTCTGTTCCCAACCCAAAAAAATGATCCCAAATAGAAAATAGATTCTTATTCCAACATGAGTATAGAATCAAACCAAGTTTAAATTACATCCCCTGGAAGAAACATTTTTGTTCCAAACCAAACAATATTAGATCTATTGTTTTTTCTTCTTCTGAAGGAGACCCATTTTATTCCAACGTGAACAAACCAAGCCCAAATTAACCTAAAGGAAGAAACTTTTTCTGTTTCCAACCCAAAAATAATGACCAAAAAGAGAATCAGATTCCCTTCAGTCGCGGCAGAGGTGGCCTTCGGGGTCGCATGGGGAATAAAAGGGTTTTTAGTTTCTTCAAAATTAGGGTTAGGGTTTTGGAGTTGGAGGAAAGGAAGGAGAAGAAGAGGAGATGAGGGTGTACGGAAAAGGAACTGACCCATGAGGGCTTCGGATCCGAGGCCGGCGCCGGAACCGATGAAACGGCGGAGGTTGCGGACCCACGACATCAACGACGCTGGAGGAAGGAGAGGGAGAGCGCGGAGAAGAGGACGAGCAGAACCCTAACGCTCCTCCTTCGCGTTCATGTCGATCGCGTGCGCGATGGCCTAGAGCTTGTCCTGGAGGGCGACGAGGAGCGTGAGGCCCTCCTCGAAGATTTTGGATCTAGGGTTAGGGTTTTGGAGTTGGAGGAGAGGAGGGAGAAGAAAGGAGGAGAAGGAGAAGACCAGAATGTTTTAGGGGAGAGACGGGCTATAGCAAAGATTTTGCCAACAATTTAACTTAAAAAATATTACAAGTTTGCCACCGCTCTAAATTATTAATAACGATTTGTTTTATAAACGTTATAAAAAGCCCAGAATTAGCCTAAACCATCATATAAAAAGGGTATTTCGAACTTTGATGACACTTCTTTATCAGCCGTCATGAAATCCACTTATAAAGCGTCATTAATAGGTCTTTTTGTTGTAGTGGTATGGAGGTATAATATAACATCTCTACTATATAATCTCAATCACAAGTCTAAGGAAGATAGAGCACGATATGGAATCAGATAAAAGGAAGAAACTGAATATAAATAGAGTTATCACACCACACAAAATAGATGTCCAACACAAATAAATACAAGTCCTGAATATAAATAAGTCTCAACTAACAATCAGAATAATCCGATACAAACTGAAAGCTATAAAGTACTAAGCTATAACTAAGCACACTCTACTGAGCTAGGTCCTCCTCTGGCTGCTATGTACCACCCTCATAAGCCTCATAGAAGATAGGACAGTCATCTATATCATCTGTAATATTTGTCAACATATCCAGTCAGGATGGAACGAGCACGTCACCTCTAACAGTTCAAAATAATTGACAAACGCTATGAGTATGAAATAATAATGAAATTCTTGATGATCAAGTTATAGAGGTAATGTATAATGAAAAGACAAGTGTATAAAGAATATATGAGAACAGGCAGATATGTAATAATGGTAAACCTGTCATGCAAGGTATGTAATAGACATCTTAGAGGATTTATTTTTTGACCAGTGATTTAAAATACCAATTTGTCATATGAACGGCTAGAGGGAGATATCCAGCAAATCATACACCTACGTGTGTGGCCGCTATTATTCACGCAAGATCAACGGGATAGAAAGGGTATATTCATATTGTCATACTCAAAAATTTTTATTATTAAAATTATATAAATAATGATTGAGGTTAGTAAATGATAAAAATAGGGTTTTCATTTTTTAAAAACTAATTTTCATTTTTACCCCTAAGACAAGTGTTGCATTTTAATTGTTTTTTCCCCCACTAAGGAAGCCATGTGTCTCTCCATGGAAAACACTAGGAGAAGAAAACTTCTTCCTTCACCCATGGCATGACACATGTCATGCCATGTGTTTCCAAGAAGAAGCTAGAAGAAGCCATATGGCTCTTCTTGGAAGAAACTAGAATTAGCCAACTCATCCATTCATCATATATCTATATATACTCATTCCTTCATCCTTTCCTGCCTTATACACACACATAAACTCACCAACCCCCCCTTCTTCCACCTGCTGCCGCCTCCGCCGCCCGCCTGCCGCAGCCTGCCTGCCGTCGCCCGCCGGCCACCCCCTCTCCGGCCACCTCTTCCTCCTCCTCTTCTTCCTCCTCCTCTTTCACTTCCAAGAAAAACCTAGATAAATTTTTTAATCCTTTTCTTCCCAATCTTTAATTCAACTTTAAAACCTAGGTTAGAGTTGCTAACAAGAATCTTTTTTGTTGTTGGATTTAAATTAGGAAATTAGTGGAGAAATCTAGGTCATCTCCAACCAAAGGCAAGTCCTCATTCCTTTTTTTCTCTTTCTTTTGGAAATTCTTAAACTTGAGCCTCTACATAAATTTCGAACTAGCATGGATTCATTTTATAATGCTAAAATTTCAAATTATATGACAAAGAGTTATAATTTGTAAGATTATAGCCTTGATTTTGTGCTAAAATAATATTTGGAAAAAAGACCTATTCATGGACACCATTTATCTATAACCGTAATATTGTAGACACATCAGACTTTAAACAATATAATTTGGACACAATATTGTGGACATATCATAATTAATTGATTATACTGTGGACACAATATTGAGATACAATAGGGACACGAGAGATGGTTGCATGTACATTTTGGACACGAAATATAGGACACAACGAATGGACATTTGACTCCTTTCATATATATATATATATATATATATATATATATCTATATATAATGAATGATTTATGTAACAAGTAGAGATTTAATTGATACTGGAATTCAATTGAACATGACATCAATTATGTCCAAACTATTAAATATATCAAAATAACATACCTTGGTATGGTTGATTAGTTAAATTAAGTATTTACAAGTTCCTATACACCGCGGTGATTTTGCATTATGGAAGTTCAACCCTTTTACATATCAAGTCAATCTTACAAGGAGTATAACCATGTTGCTAATCATGACTCTTGGAAGCCATAATTGATATCTTTTGTATCACTAATAACTCTATTTTGATATTTGGGTAAATATTTAGCAAACCGTAATATTCTCGAAAACTTGCTTGCTCGTTTTAAATTGCTAGAATTGCTTGCTAAGGTAAGAAGGTAAATATCAATTTCATTTTTCTTGCGTGAGTTCCGGTGTTGAGGGTTGCTCCACCAAAGGGATCGACGAACCCGATATATACCTGCGTGGTTCCGGTGTTAAGAGTTGCTCCACCGAAGGGGGCGACGAACCCGGGTTTTAATTTTTATCATATATTATCTCTTATGAAAATTCCAGAGCCACCCTACACAAAGGGGACTCTGCCAAAAATATTGGAAATTTCAAGAGATAGTCAATTTTCGACTTTAAGAAAAATCGTAATATTCTATAATGCCTAAATTCATTTGGAAAACCTTCTTGGTAACAACTAGGAAGCATTTGGGCGGGGGAGAACAACCTGAATATTCCTAAATAGTCCCGTAGCATAATTATAATTAAAAAGCTGATCAGTAAATTTTTTACTCATTCGTAAGGCCATGCGAATCGAGTTTGTGAGGCTTAGCTCGCGTATTTCCGTTTGCTTAAGGGAGGCAAACTAAGCCCAAGGGAGGCTCTTATTTCGTTAGCTCAAGGAAGGCAAACTAAGCCCAAGGGAGGCTCCAGATTATTACATCTATTTCGACAGTAACATCGAATAGATGATTGTTAAGCCTAAAGGAGGCTCCAGGCCGGATACTAAGCACCGTGCCGCCAAATTCACAGCCTGATCCCAGGTTAACGGAGTTGTTAATGGAAAATTATTTAGATGAATATTCAGGGGTTTTTCTCCAATATACATTCCATATTAGATTTAATTCCTTTTTTTGTATTTCATTTCATGACGCCTATCTAGATAAAAGGAACATGATACTCATACATTAAAATGATACGTCTTTCCAATGAAAATTACCTTACAAAACTATTATGTCTCGTTTTCATTTCATATCTCTTTTACTTTTAACTGTTCTTGGCCGAGGGCTTGCATGTCGTTTCTAAACGACCTAGTATTTTGTCCACTAGGAGAAGAAGAAGACGTTCCCGTCGAGGCGTTACCGCTGTACGTCGAGGAGTAGTTATCTGAAGACTCTCAAGAGATGACTGTACTATTGTAGTTAGTTCTCTCAAGAGATGACTGTACTATTGTAGTTAGTTTATATGGATTATCTTGTGGTAATAAACTTGTAGGACAATATATCCTTAGAAAAGGTTTCATGTATAATAATTACAATATGTGTAATAAAATGTAAGTCCTTGTATTTTCCATTCTGATAGTTACGGGCGACAATCGCGAATACGGCGCGTAGCCTGGGGATGTGTTTATGACGTCACCGTTTAAATCTGGGAAGTGGGATGTGACACGTCTTTTTAGTGGTGGCCCATGCGGGTCCTGCGAGAATGAAAAATCTAGGATGAAACATAGGTTCAGATAGGACGTAGGTTCTAGGATTATAAGAAGGACCTTGAGTCCCAATCACACCCTAGAAATCCTTAAAGAAGGTAGTATCAATAGTTAGTAGAATTGAACAAATGATGACCTTTTTCCAATCTAACCTATTTATTTTAATCTTAGTTGAAGGATATTGACCTAAAGATTCTTGGTGAAGATCATGTCCCGATTTGCCTTTTGCAAGATTGGGCAACGATAGCCACAGCTTGGACAAATATTACGCGTTCGAGAATAAGATGTGGCAAGTAGCACCCAAGGGGATGATAGAAGCTTACGGGGTGAATTATGAACTGAAATATCCGGTAGTAACGGATATAGTTGATGAAAGAAGAGAATATTATAATACGGTAAATTACTATGTCCTAATCAAGACAGAACCCTCTGAAGGTCCAGAAACCGATCGCAACGGTACTCTGGAGGAATGGATGCAGACATATCCAGAGGCAAAAATCCATAACATAAGGAAAATGTGGATCTAGATCCCCAGTATGTAAATAATGTGTGAATGTATGTAGTTGGAATGTAAATGAGTAAGTATATAAGGTTTAAAAGTATATTGTATTGTCAATAAATAAAATATGCTTTTTCTGTATTCCTTATAAGTACTTCTTACTTAAGGATATTATGAATGTAGGTATGGACCCGTTTATGCCAAGTTTGGAACGGGATGGTAGTGACTATACTTTGTACCTATACCAGCGATATGCCAGAATGATGTGGAATGCACCTGATTGGCACGACCTTCACGTCTACGAAGTGTTCTATGGAATCAGGCATCCCATTATCAGGGATATCGAGGATGGCGCTGAAGTATATTTTAAAAAATACAACATACTGCCTTTATGTCCGAGATCCAAACCGTTACTACATCGCAATACATGGCTACGAGGGAACAATAGATGACTTCAAAAGACTTTACCCAGAGGTCAAAATCCTCACCGAGGAAATGATCCTCATTGAGGCTGTAGAATAAGAAACCTTAACCATGTATATAGTAAAGAATGAGTACTTTTCTTTTTGTCTGTTGTATCGTATTTTGGAAAAATCAGTAGATGTAAATATAAGTATGGATAGGTAGAAGTAGAATAGAATACCGTGTCACATTTTGGGAAGATGGGTGACATGAGTAGACAAAGTTAGAAGAAGGTAAGCAGATGTAAAGTTGGGAGTAGAAATAACATTTTATATTACTCTCATAATAATAATAATAATATATATATGGGTCTTGCTGTACACCTTTGTTATAAATAAAAATTATGAGTCAAATAATCCCTAAGGATTGTGCCTTTCGATTTTCAGGTTATGGACAACCAAGATCAACCCAATAATCCACCACCTCAAGTATCAGCTGAACCAACTGTGGCTGATATGTTTCGATTGTTCCAACAAATACTGGAATCCAACAGTAAGCATGCCAATACTGCCCATGCAACCAATACCTCAATATTGGAACAAGTGCAGAATTTCGGCAATATAAAGGATGGGACCCTAAAGGATTTCAGGGATCTTAGGCCACCCAAGTTTAAGGGAGTTGAAAATGCAATAGAAGCGGGTCAATGGCTGAAAATCATTGAAGGCTTGATGAAGGCTGCAAAAATTTGACCCGAGGATATGGTACCAGCGATCCGCATTCAGCTGGAAGATATTGCTAGATACTGGTGGAGTGTCGAATATCCAAAAGATTCTGACAAGGACATGTCCTGGGCTGAATTTAAGAAGAAGTTTGAAGAAAGTTTCTATCATAAGTCAGCAAGGATGTAATTAGAACGACAATTCAACTACCTTAAACAAAGAAAATGCACAGTTGATGAATATACTGCAGAATTTTCCAGACTTAGTCGGTTTGCCCCAAATATGATAGCTGACGAAGAAACGAAAATATCCAGGTTCTTCGAAGGGCTTGGGACACAACTGAAAAGCAGGGTTGCATCTTATCGATGTCTGACTTTTTCTGAGGTAACGGAAGATGCTCGAGACCAGGATAGGATAATAAGAGAAGAGCAACCTTTCCGGTCATCATAAACTAAAAGAAGCTTCGAGGAAGGGGCACCCTCCAACAAGAATCATTGGCAGGGACCATCTAAGCGTCCTCAAACTAGTAACCCAGATAGGTTCATTATTTGCAACTACTGCCAGAAACCAGGACACAAGAAAAATGTATGTAGAAATTTTTTGGGACTTTGCTTAAGATATGGAGCGGGAAATCATCTAACTAATCAGTGCCCTCAGCTGCCTGTAATTGGAGCGACGACACAAGGCTTCAATCAAGGATATCGACCTCCGATTCAGGAGAACAAACCTCAACCAAGGGTTTAGGCACCAACACCAGAAGCTGTCATGACTTATGGAAATCAGCAAAGGCCACCATATGCCCCTCAGGCGTATCAGTTCCAACAAGCGCAAAGGGCGGGTCAAGCCCAATATCATAACAAGAAGAGAAAAGGGACAAGGGCAAATATTTATAATGGGAACTGAAGATACAGATATCCCGGAAGAAGTAGTTTCAGGTACTGTTCTAGTTTCTGCATATCCAACATCAGTATTGTTTGATTTCGGGGCTACCCATTCATTTGTAGCATCTTCTTTTATATCACAACGTGAAATAGAATCCCAACATCTGCCTAAACCATTAAAGGTCCTCACCGGTAATGGAGTGGTAGAAGTCAGTCGAGTATGTAGTAAATATCCCATAAAGTTGGGTGGAGGAGCTTTTCGAACCCGGTTACTTGTTTTTCCAACAAGCAACTACGATATAATACTAGGCATGGATTGGATAACCGCAACCTTAGCCAATATAGATTACGGTCAAGGGAAAGTTTCATTTCAACTTCCCGACGGAGAGTCTTATGAATTTGTACGAGACCAAAATAAATTCAATACAGAAGAACTAGAGAAATTTGAATTACCAGTTCAGGCAATGTTGCAAGGGCTAGTAGAGCAATCATTCCCAAGGATAGTAGAAGAATTTAAGGACGTATTCCCAGAAGAATTGCTAGGGCTACCCCCAGATAGAGCTGTAGAATTCTCTATAGACTTAATACCTGGAGCTGCACCTATAGCCAAAAAGATATACCCAATGAACAAGGAGGAGTTAGCCGAGTTGAATAAACAAATAAAGAAATTATTGTTAAAAGAATTTATTCAACTCAACGCGTCGCCATGGGGTGTACCAGTATTGTTTATGAAAAAGAAGGATGGTACCCTACGACCATTAATTGATTATAGAGCTTTGAATGAGGTCACCATCAAGAATAAGTATCCTCTACCTAGAATTGATTAACTATTTGATCAGTTAGGAGAGGCAAGAGTATTCTCAAAAATTGATCTAAGGTCCGGATACCATCAAGTGAAGGTGAAGAAGGAAGACATCCCTAAGACTGTATTTAGAACTCGATATGGGCATTATGAATTCTTAGTTATGCCATTTGGGTTAACAAATGCACCCGCCATATTTATGGACCAGATGAATCGAATATTTTATCAATATCTGGATAAATCCGTAATTGTATTCATTGACGACATTCTTATATACTCCAAAAGCGAAGAGGAACATGAAAAACACTTGAGGATAGTACTGCAAATGCTGCGGAAGGAACAATTATATGCCAATCTTAGTAAATATAAATTCTGGCTGGACCAGATACCATTTCTAGGGCATATTATCAGCGGAAAAGGTATCTCGGTAGATCTAAAGAAGGTGGAAGCAGTTAAGTCTTGGCCAACACCTAAGTCCGTAGCAGAAATCAGAAGTTTCTTAGGACTAGCTAGTTACTATCGAAGATTTGTAGAAAATTTTTCAAGAATTGCAGAACTTTTAACCCGTCTTACCCGGAATAAAAAAAAGTTTAATTGGACAGAGAAATGTCAAATAACATTTGACGAATTGAAAGAAAGATTAATTTCAGCCCCAGTGCTGGCATTACCATTTGGTTCGGGTGGATATGAGATATATAGTGCTGCATCAGGTAAGGGTCTGGGATGTGTACTGATGCAGCACGGGAGAGTCATAGCCTATGCATCCCGACAATTAAAGTCACATGAAAGGAATTATCCAACTCATGATCTCGAACTTGCAGCTGTGGTATTCACACTCAAGTTATGGAGGTATTATTTATATGGAGAGAGAATCAAAATATACATAGACCACAAAAGTTTAAAATATGTCTTCACACAAAGGAGATCAATATGAGACAAAGAAGATGGTTGGAGTTACTGAAGGACTTCGATATGGAGCTGAAATATCACCCGGGCAAGGCTAATAAGGTGGCTAATGCTCTAAGTAGAAGGCCCGAAGCTTTCTTTATAAATATACATAAGGAAATCCTTGAGGATTTAATAAAAATGGAAATTTAAATAGTATGCCCGGTAACCCAAGAAATATGGCAAAACTTACAAGTGCAATCCTCCTTAATAAATAGAATTAAGGAAGGACAGCAAAATGATTCAAAACTTTAGAAAAATTGGAAACAAACAGAAGCAGGGCTCTAGACCGGGATAAGGAAGCATCTGGACGAATCATTAGGATTCGAAGATCGACTATGTGTGCCCAGTGGAGATTTAAGAACGAAGGTTATGTCAGAAGCTCATAACTCATAATATTCCATTCATCCGGGCATCACTAAGATGTATAAAGATTTAAAACAAATGTTTTGGTGGCACGGAATGAAAAGAGAAGTCGCCAGATTTGTATCTAAATGTCTCATCTGTCAACAAGTGAAAGCAGAACATCAAAGGACAGCAAGACTTCTTCAGCCTTTGTCCATACCCGAATGGAAATGAGAGCATCTCACAATGGATTTTTGTGACAGGGCTGCCTAAGACCCAAAGGGGTAATAATGCTATCTGGGTCATTGTAGATAGACTTACGAAGTCTGCTCGATTTCTGCCCTTTAGAGTTGGACAGTCGACAGAAGCACTGGCAGAAATATATATAAAGCAGATTGTCAATCAACATATAGTACCAGTGAGTATAGTATCAGATAGAGATACCAGGTTCACTTCTCATTTCTGGAAAAGTCTACAAAAAAATCTTGGCACTCAACTAAAATATAGCTTCGCCTACCATCTCCAAACAGACAGACAGTCGAAAAGAACCATTCAGACCCTAGAAGACATGATGAGAGCCTGTACTTTAGATTTTGAAGGATCTTGGGATGACCATCTACATTTAGTAGAATTTTTATATAACAACAGTTACCATGATAGCATCAAAATGGCTCCTTTTAAAGCACTATATGGTAGAAAGTGCAGATCGCCAGTATGTTGGACCGATGTAGGAGAGAGACAATTACTAGGACCAGAACTAGTAATACAAACTGTGGATATAGTCAAGGCAATAAGAAGTCACCTGCAAAAAGCCCAGGATAGACAGAAGATGTGGGCCGATAAGCATCGAAGGATACTGGAGTTTCAACCTGGAGATCATGTGTTTCTGAAGATTTCACCAACTAAGGGAACTATCAGATTCGGGATCAGAGAAAAACTGAGTCCGAGATACATTGGACCCTTCGACATATTGAAAGAGTAGGAAATGTGTCATATCGACTTGCCTTGCTACCAACACTCGAAGGAGTTCACAACGTATTCCATAATTTCCAGCTACGAAGATACGTGTCGGATCCGAGCCATATACTTGACCATTCAGAGATCACCATCAGACCTACACTACGGGTAGAACAGAAATCCGTTAGGATCTTGGATCGAAGGGATAAGATACTCTGCAATCGGGTTATTCTATTAGTACGAGTTGCTTGGAGCAAGGATTCTCCTGGAGATTCAACTTGGAAGAAAGAAGAAGATATGCGGAGGCAATATCCGTGTCTATTTCCTAAGCGAGGTCAGTAATCAATTGTTATACTGATTATTTCAAATTCCGGGGACAATTTTTCTAAGGAGGGTAGACTTGTCATACTCAAAATTTTTATTATTATTAAATTCATATAAATAATGATTGAGGTTAGTAAATGATAAAAATAGGGTTTTCATTTTTTGAAAACTAATTTTCATTTTTAACCCTAAGACAAGTGTTGCATTTTAATTGTTTCTTCCCCACTAAGGAAGCCATGTGTCTCTCCATGGAAAACACTAGGAGAAGAAAACTTCTTCCTTCACCCATGGCATGACACATGTCATGCCATGTGTTTCCAAGAAGAAGCTAGAAGAAGCCATGTGGCTCTTCTTGGAAGAAGCTAAAATTAGCCAACTCATCCATTCATCATATATCTATATATACTCATTCCTTCATCCTTTCCTTCCGAATACACACACATAAACTCACCAACCCCCCTTCTTCCACCTGCTGCCGTCGTCGCCGCTCGCCGGCCACCCCCCCTCCGGCCACCTCTTCCTCCTCATCTTCTTCTCCTCCTCTTTCACTTCCAAGAAAAACCTAGGTAATATTCTTAATCATTTTCTTCCCAATCTTTAATTCAACTTTAAAACCTAGGTTAGAGTTGCTAACAAGAATCTTTTTTGTTGTTGGGTTTAAATTAGGAAATTATTGGAGAAGTCTAGGTCATCTCCAACCCAAGGCAAGTCCTCCTTCCCCTTTTTTTTTTCTTTCTCTTGGAAATTCTTAAACTTGATCCTCTACATAAATTTCAAACTAGCATTGATTCATTTATAATGTTGAAATTTCAAATTATATGACAAAGAGTTATAATTTGTAAGATTATAGCCTTGATTTTTGTGCTAAAATAATATTTGGAAGAAAGACCTACTCATGGACACCATTTATCTATAACCGTAATATTGTAGACACATCACACTTTAAACAATATAATTTGGACACAATATTGTGGACATGTCATAATTAATTGATTATACTGTGGACACAATATTAAGATACAATAGAGACACGAGAGATGGTTGCATGTACATTTTGGACACGAAATATAGGACACAACGAATGGACATTTGACTCCATTCATATATATATATATATATATATATATAATAAAAAATAATATATATATATATATATATATATATATATATATATATATATATATATATATATATATATATATATATATATATATATATATAATGAATGATTTATGTAACAAGTAGAGATTTAATTGATACTGGAATTCAATTGAACATGACATCAATTATGTCCAAACTATTAAATATATCAAAATAACATACCTTGGTATGGTTGATTAGTTAAATTAAGTATTTACGAGTTCCTATACACCACGGTGACTTTGCATCTATGGAAGTTCAACTCTTTTACATATCAAGTCAATATTACAAGGAGTATAACCTTGTTGCTAATCATGACTCTTGGAAGCCAGAATTGATATCTTTTGTATCACTAATAACTCTATTTTGATATTTGGGTAAATATTTAGCAAACCGCAATATTCTCGGAAACTTACTTGCTCGTTTTAAATTGCTAGAATTACTTCCTAAGGTAAGAAGGTAAATATCAATTTCATTTTGCTTGCATGAGTTCTGGTGTTGAGGGTTGCTCCACCAAAGGGGTCGGCGAACCGGATATATACCTGCGTGGTTCCGGTGTTGAGAGTTGCTCCACCGAAGGCGTCGGCGAACCCGGATTTTAATTTTTATCATATATTATCTCTTGTGAAAATTCCAGGGCCACCCTATACAAAGGAGACTCTGCCGAAAATTTTGGAAATTTCAAGAGATAGTCAATTTTTGACGTTAAGAAAAATCGTAATATTCTATAAAGCCTAAATTTATTTGGGAAACCTTCTTGGTAACAACTAGGAAGCTTTTGGACGAGGAGAACAACCTGAATATTCCTAAATAGTCCCGTAGCATAATTATAATTAAAAAGCTGATCATTAAATTTTCTACTCATTCGTAAGGCCATGCGAATCGAGTTTGTGAGGCTTAGCTCACGTATTTTCATTTGCTCAAGAGAGGCAAACTAAGCCCAATGGAGGCTCTTATTTCGTTTGCTCTAGGGAGGCAAACTAAGCCCAAGGGAGGCTTGTTTGCAAAAACAAAAGTATAAAACTTTATTGATACAAACTGTAATAAAGATTACAAGAATTCTGGAAAAATTACAACTATAGGAATCCAATCTTGATGATGATTGCTTTATCCCTTAGACGATGTGAACTGTGAAGACGAAGCCTTTGAAGTTGAAAACAACTCTGGAAACTGAAGGCAAAAGCCTCTGAAGTTGAAGACAAAAGTCTCGGAAGAATGCAGCAGCACTTTGGCAAGAACTCCTGAACTCTCTGATTTCTGATCTCTGATCTTGATCCCCTTGAAATTAAGACTTGAAACTCTATTTATAGAGTTCTGAAAATAACTAACTTTCAGTTATTTTGGACTGCGCAAGCTGATTTGTGCAGCAACTGGTTTGCGCAGCACTGGATTGCGCAAGCAGTTATTGGATCGTAGGCCAACTATCTGGGACACATGGCATCATTTGATTGAAATGCGCATGATCGTGCATAGACAGTTGCCACGTAATGAGCAATTGATGGCATGAATGCCACATGTAATTGGTCAGTTATATTGGTAGAATATGCAAAATGAACTGCGCAGAAATGGTTTGCGCAAACACGGATTGCGTATGAGTGGTTTGCGCAAACACGGATTGCGCTGCCACCTGTCAGCCGCCCTCGAGCACTGTGCGGCGTCAAAAACGAACAGCCTCCTCGTTATTCGTGTTGTCAGCTGTCAGGAAGATCTGATTTGATTCAGTCAATGATGACTTCTGCCACGTCAGCCTGCGCAGTCAGGAACATGCGCAAACCAGCCTGCGCAAAGTGATGTCTGCGCAATCTGTTGTCTGCGCAACTCATCAAAATGATGAATATCTTGAATTTTTGACTTTGTTGATTGATGCAACTTGATTTTTTAGGACCTACAAGACCCCCTTCAAAGTTTTCGAAAGTTGATTGCATTCAAAATTTCGAAATACTTTGAATTTTTGAATGTTGAATCATTTTGCGCAATATGATGAGCTGTCTGCGCAAAGCGAATAGACCACAAGTTTAGGCGCAATCCGAGGCGGCCGTTTCATTTTTTGAAAACTATAAATAATCCTCCTCATACTTCAAAGTATTCTTTACTTGCTGTCTTCGTGCAATTGAGAGAGAATTTCTGAACTCTTTCTTCCTTTCTTCTCCGACGATTTGTCATGGCTCCACGACGATCAAATGCTGCCGCTACTGCCGCCGCGAAGGGAAAAGCTCCGGCCGAGACTTCTGACAGGGTTGCACGGCGAGCTTCCCGACACGAATCCGCACATCCTGCTCTGAGAGGTAGTTGAACCGGTCGAAAACCCCTTCTTAGGGTGATTCGACTCCCTTGAAACTCATCTCTTTTTAGAGATAAGTTCATATTGCGCCACCCTTTTTAGGGTTTCGGTTGCATGAACTATCAGTTCTTCATTTTTATGAAGGCTGTATTCTTGCACAATTTGTTGATTTGTGCTGACAGAAAGTCAGCGCAAACGATTAAGTTGTACAGATATCAGCGCAAACCATTGCTTTGCGCAACTTTTATGTTGCGCAAACTGATGTTGCGCAAGTCATGTCAGCGCAATCTGAGATTGCGCAAATCATGTCAGCGCAGTCTAATGTTGCGCAAATTATATCAGCACAGTCTGAGGTTGCGCAAATCATGTTTTATGTTTAAAAACAAAAACTTTGTCTTGGACTAATTTTCATCTGTTTGTTGATGCAGTTGAAGTCAATGAAGATCCAGATTACGAACATTTTGTGGGAACCCTCACAGAGTCTGAATACAAAGAGGATCTTTCTCATGTCCATTATCCTCAATATGATCTGCCGGCCTCCCGTCAGGCTATATTGATTTCACAGGACAATGAAACTTTGATGTATTTGATGAACGGACAGCCTTTAGAATCAGCTGATGCTGTAATTCACAAGAAACCTTTATTCCTATTCGGTGATGCCTTTGAGAGAGCCTCTCAGCCCAGGCCAAGGATGGAAGATAGAGTAGTTCACCAGCAAGATAGATCCTTTTTTATACCCGACATTGCTCGATGCCTTCCTTTGTTACGGTACGCTCATGCGAGCTACCCAAGGAAGATGGAATGGAATATCACTCTATTTCAGGATGCTCGAGCAGGAAAAATCTTCGTAAAGAAGGGGCCACATCATAAGGACATGTTTTATAGTTCTTCTGACATATATAGTGTCCTACTGAGAGGCTTAAGACCTGGCTGCATTCCACCAGAGAACTCCTCCATGCTAATGCCTGTTAGGACACCAATATTGGCAAATGAATTTGCGAAGGTTGAAGGAAAATATCTGGAGCAAGATATAAGAATGACTGGACTGGTGAATCCAGACTACAAGCGATGGAGTTATATCGCGAATTGGGTTCTGGGAAAATTCCAAGACAGACTCCAACAAATCAACCTGTATGAAGCAGTGCATGCGACTGTATATGGATTTGCTCCCAATCCTCATATGTTCTTAGCCTTAGCTGAGAGATACAACTACAGGACTGGAACTTTCATGACCCCTGGGGGAGAGATGGGCTTTGCGCTCCACGAGATGAAGTATATCTCGTTCTTGCCCATGGAAGATGCTCCGTATGAGGAGTATGTACCAACAAATGATGAGTTGAACAAGCTCAGAAAAGAGAATCCAGAGATGGTGACAGTGTTCGAAGAACTATTGTGCCATTACAAGATCTGCTCTTTATTTTACAAGAGTGCCACTGCCAATACTTGTTATTCTTCAAAGTGGCTACCATATCTGTTTCTTAATCATATAGAGAAGAAGAAAACCAAGGAGAACGATAAATGTTACCCAACCTTCTTCAAACCTTTGAGCCATACAGAGGTCAGAAAATTAATGGAACAGAGTGGTCACTTTGATAAAGAAGTGAACGATGACCATGAATATCCTCCTTTGAAGAGAGGAGATAATTTGGAAAGTTACTTGAGAATGGGCTATAGGCCCATGTCAGAAGAAGCACAATTGGCGGGATTCTTGACATACTGGCTGCGAAGGTTCGTGGTTCCCGGATCCAGTGCAGTGGATCGTTTTCACCGTGGCGTCTTGTTTGCAGCTGTTAAAATGGTCTTTGGCTATAAAATGGACTTACTATCAGCAATAACCTTAAGCTGAACGCCAGTCTCCGTTTATATGTTGACTTGATGTTAAAAGCGAAAGGAGAGAGAGAATTCCCTCGCTTAGAACTGCCATATACATATTTGTTTGGATGGTTGCTTCTTCATTATCCAACTCTAATGGATCCTGGCATGGGACCAGTTGACGGCAGTTTTCTTCGAAGGTATTCCGATGGAAAATGGAAATATACTTCCTTATCTGAATGTAGATTTATGTTGAATCTGAACAGAGGCTGGAACTTCTGCTGCGCTCCATTCCCTGCTGGGTATGATCAGATGCCCACGAATTTCGTGGATTCGAAACTGCAGCCTCTAACTCGTGTCGCTTTTGAATGGTTGAAGATAATTCGACCATCTCATTTGGTCTACCAATTCGAAGAAGAGTGCTACTTAGAACCATACCTCCCAAGCCGTTTTGCTAGACAGTTTGGGTATGATCAGTTCCACGTAGGGAACGCAATTACCTGCCTCCAAGGCAAGGGTTATCTGATAGACGGAGCTAGGGCTTGGGCTTATTACAATGCCCGTGATACAAAAGCCACTTTCTCCATGCCAGCAAGGACTACTCCTCAGGGTCCTCGAATGCTTTTTACATACTCCGTATTTTACACATCAGCGAATACTTTTGCCGAGAATTTCCATCTCGCAGATAGTTTCGCCACTGCAACAAGATTGAGAAGAGGGAGAATTGCACCATCAATCCCTATAAATGAGGAGGCGCAGGAACCGGCAGATGCACCTCTGGAGACTACAAGGGATATTATATTCCCCCAAGAAGTGAATGCACCACTTCGTATTTCACTGAAGGTGGGTAAATCTCCCACGAAGAAGAGAAAAAGAGAGGAGCCTCCTGCTCCTGTGGCGAAGAAGAAATTGATTCTTGATGTTTCTTCTGAAAAGGTGACTACCAGATCTCAATCCCGGCAATTGGCCGAGACTCATCAAGAAATTGCCAGTACACCAACTTCCGTGCAAAAGCGAACAGAACCAGAAAATATAGAGAGTCCTGTTAGGCCTCTACACAGAAAGAAAAGAGTAGTTACCAGAAGAGTCTTGGAAGAGTCTTCTTCTATACAACTCCTGACTTCAGTAGATGCTGCTGCAGGACTTTTAATGGCATCTCCCACACCTGCTTCTGAATCAGGAAGCAAAACTCTCGAGGAGAATGAACAGAGGGGAGATTTTGCCCCAAGAATTGAAGAGCCTAGAGAACATATTTTAGAGGAAGAACAAGGTGTTGTACAACCTTATTCTCCTATTGCAGATATTTTTTAACCTCCTCCTACTCCCAGGACTCTTCGTGAGGAAGAAGACCGTGAAATGATTGCAGCTCTGGAGGACTGCAGTTATAGCTTGCAGGAAGATCAGGCTGCGACTAGCAGTGGAAATGCAGCAGTAGAAGAAGAAGAAGAAGAAGAAGAAGAAGTCGAGGACGGTTCTTTATCCGAAAATGTTGATGAGTATTTACAAGATCCTGAAAAACAAACTGAAGAACATAGATCTCTTGATACTGCCGATGATATTTCAAATCCTAAAAAGGATATTGAAGTGGAGGCACCTGCAGAAAAGGCTGTCGATGTTGAGATAGAAACATCTCCTGAAGAAGTAGCCGACGAAGGTGTGCTAAAAGAAAATCCTGCTACCGACCCTCAAGGTATAAAACGAGATTTAACAATCTTTTCTTATTTTACAATGAACCGATAACTAATATCTTCATTTGCAGATCTTGGGACTTTGCCAATACCTCCAATGGACCTGATTATGGTGCCTATACCAACGGTGGTTATTAGCAGTAGTCATCATTTATCTTGTGGTTCTGAGGCGGGCAGCAGTCAGGCTGTTGCAGCGGAGGCTACTTCTGTTCAACAGTATTCCATTCCAGTAAGGAATGAACTCGTTGTTAAACCAAACCAAGGTAACATTGCTCTTAATTTGATCTTTTTGTTCATCAATAATCAATTAGTAAAATAATAATTTTACTTTTGCAGAAGATCAAACAGGAGGAGCAACCAGCTCTACTCTGGCTCCCTTATTTAAAGAGCCTATTGTCCAACCTCAAAGAATCGAGCAACCTGTTACCCCGTCTTCATCGGGAGTAGCAGCGACTCCTGGAACTTTAGCCATCAATCAGCAGGTTATCCAGTCATTTACTAAATGCTTCTTTGAATCACTGAGATCCCTTGTCCAAAAAATGATAGAGAAAGAAGGAGCTGACTTCATCATGGTTAGGAAGCCCACTTCTTTCTTGATAAGAGCCATAAGAGACCAAGGAGACGAAGCTCAGGCCACTCTCCTTGAACATATACTGGATGAACTAGAAGTCTCCATCAAGAAGTATAAAGAACTCAAGAAGAAAGATGTAGACTCTTTAGTACAAGCTGAATTTGAGCGGCTGGCTCAAGCTGCTGATATGGAAAGGTTAACTCTTCAAAATCTGTTAGAAGCTCATTCAGCAAAATCAGCTGAATATAATTCTAAAATAGAATCAATTACTCTAGTGGCTGAAAGCAAAGGACGGCGACTTGCTGAGCTGAAGGCTGAAATTACTCGCCTTCAACAAGAGTTTGAAGAAGAAACTGTTAATCTCCAACTGGTGATTAAACAATTTAATACATTGATTGAGGAAAGGAATGAGTATGAGACAACTCATGGTGAAGAGATCACCCGCAGGACAGTAGATATGCCCATTTTTGATGAAGATAGCGGGATGGAGGAGGCAAGAAAGATAGTAGCGTCAACACACGAAGAAGAGCTGCAGACATTGAAGCAGCAAATTGACAATCTGATTGTCCCTCCTTCTTGATTTTGTATTTGGGTTTTGTTGCTGTAGCTGCATTTTTGTAATGTCTCATTTTTTGATATAAAGGACATTTTGTTGTGGCTCCATTATTTATTGCATATCTTATTCAGATATAAATAATAGATAGATATTTATTGACAACTTAATTGAAAACGACAAGTTGCTGATGTAGAAGATGAACGATGATGAATCGTCAATGTATATGAAAATGAGTGAACGGGAATACCGTCAAGTAACGATGAAAGAACGGGTAAATCATCAAATGATGTTGAAATGAACGAATTAACCGTCAAATGATAATAAATGAACGGGTTAACCGTCACAATAGATGAACGGATGAACCGTCAGATATTAACGAACGGACGAACCGTCGGATGAGTGTAAATAAATGAACGGATGAACCGTCAGGTGTTTAATGAACGGACGAACCGTCGGATGAATGTGATAAATGAACGGATGAACCGTCAGGTATTAATGAACGGATGAACCGTCGGATGAATGCAATGCTTCATTAATTGAAGAACTTCTGTCTATAAATATAGCAGAAATCTGACAGGAATGAACACTTCTACTCTTCAACATAAAAATGTTTTCCGGAGAAGCATCTAAGAAGGTTGAGACTGTCTCGAAGGTTCAGAAGGGTATTGAAGAACGCCCTGCCGATTCAATTCAGCCGAAGGAGGCAGAAGCAGGCGAAGGTTCGTTTGCACCCCAACCACCGCGGGACATTTTGGACTTCCTGCTCGAACCAGGAAAGACTAAAGAAGAAGAAGCCATGAGGATGGCTGCGTGCAAGTTTCTTGTAGGATCTAGCAAGGAGGTTCTCGGCACTTTTGCTGACCGCATTTTTGAGAAGGATGGCAGTGGCCCTCGTCCCAATGTAGAAAAAGATGACAGTGACCTTTAATATGTACTATCATATAATAAAATTTAAATTTTATTCATGAACTTGATTCTGTCTGATAATTTACAAGTATTTACATTTATACATAATACTTCTTTAAGAATTTGCCATTGATAGGCATCATAGCAACTCGACCATCAAGTTCTGAAAGTTGATAAGCTCCGTTTGAGAAGACTTTGCTCACAACATAGGGACCTTCCCATTTCGCATCGAATTTCTCTTTGCTCATATGAGTCATAGTCATAGGACGTCTGACCGTTAGAACAAGTTCTCCTTGCTGAAAGGCTCTGACCTTCACTTTACGATTAAATGTCTTTGAGATGCGGGCTTGGTATAACTCAATATACTGTTGAGCCATTAACCGCTTTTCATCCAATGCTTCCAACTCTTGAAGTCGAAGAAGGTCATTATTTTCTGTGGTGAGCTCATTGGCAATAGCAATTCTTAAAGAAGGAATTTGTAACTCCAAAGGAAGGACAGCTTCACAGTCATACACCAAAGAGAAAGGTGTAAAGCCTGTGGAATTGCGGACTATAGTTCGATAGGCCCAAAGACATTCGCCAAGTTTCTCGCTCCAATTCCGTTTGTTAGTGGATACAAATTTCTTAAGGAGCTTAATAATGGTTTTGTTAAAGGCTTCAGCTAAACCATTGGCAGCAGGATTGTAGGCCGTCGAAGCAAATTGTTAATCCGATGATCATCGCAGAATCTAGTGAACTTCTGACTAATGAATTGGGGTCCATTGTCATGAATGATTCTTCGAGGTACACCGAATCTATAGATGACATGGTGTTTAACGAAGTTGATGACACTGCTAGTCTTGACTTCAGCCAGAGGTATAGCTTCGGCCCACTTGGAGAAGTAATCGGTTATCGCCAATATGAACCGATGTCCTCTAGAAGAAGGAGGATTAATAGGACCTATGATGTCCATACCCCAAGCTTCAAAAGGCCATGAAGCAGCAGTCGGGTGTAAGAATTCCGAGGGTTGATGAATGAAGTCTGCATGGATTTGACAAGCACGACATTTCCTTGCATATTCAATGGCATCTGATACCATAGAGGGCCAATAATAATCCATACGTCTAATGCGATCCTGTAATTTAGGACCAGGTTGATGTGCTCCACAGACGCCATCATGAGCTTCACGCAACACTTGTTTGGCTTCATCACCAGCTAAACAGCGTAGAAGAAGACCATCATAAGTTCGTCGATTGAGTGCTTTGGTGGTTTGATTGTAATAAAATCGTAGAGATCGACGTCGAACGCTTGTAGCCTCCTTAGGATCTTCAGGGAGTATGTCATGTAATACGAAATCGATAAAAGGAGTTCTCCAATCGTCATCAATAACTTCGACTTCAGCAAGATTGCTAAATTCAATATTACGATTGTTCTCAATACAGAACAGTTCTCGGTTAGAAATAACCACCACCTGATGCCTTTTGACAGGGATGGCTAAGACAGCTGCAAGATTGGCCAAAGCATCGGCTTCAGTATTGCAAGCTCGTCGAACATAGTCAATGAAGAAGGCTTTGAATGATGTAGCTATATTGATTGCCGCTTCATGATAAGGCACCAGGTCTTGATGACGGACTTCATAGGTTCCTCTAACCTGGTTCACAACCAGTTTAGAATCACCATAGACTTCCAGATATTCAACATTCAGTTGTTTAGCTAGCTGAAGGCCGACAAGTAAGGCATTGTACTCTGCCACATTGTTGGAGCAAGGTTCATCTAAAGAGTAGGCTCTTTGGATAGTTAATCCGTCTGGAGAAACGAGAACAACTCCAACACCTGCCACTATAGCACCATTTGGTCCAATTCTTGATGCACCATCAAAGAATAAACGCCAGGTTGGAAACTCTTCGGAGATAATGTTGACTCCTAACGTCTCGTCAAGAATTTCGTCATAGAGTTTAGATGTTTCAGGCACAGGATGAGCTGCTAAGAAGTCCGCCAGCACTTGACCTTTGACAGACTTTTGTGGAACATACACCATGTCATATTGAGCTAGCAGGATTGCCCATGTAGCCAACCGAGAATTAAGTGTACTTGGTTTCTTCATGAGTACCCGGAGAGGGTTAACTCGAGATATAACATGAATAGTTTGACCAATGATATAATGCCTCGTCTTTTGCACAGCAAACATGAGAGCCAAGCATTCTTTCTCGACAGGACTATAACGGTGTTCAGCACCAATCATAGTTCGGCTAAGATAGTAGATAGCTTGTTCATGGCCTTCTTTGTTCTTTTGGGCAAGTAAGGCACCCAATGAATGGTCCATAGCACGGACATACATCAAGAATGGAATGCCAGAGATAGGTGGCACCAAAACTGGTGGGTTCATAAGATATTGTTTGATATCGTCGAATGCTCGTTGACATTCTTCAGTCCAAACAAAAGATACACCCTTCTTCATTAGTTGAGTGAATGGTCTGCAGCGTCCAGACAAGTTCGAAATGAATCGCCTGATGTACGCAAGTCGGCCTTGGAATCCTTGTAGCTCTTTTAGGTTGCGTGGAGGACGTATCTCTTGGATGGCTTTGATCTTCTCGGGATCCACGTGTATACCCTTAGAGGTAATGACGAAGCCGAGAAATTTGCCACTAGAGACACCCAAGAATGACTTGGTGGGATTCATCTTGAGCTGATGTTAACGCATGAGATTAAATATTGTTCTCAAATCTTGGATGTGATCTTCTTTTAGACGACTTTTAGCAGCAATATCGTCCACGTAGCATTCGACTGTTTTACGATGATGTTCTCTGAAAATGGTACTCATAGCCCGTTGGTAGGTTGCACCCACATTCTTGAGACCAAATGGTATCACTGTATAACAATAAACTCCTCGAGGAGTGCGGAAAGATGTATGCTTTTTATCTTCAGGATGCATTTTGATCTGATTATACCCGAAAAATCCATCCATAAAAGATATCCTTTCGAACCCACAAGTATTGTCAATCATGACGTCTGTGATAGGAAGAGGAAATTCAACTTTTGGACATGCTTCATTGAGATCTCGAAAGTCGATGCAGACTCGAACTTTTCCAGTTTTCTTCAGAACTGGGACGACATTGGCTACCCAATCAGGATGCTGCTCTTCTCGAATAAAGCCACAAGCGATGAGCTTCTTGACTTCATCATCAATTGCGTCCATCATTTCAGGCTTAAATCGCCTTTGTTGCTGTTTGACTGGTTTAGCATTAGAAAGAATGTTCAGTTTGTGAGTAGCAATCTTAGGATCTAAACCTGGCATGTCTTCATAACTCCAGGCAAAGACGTCGATGTATTCTTTAATAAGAAGAATCAACTCTTGTTTGTCTGCTTCTGGAAGATTTTTGCTAATAAAGATTGGCCGAGGTGAATCTCTTTCTCCTACATCAATTTGAAGTAGTTGATCTTCAGTAGGAGGTTCACGTTGTTCAAATCGAAGTACCCATTGGTTATCCATATGTTGAGCCCAAGGATCTGTTTCTGGACTTTCTTCAACATCTTCATCACAGCCTTCTGGTAGTTCAACAGAGACCATATTAGAAGATACAATTATACGATGGACTTCACCGATGCTGGTATCGAAATCCCATGATCTGGAATCAGAAGAGTTAGAACGTTCTTCACTATCTGACTCAGAAGCTGCTGGGGATAACAGTGGAGGAGAAGTATATCCGAGACCTTTCTTGGTCCTGTCATAATACATTTGTGATTTTCCGTTTGGAACTGTTGTACGAATAGGAGTTCGTCTACCTTTACCATAGTTAAGGCCGCTCTTGAAGTCGTAACCCATCTTTCGGAGGATGTCTTTTGATTGTTGACTATAACGATGGAACTGGAGATGTCCCGTATCGTTAACTTTGCTATCATCCGTATAGTTAATCTTTGTTTCTGGTCTTTTATATAAAAATGCTGAACTTTCACCTTTCTTTAAAGAAGGATGAATACGGTAAGAATCATCTGGATCTTCAAGCGAGACTTCTGTCTGAAGAGATTGTACGACTCCCAGTGTAATTGATTGGAAGCTATCTAACATATCCAAATAACTTTTAGTATAATAAATAACATCAATATACTGGAAAGTAGGTGCTTTTTCATTGATTTGTACATCAGTATTTACAATAGGACCTTTAACCTTAGCAGATTTGGTCAAATTGATTACAAGAGGGGGAGAAGAAGAACGTGGAGGAGGCTTGTTACGATGGAGGTCGATAACAAGTGGCTCAGAAGAGGTGAGCTCCCTTTTTTTCTTGTTGCGATTTAGATCAACAACAAGTGGCTCAGAAGGAATGAGCTGCTTTTTGTCTTTGTTACGACGTAAGTCGATAACAAGTGGCTCAGAAGAGGTGAGCTCCCTTTGATTTTCATCAGCATCAACTGATTTCTTTTGAACTGGTAAGTGAATAACCAGTGGCTTGGAAGATTGAGGATGAGAAACTCGTCCCTTAACAGGTATGATAAGAGTGTCTTGAGGTACTGCTTTTTGATCTTCTTCAGTATCCATAGCCAATACTACCTTCATAAATTCATCCTTGTACATACGAGCATCGTTGCAATAAGCTTCAACACCCTTGAAAGGATAAAGGTTCGCAACTTCCTTATGAACTTGTCCTTTGTCATCAACGTATTTAAAGCATTGATGAAGAGTTGATGGAACGACATTGTGTTCATGGAGGAATGGCCTTCCCAGGAGAGCATTATAAGAACAACCATGATTGTCAATGATATAAAAGGTCACCTTTGTGCGAAGATTGCCTATTTGGAGTTTTAGACGGATCTTGCCCAAAGGTTCACTCTTTCCTTGATTAAATCCCAGAATAGTAGTGATCGTGGTTGAAAGACTATGCACTGGTATCTTCAATGCATCTAGCATTGTCTTTGGCATAATACTAAGTACAGACCCTGGATCTATCAGGATACGATCAACCTTCATTGAATCTACATATCCTGTATAATAAAGAGGACGATCATGTCTATTATCTTCCATTAGCATATCATCCTGAGTGAAGGTAATATTTGGGATCAGTTCCAAGACACTATGACTGTGATGACAAGAGACTGATTCTGATTCTGGCTTCTTGAGAAGAGTTAAGCAAGTTTCAGCCTGCATCAGAGTTTCACTTAGAGTTTCTCGTGTCTCTTTGGAAAGATGCAAGAGTTCAAAGATTGACAGCCTGACTGGTGTATTGGCTAATTGAGCCAATATATCAAAGTTGTAAGGCTTCTCAAGCCCAATAGGAGATGACTTCTTTAGAGGTTTGTCAAATCGAACTTGTTGCTTGCCTTTGTCAGCCGTTGTTGGCTTAGGAGGAATTGATACTACAACTGGTGAAGATGTAGAAGGGACCTCTTCAGCAGATGCGGGTTGTGCCGGAGTAGGTTCGGAAGAAGAAGCAGGATCCCTTTGACCTTCAGAATGATCTTTCAAATAAGCTTTTCCTGATCTGGTGCCTAACAGAATCTCTTCGTCAATAATGGGATCAAAAGATACCATGTTGCAGATTTTGGTTTTGCCTTTAGAACGAGTTTTCTTCTTGGAAGATATCTCAAATTCTGGAGCAAGATCAGGATGGATCCACATAATTTCACCATTGTCAAGAGACAAGGGAATAAGACCTTCATTGGATAGAAGCGGGAGATTCTCAATCTCAAGGGTTGCTTTAGGAATCGGAATGACACCATGCTATATTATCTGCGGAGGGAAATTTCCAAATTGGACTGAAACCATATTTGCCGTAACAGTCTTCTCATCTTGTTGCAAAGTGACTACACCTGCATTGACAAGCTCTTGAATCTTACCTTTGAGCACATAGCATGCTCGAGTAGGATGTCCAATGAATCGGTGATAGACACAATACTTGGGATGATCAGTTTTATTGACTTCATCAGGTTTCTTTGGATCAGGGAGTTGAATTTTATTGCTTTTGAGTAAACACTCAAAGATACTTGCAGTGTCATTTTCGTCAAAGGAATATTCTACCTTTGGACGAGGTTTCCTCGGTGGAGGTGCAGAAGGAGTAGGAGTAGATGTAGGTGGGGCTACATTGACAGCCAAAGATTCTTTATTTTTGTTCAAGTTAATGTTCAAAGTCTCTTTCGCTTTGCGATTGTTCTGGCGATTGCCACCACCTGAATTCTGATGCTCATCGCGATCAGGGTTAGACATTTGTACCCCCAATTGTTTGAACTTGTCGGCACTTACTTCAGCAGCTTTGGCGTTGACGATGAATGAGGGCCAATCTTGGAATTGGGTTGATCCCGTCCACATACTGATAATAGGCAAAAGATTTGCCTTACAAGTATCAATAGTGACAGCAGCTGGAGTCCCTGGAGGCATTTTCAAAGCTTCACGGCGGAACCGTTCAATAAAGCTCTCAGCAGTTTCATTATGTTTTTGTTTGATTTTGTTGAGAGCTGACATAGTCATATCATTAAATCCTTCATAGAACCGTTCCAGAAAGATTTGTTTAAGACCTGAAAAGGATGTGATGCAACCATCGGACAAACTTCTGTACCAGTCGTATGCTACGCCGGCTAAACAACCGACGAACACTCTGGTAAGAAGAGCGTCATTTGGCTGAAGTTGAACCGTCATTACCTCAAAATGATTGATAAATTGACTCGGGGAAGTACTGCCATCGAACAGAGAGATTGTAGGGATTTTATACTTTGGGGGAAACGGGATGTCCTTCCATTCAACCGGATAGGGCTGTTTAATCCCCAACCTTTGTAGATTGTCTTTCTCTTTAAATGCTTCAAATTGGGTTCGTAAGAGTTTGACAGCTTCATTGGCGTCTTCTGATGAAGAAGAAGGAGCAGGTTGAGTTGTAGTGGTAGGAGGAGGAACAGCGTTGTAAGCACTACCCCCAGCTCCTGAATGACTAGGCGTAGTTTGTACTTGCACTTGTACAGGAGGTATTTGAGGAGGCACTACCCCCAGCCCAGTATTGGCAGGTATTGAAGACGCTATGATCTCTGGACTAGTAATAGGTGCAGTTGGTGGTGTAACATGCTGTGCTACAATGATGGAATGCATACTAGCAACCATCTCAGCCATAGTTTTTAATTTGTCTTCGAGTGCAGCAATTCGTTGTTCCTGATTTGCGGAGGTTGAAGCATCCGGATCATCGGTGACAACATAAGCCGTCACTTCTCTTGGCACAGTGGAAGATACTGTTTGTTCAGAACTTTCACTGTATGCATCATAATCAGAAAACGAATCATCTCCTGACTGGGAAACAGGGAGATGACTTGAAGGATTTTGAGGAAGATTTCTTTGACCGATTGTATCTCGGCTTCGGGAACGGGTATGTTGAAATACTCCTTCAGAAGATTCTTGAAGTAATTCCAAATACCGTTGGCTTGGCTTACGGAGTCTACCATGCTTAGAGCATCTTTTACCCCCAGTGTCTCGAGAAGTCATGTTAACAGAAGCATACAAAACTTCGTCTTCTTCTGACATAGGTTCAGATTTAGCAAAAGTTAAACGATCGAAGACAGATCGTTTTGTCGTTTGACAACAGCATTGGATGATGACTTTATGATTACAGTGATGATCAGATGGTTGAGATGAAGATATTGAGACATTATCCTGTTTTTGTCTTAGATGTTCTCGAAGATCTACAACAGGACGAGGAAAGTTCCGAGGGATCTGTTCTTTGATAACATTTGGAACATGATTCCGATTCTTCAAATGTTTAGTCCCTTGAGTATACAGGGAAGTACTCACTTCATTGGCATAAGTGTCGGGATTTCTGACTTTGGAGATTTGTTTCTGATGATGTTTAACCTTCGGCATTGGCTGTTTGCGTTTTACCGAAGTGGGTCGATCAAGATAAGTTCTGAGGTCAGCAAATTCACCCCCAAGAGTTTCTGTTTGAGACACTAACAGTTTTCCCTGTCTGGAACGACAAATTTGGAGAGTCGGGAGGTCCTGGAATTCTACTATCGGAGTAGGCAGAATACCTCTTTGATTAGTACAAGTACTCTTGTTATAAAGGAAAGAAGAATCCTTGTTTGCCAGAGTTCTTGAATTGATTGGAGCCGAGACACATTGAGATGGATCTTCTTCAGTAAAGACTGAAGAAGACTGAGAAAAGACTAAAGGGCCTTTCCTTTGTTTTGAGATGAAGGGTTAGCTAAAGAGCGTTTCCCTCTGTTATCTTCCAAGTCATGAGACAAGGAAGTTTGAGAAAAGACCAATGGACCTTTTTCTTTGCTTTGAAAAAAGGAGGAATAGTCAAAGGACTACCCTCAGTGGATTGCGCAGGGGCAATAGGGTGTTTGGGAAGAGGAGTAGAATCTCTTCTTTTATTGTGAGAAGAAGGAAATTTAGCCAAAAGGCTGTTTTTCTTGGATTGCGCAGACTTGGTTTGCGTATGGGTGGAACGTGCACTAGTTATTTGTGCATTAGAAGCTTTGGTAGGAAGTGCATCAGGAGTTCTTGTCTTAGAGGGATGCACCTTAGTTACAAGAGTGCTATTTTGCGCAGGAAAAGCCACTGCCAATTGCGCCAGAGTCATAGGAGTCTTCTGTTTTGACAAGGCAACATATGAAGTAGCCTGTGCAACAGTTGCAACAGATTGTGCAGCCTTGACTGCAACAGATTGTGCAGCAGTTGCTGAGACAGACTGTGCAACAGTTAGCACAGCAGTTTGTGCAGCAGTCTGACTAGCAGATTGTGCAGCAATTGGTACAGCATCCTTGGTGGCAAAACTGCCAGATTGTGCAGACTTGGAGACCCAAACTGAGCGCACTTTGCTCTTAGCAGAAGTGGCTACAGTACGGGGAGTGGTTTTGGAATTGAGCATCGCCTCGTAGGCTATCTGGTTGACCTTAACAACCAGCGTCTTCTGCGTCTTCCCGATAGACGCTACGTCACATTGAGTTGCTACTTCCTCGTCGGAGGAGAAAGTTGTCCCCAGCAGAGTCGCCATTTTGTTTGCAAAAACAAAAGTATAAAACTTTATTGATACAAACTGTAATAAAGATTACAAGAATTCTGGAAAAATTACAACTATAGGAATCCAATCTTGATGACGATTTCTTTATCCCTTAGTGTCACGACCCGCACCCACTGTTAGGGTACGAGACATAACAACGCCCAGCCTACGCCACAGTGTCGGCGGTAGAACGCTGTCCTAGGTCAATCATCTATCAATACCAAGTACCTGTACAGTTTATACTCTCCGAATGGAGGTAACATCACAATATGCTGTCTCAATCACATCTAAGGTAGAAGAATGAAGAACAAATAGTAACTCAAAGAGAACCATAGCATAGATGAAATAAGTCTAAGTGTCTAGGATACATAACATCCAGAACTGTCAACTCATAATACAAAAAGTCTAAGAGTCTATACATCTCCACATCTCAAAATATAACTCAGAAAGTGAGACAAAAGTAAATATAGAAAAGACTGTCTAGACTAAACTGGTCTAGACTACTGGAACATCCTCCTCAGCTGCAGGTGGATCCTGCTGAGGGTCCACAACATAGGTGTCATCTAGTCCTGCTCCGTAATAGGTAGACACCAGGGCCTCATCCTCATCCTCTGTAATATTTTTAACAGGTCCAATCAGGACGGGAATGAGCACAATACATCTCACGCAGTGCATAGCAGGTTAGGAAATACGATACAGGCAATAGAGTAAGATACATGAACTGCTGAAAGGAAATATACGCTGTAAAAGAGATAACTGTAATGAAATATCTACTGTATATAGAGAACTGTAAGTGACTAGTGATGTAGAGCACAAGATAGGCATGTGAATGGCTAGAATTTATACATGATTACACTACTGAGTTTGCACATGATTACACTACTTTGGAATTATTCACATGTCCACTTCTACTCCCCCGTTACCCCAATCAATACACAAGGATCTATACAAGTTACGTTATTGTACATGATATCACATGGGGCCCATGAAAGGGTGCACATGATAGTATACATGAGAGCTCAGTAAACATGAGAGTACATGATCACATGAGTGCACATGAATAATAGAAGCATGGGAGTACATGATGATAGTGAAACACACATAACATGAAGTACCCGATGCTCCCGAGGGGGATAACATCTCATGTAAAGATCCATATAGTACCAATCCGTGTTACCAACGTGACAGCAACAAGTAAAGTAATCTAGAGCAAGAAGTAAAGCCTGAACAAGTATGAAACGGTCAGAGAATGTACTCGCCTGATAACTGAATGTCTGAAGAGGATATACTGCCTGAGGAGAGGTGTCTGGCTCCTAATCAGAGCAATACAAGTCACAATGTATCCACAATGGTAAAAATAAAGTATACAATGCATACTACATGATTCCTAAGCCAAACTAGGTCAAAGTCAAACTTGGTCAACTCTAGACAATTCTAACAGTCAACTAAGTCAACTTAAGTCAAATTTAGACAAATCAAGGTTCTAGTCAACTTTAGATTAGTCAACAAGGTAATTGGGTCAAGGGTCAACTATCCAAGTCAACTCTATAAGGTTAACTCAACTAACCATAGGCTAACTTGTCTTAGGTTACCTAAGATACCATAATACAAAGCTAAGGTATAACCAACTTCCTATATAAGGTATACCACATATAAATATACAGTACAATACAACCTTAACCTTAAAATCAAGCTAAAACCATAGTCTAACTCAAATCAAGACTTAATTCCTAAGTATTCTACTTAGCCCCATACACATCTTCATTTACATAGGACTACTCATTTAACTAAGTCATAAATAATACCCTTATATAGGTCAAAGTCTAAACCAACTAGTCAATAGTCTAGGGTTTAGTCAAACTTAGGTCACCAAGTCATTTAGAGTCCATCCAAACTATTTCTAGGCCAATTTGGTTAAGGTTTGACCTATAGTTGACTTTGGTCAACCATGGTCAAACTTGTAGTCAAACTAAGTCACAGGAAGTCATACTAAGTCAAATAAGGTCAAACAAGATCAAACAAGGTCAAACAAGTCCAAGTTAGGTCAAACAATGTTAAACTAGTTAAGTCTTGGTTTACTAGTCAATTAGGGTTAGGCCTAATGGCCATAGGCTAGTATCATAGCCCATAGGTTAGTACTCCTAGGTCAAGGCTAATGATGGGGTTTTCATATAGACCTATAACTAGGAGTCACATATATATATATATCTATATAATACCCAATATCAATATAGGAATAATACATATAATACAACCCACGTATTTATATATAATGATAACACTATATATATATATATCTAATACAATATATATATCATATATATATACATATATATATGTAAACAAAACCTATATATATATATATATAATCATATATATAGAGAGAGGAAAGAGAGAGACTCAATGAGAGAGAGAGCTAATCAGTGAGAGAGGGAGAGAGACTGAACAGTGGGGGGGGGGGGGGTGTGTCTCAGGTTTCCTGAGACAGGAAACCCCCACAGAAAACACACACACACACCACATATACATACATATATATACACACACACCACTACACCTACACACAACCAAAACTCCCCACATTCGACCCACACTCACAAATACATATATACTTCACATCTACACACTAAAATACACTAGTCTAATGTATTAAACACACACAAAATCGAATTGAAATTCGATTTTCAAAACTGGAAATTAATCCCAAAACAGGGACTGTTGCACTGTGCACTCGAATTTGAGGTAATTCGAAATACACGCAACCAAACGAGCTAAGACTCGTATCCCAAGGTTGGTAACTGGTGCCCCACACATACCCTAGTGTCCTAGGTACTTGACACGACATCACGACACGGTTTCTCGTGTCCAAACACAAGAAAACCACACCCGGGTAAACTCTGATACATACGCACACACACAGTATCGTGCACGCGTGCACTTAGCTCTAGGACACGACACACTCATCCACGTGTCTCGTGCTCGTGGGGAAAAGTTCGCCTAGGGGTCTACTAGGTGTCCACTAACCTGATTCGTGTCCAAGTGTCCGCGTGTCAGAGTTCTACGTGCGTATCAGAGAGGTCTGAACGCGTGTGCTGTGCCAGTGTACGACCCGTGCGAGTGGATTTTCTTCCTCGACACGACACGTCGTGACACAAGACTTTAGGGGTGTCTTATCAGACACTGCCCCTAGGTCTGTGCCAAGTGGCACGTGTCCACGTGTCGTGTCGTGTCCACACGAGGGGTCTGGTAGCAGGGGAGCTACGCAGTGCCTCGTGCACAAGTGTCGGGGGTTCGTGTACTTCACACGTGGCACGTGGGGCCACATGCTCGTGTCAGTGGGTAGCCTAGGTCTAGGACTAGGGATTAGGCATGACACTTTGTGTCCACGACACGTGTGGTCATGACACGAAGTGTCGAACAGTGGGGTTTAATCAGTGTGCAGTGCAGTGCAGTGCAGTGCTTAACAGTGTGTTCGTATCCAATTTGGACACGGACACGACACGATAACGTGCTCAGTCCTAGGGTTTCGTGTCCTACATGTCTAGGGCTACCCAAAAATATAATTTGTTTCACAAAAACACAAGGTTTAGTCCTAAGTGGCATTTACACAAACACTGAAATTAAGACACAGACACGTGTCCGATACGGACACCAAAACACATCAAAATCCCACCAAACTTTACCCACAGTATTGTTATCCCTATATGAATGCATTTATGAAAGAAAAACAGGAATTTGACTAGGTTTGTGAGAAAATACCTATTGAGTGAAAACTCAAGAAAACAACTTCTTGGGGGGGGGGTTGTTCACTGTCCTTGGGGGTGCCCACAGCTAGGGTATCCTTGCTAGCTAGCCTTCCTTGGTATCCTCACTAGTAGGGGGTTCCAACGCAAGAAACGGGGCTCAATTTGGTGGAGAAATGGTCAAGTTATGGAGGTGTGAAGTTGAGGGAAAACCTAAACTCCAATGTATTGAAAATGAAGCCTTTCTTGTGAAGGGTGTACACATATGGAGGGGGGTGTTCTTGGCTGCCATGGGGGGGGGGGGGGGGTAGGGGTAGGCTATAGGGTCCCCTTCCACCTTGCAAGACTTAGTCTCTAAGGCTTTGACTAGGGGTTAGATATTCTAGGTTTATAAAATATCCTAGAAAGTTAAATATCTAGATATTTATCAACCTAGATATTTACACATAAAGTAAATATCTACACTTAGTCTTCTAGGTTAGTGACTAACCCCTAGATTAGGGTAAACTAGCTTAGGGACTAACATAACAATAATCAATAATTAAATAATAATAAAAACACATAAATTCAAATAATTCTAAATAAATCCTAGAAAATTACCAAAATACCCCTTAGGCTAAAAATCACTAAAATGATATTCTAAGCCTATGGTCAAGTTCTCATGGTCATGGCAACTTCTAGGTTAGAGAAAACTAGGGTTTACACTAAGTTATACTAACCAAAATCACAAAGTCATAAGTCATGACTTAGCATGACTTTAGAAAATGGTTTAATCTAACTAAAATCACCAGAAAATCATACCATGACTAAAATACCACTAATAAATAATAAAAATAATAAATTTTCAAAAATCCCCAATTTCAAAAAATAGGGTGTTACAAGTCTACCCACCTTAAAATAATTTCGTCCTCGAAATTTAGATGGTCGTACTCCTCTTAGGTCAAACCTCCAACAATCAGGGACGAAGCCACTACCTAGGCAACATACAAGGTCAAATAAGCAAAATATGGGTAGTAGACCTATACTGGGTCATGTCCAAAAATTGGCTGGCAGTTTTAGGTCATAAGGTGTCCTCAATTTAAATCGAAGCCAAAAGTAACTCCATGGGGTAAATCAAGATGGAGTCTCGGGTCAGGAAAATCGTACTAAGCAAATGAAGCACACAATGGTATGCCTGAGTGGGACACTAAGGTCATGGGTGTAGTATGTCATGTCTAGGTCAGGTATGTGAAGTCAGTTTTGAGAAAACAACTAGTCTTGTGCTCCTAATTTAAAAGTCACGGTAATGTACCTATGATGATCATAATTTAGAGTGGGAAAGGTCTATGGTCTAAATTAAGCCAGAAATTGTGGTGCAATAGTAGTACCAGGGGAACAGGTTAAATGGAACAGTCTGTGGTCTCATCTAGATGCACTAGTCATTCTAGATCAATACTGTCCTATGGTATCAAAACGTACAAGCAATCTAGGATGTCCTAATTGGGAAGGTAAGGGAACAACAATCATCAAGGCTATAGGGTCGTCTACCATCCTATATGAAAATAGGTCATTAACAAGTGAGAAATCATTAAAGTTACCATTCCATAAAAAGAAAATTGAAAATTTAGGTACAACAATCACAAATAGATTTTTGTCTTGACATGATCTAAGTTGATCAATTTCAGGATAAATTGAGACTTGGGCAAGATGAAAAATCAATGAAATCGAGTACGAGCACGAGCATCCAATGATGAAGATCTAGGTCATGATTAAAGTTAATTTAACTGGATACGAATACGAGGTTCATAGGTGATAAAATAATTCCAAGGAGAATTGTCAAGGCTGTTGCGGACAAGATTCTAGGGCAAGTTTAACTGTCTTCATCCACGTAGATTAATATATGAAAAGGCGAACCAAAATGCAATAGGTTGATCAGACCATCATGCGCCGGTTCTGATTAGACAATATGTTAGTGGGTGCGCACCCAATAAAATATATCATGATCAAGCTCAAAAAAGGATAAGCTTGTAAAACTAAGGATAAATTCATAGCATAAGATATAAGTAAGGGTGGAAATGATGAAAGAAGATACATAGTCCAAGATTCTTAACCAATCGGGTCAAGCATTCAAGGTAAGGTACAAGGTTAAGTATTTGAGGGTTCAAGCAGAACACCATCACATGCCAGGTCGAAAGAATTGAGCCAAGGTGGATCTCTAACTGAAATAAGAACCAATTTAGCATCATGGTAGAGGTTATAGTTAGCCGTTTGACCAGAAAAATCATGTCAAGAAAAATAGAGTACAAGGAGACGGGTTTTAGTGGGACATGGAATACCTACATGAAGGTAGGCTAGTCTAGGTCTTACATGTGAAGTTTGTTGGGAGGTAACAGCTAGTATTATACTCTGAATACCTAAGTCACGGTAAAGGACGTCCAATGATCTAGAATAGAAAGTGGGAGTTCGAGACGTGACAAATTGATGCAAAAAATTGAAGAAGATCAAATTAACTCATGAAATAAAATTAATCAGGAATCTAGTAAATAATTTAGGAACACAGTCCTAGGGATAGATAGGCTACTAGATGAATACAGTTAGGGTTCGATCAATCAAGGGTCAAGGTTAGAAGGTCTCAATAAAGTCTTGATTTGAGGAAATGTCGAGTAAGTCAGGTTTGGGTTACAGTCACATAGATTGGTAGTAGGAGTTGAGCAAGATGCAAAAATAGAGGGGACAGTTCATTTCAATGAAAAGCAATTAGCAAGAGGATTAGATGGCAAGAAACAGATAAGAGTTTTCTCATAAATGTGATTGAGTACCCTAAAATAAAAGATATTAATCTAACACTAAGAAATTAAAATCAACAACTACAAAAATTTTAAAATTATCAACTAACACCAGGATTCAAAGTTCTACAGTGAATCCTCCAAAATCAAATTTAATCAAGGAAAAAGGAGTTTAAATCGTAATTTCAAATGAGATTCTCAAGGGTCATCCCAGGAATCTCACAAAGTATCCTAGCAGTGATTGAGTATCCATTCTCTCTAAGCCTATTCCTCTAATCCTATCGCAGGCTGCAGTGATACTCTAGTTCGAATACCACTACATAAACTCGACCTGCATGGGCCACCACTAAAAACGTGTCACGACCCGCACCCACTGTTAGGGTACGAGACGTAACAACGCCCAGCCTACGCCGCAGTGTCGGCGGTAGAACGCTGTCCTAGGTCAATCATCTATCAATACCAAGTACCTGTACAGTTTATACTCTCCGAATGGAGGTAACATCACAATATGCTGTCTCAATCACATCTAAGGTAGAAGAATGAAAAACAAATAGATAGTAACTCAAAGAGAACCATAGCATAGATGAAATAAGTCTAAGTGTCTAGGATACATAACATCCAGAACTGTCAACTCATAATACAAAAAGTCTAAGAGTCTATACATCTCCATATCTCAAAATATAACTCAGAAAGTGAGACAAAAGTAAATATAGAAAAGACTGTCTAGACTAAACTGGTCTAGACTACTGGAACATCCTCCTCAGCTGCAGGTGGATCCTGCTGAGGGTCCACAACATAGGTGTCATCTAGTCCTGCTCCGTAATAGGTAGACACCAGGGCCTCATCCTCATCCTCTGTAATATTTTCAACAGGTCCAATCAGGACGGGAATAAGCACAATACATCTCACGCAGTGCATAGCAGGTTAGGAAATACGATACAGGCAATAGAGTAAGATACATGAACTGCTGAAAGGAAATATACGCTGTAAAAGAGATAGCTGTAATGAAATATCTACTGTATATAGAGAACTGTAAGTGACTAGTGATGTAGAGCACAAGATAGGCATGTGAATGGCTAGAATTTATACATGATTACACTACTGAGTTTGCACATGATTACACTACTTTGGAATTATTTACATGTCCACTTCTACTCCCCCGTTACCCCAATCAATACACAAGGATCTATACAAGTTACGTTATTGTACATGATATCACATGGGGCCCATGAAAGGGTGCACATGATAGTATACATGAGAGCTCAGTAAACATGAGAGTACATGATCACATGAGTGCACATGAATAATAGAAGCATGGGAGTACATGATGATAGTGAAACACACATAACATGAAGTACCCGATGCTCCCGAGGGGGATAACATCTCATGTAAAGATCCATATAGTACCAATCCGTGTTACCAACGTGACAGCAACAAGTAAAGTAATCTAGAGCAAGAAGTAAAGCCTGAACAAGTATGAAACGGTCAGAGAATGTACTCGCCTGATAACTGAATGTCTGAAGAGGATATACTGCCTGAGGAGAGGTGTCTGGCTCCTAATCAGAGCAATACAAGTCACAATGTATCCACAATGGTAAAAATAAAGTATACAATGCATACTACATGATTCCTAAGCCAAACTAGGTCAAAGTCAAACTTGGTCAACTCTAGACAATTCTAACAGTCAACTAAGTCAACTTAAGTCAAATTTAGACAAATCAAGGTTCTAGTCAACTTTAGATTAGTCAACAAGGTAATTGGGTCAAGGGTCAACTATCCAAGTCAACTCTATAAGGTTAACTCAACTAACCATAGGCTAACTTGTCTTAGGTTACCTAAGATACCATAATACAAAGCTAAGGTATAACCAACTTCCTATATAAGGTATACCACATATAAATATACAGTACAATACAACCTTAATCTTAAAATCAAGCTAAAACCATAGTCTAACTCAAATCAAGACTTAATTCCTAAGTATTCTACTTAACCCCATACACATCTTCATTTACATAGGACTACTCATTTAACTAAGTCATAAATAATACCCTTATATAGGTCAAAGTCTAAACCAACTAGTCAATAGTCTAGGGTTTAGTCAAACTTAGGTCACCAAGTCATTTAGAGTCCATCCAAACTATTTCTAGGCCAAATTGGTTAAGGTTTGACCTATAGTTGACTTTGGTCAACCATGGTCAAACTTGTAGTCAAACTAAGTCACAGGAAGTCATACTAAGTCAAATAAGGTCAAACAAGATCAAACAAGGTCAAACAAGTCCAAGTTAGGTCAAACAATGTTAAACTAGTTAAGTCTTGGTTTACTAGTCAATTAGGGTTAGGCCTAATGGCCATAGGCTAGTATCATAGCCCATAGGTTAGTACTCCTAGGTCAAGGCTAATGATGGGGTTTTCATATAGACCTATAACTAGGAGTCACATATATATATATATCTATATAATACCCAATATCAATATAGGAATAATACATATAATACAACCCACGTATTTATATATAATGATAACACTATATATATATATCTAATACAATATATATATCATATATATATACATATATATATATGTAAACAAAACCTATATATATATATATAATCATATATATAGAGAGAGGAAAGAGAGAGACTCAATGAGAGAGAGAGCTAATCAGTGAGAGAGGGAGAGAGACTGAACAGTGGGGGGGGTGTGTGTCTCAGGTTTCCTGAGACAGGAAACCCCCACAGAAAACACACACACACACCACATATACATACATATATATACACACACACCACTACACCTACACACAACCAAAACTCCCCACATTCGACCCACACTCACAAATACATATATACTTCACATCTACACACTAAAATACACTAGTCTAATGTATTAAACACACACAAAATCGAATTGAAATTCGATTTTCAAAACTGGAAATTAATCCCAAAACAGGGACTGTTGCACTGTGCACTCGAATTTGAGGTAATTCGAAATACACGCAACCAAACGAGCTAAGACTCGTATCCCAAGGTTGGTAACTGGTGCCCCACACATACCCTAGTGTCCTAGGTACTTGACACGACATCACGACACGGTTTCTCGTGTCCAAACACAAGAAAACCATACCCGGGTAAACTCTGATACATACGCACACACACAGTATCGTGCACGCGTGCACTTAGCTCTAGGACACGACACACTCATCCACGTGTCTCGTGCTCGTGGAGGAAAGTTCGCCTAGGGGTCTACTAGGTGTCCACTAACCTGATTCGTGTCCAAGTGTCCGCGTGTCAGAGTTCTACGTGCGTATCAGAGAGGTCTGAACGCGTGTGCTGTGCTAGTGTACGACCCGTGCGAGTGGATTTTCTCCCTCGACACGACACGTCGTGACACAAGACTTTAGGGGTGTCTTATCAGACACTGCCCCTAGGTCTGTGCCAAGTGGCACGTGTCCACGTGTCGTGTCGTGTCCACACGAGGGGTCTGGTAGCAGGGGAGCTACGCAGTGCCTCGTGCACAAGTGTCGGGGGTTCGTGTACTTCACACGTGGCACGTGGGGCTACGTGCTCGTGTCAGTAGGTAGCCTAGGTCTAGGACTAGGGATTAGGCATGACACTTTGTGTCCACGACACGTGTGGTCATGACACGAAGTGTCGAACAGTGGGGTTTAATCAGTGTGCAGTGCAGTGCAGTGCAGTGCTTAACAGTGTGTTCGTGTCCAATTTGGACACGGACACGACACGATAACGTGCTCAGTCCTAGGGTTTCGTGTCCTACATGTCTAGGGCTACCCAAAAATATAATTTGTTTCACAAAAACACAAGGTTTAGTCCTAAGTGGCATTTACACAAACACTGAAATTAAGACACAGACACGTGTCCGATACGGACACCAAAACACATCAAAATCCCACCAAACTTTACCCACAGTATTGTTATCCCTATATGAATGCATTTATGAAAGAAAAACAGGAATTTGACTAGGTTTGTGAGAAAATACCTATTGAGTGAAAACTCAAGAAAACAACTTCTTGGGGGGGGGGTTGTTCACTGTCCTTGGGGGTGCCCACAGCTAGGGTATCCTTGCTAGATAGCCTTCCTTGGTATCCTCACTAGTAGGGGGTTCCAACGCAAGAAACGGGGCTCAATTTGGTGGAGAAATGGTCAAGTTATGGAGGTGTGAAGTTGAGGGAAAACCTAAACTCCAATGTATTGAAAATGAAGCCTTTCTTGTGAAGGGTGTACACATATGGAGGGGGGTGTTCTTGGCTGCCATGGGGGGGGGGGGGGGGGGGGTAGGGGTAGGCTATAGGGTCCCCTTCCACCTTGCAAGACTTAGTCTCTAAGGCTTTGACTAGGGTTTAGATATTCTAGGTTTATAAAATATCCTAGAAAGTTAAATATCTAGATATTTATCAACCTAGATATTTACACATAAAGTAAATATCTACACTTAGTCTTCTAGGTTAGTGACTAACCCCTAGATTAGGGTAAACTAGCTTAGGGACTAACATAACAATAATCAATAATTAAATAATAATAAAAACACATAAATTCAAATAATTCCAAATAAATCCTAGAAAATTACCAAAATACCCCTTAGGCTAAAAATCACTAAAATGATATTCTAAGCCTATGGTCAAGTTCTCATGGTCATGGCAACTTCTAGGTTAGAGAAAACTAGGGTTTACACTAAGTTATACTAACCAAAATCACAAAGTCATAAGTCATGACTTAGCATGACTTTAGAAAATGGTTTAATCTAACTAAAATCACCAGAAAATCATACCATGACTAAAATACCACTAATAAATAATAAAAATAATAAATTTTCAAAAATCTCCAATTTCAGAAAACAGGGTGTTACACTTAGACGATGTGAACTGTGAAGACGAAGCCTTTGAAGTTGAAAACAACTCTAGAAACTGAAGGCAAAAGCCTCTGAAGTTGAAGATAAAAGTCTCGGAAGAATGCAGCAGCACTTTGGCAAGAACTCCTGAACTCTCTGATTTCTGATCTCTGATCTTGATCCCCTTGAAACGAAGACTTGAAACTCTATTTATAGAGTTCTGAAAATAACTAACTTTCAGTTATTTTGGACTGCGCAAGCTGATTTGCGCAGCAACTGGTTTGCGCAGCACTGGATTGCACAAGCAGTTATTGGATCGTGGGCCAACTATCTGGGACACATGGCATCATTTGATTGAAATGCGCATGATCGTGCATAGACAGTTGTCACGTAATGAGCAATTGATGGCATGAATGCCACATATAATTGGTCAGTTATATTGGTAGAATATGCAAAATGAACTGCGCAGAAATGGTTTGCGCAAACACGGATTGCGCATGAGTGGTTTGCGCAAACACGGATTGCGCTGCCACCTGTCAGCCGCCCTCGAGCACTGTGCGGCGTCAAAAACGAACAGCCTCCTCGTTATTCGTGTTGTCAGCTGTCAGGAAGATCTGATTTGATTCAGTCAATGATGACTTCTGCCACGTCAGCCTGCGCAGTCGGGAACATGCGCAAACCAGCCTGCGCAAAGTAATGTCTGCGCAATCTGTTGTCTGCGCAACTCATCAAAATGATGAATATCTTGAATTTTTGACTTTGTTGATTGATGCAACTTGATTTTTTAGGACCTACAAGGCTCCAGATTATTATATCTATTTTGACAGTAACATCGAATAGGTGATTGTTAAGCCCAAAGGAGGCTCCAGGCCGGATACTAAGTACCGTGCCGCCAAATTCACAGCCTGATCCCAGGTTAACGGGGTTGTTAATAGAAAATTATTTAGATGAATATTCAGGGGTTGTTCTCCAATATTGTATTCCATGTTAGATTTAATTCCTTTTTTTTATTTCATTTTATGATGCCTATCTAGATAAAAGGAACATGATACTCATACATTAAAATGATACCTATTTTTAATGAAAATTACCTTACAAAACTATTATGTCTCGTTTTCATTTCATATCTCTTTTACTTTTAACCATTCTTGGTCGAGGGCTTGCATGTCATTTCTAAACGACCTAGTATTTTGTCCACTAGGAGAAGAAGAAGACGTTTCCGCCGAGGCGTTACCGCTGTACGTCGAGGAGTAGTTATCTGAAGACTCTCAAGAGATGACTGTACTGTTGTAGTTAGTTTATGTGGATTACCTTGTGGTAATAAACTTGTAGGACAATATATCCTTAGAAAATTTTTCATGTATAATAATTACAATATGTGTAATGAAATGTAAGTCCTTGTATTTTCCATTCTGATGGTTACGGGCGACAATCGCAAATTCGGCGCGTAGCCTGGAGATGTATTTATGAAGTCACCGTTTAAATCTGGGAAGCGGGACGTGACACATATGTCTCCTAGGTATTTCTTCGCCCGACTAGTACATATAGATTCCAGGTTCTTCGACACACATTTCATTACTCGTGATAAATTCATTAGTCATGATTTACATTATTCGTGATAGTCATAAAACCACGTATCTCCAATCAAGGAATCCACAAAATACCAATCCGTGAGTCCATCGTGTCAGAATCAAGATAGAAAACTAGTATAACATGCATCACATGATATATCAATATAATAAAACTATCAAAGAATGTACTCGCCTGATACCCTGAATGACTGATATGAATAGATGTCCGAACTGATGTCACAGAGTCCTAATTAGAGCAATACAAGTTATAAAGAGTTCAATTTGAAATGATAGGTAATCTACATGTTTCTAAGTCAATCAAGGCAAAGTCAACTCTAAGTCAACTCTGGTCTACCTTAGGTCAAACTAGGAGTTAAGGTTAAGATTTTAGGGTTTTGGTCAAACTTAGATTTGTGGTCAACATCTATGATACTTAGGATATATTAATATATATACATACCACATATATCCTTACCCATATAGTACCACCCTAACACATACATATAGATATCATATATCAAGTATATACATATCCTCACTATGAACCATAACATATATCTATATACTCTCATAATATATATAGATACTATATAACCCAAAAATATATATAACTACCTATATAACCCTTCCACAATCTAACATCACCTACTTAAACTCAAATACTTGGACACTAACCCACTAACACTAGGATACCATATCAACCTTGGTCATATTGGCATCCTAATACCAATACCTTGGTTGGAATCCAATACCTTAACTTGGGTAAACCTATACATTACCTTGATATCTTGATACCTTATCTTGGTACCTTGATACCATACCTTGGTCATAAGATAAACTAATCATTTACCTTGAAGGTAAAGGTAATTCATATTTACCTTAAGATACTAACTTGGTATCATGAGATACCAAGATACCCCTCAAATATCTAATTAACTAACTATCTAATATACTAACATAACATCTTAACTAATATTTAACATATAACCTATACAGACTAACTTGCTAACATACCAATATCTAGAACTAATATAACCTACTAACATATCAATATATAACATACTAGATATCTAACATCAAACTATCTAACAACATATCAAATATCTAACAAAATACTAACATCTACTATCTAACTAACACTCATACTAACAAATATTACCTAACAATAACATACTTACACACATACATACATATATACATATATATATATATATATATATATATATATATATATATATATATATATATATATATATATATATATATATATATATATATATTCACTTAATATCCATACTACATAGGCTCATAGATTACACAAAATGCCTAGTCGTATAGTCACTCTTCTACTTAAAATCAATACTGTACCAATTGTGCCTTCACTAAATTCTAGGATTAAAGTATGTTGTAGTCCTTCATATTAGCTTTTCGAAACTTCAAATGGATCACATTTTAGTGCCTTGAAGCTCTCGGAATCGCGAAAACACCAAAACGCGTTCGTCTTTCATACAACTAATACTCAAACAATTCTACAGAAAGTTCTAGAATGCATTTGACCTATTAATATATATATATATATGTATTTGGAAAGCTAACTTTGATGCGGTTCTTTTAAAAAAGGGAGATTAATCGAAGTTCTAAGCTGAAAGTTATAAAATTTCTAAGTTGCTATGGCTACTAAAAATGTGGATAAATATTATGACGAATTTGGATTGTTTGGACAAAAAAATACATCTCACTCTCCACACCACTCAAGACACACATCAAACCATACTCCCCTATCCTCTAACACAAGTACACTACTGACAACATATCCACACACATCTAAATATATGAAATATATCTAACATATCTATTATATATATACAAAATAGTCCATTATATAAAGAGACACTAAAATGACAAGTTGAGGCTAAAAATATGACATGTAGACTAAACCACTTAGATCTAACCATGGGTATCCAAATAAAACTCATTCTAACCATCCTAACTAACATCAATCCATCCTCTAACATGTCTAAAACTAAAATTAAAACAAAATTAAACCTGTTAGACATTAAACCAAACACATGAGGTGTCTTAATTTGAGATCTAATAAGTAGGACACAAGACACAATTCTAACTTGCTCTAGAGAGCTCCAAATGACCTCAAACTTGAATCTAAATGGAGTACATATATGGGGGTAGATCCTATGGATTCAAAACTAACTAATATGCATAGAAAATTAATTTAGATGGTTGATTTTACCTATTGGGAGTGGGATCCTAATGATACTCTCAAGGACACGACTCCGATACAAAGATCCTTCCAAAATGGACACTCCTCCTTGCACTTTGATCCAAATCTTTGCTAGCACCCTCCCTTGATAGTATGAGAAGATTGGATGGAAGTTTTGATGGAGGAATGAAGAGATTTGGAGATCAAATCAAAGAGGGAAGCTCTCTAATTTGGAGAATAATACTTTGTGAAGGAAAAGAGGCAAGATGGAATGAAATAAAAAATGGAGGCTAATCTACCTATAGTGGCTGCCATTATTGCCCTATTTGGGCCTTGGAGGGAAGTCCAATAAGGCTCCTACTAATTCCCCTTGCTTAATTTTAAGTTAGGTTCAAGTTTGGGATCAAAAGGATTAAATTTAAGCCTCTAACTTAACCAATCTAACAAGTGGGATTAGTCTAAACTTACTAACTTAATTAATGAGATTTGTGGGCCATGACTAACTAATTTTGGGGTCCCGTTTAGAGTCTAAACTATCCGGATTACTAACACAAGTCGAAATGAAACAAAACTCAAATCCGACTAAACAAATCCCGTAAAATCAATATTAAAATATAAAAATTCCCAAAATATTAAAATATAAAAAATGACCAAAATAACAATACATCAATTTAAATATGATTAAAATAATCTAAAATTCACCAATTAATTAAAATTCTAAATAATTCAAAAGTCACAAAATGACCAAAATATCCTTAGCCTAAAAAGTGGTAATTAGCTAATATAATCACATGGGTTAGGCCTCCATGGTCATGGTTAGTATCTAGGCTAATCAGCTCTAAGGTTACACTAGCCAAAGAACAAAATTATAAAATAGTAATTTAATGATATAAAATAATCATAATTCACCAATAAATCAATAACATGATTTAAACATATTATTAAATAATCAATTTTACAAAAGTTTAAAATTACCCTCATTTTAGAAAAGTGGTGGTTACATGGCTCGCGGTTGGTGGGTGGTTCATGAGGTGTCTCTTATGGCGCCAACAACTTGGACGGATTTTAGCGAGAGGTTTCAGACTCGCTATTTTGATGCGGTATCGCATTATGATCTGCAGCAGAGGTTCATTGGTCTCCGGCAGATGAGCAGGACCGTCGATGGCTATGCAACAGAGTTCCGCAGACTCAGCCGGTTTTCTCCTTCCTTGGTGGCAACCGAGTTGGACCGGGCGAAGAGGTTCCAGCAGGGACTTCATCTGGAGATCATTCTAGCAGTTGAGCAGCATGAGTTCCAGACTTTTGATGTAGTGATGAGAGCGGCGAGAAGGCATGAGTACACCTCGCAGAGGATAGTTGATAGAGTCTGAGGCCAGAAGAGGTCTCATGTTCAGAGGGGATCTTCTCCCCAGTCGTCAACACCAGCACCAGTAATCAGGACAATGGAGAATGGATATGGATCACCTAGAGGAGCAGTTCCAGCATCTTTCTTTCAGCAGTCATCTCAGACATATCCTCAGCAGCAGATATCGTCTTTATCTATTAGATGTTTCCATTGCGGAAAGTCTGGGCACATACTTTTTGAGTGTCGTAGGGCACATGGGTTGTGTTTGGTTTGTGGAGCTTCAGACCATATGATGAGATCTTCTCCACGGAGGGCTAGTTTTTTCTCAGTACATCCAGCTTCACCGGCTACCCTAGCAGTCCAGTAGTATATGGCTCAGGTACCAGTTCAACAGCAGCATGTCAGAGCAGCGGTTTTGAGACGTGGACAGGCAGAGTTTGGTATATTAGAGCAGGTTTTGGCTGATGGCGGTCATGTTGTAGGTATTATCCTATTCTTCTTTCACTCTTATTTATCTCTTGGGTTATGCATATTTGGCGAGTTTCTCGTCCCACTCTTATGTCTTCGTATCTTCAGATACATGATATTTATCACATGTCTCGACTACGAAGATATGTCCTGGGTAGAGTCATGTCTTAGTCTAAGTCATTAGTACCGACTTACTTTGAGACTTGATCCTTATCCATTTTTGGGAGTCAGCGTAGGTCTGCTCCTACTCAACTGACTCAAGAGACATATTTATTCATATGCCTCAATCCGTTCTTGATTGTGGTTGTGTTATTGCTTATGCATTTACTTATATTCTTGTTGTCATTATCTTACCAACATGCCACACTTTGTTATGATTGTCATAATTTTTCAGCACTTTGGTTTGGTTTTCATGTTTGACTAGATTTAGGAAATTCCAAGGATAGTCTTTTTTAACTTGTAGAGAAGTGTGAGACTTGTCTCACAGTATCAGTATTTATATACGGATACGTATTTTGTAGTGTATTTCATATTTTTGGTGTTTGTAATGCTTTAAATTTTTTCAACTTATAGATTTTCTTCTTGGCCGGCATACCGTCAGTATACCCGACGGCATACCGTCCAGACAGATTTTTCACATTTTAGATATTTTTGATTTAAGATATTTTCATGAATAGTATTTCCGATATTTTTGTGAATAGTGTTTTGGATATTTTGATGAATAGTATTTAGATATTTTTGTGAATAGTATAGATGCACCCTATTATCCATTGTATATTTGGTTTGTTTGGATGGCCACGATTGACTTAGATTTTGACGTAGATCACGATCCAACAGTCATGATTAATTCCCCTTCTATATATGTACTTTCACTTTCTCTCTCCTCTCCCTTTTCTTTCCCTTCACTCCCTCTTCATTTCTTCTTCTCTTCTCTCCTCCTTGGAGCTTGCGAAGAGCTTGGCCTTGAGGCCTTGGGTGTAGTGTCTAACTCTCCTAGGAGGAGGAGTAGAAGATTAGGCTTGGTTGCTAGAGAACCTAGGCAAGTGCATCTTGCCAAATCCATGAACCATATTATTTTATTGTCATTTTATTTTCCTTGGTGTTAAATGCTTAGAATTGTCCGAAACTCATTTTGTTAAATATATATTTCTTATGATAGTGGCCTTGATTTTCTGTTAAAATCCAATATTGACTTAGTAGAAAACTTGGTATCGAGAGTGATACTGGGGTTACCATCATGGATCTTGGTTACATATGTATATATGAGGCCCTCCCCTAGTTTTTATACCATGGATTTTGAGTTTGGTGGGAATCGAAATCCGTTTCGGTATCCCAAAAACCTTTTTTGGAGTATTTTAAGGTATTGATCGATAAAATATTTTGATTTTTGAAAACTAATACTTCCATGTTGTAGAGAATTCAATTCTATGCGATTTTGACTTTTGAAAATCCGAATTTCGATTTAAATGAAGTTTTGATGGCCAAAACAAGTTTTGGCAAAATCTGGGATTTTGTTGCTGTCTAGATAATCAGAAATCCGACGGAATTCCAAAGTATACCGATGGTATGTCAATTTTCTGTCTAGAAACTTTCTGTCTTTGGTCGGAATACCGTCGGTATGCCGAATTTGGTTGTTTTAGGCTATTTTTGTCTTTTTTTGCCCTTTTTGTTTGTTTTTGTCCGTTTTTGATATTTGTTTTTCAATTGTAATGAATTCCTAACATGATTAGATGATCTTGCATAGTTAGATAATGATTGTACACCCTATATATACTTGACACCATCACTTGTACTTACTTTTATTGATTCCATCTCACATGCCAAGATATGTCCTTCCTCTCGATTCTTTCTTATATGCCATGATATGTCCTTCCTTTCGAATCCTTATATGCTATGATATGTGTTGCCATGCTTTCCCGGATTTATTGTACTTTACAGTCCATGCCATGTCTAGAATTTCCTTGTTGTGGCCCGTCGTGGCGCACTCATGTTATATGTCTTCTCTGCTTACTAGATAGTGACCCGTCGTGGTTCACTCTTGTACATATCTTTCTTTACTTATATGATAGTGGCCTGTCATGGCTGTCACGCCCCAGAACCAGAATACTGGAGAGCGGGGGCGCACATAGCCAGCTATGTATAATAAAATAGAATCCACCTCACTATACGGTCACGGCTGTCTAGATATATGCGGGTTTAACTACAAACCATCAGTCTCCTATGGTCATGAACAAGCCTAGTATCTCAATCACAAGCAAGCAAGTAAAGTTATAAAATGTAAGATCACCAAATATACAATAGTAAGGCGTCCCAAACACTACATATTTAGCTGATCATGAAGCTAGTCGTTACAAAATGTGAAGACTAGCAAGAGTTTTAGTCATACATGATCAACCTTAGGATTTATCAATCATGTTATAGCTCGTAGGCAGACAGTAATAAGATATGCAATACGAGCTAACAGATGCTCACCGGCTAAATGCCTCAAAAGAATATTTTTATAATAGAATGGGAGAGCCAAAATAAATCCACTCGTTGCCAGGATTCCTTCTAGTGGTCACCATCGGGCTGGAAAGTAGGTAGATCCTCTGCTGCTCCAAAATTTGGCCATACAAAACTAGCTGGGTCAGACCCCAGAAAGAGCAAGTACCACAAAGGAAGCTTCACTTAGGAACTAAAACCAGCAATTAGCACAGAATATAATATATAATAAAGACATAATATATGGAAAAGCATAACATATGATATACGAAGAGATAAGTATGGGACTAATCAGATCACCAGGTTACAACCCGTAAACCAAACAAGGATCGGGTTTGTAACCCTTCATCTGAACTGAACTTGGTTTCTCCCACCATTTATCGGGAAGACAAAATAAGAAATCAAGTCACGTAACAATATTATACATGATCATGACAAGACTAGACTGGTTATGCCTCACCAAAAATTATGGCCAAGCACTAAGTACGGCTTGATACTTTAACTATGGTTATCACAGGCCTAATTACTAGCAAGATGCAGTGAGATGTTCCTCCAGCCACAAGTCCTGCAGCTATCCAGGTTATCCAGACGACTTGGGTTCATTTAAGCAATGCCTCGTTATATTCTACATATCAGTGAATCTAGACTTGTGTCCTACTCGTCGGCAGGCTACAAGTCCAATAATGGTGGCCGGAATAACGGGATCGCGACTTGTGTCCTACTCGTCGGCAGGCTACAAGTCCAATAATGGTGGCCGGAATAACGGGATCGCCTGTAACTGGAAAAATCTCTCATGACTACTGGATTACTCTAGTTATTAGCCTTAGCCATTTTCAGTAGGTACCCCTGACCGTGGTACTCAGGGGTCCCCATCCTAGACATGATGCAAGACAATACTGGTTCATTTGTACAAGCACAATCGTCCACGGTGTCCCGATCATTCAATCTTGTCATGTCAAGCAGCCGTCGCAACATCATATCGAGATATTTTATGTCAGGTTTATCATGTCAGGTTTATCATGTCAAGTATATCATGTCAAGTTTATCATATCAAGTTCACTGTCAGGAGTACGCCACGTCGGGCCACTATCATGTCATGTCATTGTCAAAAGTGCACCACAACGGGTCACCATCGTGTCAGAGAATATACTTAAAATTAATAGCACAAGCATACAAGTAGTAATTAAATATTAGCATGAGCAAGGGCCGTGGAGAACTCATGCAGCTCAGGAAAAATTTAGGCCATATGCGGCCAGCAAATAATAGGCCATGCAAGCAAGCAATTAAAGCTAATGCACGTGCATGCAAGCGGCCATGCAATTGAATAGTGTCCATATGGCCAACAAATATTTAAGGGCCATATGCGGCCAAAATATTTAAATATTCATGCAGCCAGGAATATGATTATTCATGCGGCAGGAATTGGTCCATGCGGCCATGAAATGAATAGTGGCCATGCGGCCAGGAATATTTAGACATGCAAGCTGATGCTTGTATACACATTCATTAAATATAATCATGCAAGCAAGCAATTAATTATATATACATCCGGCTAAGAAATATTTGATAATACATTGGAGCCTATGCGGCCATACAAAATATTCCAAGCAAATATTGCATGCATGCGGCTAGCAAATATTCCATGCGGCCAAGCTAATATACATGCGGCCAGGAATTCCTAGCAAAGCCACGCGTCCAACAAATATACATATGGTCAGGATGTAATACATATAGTTCGTATTACGTATCTTAGAACACGTGTACGTATTTTATCTTATATCGCATATCTCTTGGCTTGGCTCGGTTTATTTTGGGTTGGTTCGGCTAGGCTTGGGTTGCCTTGGTTCATCATGAACCAAGGGGAGAACCCCTACCTACCACCACCATCATCCTTTATTAACCTATTCCCTCATTCTCTCTCTTCATTACTCTTCTTCTTCTCCACATTTACTTCTACACCTACCAGAGAGAGAGAGAGAGCTCTTAGGCAAGTGCAAACTTGCTTCATTATGGATCTCAAGTTTTATTGTTCCATTCTCTTCCTTACTTAATTCTAAGATACTTTAGAACTTGGCATTTTCTATTTTGATGGATATTTTTTTATAGATCTATTTTATATTATTTTCGATTTTCTTGGGTTTTGATCTATTGAACTTCATTATTTTCATGTTTTGACTGTTCCATGTTGTAGAGCATTCGATTTTACCCAAAATAGACCTTTGAAAAGTTGAATTTCGACTTGTTTTGAGGAAGTTATGGCCAAAAGTATTTTTGGCCATTTCTATGTCCATCTGTGCTGATTTTGGCAGGGACGATGAATAGTGCTATATAGTGCCCAGCCGTATGAGAGTGCTGCATAAGGGTGCTGCATAGTATCCAGCCGCATGAGGGTGTTACATAGTACCGCATAGTACCCAGCCGCATAAGGGTGCTGCATAGTGCCCAGCCGCATAAGGGTGCTGCATAGTGTCCAGCCACATGAGGGTGCTGCATAGTGCCGCATAGTGCCTAGCCGCATAAGGGTGCTGCATAGTGTCCAGCCGCATGAGGGTGCTGCATAGTGCCGCATAGTATCCAGCCGCATAAGGGTGCTGCATAGTGTTGCATAGTATCCAACTGCATAAGGGTGCTCTATAGTGCCGCATAGTGTCCAGCCGCATATGGGAGTACCGCATAGTGCTGAATAGTGCCGTATAGTGCCTATTTTGGCTGTTTTTGGCTGTTTTAAGTCCTGTTTGGCTGAATTGTGGCCAGAATTTCTTCCAACTCCCAACATGAAAGTTGTAGATCTTTTCCTTGGCTTCAAGAATATGTTATTAGTTATTTTATGCAATTTTTCTCATTCATGATAATGTAAGAATAGAACACGATAGTGGCCCGCTGAGGCGCACTCTTGACAAATAACCTACATGATAACCTTGACATATTGTTGCGACAGCTAGCCTGACATGACAAGTAGGAAAGATCTGGACACCGTGGGCGATTGTGTTTGTACAAATAAACCAGTACTGTTGTATCATGTCTAGGATAGGGATCCCTGAGTACCACGGTCAAGGATACCTACAGTAATTGACTAAGGCTAATAAACTAGAATAATTCAGTAGACATAAAGAGATTCCCAGCTACAGGCAATCCCGTTATCTGGGCGCATTAAGTGGACTTGTAGCCTACCGACGAGTAGGACACATTGTGATGTCCCAAATTCGTGATACGTATCTAGTGTACGTATACGTGTTTTGGACCCATATTTTATTTAGTCATGATTAATTATCTTGGTTTATTTTGCATTGGCTTGTTTTATTGGCATTGATAGTTCAAATGGTTTTATGGTTTACTGGTTTATTTCTGGGTTAGTGAGGCTTGGTTTATTTCATGGTTCATTTGGTTTAGATTGCTAGAGAGAGGGCTTATTGGCCTTGACTTGGTTCACCTTGGTTTATTTTGGGCTTGGTCTATTTTGGTTTGTCATGGAGAACCAACCCCACCCCCACTATATATATCAACTTCCCTCTCTCTCTCTCCTCATTATTTTTCTTCATCTTCTTCCTCAAGCTTCTTCCTCTCCTCCACCACCACCAACCTAGGCAAGTTGCACCTTGCTATCACTTGAGGGCTATATTTTATTTGTCCAATAGTTTTATTAGCTCATCTTGAGCAACATTAGAACTTGGGTTTTCTCCATTTGGAGCTTGGAATTTTGTAGATCTAAGTTGGAAGTATTTTCGGATTTTGGTAGATTTGATCTATAAAACTTGTTCCTTTTCATGTTTTAATTGTTCCATGTTGAAGAGAATTGAATTTTACCCAAGTTAGAGCCTTGGAAGTCCGGATTTGGAGCTTGGATGGCCGACTTATGGTGTTCCAAAGTTTTGGAACCCATGGGTTCTTCTCCTCGGCTTGAGGAGGAAGACGACCCCCAGGCGCGCCTACTTTTCTGGCTAGGCGCAGACTGTGCCTACTTTTCTGGCTAGGCGCTGTTTAGCGGACTGTGCCTACTTTCCTGGCTAGGCGCTGTTTAGCGTACTGCGCCTACTTTTCTGGCTAGGCGCAGACTGTGCCTACTTTTCTGGCTAGGCGCTATTTAGCGGACTGTGCCTACTTTCCTGGCTAGGCGCTGTTTAGCGTACTGCGCCTACTTTTCTGGCTAGGCGCAGACTGTGCCTACTTTTCTGGCTAGGCGCTGTTTAGCGGACTGTGCCTACTTTCCTGGCTAGGCGCTGTTTAGCGTACTGCGCCTACTTTTCTGGCTAGGCGCGGACTGTGCCTACTTTTCTGGCTAGGCACTGTTTAGCGGACTGTGCCTACTTTCCTGGCTAGGCGCTGTTTAGCGTACTGCGCCTACTTTTCTGGCTAGGCGCAGACTGTGCCTACTTTTCTGGCTAGGCGCTGTTTAGCGGACTGTGCCTACTTTCCTGGCTAGGCGCTGTTTAGCGTACTGTGCCTACTTTTCTGGCTAGGCGCGGACTGTGCCTACTTTTCTGGCTAGGCGCTGTTTAGCGGACTGTGCCTACTTTCCTGGCTAGGCGCTGTTTAGCGTACTGCGCCTACTTTTCTGGCTAGGCGCAGACTGTGCCTACTTTTCTGGCTAGGCGCTGTTTAGCGGACTGTGCCTACTTTTCTGGCTAGGCGCTGTTTAGCGCACTGCGCCTACTTTTCTGGCTAGGCGCATTTTAGCGCGTAGTTACCTAAGCGCACTCCAGTGCACTTGGATCCTAGGCGCACTCTAGTGTGATGCCACCAGGCGCACTCTAGTGTGCCTATTCCCTGGCACACCCTAGTTCACCTACACCCCTAGTGCCTTGGTGCCTGCTTTTAACTTGGTTTTATTTTGATATGATTGGAGCTTTTGAGATTTGATTGCTCACATGCACAACTTGACCAGGCCCAACACGTCTTGGCACGGACCTTGGGATTTTGTTTCTTGTTATCCTTCTTGGTTTGGCAGTAAATTGAAATAGAATCTTGTAACTTGTGACTGAACATGATTAATTTATAACCTGATCACTTGATAGTGGCCCGTGGTGGCGCACTCCCGACTTGACATGACTTGATAACTTGACTTGACTTGGCATGACTCGGCTTCACTTGATAGTGGCCCGTGGCGGTGCACTCTTGACTTGACTTGTCTTGACACCGTGGGTGGTTCCTCTTGCTTGCTTGATTAATCTACTTGTCCAGTCTTGCATCATGTCTAGGAGGGGACTCCTGAGTACCACGGTCAGGAGTTCCTATTAAAAAGGCGAATTCAGGTTAACTACTAGAATAACACATTAGTCATGACGAGATTGACACGGCTACAGGCGATCCCGTTATCCCGGCCGCAATTGTTTGGACTTGTAGCCTGCCGACGAGTAGGGCACATTTCCAGCCCACCGTCGCGTGGGGCACATAATTCTTGATAACGGCTTAATGAATCTAAAAATGCCTGGATAACCTGGATTAGCTGCAGGGCTTGTGGCTGTGGGATAATCTCACTTGCATCTTGCTAGTAACTAGGATTGTGATAACTCTAGTTAGTTAATGTAGAAAGCCGTAGGCAATGATTGGCCGTGATTGGTTGGATGAAGTCTAGTCCAGTATAGCATCGTCTAGAAGTGACTGATTGCCTGATTGTACCAACATGACTGAACGATTGTCACTATAGTGCTTGTACACGATTGTCACCATTGCGTATTGTACTTTTCATTGTCACTTTTATCATGATATCTTTCCCCTGCATGATTGTCACCTTTAGCAATAAATGATCAGAGACTAAGTTCTGTTCAGGCGAAGGGTTACAATCTCGGTCCTTGTTTGGTTTAAGGATTGTAACCTGGCTCCCGGAATAGCACCTTCGTCTTCTCTTCACTTATTGCCCAGTTTTATTTATTTAGCATGTTCTCCAATTTACCTTATGTCAATGATGATTTACTTACTGTCTTCCTATGATCGGGACGAGTGCATCGGTACTGCACAACTCCAGATCCTCCTTTACTTACTTGCTTATTGATTGCTAATGATTTGCTGGTTTTAGTCCTTAAGTGAAGCCTCCTTTGTGGCACTTGCTCTTTCTGGGGTCTGACCCAGCTGGTTTTGTATGGCCAGATACCGGAGCAGTACCGAAGGATCTCCCTGCTTTCCAGCCCGATGGTGACCACCAGGCGTAACCAGGGCATCGAGTGGGTTTCTTTTTGTTCTCCCACTGTATATTGTGAATTATTCTTTTGAGGCATTTAGCCGACGAGCAAGTGTTAGCTCGTATTGCACTTTACTTATTGTCTGCCTACGGGCTGTAACATGATTGACAAGCCCCGGGGGTTGATCATGTATGACTGAACTCTTGCTAGTCCTTACATTTTGTACGACTAGCTTCATGATCATCTGATATGTAATATTTGGGACGCCTTATATTTAAGTATTTGATGCTCTGACATCTTGTGAACTATTTCTAGTTGATTGAGATTGAGACAACATGCTATTTTATGACCTTAGGAGACTGTTGGATTGTAGATAACCCTTACATATCTAGACAGCCGTGACCGTATAGCGGAATGGTTGCCATTTCATTATACGTAGCTGGCTGTGTCCGCCCCCGTTCTCCAGGATTCTGGTTCTGGGGCGTGACATGGTTTAAGTGGTGGCCCATGCAGGTCTTGTCAATCAAGAAATGTGAGGGTTTACCGAACAGATGTCTCAATCAATACTCGTCCTTGATCTCCACTCGTATCCTCTTGATTCCTGAAATCCTTGTCCTGATCGCATGCTTGTACTCGTTGATCTGTCCTGGTCCCTCCTTATTGTTCCCATGTCGTCTTCTTCAGTGGCATTGTTCCTGGTCCTACCGATCAGCAAGGCGGAGCGACTCCCGTGGACCAGCAGCATCGACAGTATCTAGTCCCTCAGTTAGGGGACCAGCACCAGTACCAGCTCCAGTTTACCAGCAACAGCAGTTCCCGTACCCGAGGCCATTGCCGACTCAGGCTCAGACTTTCCAGCAACAGAACCCGCAGCAGTTTGCCCTAGCCCAGGCTCAGGTCCAGAATCGTCCGAGAGGTATATGTGTCCTCTCATCTTGCTTTTCTACCGTCATTATGCGGGATGCATGACGTATTTCTTGTATCCCAATTGCGACGGAACATCCCGGGCTCGGGCCATGTCCTAGATCATTCGAATAGGTTGGTACCAATAACCGTGACTATTCGTATGAGGAGAGGCCCGTGTTCATGTTTGACCAAAGAGAGAGACCTCAAGCGCAAGACTATCAGTTCAGTCCGTGTTGCTTAGAGCCATCCCTCTTTGGAAGAGTCAAACTTGGGAGCATGAGGATGATATCTGATCAGGTCATCCCGGCTGGTTTGACTCGTAAGGTGTAATATCTTCCTTATGCCTTACGCTTCGAATCCTTGCTTGCATGAATGATTGTATGATTGATTGGTAGTGGTAGATTGCCTGTGATAGAATAGCTCCCCGTACATCTCTAGCCTCTTGATTAAATTCCGAGGACGGAATTCTTTTAAGGTGGGTAGGATGTGATGTCCCAAATTCGTGATACGTATCTAGTATACGTATACGTGTTTTGGACCCATATTTTATTTAGTCATGATTAATTATCTTGGTTTATTTTGCATTGGCTTGTTTTATTGGCATTGATAGTTCAAATGGTTTTATGGTTTACTGGTTTATTTCTGGGTTAGTGAGGCTTGGTTTATTTCATGGTTCATTTGGTTTAGATTGCTAGAGAGAGGGCTTATTGGCCTTGACTTGGTTCACCTTGGTTTATTTTGGGCTTGGTCTATTTTGGTTTGTCATGGAGAACCAACCCCACCCCCACTATATATATCAACTTCCCTCTCTCTCTCTCCTCATTATTTTTCTTCATCTTCTTCCTCAAGCTTCTTCCTCTCCTCCACCACCACCAACCTAGGCAAGTTGCACCTTGCTATCACTTGAGGGCTATATTTTATTTGTCCAATAGTTTTATTAGCTCATCTTGAGCAACATTAGAACTTGGGTTTTCTCCATTTGGAGCTTGGAATTTTGTAGATCTAAGTTGGAAGTATTTTCGGATTTTGGTAGATTTGATCTATAAAACTTGTTCCTTTTCATGTTTTAATTGTTCCATGTTGAAGAGAATTGAATTTTACCCAAGTTAGAGCCTTGGAAGTCCGGATTTGGAGCTTGGATGGCCGACTTATGGTGTTCCAAAGTTTTGGAACCCATGGGTTCTTCTCCTCGACTTGAGGAGGAAGACGACCCCCAGGCGCGCCTACTTTTCTGGCTAGGCGCAGACTGTGCCTACTTTTCTGGCTAGGCGCTGTTTAGCGGACTGTGCCTACTTTCCTGGCTAGGCGCTGTTTAGCGTACTGCGCCTACTTTTCTGGCTAGGCGCAGACTGTGCCTACTTTTCTGGCTAGGCGCTGTTTAGCGGACCGTGCCTACTTTCCTGGCTAGGCGCTGTTTAGCGTACTGCGCCTACTTTTCTGGCTAGGCGCAGACTGTGCCTACTTTTCTGGCTAGGCGCTGTTTAGCGAACTGTGCCTACTTTCCTGGCTAGGCACTGTTTAGCGTACTGTGCCTACTTTTCTGGCTAGGCGCGGACTGTGCCTACTTTTCTGGCTAGGCGCTGTTTAGCGGACTGTGCCTACTTTCCTGGCTAGGCGCTGTTTAGCGTACTGCGCCTACTTTTCTGGCTAGGCGCAGACTGTGCCTACTTTTCTGGCTAGGCGCTGTTTAGCGGACTGTGCCTACTTTCCTGGCTAGGCGCTGTTTAGCGTACTGCGCCTACTTTTCTGGCTAGGCGCGGACTGTGCCTACTTTTCTGGCTAGGCGCTGTTTAGCGGACTGTGCCTACTTTCCTGGCTAGGCGCTGTTTAGCGTACTGCGCCTACTTTTCTGGCTAGGCGCAGACTGTGCCTACTTTTCTGGCTAGGCGCTGTTTAGCGGACTGTGCCTACTTTTCTGGCTAGGCGCTGTTTAGCGCACTGCGCCTACTTTTCTGGCTAGGCGCATTTTAGCGCGTAGTTACCTAAGCGCACTCCAGTGCACTTGGATCCTAGGCGCACTCTAGTGTGCTGCCACCAGGCGCACTCTAGTGTGCCTATTCCCTGGCACACCCTAGTTCACCTACACCCCTAGTGCCTTGGTGCCTGCTTTTAACTTGGTTTTATTTTGATATGATTGGAGCTTTTGAGATTTGATTGCTCACATGCACAACTTGACCAGGCCCAACACGTCTTGGCACGGACCTTGGGATTTTATTTCTTGTTATCCTTCTTGGTTTGGCAGTAAATTGAAATAGAATCTTGTAACTTGTGACTGAACATGATTAATTTGTAACCTGATCACTTGATAGTGGCCCGTGGTGGCGCACTCCCGACTTGACATGACTTGATAACTTGACTTGACTTGGCATGACTCGGCTTCACTTGATAGTGGCCCGTGGCGGCGCACTCTTGACTTGACTTGTCTTGACACCGTGGGTGGTTCCTCTTGCTTGCTTGATTAATCTACTTGTCCAGTCTTGCATCATGTCTAGGAGGGGACTCCTGAGTACCACGGTCAGGAGTTCCTATTAAAAAGGCGAATTCAGGTTAACTACTAGAATAACACATTAGTCATGACGAGATTGACACGGCTACAGGCGATCCCGTTATCCCGGCCGCAATTGTTTGGACTTGTAGCCTGCCGACGAGTAGGGCACATTTCCAGCCCACCGTCGCGTGGGGCACATAATTCTTGATAACGGCTTAATGAATCTAAAAATGCCTGGATAACCTGGATTAGCTGCAGGACTTGTGGCTGTGGGATAATCTCACTTGCATCTTGCTAGTAACTAGGATTGTGATAACTCTAGTTAGTTAATGTAGAAAGCCGTAGGCAATGATTGGCCGTGATTGGTTGGATGAAGTCTAGTCCAGTATAGCATCGTCTAGAAGTGACTGATTGCCTGATTGTACCAACATGACTGAACGATTGTCACTATAGTGCTTATACACGATTGTCACCATTGCGTATTGTACTTTTCATTGTCACTTTTATCATGATATCTTTCCCCTGCATGATTGTCACCTTTAGCAATAAATGATCAGAGACTAAGTTCTGTTCAGGCGAAGGGTTACAATCTCGGTCCTTGTTTGGTTTAAGGATTGTAACCTGGCTCCCGGAATAGCACCTTCGTCTTCTCTTCACTTGTTGCCCAGTTTTATTTATTTAGCATGTTCTCCAATTTACCTTATGTCAATGATGATTTACTTACTGTCTTCCTATGATCGGGACGAGTGCATCGGTACTGCACAACTCCCGATCCTCCTTTACTTACTTGCTTGTTGATTGCTAATGATTTGCTGGTTTTAGTCCTTAAGTGAAGCCTCCTTTGTGGCACTTGCTCTTTCTGGGGTCTGACCCAGCTGGTTTTGTATGGCCAGATACCGGAGCAGTACCGAAGGATCTCCCTGCTTTCCAGCCCGATGGTGACCACCAGGCGTAACCAGGGCATCGAGTGGGTTTCTTTTTGTTCTCCCACTGTATATTGTGAATTATTCTTTTGAGGCGTTTAGCCGACGAGCAAGTGTTAGCTCGTATTGCACTTTACTTATTGTCTGCCTACGGGCTGTAACATGATTGACAAGCCCCGGGGGTTGATCATGTATGACTGAACTCTTGCTAGTCCTTACATTTTGTACGACTAGCTTCATGATCATCTGATATGTAATATTTGGGACGCCTTATATTTAAGTATTTGATGCTCTGATATCTTGTGAACTATTTCTAGTTGATTGAGATTGAGACAACAGGCTATTTTATGACCTTAGGAGACTGTTGGATTGTAGATAACCCTCACATATCTAGACAGCCGTGACCGTATAGCGGAATGGTTGCCATTTCATTATACGTAGCTGGCTGTGTCCGCCCCCGTTCTCCAGGATTCTGGTTCTGGGGCGTGACACACATTTCCAGCACACAGTCATGTGTTGCATTCTTCATAAACGGACATTCGACCTGGATAACCGGATGGTCTGCAGGGCTTGTGGCTGTTGGGATAATCTCATTTCATCTTGCTAGTAACTAGGCCTGTGATAACCCTAGTTAGTTAAAAGTATCAAGCCGTACTCTTGATTGGCCGTGATTGATTGGATGGAGTTTATTCCAGCTTAGTCTTATTCCAATTCTATGCAAGATTGTGACATGACATAATTATTGATGCTTGCCTTAGCAATAACGATCGGGGGTCCAGTTCTGTTCAGGCGAAGGGTTACAACCCCGATCCTTGTTTGGTTTAAGGGTAGTAACCTGGCTCCCGGAGCAGTTCTGTGTCCTCTCTTCATTTATTATCTTATTTCAACCCCATGCCATGTTCGTCATGTTTTATCTTACCTTAATAGCATGATTATTTATACTGGCCTTAGCAATAAAGATTAGGGGTCCAGTTCTGTTCAGGCGAAGGGTTACAACCCCGGTCCTTGTTTGGTTTAAGGGTTGTAACCTGGCTCCCGGAGCAGTTCTGTGTCCTCTCTTCATTTATTGTCTTTACTATACCAATAGTATTTGAGACGGGTTTCTATTCAGGTGAAGGGCTGCAACCCCGGTCCTTGTTTGGTTTAAGGGTTGTGACCTGGCTACTTGAATGGTTTCTTCGCACTCAGTTTACTGTTGTTATCTCTATTATTATCAGTTCTTACTTATTATTTATCTTTAATATTCTATTGTGATATACTGGTTTTAGTTCCTAAGTGAAGCCTCCTTTGTGGCACTTGCTCTTTCTGGCGTCTGACCCAGCTGGTTTTGTATGGCCAGATATCGGAGCAGCACCAGAGGATCCACCTGTCTTCCAGCCGGATGGTGACCACCAGGTGTAACCCTGGCAACGAGTGGGTTTCTTTTTGTCCTTCCACTTTATTGTAAAATTATTCTTTTGAGGCGTTTAGCCGGCGAGCACGTGTTAGCTCGTATTGCACCTTTATTTACTGTCCGCCTACAGGCTGTAACATGATTGACAAATCCTAGGGTTGATCATGTATTGACTAAAACTCTTGCTAGTCTTGATATTTTGTACGACTAGCTTCATGATCATCCGAATATGTAATGTATGAGACGCCTTACTATTGTATATTTGGTGCTCTGACATCTTGTAACTGTTACTACTTGCTTGTGATTAAGACAATAGGCTTGTTCATGACCATAGGAGACTGTTGGCTTGTAGTTAAACCCTCATGTATCTAGACAGCCGTGACCGTATAGCGAGGTGGGTTGCACTTCAATATACGTAGCTGGCTATGTACGCCCCCGCCCTCCAATATTCTGGTTCTGTGTCGTTATACAGGAATTCCTAGCAAAGCCATGTCGCCAACTCACTGCATGCTAATGCATACAAATAAGTTGCTAGGCCATGCGACCATGTGTTTTTCCATACGGCCAACTAAGTATAATGCAACTAATGCATGCAACTCTAATCTATAACAACATGCAACTAATGCATGCAACTAACAGCATGCAACTAATACATGGAAGCCATTTAAATATATTATATATTATGCACTAATGCATGCAACTCTAATCTATAACAGCATGCAACTAACAGCATGCAACTAATGCATGCAAAGGGCAATGGCTTACGCAAGCAAATGCATACGGTCAACAAGTTGCATGCGGCTAGAAATATTATATTCGGCCAAGCTATGATATGCGGCCAAAAATATTAACTAGCGGCCCATGCAGCCATGCAACTAATACAGGCAATTGCATGCAATTTCAATTGGCCATGCGGCCAGCTAAGCAATTAAATAAATAAATAATAATAAAAAAGCCATGTAATTAATTCTTATGCGGCCAAGGTACAGTAGCCATGCGACCAGCCAATGACCTATGCGGCTCAGGCAAGTTGCATGCAAGCTTACAAGCAACTAAAATAAAAAGGGCATACAATTAATTAGTGTTCATGCGACTCAGAGCAAAAATGCTCATGCGGCCATAGTACAATTAATGGCTCCCACAGAGAACATGTCCTTGGAAAATACTATGGCCTTCATACTCAACCAAACAACAATAGGAACCCAAATCCAGACTCCCGTAGGTCAAATTTGAACAAAATAGAATTTTCTATAACATGGAACCATCAACTAGCAAAAATATGCGAGTTTGATAGATCAAAACTCCTGAAAACCAAAAATATCACAAGGCTAGATTTACAAGAAATTAACCAAGGAAATAAAAAATGCTAAGTACTAAAGTGGGTTAGAAATACATGAAGAAGATAATAGAACAATAAAAATAGGATTTTCTCCATGAAGCAAGATGCACTTGCCTACACCTTCCTGGTAGGTGAAGATAAATGGTGGAGAAGAAGAAGAGTAATGAAGAGAGAGAAAGAGGTGTGGGCTAATAAATGGGGATGGTGGTGGTAAGGGTTCTCCCCTTGGTTCATGATGAACCAAGGCAAACCAAGCCTAGCCGAACCAACCCAAAATAAACCAAGCCAAGCCAAGCCACACCAGGATGAGCCCAAAATAAGCTAAACCAGGATCAAGACAAGCATGACAAGTCTAACTACAGGTCGGGATTCTGTACACGTATACAAAATATGTAATACGAACCATGGACATTATAATGGCGCACTCCCTTATTTCTCTATAGTGGCTCGTCGTAGCGCACTCTTAGCTTCCAGTTTATTATATTTTCTTGTTGTGGCTTGTTATAGTGCACATTCTTGCTTATTGTCCAGTCTCGCATGTCTCATGTCTAGGATGGATTCTGCGGAATGCCATACCTAGAATCCAACAAAAAAATGTTAAGGACTAAACAACTCACTTGATTACCTAGATCATTGGAGACTTTCTCAGTTACATATTGTCCCTTTGGTCTTGGTCTTATATATATACATGGGATTTGGAGCTATCTGTCCTGATGAGCACTCTTCCATTACACCATCGAGTGGGGCACCTCCTTAGGACACATGTATCTTACTGCAGTGTGTCTGCTATACTTGTTTTATTTTTGGCTTGGATCATTCAGGTAGTAGCAGACAAGTAACTGGACTTGGATTTCTCAAACTTGTATATGTTAGTAATTAAATTTGTGATAACCCTAGTTAGCTAATGTATAAAGTCGTACTCATTGCTTGGCCGTGATTGTTGTATGGAGTCCAGTCTAGTTTTGTCTAGGCAGTGTCCGAACTTGTTTATTTCAGTAATTATTGTTTATGCTTTACTTTTGTCGATAAATGGTTAGAGACTAAGTTCTTTTCAGGAGAAGGGTTACAACCCCGGTCCTTATTTGGTTTACGGATTGTAACTTGGGTTCCAAAATAGTTCCTAAGTCATCTTACCATTTGTCGTTCTATACAGTTATCTAACATGCTCATATGTCCCGACTACTTAACATGCTCACATGTCTAGTTTATCTTTCATGTTCACATGCTTCGTTTCCTTACATATATATAGTTTACATTATGTCACATATCCTTTACTTTATGCTACATGTTGCTTTACTTATTGTCTTTCCTATTCTCGAGATAAGTGCATTGGTAGCGCACGAGTCTCGATTTGTATTTGCTTATTTTTGTCTCTATCCGTTGCTATGTTAGTTATTGTTAGTTTTAGTTCGTAGTTTGGCTTCCTTTGTGGTACTTGCTATTGGGGGTCTGACCTCACTGATTTTGTTTGGCCAGATCTGATTGAGGAGCCCGAAGGATCTTCCGTATCATCTACTCGACGGTGACTACCCGGAGCACCAGAGTACCATAGTGGATTTCCTATATCATTCACCCACTAGTTATGTACATTATTCTTTTGTGGCATTTAGCCTCCGAGCACGTATTTAGCTTGTGTTTTGGACTTGACATTTAGCCTACGGGCCTAAATATGATTAACGTATTCTAGACTATAGCTAGAGCTTATCATGTATGACTATTACTCTTACTTGTTCTCCTTTTTATATTACTAGCCTCATGATCATACATGTATATATAGTTTGGGATGCTTTACTATTTTATGTCTGATGATCATACTTCTTGTACTTTACATATTTGCCTGTGATTGAGGCTTATACGTTATTTCAGAGTACTGGAGTACTTTTGTATACGTAGCTGGCCTGGTCCGTCCATACTTGCCAGTATTCTGGTTCTGGGGCGTGACAGTAGGACTGCCAACTTAGTTGCAGTCCTACTTGCTGAAAAAAATTGGGCTAGCCCCAAGTAAGGAATGTGGATGGCAAACTTGTAAATTTTGAAAAAAAAATTTGGACTAGCCCCTAGCAAAATGTCGAGTGCCTTACAATTAACCTTAATAAAAACTATACTAAATTATAACTTGATACCCTCAACTATTCCACTTTTTTAACTTAATACCCTAAACTTTCATTAGCATCAACTTGATACCCTCTTTCCAAATGGTGTTGACAGAGTTTAAAAATGACAAAAATACCCTTCTCTAAAAAATTCCTATCTAGGGCAGAAACCCCCCCTCTTTCTCCGGCGTCGGCAGCCGGAGAGGGGGCAGCGGCCGGCGAGCAGCAGCGGCTGCAGGCAGTGTGAGACTCGTCTCACAGTATCGTTATTTATATACGGATACGTATTTTTGTACTGTATTTTATATTTTTTTGATTTTCAGAACGTTATAAATTTTTTTCCAACTTATAGATTTTACTCTTGACCGACATATCGCCAGTATACCAGCGGATATCGACGACATACCGCCCGGACAAATTTTTTACATTTTATATATTTTTGATTTCAGTTATTTTCATGTATAGTGTTTTCGATATTTCTGTGAATAGTATTTTAGATATTTTCGTGAATAGTGTAGATGCATTCTATTATCCAATAGATACTTGATTTCCTTTGGATGGCTAGGATTGACTTAGATCTTCACATGGATCACTATCTAACAGTTATGATTAATCCCCTTATATATATATACCCTTTCACTTTCTCTCTCCTCTCTTTTTTCATTCTTTTCACTCTTTCTTTATTTTTTTCTTCTCTTCTCTCCCTTTGGAGCTTGCCAAGAGCTTGGCCTTGAGGCCTAGAGTGTGGTTTCGTACTCCTCTTGGAGGTGGAGTAGAAGATTAGGCTTGGAGCTTAACCTAGGCAAGTACATCTTGCCAAATCTTGAACAATATTGTTTTTATCATTTTTTGTTTGTTCTATTCTCTTTCTTACATAATTCTAAGCCCCTTTGGAACTTGGAGTTTTTGGTTTTGATATTAACATTTTTGTAGATCTAAGTTTATAATTTTCTTGGTTTTGATTTCTTAAACTTTGTTATTCCCGAGATCAGAGAGTTCTATGTTGTAGGGAATTCCATTCTACCCAATTTTGACCTTTAAAAAGTTTGATTTTGACTTGTTTTGAGTGAGTTATGGCATTTTGAGTTCATGGGTTCAACCAAACATTTCAGTGCTGTTGGAGAAGATGAACAGTCGCGCGCGCCACTTGGTGCCGTGCCATCCTTAGCGTGTGCCAATTGGCGTCATGCCATCCTTAGCGTGCGCCACTTAGCGTTGTGCCATCTCTCGTCGCGTGCGCCACTTGGCACCGCATACCATTTTTTGTCGCGTGTGCCACATAGCATCGTACCATCTCTCGTCGCGTGCGCCACTTGGCACCGCGTGCCATTTCTCGTAGCGTGCGCCACTTGGCGTCATGCAATCTCAAGTCGCGTGCGCCACTTGGCACCGTGCGCCATTTCTCATCGCGTACGCCACTTCGCGCCGTGCCATCTCTCATCTCACGTGCCACTTGGCACCATGCGCCATTTCTCGTCGCCCGCGCCACTTGGCACCGTGCGCCATTTCTCGTCGCATGCGCCACTTAGCACCGCGTGCCATTTCTTATCGTGTGCACCACTTGTTGTTGTGCTCCATTTTTTTTTGTGCGCCGTTCAGCGCTTCTGGCCGAGCGCCATCCAGCGCCATTATTGTCGTGCACCAATTCTTGTCGTGCACATTTTCTTGTTAAATCTATGTAGTTCTTAGAGTAATATAATGTTTTGATATATGCATGTGTCCTGTACTTGACCTAACTTGGCACGACTCGACTTGATACTTGACATTTCCTTCAACTATAAAGAATTCTTAACATGATTATATGATCTTGTATAGTTAGATAATAGTTGTACACCCTATATACACTTGACACTAGCACATATTCAATTATTATTCTACGTCATGTTCTTACTTTTATTTATTCCTTCTCACATGTCATGATATGTCTTTCCTTTCGAATCTTTCTTATATGCTATGATATGTATTGACATGCCTTTCCGGATTTATTGTACTTTGCAGTCTACGCAATGTCTAGAATTTCTTTGTTATGGTCCGTCGTGGCACACCCATGCTACATGTCTTTTTTGCTTACTAGATAATGGTCCGTCGTGGTACACCCATGTTACATATCTTCTTTTGTAACCCCTCTTCCCGAATTTTTATCTTATTTTTATTTTTATTTTAATTATTGTGTTTAAAGATAATTCCGTCGAAAAGTTGTGAATGATTTTATGATTTATTCTTTTATCAAAAAAACTAGTTTAAATTTGAGGTATCATTTTTAAATATAAAAAATATTTTATTAAATTATATCATTGGAATTACGAGAATATGTTTTGACATTATTTCGGGATTTTATCAATAGTCGATTCCTAAAATAGTTTGAAGTCGTAATTATTTGAATAATAAAAAGGTCAGGTCCATTTGCTTTTAAATAAAGATTTAGAGTTATAAAAATATACTCTGCAATATTTGATGGCGCTAGTATTATTTTAAGTTAATATGTTAATCAGTCATTGGTTATATTTTAATATAATTATCTTGAATAAGACATCAGATATGCTTTTAAGTGATTATTAGTTTAGATACTTGTGATGACTATTTATTTGATTCATACTAATATGTTTTCAGTTGATTTTATAGAAAATAATATTATTTTGAAATATTATGATAATTAATGGATAAGGTTTAATTTATAAGATTTAAATTATTTGATTATCGGTTTGAATGAGTATCTTTATCTACTAATGGCGATTTGATTAGATTACTGTAAATAATTTTGATTGATTTAAAATAAAGGATAGGATTATCCAATAGATACTTATAGTCCTTATCTTCCTAAGAGATTCATCTCCTATATAAAAAGAACTCCCTACCCTTTCTCACAACCCATAAAATTCTCAACCAACTCCAAACTACCAAAAAATCTCCATGACATCCACCATCCACCGCAGCCGTATCTGTGCATCGTGTCCGTGTCCACCACCTCTTTCTACTATTTTTCTTTTACTACAAATTTCTTGTTGTGTCCGACAACCCCGGACACATTGACACATTTCCACAGATCTTCCGTGTCCGTGTCACACAGGACACTCCAACACCATCACAAATACACAAATCCTAACCCTAATTTAGCCGCCACCACCGTCGTCCCGACCAACTACTCCACCACCTTCCGGTCAGTTTCCAGGCGTCGCCTCATTCCGTCCCCTTCCCCGGTGAGCCATCGCCCCGCGTTTTCGTCCGTCTTCGAGCACCCTCCGTCGGAATTGCAACCACTGGCATCGACTCTACGTGGTAGCCTGCACTGTCCAGTCTACGATCACATGTTCCCATCAAAACTCACCGCCACACACATCCATCTACCTCCCGCCGGCACCATAGTTCGAGCCGGCACTGCCAGACGAAGTTCCCACCTGAGTCGACACCCTCTACGACTTCGTGGCCGCTACTGGTGCCACCCCGCGCTGGGTGTCGTGGACCACACAACAACCATCAACACCACCACCACACAGAAACCCCTCTCCCCCTGATAATCCACCGTCAACGCCACAACGTCACCCCTGGACAACCACACCGCCTCATCATCACAGCCACCCGTCCCTCACCCACCTTCCTCGGCCGACCGCCGTCAATATCGTGCCACCACATACAACCACCACCACCACTAGCAAGAAACAAAATAAATCAAAATCCCAACCTCGCCGTTCCCATACCCTCCCCGACTGTGCCGCACCTCTGCGTCGACGAGTTTCCGCCTCGACCTCCTTCCTCGACCCGAGCCGGTGCGTCCAGGGACCACCGTGCTGACCAGCCACACGACCGACCTCTTCCGTGAGCCGCGTGGCCTTCGTCGAGTCGCCATATTGATCGCGCCAGCCACCCGACCTCCGGCAAACCATCGGTGAACTCTTCACCACCGAGCAGCGTCGACGACGCCAGCGCCTGCAACGTCCAGCGGTCGGCCGTCCCGCGTCGACATCTCGAGGTGAGCACCACTCGATCTCTTTCTCCCTACTATGCTAAGAGCTCTTTTGATGTGTTCCCTGGTTTTGGTTTTGATTGGTTTTGAATAGAAAGAGAAATAATTGGTTTTGGTTTCGAATGGTTTTGAAGAAAGAGAAACAGAGAGTAGTATTTGTTTCCAGCTGTCGGTTCCAAATGCATTAATTCCTCTTCACTGATTAGGAATACTGCTTCATTGGCAAGAGTAGTATTATTACTATTATTATATATATTTCTTATTCAGTAGGAGTACCAATTATGTAGATACAGTTATCTACATGTAATTAATCATTATCACTATCATATTATTTATTTTAAGTAAGTATACTTTAAACTAAAGCATATTTTGATATAATAACTCGTAGTAAATTATTTTAAGTGCATATTTTCAAATAACGATATAAGTATTTAATATAGAGATTTATATATAAGTATATTAATAAATTATATAACATGCTTTGGGTTAATTGTATTTAATGGGTTTCAATAATTATTATGTTTTAAATAGTATCTAAATAGTTTTTAATGTATATATGAGCTGGGCCTAGACATATGGGCTCCAATATATCTAAATTTTATATACGCATAATTTATTTTGGACTAATAATTAGTGGGCTCATATATGGTTTATATATATATAATTAGCAAATAGTTTTGAGCTATAAATATTATTATTTGGTTGGTAAATTATATCAGACTTTGATCCTAAAAATTACTTTCTAAATGGGGTATTTGGCCTAGAATGATTTTCTAGGATTTTCAAATGAATATCTACAATACTTTGACTAATAGAAAAATATAGTTTCTAAGAATATAGTAAGTAATTTCTAAATAAATATTTATTTATTTACGTAAATTCCTTTCGATTATAAATTATTTTTCGTGACTAATCATATTTGTATTCTTCTTGCGAATCCTGAAATCCTTCACATCGACCCCGCCAATCAGACAATTCTGGACTAAATGGTACTAACGGTTTCACCAGCTAAGTATCCCAGGCGAGTACAGTTCATTGTCTGTTTTCAATATTGATTTTTACTATATCTCCTTGATTGGTCATTGGTTATGTGAATTTTATTCTATTATAAATTATTGAGTCGGGAACAAGGAGTACCAAAGATGTGTGATCCGACCATAGACATTATTTATTTTCTGCAAGTAGACCTCGTAGACATTGTTTATTTTCTGCAAGTAGACCTCGTAGACATTATTTATTTTCTGCAAGTAGACCTCGTAAACATTGTTTAATTACTGCATGTAGACCTCGTAGACATTGTTTAATTTCTGCAAGTAGACCTCGTAGTCATTGTTTATTTCATGCAAGTAGATCTCGTAGACATTGTTTATTTTTCGTGCAAGTAGACCTCGTAGACCTCGCGGTGTTGTGTCCCAGACTGATCACATATCAAGGGTACTTCTAACATTTGGGAAAGTATTTTTGTCTATTTATTTGCTACTGATTTTCCGTCTTTTCTGTTTATTTTCAAAACATGTAATTGATGTCTAACCTCTGTTGTATAGTCAATTTTATTTATTGAAGTATATTTAGTGAATTGTACTCGTTCCATTCCTGACTGGAAACCAAAATTTATAGATTAGTCGCGGCTGCCTTAGCATCGGATTCGGAAGACATGGGTATATACGGAGGCCAAACCTAGAGGCTAGTTAAATAGTTTAGTATTCATGTAGTTATTTTTGTGAGACATTGTACCTTGTATTCAAATGTGAACTTGTGAATGTTGTAAATTAATTTAGTTTTGTGAAAAAAGAGAGTAGTTCTTTTATGTGATACTGAGCTTTGTGGCTAGACAGCGTTCTACCGTCGACATTGCGGCGTAGGCTGGCTTGGATACGAGTTCGCATCCGTTTAAAAAAAATGGGAGCGGGTCGTGACAAGTTTTTTTGGTGGCCCATGCAAGTCAGTCTTCGCAAGTTGTGCGAACTCGTGGTAGTACCATATTTGTCATACTACTGCGAGCATACGACTAGGAGATGCTCATTCACAACTAGGAGTAAATCGATTTTAAGAGAAATGGTTAGGATTAGGAGTCCCTAATTTAATTTAACATTGAGTATTTAAGGTTGCTACATAGGTCTCACTAGATGACTTTCAGGATACACTATCACATTTTGATGCGACGGTATTTCTACGGAGGGTAGGTTCGTAACATGTTTCCGAAATTTTAAAAATAGCATTTATTCATTTTATTTGAATTAAGATGTGATTTTTGAAATTTTGCAAATATTTAATTTAATTATTATAGAATGCCTTACTCTTGGTTAAATTTTGGAGCGTCATACGACTAGAAGTGATGGCACGGATAGTGCAATGGCATGCTTCGACTAGTGTATTAGCTATGGTAGAGAAGGTCGAGTCATAGGTATGTACTAACTAGGAAAACCAGGCCAAATCGTGACATAACCCTATAAATAAACTAAGTACTTATTATTAAGATTTTGGCTTTTAGAAGGCCTGATTGTTCCGAACTAGCCGAACCCAACCCAAGTTCTGGTGGTCATGTAGTGCGACCGACGCCGTCTATGTAGAGATATAGATGTGTATATATATTGGTAGTCCATCTCTAGTATTGGGAATAATTTTTGTATATTATATATTGAATATAATATATGTATTTAAATTTATATTTTCTTGGAAATAGTATAACCCTCTCTTAGAATGATATTTTTGGGATTTACTTAAGCTATACATATATACTTGTGTATAAATATATTCATAATAGGTAGACATGGTGCTGTATACATATTTTCCCTTGATCTTGAATATTAGAGAAATATAAATTTAAGTTTATATTTCTTTTGCCTTCTGTTATTTTTCTCCAAAATCATGATCATTTGTATGACTCTATCTTATGTCTTTTCTGAACATCACCGTATCATAGGTTTGTATCTATTATATTCTTTTTCTTGGACCTAAGGAATTATTCTGGAAAAAAAATAAAAATAACTTTCACTCAATTGTCTATTAATCTCGAGTTAAGTTTTTGGATTCAAAGGTTTCCTCTCAATCGTTGAATATTGAATATCCGTGAAATAAGAATTATAAGATTTTTTTACTTATTTTGACTTCGAATCCTTATCCTTCCTAACCAATTGTTTTTCCTTTCAAGGAGTTGATCTTATACTTGAAGAACAGATACTTGCACTTTTTTTATCTTTAACAACTTGTATGATAATTTAAACTCCTTTGATATTCTTGGGGATATAGTTGGAATAATTTTGATGACTTGCGATGACAAGACAACAGCGCACTGTCGTCACTTATTTGAATTATCGAGATTGCGGGTTCACTGCAGCCAGCAGCTCACTGGCGTGGCATGACCCCTAAGTTGAAATAATTTTAAGTAAGCGTGGGTGATCAAATGTTATTAAAACTATGCCATAATTGTCCTATTTTGACCTTGAGTCATTATGTCAATATTATATAGAGTTAACAGAGTATGCGATACCATATTTTATCTGAGTCATGGAACCAAGAATTTAATGCAGTCAGGTGTACACTGGCGAGGCATAAATTCTCGGTAAAATAACTTTGGACATGCTTAAGGTTTTCGAATATCATAGAGGCTATACTTGTTATTGGCATATGACTATTGGATTTCATGATCCGCAAAATCTTGTACTCTCACTACAAATTGATTTGATACCCTATTTTCATTATCGTATTATAAATAAGGCTTGTAGTCCTTCCCTTCTTATCTTATCTTCTGATCTCAAGTCATCATTTGGCTCATTCTCATTTAAAAACCTATTAGTAGATTTTAACGCATTCCACTAGATACAAATCGTACCGATATTATGATTCTATAATCATACCTACATAAGCAATCGTGCTAATCTAATTTGAAATTGGATCATTCTTAACGATTTTTGATCGCGACTAACTATTTTTGTTATATTTCGATCGTGTTAATTCGTATATTTTTCTAGATTTGATTCTGTAATCGTGCCTAAATAATTTTGCTTAGGCAATCATTCCAGTTATCGTGCCAAATAAAAATTGAATTTGATCGTTCCTAAAAGGTTTTTATCGTGACTAAAAGTATTTGACTATAACCATAATCATGCCTACTTCAACTTATTCATTGCAAAAATTATCTCTCTTTTCCACTATGATCGTGACCACTTTGATCACGTTCATACTCGTGCTAATTTTTTATTTTATTATTTTGATCATACTTGAATGACTTGCGTGATTAACCTTGAATATGACTACATCTTAGATGTATCCAAGTGACTTTAACCATGATTAGACCGTGTCTAAAACTTGACCATGCATATATAGTTTCAACAGTAGTTAATCGTGCCTAACGATTTTCTTGTTTAGTAAATCATCTTTCCATTATATCCTTGACCATTGTGACTAGACCCTTTGACTATACTCGTACCACGCGTTGACTTTCCTTAAAGTCCAATTATATTCACGATCTAATCCACTTCTTATATCCTTAATCACGACTAATCGTGCCTTTCAAATTTTTAAGAATAATATTTCTAAGGTGGATAGAGGCTTCGATTGATGAATTGTCCTTGAGATCATTATTAGCTTGTGTCGAATTTTTCAGAACACTTGGAACCTTTTATGAATCAAAACCATAGACTAAGATTCTAACATCAAACCCTATCTTTTATTTATTATTATTACTTTCCACTTCCATCCTTCCTTTTATCAATATTTTTTATTAAGAAATTTTTGTTATCCTCGATCTTATCTTATCAGTCAATACAAATTTTAACATTTTGTTACTACAATTTCCTTCGGACATATCGAGCCTATCTATCCTAGACATTCCTTAAATTCGAGAAAGAATTTATTTCTAAGGTGGATAGATTTGTAACCCCTCTTCCCAAATTTTTTAATTTTATTTTTATTTTTACTTTAATTATTGTGTTTAAAGATAATTTCGTCGAGAAGTTGTGAATGATTTTATGATTTATTATTTTATCAAAAAACTAGTTTAAATTTGAGGTATCATTTTTAAATATAAAAAATATTTTATTAAATTATATCATTGGAATTACGAGAATATGTTTTGACATTATTTCGGGATTTTATCAATAGTCGATTCCTAAAATAGTTTGAAGTCGTAATTATTTGAATAATAAAAAGGTCAGGTCCATTTGCTTTTAAATAAAGATTTAGAGTTATAAAAATATACTCTACAATATTTGATGGCGCTGAGTTTTATTTTAAATTAATATGTTAATCAGTCAATTGGTTATATCTTAATTTAATTATCTTGAATAAGACATCAGATATGCTTTTAAGTGATTATTAATTTAGATACTTATGATGACTATTTATTTGATTCATACTAATATGTTTTCAGTTGATTTTATAGAAAATAATATTATTTTGAAATATTATGATAATTAATGGATAAGGTTTAATTTATAGGATTTAAATTATTTGATTATCGGTTTGAATGAGCATCTTTATTTACTAATGACGATTTGATTAGATTACTTTAAATAATTTTGATTGATTTAAAATAAAGGATAGGATTATCCAATAGATACTTATAGTCCTTATCTTCCTAAGAGATTCATCTCCTATATAAAGAGAACTCCCTACCTTTTCTCACAACCCATAAAATTCTCAACCAACTCCAAACTACCAAAAAATCTCCATGACATCTACCATCCACCGCAGCTTTATCCGTGCATCGTGTCCGTGTCCACCACCTCTTTCTACTATTTTTCTTTTACATCTATAAATTTCTTGTTGTGTCCGACAACTCTGGACACATTGACACATTTCCACAAAGATCTTCCGTGTCCATGTCACACAGGACACTCCAACACCATCATAAATACACAAATCCTAACCCTAATCTGGCCGCCACCACCGTCGTCCCGGCCAACTAATCCACCGCCTTCCGGTCATTTTCCAAGCGTCGCCTCATTCCGTCCCCTTCCCCGGTGAGCCATTGCCCCGCGTTTCCTTCCGTCTCCAAGCACCATCCGTCGGAATTACAACCACTGGCGTCGACTCTACGTGGTAGCCTGCACCGCCCAGTCTACAATCACCTGTCCCCATCAAAACCCATCGCCACACACATCCATCTACCTCCCGCCTGCACCATAGTTCGAGCCGGCACTGTCAGACGAAGTTTCCACCTGAGTCGACACCCTCCACGATTTCGTGGCCGCTACTGGTGCCACCCCGTGCTGGACGTCGTGGACCACCCAACAACCATCAACACCACCACCACCGAAAAACCCCTCTCCCCCTGATAATCCACCGCCAACGCCACAACGTCACCCCTGGACAACCACACCGCCTCATCATCACAGCCACCTGTCCCTCGCCCACCTTCCTCGGCCGATCGCCGTCAATATCGTGCCACCACACACAACCACCACCACCACCAGCAAGAAACAAAATAAATCAAAAACCTAACCTCGTCGTTCCCACACCCTCCCCGACCGCGTCATACCTCTGCATCGGCGAGTTTCCACCTCGACCTCCTTCCTCGACCCGAGTCGGCACGTCCAGGGACCACCGTGCTGACCAGCCATACGGCCGACCTCTGCCGTGAGCCACGTGGCCTTCATCGAGTCGCCACGTTGACCGCGCCACCCACCGACCTCCGGCGAACCATCGGTGAACTCTTCACCACCGAGCAGCGTCGACGACGCCAGCGCCTGCACCGCCCAGCGGTCGGCCGTCCAGCGCCGACATCCCGAGGTGAGCGCCACTCGATCTCTTTGATCCCTACTCTGCTAAGTGCTATTTTGATGTGTTCCCTGGTTTTGGTTTTGATTGGTTTTGAATAGAAAGAGAAATAACTGGTTTTGGTTTTGAATTGTTTTGAAGAAAGAGAAACAGAGAGTTGTATTTGTTTCCAGCTGTCGGTTCCAAATGCATTAATTCCTATTCACTGATTAGGAATACTGCTTCATTGGCAAGAGTAGTATTATTACTATTATTATATATATTTCTTATTCAGTAGGAGTACCAATTATGTAGATACTGTTATCTACATGTAATTAATCATTATCACTATCATATTATTTATTTTAAGTAAGTATACTTTAAACTAAAGCATATTTTGATATAATAACTCGTAGTAAATTATTTTATGTGCATATTTTCAAATAACGATATAAGTATTTAATATAGAGATTTATATATAAGTATTTTAATAAATTATATAACATGTTTTGGGTTAATTGTATTTAATGGGTTTCAATAATTATTATGTTTTAAATAGTATCTAAATAGTTTTTAATGTATATATGAGCTTGGCCTAGACGTATGGGCTCCAATATATCTAAATTTTTATATACGCATAATTTATTTTGGACTAATAATTAGTGGGCTCATATATGGTTTATATATATATAATTAGTAAATAGTTTTGAGCTATAAATATTATTATTTGGTTGGTAAATTATATCGGACTTTGATCCTAAAAATTACTTTCTAAATGGGGTATTTGGCCTAGAATGATTTTCTAGGATTTTCAAATGAATATCTACAATACTTTGACTAATAGAAAAATATAGTTTCTAAGAATATAGTAAGTAATTTCTAAATAAATATTTATTTATTTACGTAAATTTCTTTCGATTATAAATTATTTTTCGTGACTAATCATATTTGTATTCTTCTTGCGAATCCTGAAATCCTTCACATCGACCCCGCCAATCAGACAATTCTGGACTAAATGGTACTAACGATTTTACCAGCTAAGGATTCCAGGCGAGTACAGTTCATTGTCTGTTTTCAATATTGATTTTCACTATATCTCCTTGATTGGTCATTGGTTATGTGAATTTTATTCTATTATAAATTATTGAGTCGGGAACAAGGAGTACCAAAGGTGTGATTCGACCATAGACATTGTTTATTTTCTTTAAGTAGACCTCGTAGAAATTGTTTATTTTCTGCAAGTAGACCTCGTAGACATTGTTTATTTTCTGCAAGTAGACCTCGTAGAAATTGTTTAATTTCTGCAAGTAGACCTCGTAGACATTGTTTAATTTCTGCAAGTAGACCTCGTAGACATTGTTTATTTCATGCAAGTAGACCTCGTAGACATTGTTTATTTTTCATGCAAGTAGACCTCGTAGAACTCGCGGTGTAGTGTCCCAGACTGATCACATATCAAGGGTACTTCTAACAATGGGAAAAGTATTTTTGTCTATTTATTTGCTACTAATTTTCCGTCTTTTCTGTTTATTTTCAAAACATGTAATTGATGTCTAACCTCTGTTGTATAGTCAATTTTATTTATTGAATTGCATTCAGTGAATTGTACTCGTTCCATTCTTGACTGGAAACCAAAATTTTACAGATTAGTCGCGACTGCCTTAGCATCGGATTCGGAAGACATGGGTATATGCGGAGGCCAAACCTAGAGGCTAGTTAAATAGTTTAGTATTCATGTAGTTATTTTTGTGAGACATTGTACCTTGTATTCAAATGTGAACTTGTGAATATTGTAAATTAATTTAGTTTTATGAAAAAAGTAGTTCTTTTATGTGATACTGACCTTTGTGGCTAGACAGTGTTCTACCGCCGACACTGGGGCGTAGGCTGGCTTGGATACGAGTTCGCATCCGTTTTAAAAAAAGGGAGCGGGTCGTGACATCTTTGCTTACTAGATAGTGACCAGTCGTGGGGCACTCTTGTACATGTCTTTCCTTGCTTACATGATAGTAGCCTGTCATGGCGCACTCCCTACTTTCTCTATAGTGGCTCGTCGTAGCGCACTCCTAGCTTCCAGCTTATTATATTTTCTTGTTGTGGCTTGTTATAGTGCACTTTCTTGTATTGTCCAGTCTTGCATATCATGTCTAGGATGGATTCTGCGGAATGCCACACCTAGAATCCAACAAGAAAAATGTTAAAGACTAATAACTAGCTTGATTATCTAGATCCTTGGGAGGAAAGAATTTTCCAGTTACCTGCAGCCCTTCCTGTTTCGGTATATATATATATATATATATATATATATATATATATATATATATATATATATATATATATATATATATACATGGGATATGGAGCTATCTGTGATGATGAGCACACTTCCAGCACGCCGTCGAGTGGGGCACTTCTTTAGGACACACGTATCTTACTGTTGTGTCTGCTATACTTATTTTTTTTTGGTCTGGATGAGTCGGATAGTCTGCAGGACAGGTAACTTGATTGGATTTCTCAAAAGTGCATATGTTAGTAATTAGGATTGTGATAACCCTAGTTAGCTAATATATAAAGCCATATTCATTGCTTGACCGTGATTGTTGTATGGAGTCTAGTCTAGTCTAGTTTTGTCTAGGTAGTATCCAGATTTGTTTATTTGAGTATATCATTGCTTATGTTTTACTTTTGCCGATAAATGATTAGAGACTAAGTTCTGTTCAGGAGAAGGGTTACAACCTCGGTCTTTGTTTGGTTTACGGGTTGTAATTTGGGTTCCGGATTAGTTCCTAAGTTATCTTATCATTTGTCGTTCTATATATATCTTACATACTCACATGTCCCAGTTATCTAACATGCTCACATATTCCAGTTATCTAACATGCTCACATATTCCAGTTATCTAACATGCACACATGTTCCAGTTATCCAACATACCCACATGTTCCAGTTATCTTACATGCTCACACGTACCATTCCTCTTACATTGTTCAGTTTATTTTACATGTTCACATGCTTTCGTTTAATTCACATGTTCACAGTTTACTTTATGTCACATATTATTTACTTTATGCTCCATCTTGTTTGTTTATTGTCTTTTCTATTCTCGGGATAAGTGCATTGGTAGTGCACAGTTTACTTTATGCTGATTTTGGTTCATAGTTTTGGCTTCCTTTGTGGTACTTGCTATTGGGGGTCTGACCCCACTGATTTTGTTTGTTCAGATTTGATAAAGGAGCCCGGAGGATCTTCCGTACAATCTACTCGACGGTGACTACCCGGAGCACCAGAGTACCTTAGTGGGTTTTCCTATTTCATTCTTCCACTAGTTATGTACATTATTTTTTTGTGGCGTTTAGCCTCCGAACACGTGTTTAGCTCGTGTTTTGGATCTTCACATTTAACTTACGGGCCCAAACATGATTTGCGTATTCTAGACTATAGCCAGAGCTTATCATGTATGACTATTACTCTTGCTAGTTCTTCACTTTATATTACTACCTTCATGATCATCCATGTATGTATAATTTGGGACGCTTTACTATTTTTATGTCTGATGATCATACTTCTTGTACTTTGCATATTTGCCTGTGATTGAGATACATAGGATTGCTTGACCTAGGTTTGATTGTTGGATTGTAGTAGTAACCCCCACGTCTATACATTTATATGTTATTTCGGGGAACTGGAATACTTTGGAATACGTAGCTGGCCTTGTCCGTCCCTACTTGCTAGTATTATGGTTCTGGGGCGTGACAGGCAGCACAACGGCAGTAGCAACGACCGGTGAGCAGCTACAGCAGCCGTAGCAGCAATGACCGTCGACGGAGGTACGGGGCGGCTGCGTGCAGGGGGGCAGCGGCGAGCGCGGGGGCGGCTACGCGCAGGACGGAAGCAGCGGGGGGAGCAGCGGCCAGTGCGGGGTTCGATGCGCGCAGGGTGGGCAGCGGCTAGCGCGGGGGTGAGGGGGTGGGGGAGCAGTGACGAGCACGACATGAGGTGTATCGCGCGACGGCCGGTCGGGGAAGGATGGCGTGCGGTGGGAGAGAGGGGTGATCGGGGTTGGGAGGTGGGCAATAGTGTTGTGGGGAGGGGGAGACGGAGGGGCATAGTTTAGAAATTGTTATTTCTTTTAACGTTGAAATTAACGGTTACGGTTACGGAGGGTGTCAAGTTTAAAATATTAGTTGAAATAGGGTATTAAGTTAGTACCTATCAAAGTTTAGGGTATTAAGTTGGAAAAGTGGAATAGTTGAGGGTAGCAAATTGTAATTTAGCCGAAAAACTATAACATTTTATGACCATAAAAAATTATTTTTTTCTCTACAAACCTAACGAGATCTTAGTATAAACAAATTATATTTTCCAAAATTGCCTCTTATTTAAGTGATAAAATGAGTAAAATACTAAATGGTGTTTGTTTCTACATCTAACTAGGGGTTAATCACTAATTCGGTCTAATTAGAGATAGGTTTAAAAGAATCGTTTGTTTTTTTTTGCTTCCTCAGATAAGAAATCGGCAGTTTGATGCTTCCTTTGCAATCTAACTTTTGATTTGATAGAAAATTTAGTAATGCCTCCTTATATACTTAACACTTCAATTTCCAACACCTTCACTATGTAAGGATTTTTTTACATTAATTTAACTTTAATTTTTTTGCAATATTTTTTATTTTACTCAATTGGTGTATTTTGTTGCATTATAAATAAGTAATTTTTTAATATCTTTATTATATGTTTTGTAATTATTTTGAATATAGTATAGGAATATGACATTTATAGGTCAGCTTTGATTGAGGGGAAAAAAATAAGCAAAATTAAGCGGGATTAAGTAAAGAAAAGAGTGAGGGGGAGGGAGTCACTAAATATAAATTTGTTTAGATTGGAGGAAGAGTTAAGTGGGGTGTGTTTAGCAATTCTTGCTTAGATTGGAGGTTTTGGGTGGGATGATGATTAATAAAAATGCAATATATACCAAAATATCCTTATTATAAATGGTATAAAATTAGATTTGATTGGGTTAGATATTAACGCTTGTCAAAATATCTTCACAAAAAAATATCTTCACGAACCTGATACCTATAAAAAAGAACTAGAATCCAAACATAATAAAATTAAGTAACATGTATATTATAGGATTTTGTCGTTTAAAAGTAAGATAATATAATCACAATCATAAAAATACTTAACTGTCGATTTTTTTCCTTATCATTTCAAAGATGACTAATTAAAGAAGGTGAGAAGAGACGAAGCACCTGGACGACAGAAAGCCAGAGCAGCCCGTTGAAAACAAGAAAAATTGAGGAAAAGATCATGATATCTTATATGTCAAACAAGAGGTAATTATGATATTTTTAAAAAACAACCCCTCACTTTGTTGGAGTCCAGTCTGGATTTGGTAACAACATACTTGTGAAATCCAAATCTTATTAAATATTTGATTAGATTTGGATGTCCATAATTGGTGTTGTGCTATTTTAGATATAATAGGATTCTTATTTTAAGAAATCCTATTATGATCTAAAATAGGATAATTGATGGGCTATTTTAGGTGTAATATGATTCTTATTTGAGGGCTTCCTAATTAAGAAATCATATTATTACCTAAAATATGATTTTTTTTTCACCATATATATATGGGGCGAGGGTGGAGGCACAAAGAATAAACACAAAGCACAAAAGTGGAAATTCGGGGTGCTTGTCCACAAGAAAATTATAGAGAAAGTCCGTACTTTGCTCTTAGGACTTCGTCATCCAAGACAGAAGGAAGAAGAAGATCTAATCGAGGAGTCATGAACTTCGGTTAGGGAGATTGCTACGGATTGGTGAGTGATCTTAATTGTAATCTTCTGTTTTTCTTCTTGAGAGTGGTGAGGGGGTTGAACCTATTAGGACAAAGGGTTCAACATGAGTTCTGTCAATCTTGTAATTTTATCTGAATTATTAAAGGTTAAAATTTGTCCAGGTGACGTACGTCACCGGCATATACTTGTCTTTATCTTGTGCTTGGTGTCCGTTGGACGGGGTTGGTTTTGGTCAGATGGGTTGGCAAACGCTTCCGTACGCGCCCAACAATTGGTATCAGAGCTTTGGAGGTTCTGGCAACCATGTCTAAGGAGCAGATAAAAACTCATATGATCACCCTCACAGGAGAAAAATGGAAAATTTGGAAGCCAAGGATGGAGGATCTACTCTGGTGCAAGAACTTGCATGGTCCATTGGAGGGAGACAGCGCAAAGCCAACGGACAAAGCTGCTGAAGACTGAAAACGACTGGATCGGAAGGCTGTTGGATTCATCCGCCAATGGTTGGTTGATTCGGTGTTTCACCAGTATCCATGGAGAGTTCGATAAAATTATTGTGGAAGAAGCTGCATTCGTTGTACGAAAGGAAGACGACTGGCAACAAGGTATTTCTTATTCGCGAACTCGAAGTACACGGAGGATGCCCCAGTGGCACAACATCTGAATGAGGTTCAGGATATCATCAATCAGCTGTCTGTGATGAAGATTGTGATTGCTGATGAGCTTCAGGCCCTACTATTCTTGAGTTATCTGCCGAAAAGCTGGAAGACGTTGGTGGTGTCTATGAGCAACTCTGCGCCTGATGGAGTTGTCACGATAGAGGCAGTCGAAAATAGCTTGTTGAATGAGGAGGTCCAACGCAAGCAAGTGGAATCGTCATATGAATCAGCTCTTGTGAGTTCCTACGGAAAGAAAAGATGCAAGTCACAAACGAGAACATGGGGGAGTTCTCAGGATCTTACGAATGTGGACCGCAAGGAGGGCTGCTATTACTGTGGCAAAAGGGGTCATATCAAGAGGAACTGCATGAAGCTCAAAGCTGAGAAGGCCAAAGGCAAGGATGATAGGAGGATCTCACAGCAATGAGAGATATCATCATCACAGCGACCGATACAAAGGAACCTTGTGACATATGTCATGATGGCGACTGGGTCATGACACGGGAGCATCGTATCATGCCACTCAATATAGGAGGATCTTCATGTCATATCGTGGCGACAGTTTTAGACGTGTGAAGATGGGCGACAATGGGACGACTGCAGTTGTAGGCATCAGAGATGTACACTTGACGACGGAGTTTGGTGAGAAACTCGTCCTCAGGGGTGTGCGACATGTACCGAGTTTGCGCTACAACTTGGTTTCGGTAGGGAGGCTGGCAGATAATGGGTGTCGCAGTCTGTTTGGGATCAAAGATTGGATGCTTGCAAAGGGTTCCCAGTAGCTGGCTCGGGGATGTCACGCCCCGGTCCCGTAGGACCGATCGTCCTCGTTAAGACGTGATGTCGCACGAGCCTAGATTGCGCTAGTACAAGACGGATTCCATAACGGCCGATTACAGACTAAGTGACGGGGTCGTCGCATAGAAGTCCCAAGCAGAAACATTGAACAAACATCAGCAAAAACTTGAAACAAAACACAAGTCATTCAAATATGCTCTTTATTGATATTGAAATGAAGATAACATAGGTGGGCACGAAACCAAACTTACAATCACTCAAGCTCACTCTTCTTACAATACAAGCCACTCTGCTCTCTCTCGTCTCTTAATACAATTAACGAGCCAACGGATGCTTCAGATAGGCGATGTCCATACATTACGTCCCGTATAAGTCTAGACTCTATGTGGCTGTACGCCTCGAAATGCCAAGGGACTCCATGCCTTGACGCATCCAAGCGAGCTCCGCGCCAACGAGCTTCTACCTGTGCCTGCACATAAATACTGTGTGGGTGTCAGTACTCAACTGTACTGGTGGAGTGAGCTCCTCGCCCACCCATACAAAACAATACGTTCATTTACTTTGTACAACATATCCTTTATGATTGTCTTTCTATTCTTGCCTTAAGATCAATTTTGGAACATAAACTCTTGGCCTATTTTGTGTCTATAGACCATCACCGTGTCTTGCACCAACAACTTACTCATACTTTGCCTCTAGACATTCTCGTGCCAACAACGTCATCTTATCGACACATGCTTGCCTTTCGGCCCATATTTGGTACGTAGCAACTTGGTCGTGCCATAAATCCCTTCTTATAACATAATCGAGGCAGTGACTCGCCACTTAGTAACTTGCCTATACTTGTGTCGTAACAACGTGGTCGTGCCATAACATATCGAGGCCATGCCTCGCAACTCAACATGACTTAACCGAACTTGCCCTACGGCCCTTCTTGACTTAACTCGTCAGTACTCAATTCCAACTTATGCAACTCTATGCCGACGACTTATTACTCGACGCCATATCTCGTGCCGAAGCACGTGTCTTTGCTTTGCCAAATTTTAGGCTCCATATTGGGTTGCCATCGTGCATACCTTCTTAACTCAAACATGTCGTACTTATACTTTCTTTGAATCGACCGACACCGTGCATGCAGATTGCCGCTCAGCACACCAACTTATCTATATGAAAGTCACTGTCAATCCAAGCTATCGTGGACATAGCACGGGTAGGCGGCAGGTATTTCAATGCAAGGTAGCTATTCCCATGGAAATCCCCCGACTACCCACGTGGTATAATCCAGCGCTGCTATAACGTCTTCCCCCTAGGTCGACTGGCCCCGGAGCCCCGACGTAATACCAGTCGAGGAAGAAATCCTTGTCAACAAGTTGTCCATGACCACGCACCTATGAGAACACCTATACTCACGTAAATGCATGGCCTACTTTGAGGTACGACTAGAACCATACTTAGCAAAACGTGCTCGGAACCATATCATGCAAAACGTGCATCAGAACCATACGATGCAAAACGTGCATCAAAATCATACGATGCAAAATGTTCATCCGTAGAGACTCCCAAAATGTGGGACCGCCTCGACGACAAACAGTCGCATAAACTTTCCTTTCTTTGGAACTTAGGGAACGACTAATGCATAACATTCCAACTTAACTTGAACAAAATATGTTCCTTAAGTGCCATAGACCGTGGCTAACTTTTTATAGTGTTCACCGTGGCTCGTGCCTTAAACCGACTTGCGTTCTACACGACGCTATCGTCCAAGTCATACTTTATATGACGAGCCTTGAGATCGTCGACTATGTCACTTAAGAACTACAGAAAATGTGGGACAGTGCTTAGAATGACTTCGACAGCCCAACATAACTGTTGCCTAACTCGAGTACAACAACTTAATCCATATGACGGCCAAAGACTATGCCAAGCCTTGGAAGATGGGACCGTGCATGCTTTTATCAGACATTTATACGTGCGACGCCTATGACTTAGGCTAAGTTCACAACTTTGTGGCAACTCAAACCAACTTTCTTCTTTCGAGCCACGGGACGAAAGACCGAGTGTCATTTTTAAAGCACAACGTGCAATACTTCTAAGATGACCATAGGACCTTTCCATATTCTTAACTCAATCGACCCAACTTCGGATTATTTCCTTAGCTATGTGGATTCGTCTATTTTATTATCAAGCCGACTTGTGCATTTGAAAACATTTAATTTATTAATGCGAAGGGCAAGCTTAGGCAAGTTCACTGAAGCCACCTACCTGAACGAGTAGTCACCTCGACCGTGCGGGTCTTCGAACAAGCCGTTGCATGGCTAAGTCCGAACGTCGTTGGCATTTCGATTCCTCCGATTAACTGAGCGGGACGAGGCACTACAGGGGAGATTTGTGTTGTGACATGTACAGGCTCAAGCCGTTGAGCTGTACAGGCATGCCACAAATACCGGATGGAGGCTCGTGGGGTGTTCGACAGGAGGTGGATCGTCGAGAACTTGCTGATGAAGGGCTTCTAGATGCTTTGAGGGTTACGGAGGATTCGGTTCGTCGAGACAAAGCGGCGAATGGTGATGAGTCAAAGATTGAGGTTCAGTCTGTCGGTCCCATGACAGCTGGTCAGTCTCTAGGTGGGGGTTGCTCTGCGGATCTAGATTGGCGACATGTGTTTTGCCAAATCTTCACAGAGCGACATCAGTTTCAGCAGTTCAAAGCCAGGAAGATCAAGGTTTGCAGCAAACTCAATCTCAGGCAGGAGCTAGCATCATCATTCACACAGTTTAGGGGCAGCTGTGGGTCATCGACGGCATGCACAGTGCGTGATGTTCTTCTCGAGGATGTATGTATATAAGGGAGCTTCAAGTTCGGACATGAAGATGGACTGGTTCAGGAGTATGAATCTTGTGAGAACCACACCGTCCGCTTGGTTGGGCCAGCCAAGGGTGAAGAAGCTCGTCGGAAAGTTAACACTTTTCGGTGGAGAAGACGAAAGTCGGGGACAAGCAGCCAAGACTTACAGTGAGACTGATCGTTCGGGACTTCGGTCTTGGTCGTGTCATTGATATCGGTAGGACCCCAGTGGTGCAGGAGGTGCTACGCATGGCAGCTAGCGTCGACGTGACGGTCGAGGAGCTGGAGACAAAGGAAGATGCAAAGCAACTCAGGAGATCGGAGATCAGTGGCATGGGGGAGCAGGAATTCTGTCGTGGAATGACACGCATGGAGTCCAATTGAGGACCCATGGGATCAATACCCTGTCATCAGACTGGAGGGGGAGATTGTTGGAGTCTAGTCTGGATTTGGTAACAATATACTTGTGGAATCCAAATCTTATTAAATATTTGATTTGATTAGATTTGGATGTCCATAATTGGTGTTGTGCTATTTTAGATATAATATGATTCTTATTTTAGGAAATCTTATTATGATCTAAAATATGATAATTGATGAGTTATTCTAGGTGTAATATGATTCTTATTTGAGGGCTTCCTAATTAAGAAATCATATTATGACCTAAAATAGGATTTTCTCATCCTATATATATATGGGGTGAGGGTGGAGGCACAAAGAATAAGCACTAAGAACAAAAGTGAAGATTCGGGTTGTTTGTCCACAGAAAATCTAAGAGAAAGTCCGTACTTTGCTCTTAGGACTTTGTCATCCAAGACAGAAGAAAGAAGAAGATCTAATCGAGTAGTCATCAACTTCGGTTAGGGGGATTGCTACGGGTTGGTGAGTGATCTCATTTGTAATCTTTTGTTTTTCTTCTTGAGAGTGGTGAAAGGGGTTGAACCTATTAGGGCAAAGGGTTCAACGTGAGTTATGTCAATCTTGTAATTTCATCTGAGTTATTAAAGGTTGAAATTTGTCCAGGTGACGTACGTCACCACTATATACTTCTCTTCATCTTGTACTTGGTGTCCGTTAGACGGGAGTTGGTTTTGGTCAAATGGATTGACAAATGTTTCCGCACGCGCCCAACACACTTCTTCTTGTTAACACCGGTTTGGAGTTGAGAAAATGGATAAAACAATGTTAAACAAATCCTCACTCACTCTTCCTCCTAAATCCCACACTCAAACCAAACATGAGTTCCTGAATTATTTCTCCAGAACAGAAATGTTCGTAGGAAGGATTAAAGTTTAGAGAATTTGGACTTTTTAAAACTAAAATGCGCTACCATTAGCCTCCTATCTTAAAAAAAGCCAAATGGTTGGACGTTACATATATGAAAATAACAAAATTTATTATATATATTGTATATACATATATTTATAACATTTGCTTATTTAGGATTAGTGATTAGTGAATAAGTAAGAAAATGATGATAAAAAATCAACGCTTAATGCGTGTTTTCTTATAAAATTTTTTCACGCTTAATGTGTATTTTTATCCTAAAAAAGTCCGATGGTTGTAAGTTTTTTCTTGATTGAGAATGCGAATGACAAATGCCGATGGACAGTTTGTTTCTCATTTAAGCAAATTCCCAAAATTTTGTGTTGTTAGTACAATTTCATTAAACTTCAAAAAAACATAGGAAAATTTCCTAAAAGATCATGTTAAGTGGAGCATAAACATAATCTTTTTTAGATTAAGGACCAGTCAGTCACTAATTGTCGCTTCCCTTGGTCCTCAAACGTAGGACTTCACTTTCCAATATCAAACCTCTCAAGCTGGACGAGCACACACTAACCAAATTGCATGGTCAATATGATAAATCTCCTTAAGTGAGCATAAAATAAATGATTATTTTTAGATTAAGGGCTCACTAACCAAAATGCATTAAAAGTTTTGTACTAAATTTATTTTGGGAAAAGAAAACTTCTCTGGAAGAAAAAAGAATGCTTTCAGTGCAATCAAGATTTGAGTTTTTATCATTCATGTATACATCATATAAACGTTCACAAATATAGTACACCTAACTACAATTAATGAACACGATTTTTCTTTTTTCTTTTTTCTTTTCAATCTCAGTATAAAGAGTATAAACCACATCGCTAAAATGGAGGTTCATCATTCAAAATCCTCGCTGCTCTCAATTCAGTACCATACCGTCCCCATCCTGAAGTCTTCTGCATGAACAAGAAACGAAACATATCATTACTATTACTGCTTGATAACTGAACTTGAAACTGTTTTTGTAGTTCTTGCTGAAAAGACTTAGCAAAGGCAAACTGCTACATAACTTACCAAATAATTACAAAATGCAAGGGTATCAATCAACATATTATTATTATTACTAGCATATATGCACGTGCGTTGCACGTATTTACAATGATGCTAAACACATTTCATTTTCTAATATCTTTTTTTTAGATATTCAATGCATTTAAGGGTTGTTGTAATTAGAAATATCAAAGGACAATTTATGTATTTACCTAAATATCCATATTAATTTTAATTAATCTTTTTAATTAGTAAATATAATCAATGATATTTTTGGAAAGAAAACTTTTACGGTGAAGCCTACTTTTGGTATTATATAGTAGAATAAATTATTTACGGCGAGCTATATTTAACTATATGTTCATAGTTTCAATTATTAGTTACATAGGTAATATGTGGCCTTGTTAGCAATTCGGCAAACGGAAAAAATTCGGGACGACAAAAGTACGAATATAAATCGGCTTAGTGCAAATAAAATACGTTCAAATATTCGGTCAAATATTCGAAAAATAAAAATATTGAGGTTAGAAACTTTACATTCTTACATATGTTGTCAAATTTGTTTAATTAAACAGGTTCCCACTATATTTTTTGTGCCAATTTTTTTCAATAATTTATACGAAACACGTTTAAAACATCGTATGCTTAAAATTTACTTATGATTTGAATCTGTCAAAAGTTCGCAAGTATTATATGTTTATGAAAGATACATAAAAATCCGCGTATAATACGAGTTTTATTCGGGTGATTGCTAACAAGGATCTGTGGTTCATCTATTAGACGGGAAACAAACCTTTACTAGCTTTCCTAGTTTAGCCGGCTCAGTGCAACAGCGGAGATCGGGATATGACTTTTCCATCTTCAATCTCTGCGTCCGTCAATGTCAGAGCCTTCTGAAGCTTTCTATGGCGGAACACTTCAACCTCAGCCATGAACTTGGCAGTCACAGGACGGTGATCTGAAAGTCTCAGCTCACTGCTTCTGTAGTCCAGAAGCCTCATGCCGGTTCCAAACGAAAGAATGCGGTCACACCTGAAAGAAAAAACAGATAATTATATTATTTTTTTGATTGTCCGGCATAAACGTTTGGGACTTTCATGTTGCATCGCAGTCCACTGTCCTCCAACTCCCACCATTTTATAAATGAAAGAAATAATACGTTCTGCTTTCCCCGGTAACCACAAGAGTCACTCGAGTTCGGTAATAAAAATAGATAGGAGAAGTTACCAATCACCTTTAAGAATATAGTTTCTAAAACTGAAGCTTATACAATTTTTCATGTACTTGATGTAAATTAAGAAACTCATAGAACATTTGGTTTTAGGCCAGAAAGCAAACTTCTTAAGTTGTAGGTTCTTTTTATAGGCTATTCCGGTTACTCCATGTTAGGGTTTTACTCATATTCAGTCATACTAATAAGAATAGGATCAGATCAAAGTCCTAGCCCTGCATAATCGTATTGAATGATTATATTTCTATGCATAGAGACATGACATGTCATATAAAGAGGAATATGATTTCTTATGTGATAGATCATTGTGCTAAAAATAAAGGCGTGGGTGTAATCTCCGAAAAAAATGTTTTTTTACTTATCTAGTATTGGGAATTAGGAAGATGTATCGATTTTATGAAGTCGAATAATCTTATTTAGTGATATTGCTTTTCCGATGGATTTTTTATCGGTTAGAATTTTTCACATATATTTCTTGCGTCTGTGTACTTGTTTTGTGATACTTATTTTTTGAAAGTGTCAACTACCGTGTTCGGTATTACGGGTGTCGGTAATTAGTAACGGTAGGGCTGAAAATCGAATGAACGAACTCGAACAAAGAGTATTTGAACTCGGTTCGACTAAACTATCGAACGAGTTTGATTTGAGCCGAGCTTAAGGTCGAGTCCAAAAATGGTGTTTGAACTCGGTTCGATTAGACTCGAAAGGATCGAGCTCAACTAGATTTAGCTCGCGAGCTATGACGAACATAACATGACCGAGCCAAAGCCCAATTAAACATGATGTATAAATAATGCGCTCAAGTCTTACAGGCTTTTTATGATAAAGAACAAAAAAATAATTCCTAAAACAATTTATTCCCATCCATAAAAAATAAAATTTTGTTCTAAATTAACTATAAGCAAAGCAATTCATAATTCATAAATAAATAAGGAAATCATAATGGATCCAAAACATATCTAAATTTACCGAGCTCGAGCCCGTTCACGAAGAAGACCGAGCCGAACAACCTATGATTGAACTCGGTTCGAACACCCCTTCGGAAAAAAAATCGATCGAGCTCGGTATAGACCAGCCCACGAACGAACTTCGATCCAAGTTTGGACCGAGCCGAACGCGAGCCGTTTGAATCGTCTTACAGTATTGCATGACGAACATGCATCTTGGGGATTAGGTTTTAGTTTTGTTTCCAATACCCTTAAATCCTGTTATTTTTGTCCAGAGTTCTATATACTTGTATTAAAATTTGTGACTTCTTGTACAAGATTTTTTTTGTTTTTTTGAAATCCCACACAGACACAAGATTGGGGCTCGAATCCTGCCGGCCCCTCTGGACTTTCGCTCCACTACCACTAGGCTAGAGATCTCGGACTCGTGTACAGGAATTGGTCTTAGGGAGAGGAGGGAGAGAAAATATGAATTACTATACAAGAAATCACAATAACCATAAGAATTGATAACTGCAAATTTCTTTGAGGGGCAAAACATAAAAGTGAATTACTATAGAACTGGAACACAAAGTAATCAGATTTTCAAAAGCTCATACCATGCAGGAGTTCTCCTACCACCTTTGTCATCGATCCCAACATATTTATCCGAGTTTAACTCAAATTTATATGTAGGGGGAAACATTATATGTCCTTCCGACCACCCATCAAAAGCATGCCCTTTGTTTAGCTCTTCTTTCAGCTGCCACAAAAATCAAAATTGATATTCAAAGAATGGCGCTTAAAATCGATTCATGGCACCAAATTGTTAGTTTACTATGGAACATTGTTTAAATTATGATTGAAAATTCCATCTATACGACTAAATAGAAACACATCATGACATGAATTTACTAATACTTAACCTAAATGCATCCGTGGCAGAGGGGAACACAAACAATAACCTTAGGGTCTGCTTGGATTGAGGAAATAAAAATAAGCAGAGTTAAGTGTGGTTAAGTAAAGGGAAGTTGAGTGAGGGAGAGTAGAGTCAATACATATAACCTTGTTTGGTGGATTGGAGGAAGAGTTAAGTGGGATGTGTTTAAAGGTTTTGAGTGAGAGGAGGATGAATAAAAATATAATAGTTACCAAATATCATTTGACGTATGTCATAAAACTAAATTTGATTTGAATTTTAGTTAGAACTTGCCAAAATATCTAGGAAGCCATGGAGTAGTATGTTAAAGCAAGAAAAAATGGAGAAACAAGTCGTGATATTTTATAGGACAAATAAGGGTAGCTATGACTTTTTAAACAAAACCCCTCAATTATCCTCGTTAATCCTCTGATTTGGAAGGTTAAAAAAATAGACAAAAAATGGTTAAACAAACCCTCACTTAACCCTCCTCCTAAATTCCCACCCTCAAACCAAGTATGAATTTTTTTACTTCCCCTCACTTAACTTCCCCTCACTTAACTCTCTTAACTCTCAATCCAAGCAGACCCTTAGCGACGACGACTAAATTACAAGGCACAATAATATGAACATAGAAATCAAGAACACAACAAACAAACATACAATATTTAACGTGGTTTCGTCAAGTTTGACCTAGTACATGGGGCAACTGGAAAATAATTATATTGAATCAGCAAAAGAACCATGCAACGATTACACACATAATACCGTAATACAAAATCCTCTCCTTACGAGATCTCCGGCGAGATATCTTATTCTTCCTCTTGAAGACTCCATTAATGGCTTCCAAGAAATCTCTCTTGCAAAATTTCCTCTTTTTTTGTCTAAGCCTAACAAGCCATACGACATAGAGAAGCCCTTATAAAGGCCAATCTAGCCCTAAGCAAGGGACAATCTTGATTTTTGGATGCATTACTTAAAATCTGAACCGCACACAGAAATAACCAACCCCGACCCAACCAATTTAATGGCGGTATATTGCCAGTGTGGATCCTCAAAACTATAGTGCATTTATCAATATACTGACAATATATTATCAGTATTCTGTTTGATACTCTTTGGCGGTAGACAGCCCCAAATTGATGCTTCGACTTCTCTCGGACTTCTCTGATCATTGGATGGCACATGCATCACTCGATACTTGGACACCATCCATATACAACAACTCATTCTATATTGCACCTCAAAACTTTACTTAGTCTTTGCAGTCAAATTGATTTGGAAAATTCAGACTAATAACTCGAGTAAATAAAGCTGAGGTTCTCAAGAGAAAGCATGAACTAGAATAAAAGAGTAAACATATACAAGTTAATCTAGCTTACCTGGTCCCTCTCCAGTAACTCAGACCACTTCTTTTTGGAAATGAGTTCATGGGTCCTTTCATATGGTAAGTTGATTCGATAATTCAGATCTCCCAACCAAAATATCCTTCTGCAAAGAAATAAATACTTAAAATGAGTTAATACTTTAAAGTTGGTAGGCAAGTAAGAAAACTAAATATAGGATATTTTCCTGGCGTGGATAGAATTTATTAATTATCGTGGATAAATAAACAAAGTTCACGCTAGATAAGTTCCAAGAGACCATATGCATGTTGCTCTATAATTCTATGTTGCACGGACACGGGAATACCTTATGTGCGTGTCCATATTTATGCAACATATGTGACTATCCGAAAAAAGTCCGTATCGTGTATCCTTGTCCTTGTTCGTGCAACGGAGTTTTTCTGAAGAAAAGGTGATTACAATGTTTTAAAAGAGTTCGAGTAACAGAGAACTATGACTAAAATGCAGAAAGATGATATAACCGATGACATAAAATCAAAGATGCCTAGTAAAAAATGCACCAAAATAAACTACCATGGCTATGAATTCAAAACAAGTAAGAATATTTACATTAATATTGCAATATTATACAATAACTGGGAGCAAGATCTCTCAAGTGTATAATGGTTCGACTTACTCATGATCATGTATTGTTTGAAGCAGCCCTCTACTCGGCGAAGTACTAAATCGTGTTCTTCGGTGAATTTCGTGCACGCCAATGTTTCTTCGAAGCTCATTCCCGATCTTTTCGCCAGAAGACAAGTGGGTACATATGAAGCAGAACAGAGTTTGATATATGGACATGCTGACTGAGACTGATCCCTGATGAACATATAAATTTCCATGTTAAATTTTGATAATTACTAACGGTACTAAAACCACTAAAACTGATGATATATATATAGAGAGTTTTGGTAGTGATTGGTCACAAATAAGACTAATCTAGTCTCGTATAACTGAAGGGTGTCATGATTCGATTTCCATCTTCGCACAAGAAAAATATATTAAGAAGGAGGTTGTGCGAACCACGGAGGAGATTAAGAAATCCATATGGTTGGATTCAAGATGGTGGTAGGGTTTGGGTAAGGAATGAGGGTTGCTAGTTAACGCACGAAATAAAGAATATTATAAGGATTAAGTAAATCAAGCTGAAAATACTTGAGACTCATGAGACATGGTTCTTTGAGAGAAGATCCTATTCTAGATTAGGGTACGATCAGGGGAACAATTCTAATCATCCAAGTTTCAATTAATGATTAAAAGTTCATGATAATAGATCTATGGTCGAGGGAAAGGACAAGTAACTCAAGACTAGAATGTAGTTACATGACTTGGTCGATGACTAACTGCACTTGTGTATATACAACTATCATGGCCATAGGTGATATGACAACTAAAGTGAACATAACAACAAAGATTGGAGGGAACCTGACCTTGTTGCCAATGTAGCCCATGATACCTACACCTACTGTTGAAACCTTCAGGTTCTGAACATACTTCCTCAGCGGCCGACGGACCCAAATTGTTAGGTAAATTCCCACCATTTGCTTGCTCACTATCTTCACATAACCGGACCTCCTCCTCTTGTAGGCAACAGCATAGCCGATCCCCACGGAGTCTCTGAAATCTCCGTTGCCCGTCTTGAACGAACGGCACGACCGAAACGATTTCGACGACCTCATCAAAGAACTTGAATTGTCGACGGTACACTTGGCCAACAGATCCAGCGACTGCTCCGGCCAGGCCAACCCGATCCTCGCCGAGCCGCTGAGCCTCTTCGTCAGCTTCTTCTGTCCGGTAATCTCCGTTTCGAGCATCTCGTGGTCCACCGGAATGAACCGCTCGTACCTCTGTAGCCTCTTCATGGCCAAGCACTTCAGCGGGTCAAGGTCTTTCTTGATGCCAGCTCCGTCGCTGACGTCGCAGGTGTAGTCGAACGAGCTCTCCGCGACGTGAAGGACTTCGTCATCGTCGTCGTCGTCGTCGTCGGTGCCGGTGTCGGTGTCGGTGTCCGACAGGAGCTCCTCCGCGGCGCCGGAAGGGTCGTCGGGAGGCTTGAACCTCGACGGAGAAGAAGGGTCGCTGTAGCACTTGTAGTTTGGTTTTGCCGGCTGAACTCTGCTGAGTGTCTCACGAATGAGACATTCCCATCTCGGCACCGGGCGGCTGTCGTCGGCCCCGAAGATGTTCCCGGCGTTTAATGGCACGATCTCCTGAAGACTGCAAAGGTGGCAACGGTTTTTTTTAGTGTCAGAAAATCCATATAGAATGTGCAAAAATAGCTACAAAGAAGTGTAAACTAACTAACTAATATACAAATCATAGATGCATATAAAACGATTTTCGAATTTATTGTTATTTTGGAGATGAGCTTGAGAATGAAATAGTTATATGTTGTGTCCATAGATAAAAGTATTTAAGGATGAACTTTTTTTTTTTTTTTTTCATCTGCATTGGTTTACTTGTGTTTAAGATGAAGTCATAGCATATCTCTACTAATATAATTTGGCTTGGAAACCGCCAAAAATCGTACCGTCTAGGCTGTTTGTAAATACTCTATTAATTATTTTTAAAATAATTAACTAATTATTTGACTACATAATATGATTTACCTATAACTAAACAATTCTAACTCAAGTAGTGGTTAAGGTGGCCTAGGTTCAATTCTTTAGTATTTATATTAAAAAAATCAATAATTTTTTTTACACACGTGCATTGCACGTGTCCGTTACTAGTATTGATAAAGTCCTTTAAAGTGACCAAAAAAATAAACATTAACATTTTAAAGTGCACTATATAGTTATAAAAAAAATAAACAATATTTATATTTTAAAGTGCTAACACTAATATAATGTTTAACACTTTAAAGTAATAACACCATATGGTTATTAAAAAAAAAAACCTTAATACACAAATCATAGATGCATATTATTGCTAAAATATGATTTTGTTTCCTTTTTTTATTTTTCTACATATACACACACAATATTTTTGTCATAAAAGTACGAGAGAATACCCAAGCACATAAATATCAGCAGGGTGCTCCACATCAATCCACTTTTCTATGTTTAGATCGTCCGGTGGAAGTTTTCCTCCAACGTTCCATGTCCCTACACAGATCCTGCAGGAGACTAGATATTTATGTTCATTTTTGACGGTCCTAAGTACAACAAGAACGGTTAAATTTTTTGGAGTTATTTAGTATTAGAGTTTCACATAATAGTGGATATTAGGATTTGGGTCTCGAAATTGTCCGATGTTAGGATTTGGATTCGAAATCACTGTTCATGTCGGCTAATGAACATTGATTTTGAAACCTAAACACTAACGTTGGACAATTTTAAGGTCCAAATCCTAATATCCACTACTGTTTGAAACCCAAATACTAAATAACCCAAAAATTTATTGTCCTGACTATGAGAATAATTGCATAAAATGATTAAAGCCACTAACACTTCGTATAGTGGCTTTAGCATAAGATGTTGTGACTGTTATGGTTGTAGGTTAGGACAGTAGCATATGGCCAAAACAAGTAATAATTAGAAGAGTCGGACATGCCTGAGTTCTTTAGTATCTATATATTGTGCACGGAAAGTCTCCGAATTGCTTCTTCGTAGCCTGTAAGGAATACTCTCAACTTGGTTATCTACATGAGAAAAAGACCTGGGGTTACTTGACATTTAGAAATTGCTCAAGGAAAAATTTCATGCACACTTGACAATACCACAACCTGCAATAGAGAAACATGGGATTTGCAACATTAAGTAATGTTGACATCTGCTGAAATAAATGCAACTGGAACTTGCAAATGTTCGAGAGAAGATGGCGTTCAACGGAACTGAACGCAATATCAGGATTTAGGCATCTGAACCCAGGACCAGTCCAGCGGGTTGGATTGTCCTACTCGGAGCTAAATTTGGTTTTCCCTCGACCCTCGACTCAAAAAAAAAAAAAAAAAGGACAAGCGGAAAGCTATAAATGTAATATTTTTTGATAAACGCTAAGAAGCTAGTTGTCTCCGGTTTTGACGACAGTGTGAAGATCAGATTTCGAGTTGCTTTCCTTACTTGCTTTCCTTACTCCTGACCTACGTCTCAAGGTCTTTCTTGTGGAATCTCAAAATATGGACATGAAAAATTGCCAGTTCAACTGACAATGAAGAGTTGGGGTGAACCGCAAAGGCTTGGCGGAGAGCTGGAGAATGAGGGGCCTATGAGGGAAGGGGGGTTGCCCAAGTCCGCTGGCTTGTCTGGCTTATCCAGGACCGGCCCTGTCTGAACCCTACATTTTCCGTGAGGAAATGCTATTTTATTCAGTTAATGAATATCAACGATTTGAACATAATTTCTGCAACTAAATGTGCTGCAAGTACTAGAATCTCTCTTATAAAAGTTGATAGAAATAACGCGACATTTAATCTCACTTTATAACTAACCTAGCATGCATGTATCTTTGTTGGATTATACATGGCAAATAATATATTTGGTACACAATAGCACTGTATAATATATTTGGTACACAATAGCACTGTAGCGGTCGAGTATATTTCCCTCTTAAGTCGTAATAGATGACAAATATAAGGGGTGATCATATATAAGATTTAGTCACACATAAGATAGAAAGTAGAGAGCATGATGTGTAGATAATTTGTATTCATGATAATTTTCTTTTAAGACATATGCGTCGTCTAATATCATCCCATGATTCAACTCTGGTTGGGGTCACGTCACATTTCTTATAAGTGGTATCAGATCCCAAGATTACTAGGGACTAGATTGGACGGTTTAGTTGATTCGAAACGGATTGTGTGTATTGAACATTCATAAAACGTATTATCGGATACAAGTTGACATTTAAGGTGGAGGGTCTTCATAAGGTGGTCCTAGGTTGGAGGGTTATACGATTCACTTCTAAGACGGAGCATCTCCATAAGGTAATCCTAAAGATGGTCCCCATTGTTGGAGGGACTATATGGTACAAGTTATGACTGAAGGTTGTAGGGATTATACTGATTCGCTCCTAAGTTGGTTCGAGCCAGATTGTGTTGAACGTTCATAAAATGTATAATCGGATACAAGTTGACTCCGAAGTTGGAACGTCTCCATAGGGTGGTCCTAAAGATTGGAGAGATTATACGAATTCGTCCATAAGGTGGAGCATTTCCATAAGGTGATCTGATCCCATGACTAAAGGTTGGAGGAATTATACATTCAAAGGTGGGTCTAGCCTCCGAGCCCAAGGTGGAGCAAGACGTAGGACTGAAGGTTGGAGGGATTATACGGGCTCAGTCCTAAGGTGGAGCATCTCCATAAGATGGTATATATGAGCCCATGACTGAAGGTTGGAGGGACTATACGAGATTGACTTCAAAGGTGGATCTAGCCTCCGGCTGGGTTCAAGGTGGAGCAAGATGTGTGGTTGGCACCCTATGGCGCGCTCATGTTTGGTGTATGTGTCGGTTTAACTTTGACTTCCAATAGCGAAATGATAGCATGTTTGCGGTTTGGGTCACATCATCTTTCCTAAAAGTGTCACTTTGTTTTCCAATAGGTAAGAATGAAGGTTTGGAGGGATTATATACGGATTCGCTCATAAGGTGGAGGATCTCCATAAGGTCATCCGAGCCCATGACTAAAGGTTGGAAGAGACTGTACAAATTGACTATAAATGTGTGTCTAGCCTCCAAGCTCAAGGTGGAGCAAGACGTAGGATTGAAGGTTGAAGGAACTATATGGGCTCGGTCTTAAGGTGGAGCATATTCATACGATGGTATGAGCCCATAACTGAAGGTTGGAGGGACCATACATGATTGACTTTAAAGGTGGGTCCAGCCTTGGGGTTCAAAATGGAACAAGATGTGTGGTTGGCGTCCGTTAGTGGGACGCTAATGTTTGGTGAAAGTGTCCGTTTAAAGCTTTTTTCTACAAGTATCACGTCGAGGAAATGTGATGTGATTCGAACCGGAGTTGATCCATGAGGTCTGATATTAGATTTGGTCAGTATGTCTCAAAAAAGAATTCGCTTGTAAAGCCTGACCAATTCTAATTATTTATATCTCATAATCCCACTTTCTACCTGCAAACTTATACCAACTTTACTATCACCCCATTTGAGCGCTCGACTGGACACGGGATACAATTTCCAACACAAATGACTAGTAATTGGAATTCAGTCTTATTCATGTAAACACAACTCCGTTCCAAGAGATCATTTACTTGTTGCTTGGCATGAAAGAAAGAAATTAGAGAATTTCCAATTCAAAGTTAGTCGATCCTAATTCTTTCCTAAAAACTTCTAAAAGCATTCGATCATTTTGGGTAGAAGCTACAATTTCAGACTCTAGTCCTAACGAGGCCCAATCGCCTATCTTAACCCAATATATAATATTTTTTGGTTCACAGTTGTTACTTTGTACTGCTAAATTTATTGAATCTATTATGGACGAAATTTAAATCAGAATGTCCTTGACCTCATCCTCTCTCTCAATATATATATATATATATATATATATATATATATATATATATATATATAAACATTCCCTGTGTAAAGTTAAAAAAGATTAATTAATTAATAAATTAATAAATAAAGAGAACTTTACTGTAAGGATCTGCTTGTGCTCTGCTCTGTCCCATGTTATTATGCAATTCGCGCTCCCAATCTGCAGAAGCCCAAAAATGACAAAGTTGATTGAGAATAAATTACAGACAAAGAGAAATGAAAGAGAAGAGGAAGAAGACATGGTCTCTTTGGTACCTTCATCGTCCTCCAAGTCTTCACTCCCACTGTCTCCCTGGTCAGCACTGAAGTCAGAATCCTTGTTGATGTTGAGCAATTTCCTCAATACGCTACTTGACCAAGAGTTCTGCATGCCAGCGCAAACCAAAGGAGAGAATCAACGCACAGCTCTTCCGTTCTCCGAAAGGCGAAAAAAAAAATCTGGACACAAATATGATGCGACACAATATAAACACGTAAGTGACATCTATTTTGATACAGTGTCCAACCCAAGGCTGATATTTCAAGTTTCTGTAGCTGGGACAGAGACACGTACTATTCTGGACAACGACGATGACAAGAAAGAAAGAATGAAAGAATGAATGAATCCAAATTAACCGAAAATTTGTACCGATGTCTGCTTTCCGCCACTGTGTTCCATATGCTGGGGATTAAGCAGCAGCGAGAGCAAGCTGGAGCATATCTTTCTTTACTATTGCAATGTGAACTACGAAGAAATCAAGAATGTCGATGCAGGAGTTAGAAACAGAAGCATTATGCAGTAAACTACTAGTGGACGTAATGATTGGGTACAACAGCCTATTATATGCAATATATACCTTTTTTTATTTTTTAATTCATGAAATTTTATGAAGGTGCTCCCCGGGAACCGATAAGACCCACTCAAATGTCTTCACGCTCCAAGCCACTTAGACTATCACATCTCTCTTTCTCCATATATATATATATATATATATATATATATATATATATATATATATATAAAGCTTCTCCTACGGAAATAATTTACGGAACAAACTTACGGGATGAGAAAATATAAGTATGGTTCTCTTCTTTATTTTATATATATATATATATATATATATATATATATATATATATATATAAAGCTTCTCCTACGGAAATAATTTACGGAACAAACTTACGGGATGAGAAAATATAAGTATGGTTCTCTTCTTTATTTTATATATATATATATATATATATATAGAAAGCTTCTCCTACGAAAATAACTTACGGAACAAACTTACGGGATGAAAAAATATAAGTATGGTTCTCTTCTTTATTTCTTTCACTTTAAAAATGTTAGATCTCTCTTTTAAAAAAGGAACATATCTCTATCTTAAAGATAAGTCTATTTATTTTTTAAATAGTGAAAGATTTATTTATTTATTCAAATAATAGAGATATAAAAGTTAATTTTATAATTTTTTTAAAAATAGAGATTGATTGTTTTAAAAAAATTATCTTTAAACGTAAATATCTTTTTAAAATGTTATTAAAAATATACATAATATTAATGTTAATTTTAATATTATTTCTCATGTTAATTTTTTGGTGCTAACTTTATTGTTGATATTAATTTTAATTTTAATTTCAACATTAACATTAAGTTTAATTTAACATTAACATTAATATTAACATTAACATTAACATTAATATTAACATTAACATTAACATTAACATTAACATTAAAATCTAATATTAAAATTAAAATTAAGATTAAGATTAAGATTAAGAATATAATTTAGATTTAGATTTAGATTTAAATTTAAATTTATTTAAAAATAAGTTTAAATTTAAATTAACATTAAGATTAACATTAACATTAAAATTAACTTTAACATTAAAATTTAAATTAATGTAAAAGTTAAAAATTAAAAATAATATCAACATTAACATTAAAATTAAAATTAATATTTTAAATATAATTTTTAAATGTATATCTATTTATAAGGATAGACTCTTTTTTTTTAAAATTATCTCTATTTTAAAAAATAAATGGAATAATTTATCTATCTCTATTTTTAAAAATAAATAAATTCCTCTGTGTTTAAAAATAAATTGATGGATAAGCCTTATTTTTTAAGATAGTGATTTGTTTGTTTTTAAGAGTAGAGAATAGAGGTTTAAATATTAAAGAGAAATAAATTCAAAAGAGAAACATACGTACATTTCGGCCAGATATTTTGAGTTTGTTCAATCCCGTAAACTCTTCCCGTAAACTTATCCCGTATAAGAAGGGGGCTATATATATATATATATATATATATATATATATATATATATATATATATATATATATATATATATATATATATATATATATATATATATATATTATTTTTTTGAGTTGTCTTTTTTATATATCGGACCGTTTGCAAATGACCTCTAGCCTAGTGGTTAAGAGAGATGCATGCGGTCCAAGTGGTCGGAGTTCGAGGCTCAGTGGAGGCGAGTTCGTCACAATTACCCAATGTTTCATATATATATATATATATATATATATATATATATATATATATATATATATATATATATATTATTTATTTATATATATATATATATATATATATATATATATATATATATATATGTATATATATATATATATATGTATATATATATATATATAGTCGAGAACCTCTAGCTTAAGTGATTAGAGTAAGACATATTCCTCCTAGAGGTTGCAACTTCGAGCAACGGAAGAAGCACTTTAAATTCTTTGATGTTAGAATTAAAGTGAGGTGAGTACGTTGTGTAGCCCGGAGCAGACGAAATACGGTCCGGATAGGTGAGGTGCGGCCCAGGTGCGGTGCGATGCAGATGGAAGAGGCATTCGGGCATGATATGACCTTCGGGCAGAGTTTGTATAAGGCCATCAGGCAGAGTTTGTGGCCACTGGACATTAAGCTGTAATCTAAATTGTACTTGTACAAGTCAAGAACAAATATTTTTGATAAAACATCTCAGAATCAAAGTCGTTCCAGCAAAAAAAAAAATCAAAGTTGATAGACACACGACATATAAAAATGATTCTTTTTATTGATAATTTGCAACCAAATATACGATGACCCTTATGCCATAAGAACAACTTGATTTACAAACAATGAATAATTTTACAATAACGGTGACACACGACTTACAACTCCTGAAACTAATACAATCAACTGTTTCATACATTATGTCATGTATAAATAAAAGTTAATATATTCTAGAAAAACAACTTCAAGTTGCCAAACCAGATCCAAACGTCTCAGAATATCCAAGCGATTGGGGAGAGCACTAGTGGGTTGTTTCAACCCGACTCACCTAAACCAACATAGTAATCATAAGAAAATGTAAATTTATTATGTGGTCCTTTTATTTTATTTGTTTAGCAATTTTAGCAGTTTCATATATATATATATATATATATATATATATATATATATATATATATATATATATATATATATATATATATATATATATATACCAGGTAAATATATTATTGAGATCAAATCAAATATTGTATATCATTTTTAATCAAGCAGTGCCACCCACTCCATACTCTCTATAGCATAATCTATGTTATGTATGATGCCTTTGATATCATAATCTATGTTATGTATAATGCCTATGACCACTATGTAAATGTCTTCGTATACTCTATTGTTGCGCTCCTTCCATATGTGCCATACCGTTGATGAGAGCCTAGCACATGCTTCTCGAAACCATTCTGGACCTCGATCCCGTCTATCCCGAATCTTTTGTATTCCGCCTTCGATCCCTCCCTCAGTGCCAAAGTTGGTTCTCAATTTGGACATTGGTGACAACCATATTTCCCTAGATACTGGGCAGGAAAAATACAAATGGTCGATTGTTTCCGCTTCAGCTGCACATAATGGACATGTCAAGTCGTTGAGTGGCACTCCAAATCTTTGAAGCCTATCCTTCGTGAGCAGTCTTCGGAGCAATAGTTTGTACATACTCAATTGCATCTTGCACGGAATGCCCTTCATCCAAACCACGTCTGCAAATGGTATTGTCGGAGTGTGGTCGGATGATGTCGTACACTGCTCTGATGTCTAACTTGGTTGTTAGAGAATCCGCCCATGCCCAATAGTCATTGCTTGGCCGCCCAGTCTATCGGAATCTCCTGATCACTGGTGCCAGCGTCCGCGCCCAGCGATGTAGCTCCGGTTTCCACTCGCCATTGACGAGTATGCTGCTGCCTCGTTCTCCCCGACGTGCTTCCTGGTCTATATGAGTGCCTATATGATGAAGCATGGTGATGTGGTTGATCCACGGATCTAACCACAGGTTAGTAGCCTGACCATCAACACAGATACGTACCGTGTATGGTACTATATCCTGTCTATGCCTTAAGATATGCTTGAACGTCAGTGATTCGTTATTATTGGTTCTATACTCCCAAAAGTTCTTTCTCCCCAAGTATCGGCTTCGTGTCCATTATGCCCAAAGTGATTCCCTTTGGATAAACTTCCAGGCTATTTTGATCCCCGCCACTTTCCGCAAACTTGCCAGAGATTGGAGTCCGACACCTCCTTCATCTTTTGGCCGACATAGTGTGTCCCAGGATATCGCATGCATGCCCCCTATCCAAATGAAATCTGCGCATTGTCAGTCTACTTTGTGCATGGTGTCCTTTGGAAATAATATGGCCTGCATCTAGAACTTTGTGATAGACAGGATGACTGATCTGACAAGCACAATTCTGCCACCAAATGATAAGTTTTGGGCTTGCCATCCCTCTATTCATTTCTGAACATACACTAAAATTGAGCGACAGTCTTCATTGCGAGCATAATTGACTGTCAATAGAATACCCAGGTATTTTACCGGTAATTCCGCCCGACCAATACCCAAAGTTGCAGTACATTCCTCCTTTTTAGGGCAAGTTTGGTTGAAGTAGACTCATGTCACTGTTGAGCTGTAGCCTAGTGTGATTACCAAACTTCTCCATAATGTCCACCACCGCCCGGATACCTTTCAATGTTGGTACCAAGAACAATAACAGATCGTCGACATATATCAGATAGCTAATGTGAGGTTGTACCGAACGATATAGAGGTTGCACCTGGCCCTATGTTACTGCTGCATCCATCATCCATGTAAAGTCCTCCATCACCAGTGTGAAAAGATATGGGGAAAGCGGGTCCCCCTGATGGATACCCCTATTACTGGTGAAGAACCCACAAGGTCGACCTTCAATAAGAACTGAAAATGTGGCCGTTGTAATACATTCTTGCACTCTGTCCACCCAGGCTTCTGAGAACCCCATGACTGCCATCACTGCATAGATGAAGTCCTTGTTAACTAAGTTGTATGCATTATGCAGATCCAGTTTGATGCAGGCCTTCTTGCCTCCTAGTTTGTTAAACTCCATGACAAACTCATGTCCCAGTAGAGAATTGTCCAAAATATATCGCCCTTTGACGAATGTTGCTTGGTTCTTGGACACTAATTCTTTCATCAACTCTTCCATCCTTCGACACATAACGCATGTTATTATTTTGTATATGTAATTACAACACGCTATTGGTCGATAATTAGACAACTCCGTTGCGCCTTCTTTCTTCGGAATCAGGGTGAGGAAAGTGTGATTGAGTTCTCGCAAAAGCTTGCCTTTGTCGAAGAACTCGCTACCTCCAAGACTTGGCCCTTTATATCTTTCCAGTATATCTTGTAGAACTTGCTTCCAAACCCATCAGGTCCTGGTGCTTTTTCTAGATCCGTATTTTTTATTATAAGCTCAATTTCCTCCATCCGAATCGGTACAAGCAATGGTATATTGCCTTCCAATGTGACTAGCTTCTTGCTAAAAATCTCATGAAAATAAGTAGGATAATTAGTCTGATTGTATAGGTCAGAGAAATACCTTATCGCTTCTCGTTTGATATTGTCGGCGGTGGACACCACATTGCCTTGGTTGTCAATAAGCTGATAAATGTGATTCCGATGTTGCCGTGTCCGAATTACGTCATAGAAGAAGCGTGTGCACTTGTTTCCGCATTGCAGCCAAGCGCACTTGGCGCGTTGAGCGCTGCAATCTCTTCCGCCATTTGGAGTTTGCCAACTGCATGAATGAGGTGGCTTTCTTTCTCAGCTAGTTCGCTGTTGAGTAGGTCTATCTGTAATGCAGCTTGTACGTGCATGAGTTTTTCTCTATTTAGCTTCAATACACCGTTGGGTCGGTTGCGTACCCATTGTTCAACGCCCCCTTTGTGAGTTTGAGTGTCACTTTTCATTTCCAGAATGCGTATTTTAATATATGTACTGCTTGAATATATTTATTTAATATTTATCATGAATTTGTTCTGTATCTAATTCCTTTAATTTCACGCTAATTATTTTTCTGTATTTTATTTTTTACTTTTGCTTTGCCTTATGTTCGGCTTGGGTTGGTTTGTTTTGGTTTAGGATGGTTCATTATGAACCCAACCAACCCCCTATCTACCACCATCTCCATTTATAGCCCAACCCTTTCTCTCTCTTCATTCATTCTCATTTACTCTTCTTCTTCCTCATAACTCTCTCTACCTACCAACAGCTTAGGCAAGTACATCTTTCTTCCACATGAGAACCCATTTTTATGGTTCATTTATCTTCCTCTCTTGATTCTAAGATAGTTTAGAACTTGATATTTTCCATTTTGAAAGTTTTATTTTGTAGATCTAGAAATTTGCTATTTTCGAATTTTGGTGGTTTTGATCTACCAAACTTTCTCAAATTCAAGTTTTGATCGTTCCAGGTTGTTGAGATTTGTGTTATATCCCATTTTGATCTATGGAAGTCCCAGTTTAGGCTTAGATTGAGGTTTCACAAAAATTTGGAGTGCTGGAGGTTCTCTACGCCCACGTTTATACGTGCCCACGTAATATCAAGCTCTACGCCCATGTTTATACGTGTCCGCGTAATATCAAGCTCTACGCCCACGATCATTCGTGTCAGCGTGAATCTGGATTACGCAAGTCTATTCTGGCTTGGCGTATTTCATTTACGCGTATTTCCTTTACGTGTATTCTTCACGCGTAATGTTCTCCCTTTACGCGTATTCATTCATGCGTAAACTTTAACTCTTTATGCGTATAAGCTTTTACGCGTAACTCGATCCTTTACACATACAAGTTTTATGCGTAACCCTATTCTTTACGCGTACTCCCCTGGCTTGATTTCCTTTACGCGTATTCATTCACGCGTAACGTCATTTCTTTACGCGTGTTCTTCACGCGTAATGTTCTTCCTTTACGCGTGATGCTATTTCTTTACGCGTACAAGTTCACGCGTGATGCTATTCCTTTATGCGTAACTCCATTTTATGCGTACTTCCTTGGGCGTACTCCTTGGGCTTATGGTACCCCTTATTATATCCTTACGCCTTTTGACATGAATTAGATATAATCATGATATGTTAATATTTTTAATACCTATTGTTGTGTGGAATGTGCCATGTGTCTTGATTGATTTATGGATACCCAGAATGACCGGAACTTAACCCTGAGAGTGACAGACTTGACCATACTAAATGCTAGTTGACTTTCATGCCTTATCACGAATTGACATTGATTGTTACCTTGACTAATGATTGATCATGAGTTCCTAGTTGGAACTAAGAGACTGGCTAGTCGTCTTATTGAATTGAATGAGACACGTTCATGTATGAACCATGAACCATTGCGATCGACTAGCCGATCCGAACATTGGCATATGGATACATGTTGACTTCTATTTTTCTGCAAAAGCAGTATGTGTATCTTACAGTCAAGGCATGATTATTTTATGGCTAGGTTTGATTGTTGTATTACGCTATGTAAGACCTACAGCCTAACCGCACGGACATCGTTGTAGAGTTGTGCATATTATACTCTGTACGAAAGTACTCATTCTGAATGACCATGATCCACGGCATGAGATTTCAATCAACATAGGGACTATTAAGCTAAATAAAATAACGATTGCATGGAGAGAATGGATTCTCGAGTTCTTACATGACAGCCATCTTTGGGACAATTAGTGCCCCGACATGTCGGCTGGTTCCCACAGATACTAAAAATCTGCCACACGGACATGGAGTGGTATCTGCTTATACTGTTATATATACTGATGACGAGCGTCCCACTGGGACTCGTCTAATTCATGATTGGCACAATTGATTATTGGATAGACTAGCCTTGCTTGTACATAGTAAGAACTGAGGAATCCCTTATTGTATATTTCCAGGAAAACTTGGAACTTACAGTTAGCAAGCCGTAGTAGTTGTATTGTCGTTTAAATTGATTTGTTTATGTACTGTATCTACTCCGTTAACTACTGAGATGATCAGAATGTCAGGACATGACGGGTCAACTTCTGTCCTTGTTTGGTTGGGAAGTTGGTTTGAAGTATCATGATGTTGTGTGAATCCCAGTAGCAAGCAGAGACTTATTTATCATATTCTCAACTCTTACCACTGGTTTTATCTCTCATGTCGTGCTTCTTTGTGGTACTTGCTATTAGAGGTCTAACCTCTCTGGTTTTGCATGGCAAGATTTAGAGCCAGTTTCCGAGGACTCAGCTTACTTCTACCTCCAAGATGGTCAATAATAGAGGGATGATCGCAGGAGGACACGAGTGGGTTCCTTGCTTTCCTGCTCGTTTTGTTACTTCTTTACATTTTGTCGCTCGACACCGACATATTAGTCGGATAGTCTTGCACTTAATTTTACATAATTGTAACTAAGTCAGACTGCAGCTGATAACGATTGTGTATACCTTGTTATATCATCTGGCTATGTTTTGTAAAGCCAGACCTCAAGAACATTTTGACTGAGCATTTGGGATGCCTTACTGCTTTATCTTACATGTTCTCTTTTACTGCTTCTTGATTGAATGATTGAGACAATAGATGTTGAGTAACCCTAGTGAGACTTTCATATAGTATGTACCCTCTCGTCTTTTAGACAGCATTGATCGTATTATACGGTATTCATCTACCCGTAATACGTAGCTGGCTGAGTCACTCCCCCGTTCTCCGGTATTCTGGTTCTGGGGTGTGACATTGAGTCTTTGGACCATGCGGCACTAAATCGTCCCAACTGTCGGCGCGTTGCTACCCTTTGCTGCCGCTTCCGTGTATCCTTCCAATAGGTGCCACCCATTATTGTATCGAAACGGACTCGACTTGACCGCCCCTCTATCCATCAGTTTGACACACAATGCGAAATGGTCGCTCATGCCCAACGCTAAGCATATGACTGGGATGTGTGGGAATGCTTTGAACCATTTATCGTTACCGATGGATCTGCCTAATTGGCAGATAACTCTTTTATATGCGGCCTTGTTATTCCATGTAGTCCTCCCCTGGTTAACGTTTTTAAGCCCGATCGCAACAGACAGCTCTGGAAGTCATATAAAATAGTGTCAGGTACGACTCGTCCACCTATCTTTTCGTTTTGATGAAGAATTGTGTTGAATTCTCCCATCATGAGAAGCGACAGATGCATTTTCCGATTCTCCATATTGCTTATGTTGGAGATTTCCTTCTATAAACTTTCCCGCCTCCTTTTGTCATTATAGCTGTAAACTGCGACCAAGATGAATTGGATCCCCCCTTGATGTTTAAAGGCCACCGTGATTAGCTGTTCCGACATATATATATTACATATCCCTCCCAATGTGCTGTATCCCACAGTAACCAAATACGAGCCATATCGCACTTCTCGAGATTGTTGGCTTGGGCCCAGTTAGAGGGGATCCTTCTAGCCAACATTCGTTGGGACTTAATCTTAGTCTCAATAAGTGCATTAATATTGCACTTTTCTTCTTGTAATCTGCTACATACCTCTTGTCATCTCTCTATCGAACATATGCCCCGGATATTCCATGCTATGATCGACATTAATGACCTGTGTTGGGTCCCTGTGGCTTCATGTCGTTGTCTTCGTGGGTCAAAGTCAGCGTCTCCTCCCTTATTCGATAAATCGCCTACGCTCCTTGTTGCGGTGTCGCTCCCAGTTTCAAGTGTATCTGCCAAGCTGGGTTATCTACCACTAATTGCTTCTGTCGATCTTCCTCTAATGTAGTATGGTTTGATCCCTGACCCCTAATCCAGTGTTGACTGTATTAGGATTGAATTCATTTTTTATTGAGATGGCTTGGCGTTTTCTAGCCGCATTCGTGTTTGGAGTAGTCATGTTGGTATGGTTGGACCCCTTGTCATGGGCGTCCGCTCTCCTCTTCATGTTGGGGATAGACTTGGATTGAAACACCACCATTTGGCCAATGTTGCCCTCCTGGTCTTCTAGGTTGGTATTCTCCCCTTCCTGATTACCATTGCTGCTACTGTTATCCTTTGAAACTCCCTCTGCCTCCATCCGGTCTTCCCTTGCTAACCATGTGTGTTGGGTAGCGGTTTGCACGATTGCTACTATTTCCAGTCCCGTGCCATTTATACCTCGGGTGAATATTTGTTTACCAATGTCATTTGATATTGGTTCAGTAGATTGTACGTGAGTTGTTATGTCCACCTCTTCTTCGTGTGGCACACCCCCTGCCTAACTGTCTCTCCGTTCTAGTCTATGTTGTGTTGGCAGTGTTGCATCGTGTGCCCGAATACTTTGCACGTCATGCAACTCGGAGGGGCCCATTCATAGTCGACAGTTTGTAAAAATATTTCACCCGACGGAATCTCATAGGCGACTTCACGCGGTAGTTGGACTCCTGCCTCGATCTCAACGAAAACCCTGGTATGTTGAAATCGGGATCTAGCCTGGGTTGCTTCGTCGGCTTTGATTGGACGACCAATGAGGCTAGCCAATTTTGTGATTATATATTTGTTCTCAGATATCCCTTAGATCTTGTATTATTTATTTTATCGATTTTATGCATATAGATACGCATATTTTAAACGGGAGCAAATTAATTATGTTAATTCAATTATACCCTTAATATATAGTATACATAGTTCATCATAGATATATATATTATTTTATTAAATATCTTGTTGACTTGTTCATGATATTTGGATTTATATTGGATTTTTGAGAGAATATATGATTACTTTTTTCTCTCTTAATTCTATTATTTTATATGGGTTTATAAAGGTTATCTTGCCAAATATATTTAATTATCCTTATTTGATTATTCTATGAGTTTATATTGATTTGGCTTTTCTTATTCAGGTTTTATCTCAAAGTTCATGATTATCTATATTTAGACTGGTTATACTTTGCGAGAGAGCATTCAGGTCGGCTGAATTTCTCCTTCTCAAGTATTTTGTCTCTATTACCTTCATGTTTATCTAATGGATATTCATATATTATGCTAAGGTAATTGAGTTCAAATGCATGAACTTTGATATAGATTTTGCATAGATTCTAGTATATCTACTTTTGATTTCTTTTCAATGATTATATTCTTTATGGAAGTGATTCACTAATTTGTATGGGCAAAGTGTGAATGATATTTGTGATCATTGTTAAAAGTCTCTTTTTTTATTTTTTTTTGTATATACTAGATATGCAAATCTTCATGGATTATTTATGACCAATGATTGATTTATACTTTATTGATATATGTTTTTTTTACTAAAATCCTTTATTGATCACTTTCAAAACTATATTTATACTATTTATTAGATTGTGTTTTGAATGGTTTCTTTCAAATCTATTCCCCTAATCCTTGTCATGATTATTTTTGCCTTCATCCTACTATGCTTAAGTTTATTTTATCTCTTATTACTGAGGAGCTTATTTTTTTATCATGTCAACGGGAAAAAATAAGTTTAAGTTAGCACACAATCTTCAAGTAGTATGTGTTTATTAGTGATACGTGCATATATTGTATCCATCTTAAACTCAACCAATTTTCCATAATCAAAAAGGAAAAAAAAAATTTAGCCCAATGATTATATCATGTTTTCGAATATGGCTAATTGATTAAGTTTAACATAATGATGTCATTAATAATCGTATAATTACTATCATGTTGCTACTTAAATTTAGCATTGTCCTAAATGTTCACTTTATCATATTGCTATGCTTGTATCATATTACATCATATTATTTTTTTTCGTCTAACATGTACTTGCAGACATATGGTAAGAATGATCAAGCATTGTCAAACCATGACATATGCTATAAAGATTGATGGGCCAAAGACGGTAAAGATTTCTCTGAACCGTCCAACAACCTATCCTGTCATGCCCCGCTCCCGTAGGAGCGATCGTCCTCACTAAGGCGTGATGCAGCACGAGCCTAGATTGTGCTCGTGCAAGACGGGATCCATAACGGTCGATTTCAGCGGTTGCGACGGGGTCGTTGTACAGAAGTCCCAAGCAGAGACATTGAATATACCAGCGAAAATTTAGAACAAAACACAAGTTATTCAAAAGAAACTCTTTATTGATATTGAAACAAAGGATTACAATGGGGCGCAAGGCCAAGATTACAATCACTCAAGCTCACTCTTCTCATATTATAAGTCACTCAGCTCTCTCTCATCTCTCAATACATGTCTCGAGCCAGCGGATGCTTCGGAGAGACGATGTCCATACATTATGTCCCGTATAAGTCCAGACTCCACGCGGCCACACGCCTCGAATTGCTAAGGAACTCCGTGCCTCGACGCATCCAAGCGAGCTTCGCACCACGAGCTTCTACCTATGCCTGCACATGAAAACTGTATGGGTGTCAGTAGTTGTACTGGTGGAATGAGCTACTCGCCCACCCATACAAAATCAACACGTTAATTTACTTTGTACAACATAGTCCCTTTTTTTTAATTGTCTTTCTAGTCTTGCCTTAGGATCAGTTTTAGGACAGACGCCTTGGCCTATTTTGTGTCTCTAGACCATCCCGTGCTTGCAACAACATCGTTAACATATCAGGTCGTGCTTGACTTTCGGCACATAATCAGAGACACAACTACACGATAGTGTCCAATTCCCATGTAACCGTGCTACAAGTCCATATGTCGTGCCTCGCAAACTCGGTATGACTTAACCATATTGCCGCCTCGCGGCCCTTACTATTTTAATCACCAACTGACCCAATCAAAACTTGTGAACTTATTGTCACCCAACCGACTTTGCCTTGCGGTGTTTTCTGACTTAAACTCGAACGACTCAAATCCAACTCATGCAACTTATATGTCAACAACTTAAGACTTGATGCCATATCTCGTGCCGAATCACGTCGCCTACATTAAAGCCAAATCCTAGGCCCAACATTGTGTTCTAACTGTACACACACATTCAACTCGACTCAATCCAAAGGCACACGTGCGGGTTGCCGCCATGCCGACTCATCTATATGAACTTGGTCACTAACGCCCAGCGCTATTGTAGCCTCCCTTCCCAAAAAAAAATTTAAATTTTTTTATTTGTTTGATTTAAATGGTGATTTTAGATTTTTGTAAATAATTATTTAGTTAATTATTACGGTAGATGATTTTAATCATGGTTGAGAATTGGAGTACAAGATGACTAGGAATCATGGCACGGGTAGTACAGTAGTGTGCCTTGAACCAGTGTTTTAGCCATGGTAGGGAAGACCGAGCCATAGGTGTGTTCTAACTAGGAAAATCAGGCCAAGTTGTGACATGACCCCTATAAATAATTAATTAGCTATTTATTAATATTATTAACTTTAGGGAGACCCGGTTGTACGGAACAAGTCCGGACTGGACCCGACCCGAGCGCAGGCTCTAGTAGACATGTAGTACAACCAACGACGTCCTTGTGAGCATATATGAGTATATATAATTATTGATAGTTCATGTTATAGTCTTTTGAGTACTTTATATAAATGGTATATTAATTATAATATATACACTAATTTCCAGTTTAATCTCTATTTTTCTTGGAAAATATAGCATAGGCACCCTTGTGCATTTTGGGGTATTGGGATATATACATGTATATATGTTTGTGTGTGAGCCCATTTAAGTTTTGTGTATTTGGTTTATTATTATTTATAAAGGTTAGAATTTAATATATTCATAGCATATCAAAATAGGCCTTTATATATATATATATATATATATATATATATATATATATATATATATATATATATATATATATATATATATATATATATATATATATATATATATATAATATTATTTATATAAAATGTTGTGTATTTACGTTAAGAATTCTATTATGGTAAATATTGATTTTATTTAGAATGTTTCATTGTTGGTATTTGTATTTATGGCATAAAAATATATATCTACCTAAAATTATATTGAGGGTATATATATATAAATCATTATATATATATATATATATATATAGAGAGAGAGAGAGAGAGAGAGAGGGAGCCCCAAAGCCATTGGGCCAAACCGAGCCCAACAAATCTCTTCCTTAAACCAATTAATTTCCAGCAAAGCCACTGGGCCAAACCGAGCCCAGCAAATCTCTTCCTTAAACCAATTAATTCCCAACAAAGCCAGAGGCCCAACCCAGCCTTTGGACTTTTAGCCCAGCCCACACCAAATTTTCCAACAGATTCAAAGTATATGAAGCCCGATCCCAGGACACAGCCGGCTTCATGTATTTTTATAGATATATATATAGAGAGAGCGCAGGTGATCGTCAAACCCTAACTCGAAGGCACGCCCTGGAGGCCTGAGACCGCGCGTGCCGCCTGGAGCCGCCGCCGGCCACCATCGCACGTCGCAGATCGGCCGCACGCGCCTACAAACGCGAACACCAGTCCGCAACAGCAGCGGTAACAGCGATCGTAGGTACAACATTCACCATCCAGTTTCTTTCCGTATAATCAACAGAATTCGATTTCGTAAAATCCTATAGAATGCCCATATGACCATCTAGGATCCCTGTCAATTAGTTTTTATTGAACTTATTTGTATGCGACGAAAAATCGACGCAATGTCGAGAGATTTCCCGTTCAAAAACAAAACAGTAAACCGACACAGACCTGGTTTTGGAAGGCCAAATTTGACCTGCCTATTAGAGATTTTTAAATACTAGTTGAACATAATTTTAGCCAAACTATAGGGCTACAAAACCCTTCTTGTAGAATTACCTTTCACTTTCTGTACAATGATTAATTCATTAGTAAAGTTCGAGAAAAACCTATTTTTGAAACTGCCTAAAACTTAGAAAATTCTTCGATACGACGTGCGTTTCGCCAATCCGGGCGACGTAATCGTGCACCATAAGCATCGAAAGGCGCATATGGATATTGCAGACGTGTGGGCTTTGACAGAATTCAAATTGGTCGCATGTGCGCGACGAATTTGATGCGTATCCGTCGAAAACTCCCGTATCGGCCTTTTCAAAATTTTTCAATTACTTTGTGCATGTTCGTCACATTGAGACAAAACTTACGCCAACAGGACCGTATCATTTTTTTGGTTCTGTATGCCAAGTTTGGTCCGATTCTGAGACAGTTGATCGAATCGCCGTTTCGCGGGCCCCACGATCCGATTCAACGGACGATTTTGTGCACGGCCCACCGGAATCCACAATTGGACATACCATTGGGTTCGTATCATCAAAACAAATCCGTAGACATTTAGTTTGATGACTTTACAGAACATTGACTCTGGCACGCTTTTCGGTACAAAGCGGGTCCAACGGCGGACACCAATTTTGTCCAAAATTACCGTTTTGCCCCTGTATCCAGAATTGGACTTAAGGATAGGCAATTCTAGCTAATTTGACTATTCTGAGAATGTTGGCATTGTCTGTTTCAGCTTTTGGAGATATCTGTGGATTTTTGGACTTTATGGCGTATCAGTTGACGGTATCTTATTGGTTCTTCGCGCTACCACCGGACAAGATATCTTGCCTCCCTTTACAATTTATTTACATGCATATTCCTATTACTATACAGTTTTACTAGTTGTAATGCCTGTGGTTCCTATTACGTATTTTGGAATACGTGTACGTATTTTATCTTGTATTGCTTGATTCCTTGTTTAGTTTTCTTCATGGCTTGGCTTGGTTTATTCCTGGTTCGGTTGGCTTGGTTCGGTTTGGGATTACTATTGGTTCATTATGGACCAAGGTGAACTCCCTACCTACCACCACCTTTGGTATTTATTACCATTCTTCTTTCTCTCTCTTCATTAACCTCTTCTTCTTCTTCCATTTACTCCTTCACCTACCAGAGAGAGGAGAGAGAGAGAGGTCTAGGCAAGTGCAACTTGCTTCATGGAGGAACTCTGATTTTATTGCTCCATTCTCTTCTTTACTACATTTTAAAACACTTTAGTACTTGGCATTTCTAATTTCCATGGCTAGATTCTTGTAGATCTATATTTACATTATTTTCAGAATTCTTGGGTTTTGATCTACTTAATCTTGTTATTTCCGAGTTTTGATGGTTCCATGTTGTAGAGCATTTCATTCTGCCCCATTTTGACCTATGGAAGTTCGGATTTGGACTCCGGATGAAGGTTCTATGCAGCTTGGTGGCCATGGCTTCTTGGTGTTCTTCTTCCCGAAAATTTGGAGAAGAAGAACAGCACTTGACCGCATGAACATTTCATGCGACAAGTGTTCTTCCGAGCCGCATATGCGCCCTTGCCTCTCCTGGCCGCATGAACTTGTACTCCTTCTAGCCGCATGGGACCCTTCTTCCCGAACCGCATATGCACCCCTTGCTCCCAGCCGCATAGTCATTGCTCCCCGCTGCCGCTGGGACTCCGCCTACCCTGAGCCGCATGAACTCAACACTCGCGAGCCGTATAGACCGCAGTCTCCCAGCCGCATGGGTTGGCTTCCCTTGACCGCATAGTCATTGCTCCCCGCAGCCGCATGGGTTGCTCCTCCCCGGTCGCATGTGCCTGATTGGTCAGCCAACCGCATGGACCCATCCCCCGCCAGCCGCATGAGTTCCATATCTTCCTGGTCGCATATGCCTTGTCTTTCTCAGCCGCATGACTGACTGGATCTCCCAGCCGCATATGACTGAAACCCCTTTAACCGCATAAGGCCTTGCCCCCGAGCCGCATATGCATCAGCACCCTTGGCCGCATGAGGCTGAGTTCCTTATCAGACGCATATGCGCCCTTCACTCATTGCCGCATAAGTAGCCACGTTGACCCAGCCGCATGGGCTTCTACTAAGCCGGATGCGTCTCCCTCTTTCCGTAGCCGTATGGGTTGTTGCCTTAGCCGCATGCGCCTCCCTCTTTCCGTAGCCGCATGGATTGTTGCCTCAGCCGCATGGGCTGTTCTCCTCCCAGCCGCATGTGATCACTTCTTGGCCGCATATGCCTGAGCAGCATGACTTTCCAATAGCCCTGTGTACTATTATTTATCACTATTTGCCCATGTTTTGTAACTCCTTATTGTATATTTTTACGTCCATTTTATATCCTTACGTCTTTTATCATGAACTTGATGATCACGAATCTGCTTATATGTTTGGAAATGATACCTGAGCATGACACGATAGTGGCCCGTCGTGGCGCACTCTTGACCAGTACACTTGACATGATAACCTGACATGATATATCTTGATAAGCTGTTGCTACGGCTACCTGACATGACATGACCCGTATAATTAATCCTGGACACCGTGGGCGATTGTGCTTGTACAAATAATCCACTCCTGTCTTGCATCATGTCTAGGAGGGGACTCCTGAGTACCACGGTCAGGAGTACCCATTGAAATGGACTAAGGCTAATAACTAGATTAATACACTAGTCATAAAGAGATCTCTCAGCTACAGGTAATCCCGTTACATGGGCACGCCTTAGGATTTGTAGCCTGCCGTCGAGTAGGGCACATTTCCAGCACACTGTCATGTGTTGCACCCTTCAAGCTACCTAAGGGTACATTCATTTCCTGGACGGTGTACCCACATGAATTCAACTCTAATTCTTTTAACTCGGATAAACTGGATGGTCTGCAGGGCTTGTGGCTGTGGAGTATTCTCACTGCATCTTGCTAGTAACTAGGCCTGTGATAACCCTAGTTAGTTAAAGTATCAAGCCATAATTCTTGCTTGGCCGTGAAATGATTGGATGGAGTCTAACTAGTCTAGCCTTGCCCTGATCTTGTTCCAGATTACTGCATGACCAGAACGCTTGTATTTATTTTACCGATAAATGGTGAGAATTCCAAGTTCTGTTCAGACGAAGGGTTACAACCTCGGTCCTTGTTTGGTTTACGGGTTGTAACTTGGTTATCTGAATAGTTCCATGGTTATCTCGTCGTATATCATCCTGATGTATTTTCTTTATTTCCAGTTCTTATATTTATTTATAATTGTGCTGATTGCTGGTTTTAGTTCCTAAGTGAAGCTTCCTTTGTGGCACTTGCTCTTTCTGGGATCTGACCCAGTTAGTTTTGTATGGCCAGATTTCGGAGCAGCTCCAGAGGATCTACCGCTTTTCCAGCCCGATGGTGAACACCTGGCGTAACCAGGGCAACGAGTGGATTATTTTTGGCTCTCCCACTCTATTGTAAAAATATTCATTTTAGGCGTTTAGCCGACGAGCACCTGTTTAGCTCGATTGCATTTACTTACTGTCTGCCTACGGGCTGTAACATGATCGACAAATCCTAGGGTTGATCATGTATGACTAAAACTCTTGCTAGTCCTAACATTTTGTAACGACTAGCTTCATGATCAACTGAATATGTAATGTTTGGGACGCCTTACTATTGTATATTTCATGATCATACATCTTGTAACATTATTTACTTGCTTGTGATTGAGACACTAGGCTTGTTCATGACCTTAAGAGACTGTTGGCTTGTAGTAAACCCTCATGTATCTAGACAGCTGTGACCGTATAGCGAGATGGAATCCATTTCAATATACGTAGCTGGCTATGTCTGCCCCCGCTCTCCAGTATTCTGGTTCTGGGGCGTGACACTAGTTGATTATTGACATGCGATTTGTACATCGTGCTTGCTAGTATATATATAGGCCTTGTTTATAGTTATCTTTGTAGTTCATATTGGATATTTGTATATATAGTTCTTGCTTATAGTTATATTTGTAGTTCATATTGGATATTTGTATATATATAGTTCTTGTTTATAGTTATCTTTGTAGTTCATATTGGATATTTGTATATATAGTTCTTGTTAATTCTGTAGTTTATATTGGATTAGTTTTCTCGTGTATCGTGATTGGATCGTGTCGCGTTATCACTTGTACTTGGACTGAGTCGTATCGTGTCATAGGATGAATAAGTCATAACGGAACTGTTGTACCTTAAAATCCTTAAAGATAACATGCGAGCCCACACTACGGACGAGGGTTAGTAGTTAAGCTAACCTACGAGCCCACACTAGGGGTGAGGGTTAGTAGTTATCTATCCACACCTGCGAGTCCACACTAGGGACGAGGGTGATGCTAGCATGCGAGTCCACACTAGGGACAAGGGTTAGTAGTTATCTATACAACCTGCGAGTCCACACTAGGGACGAGGGTTAGTAGTTATCTGTCCGTACCTGCGAGTCCATACTAGGGACGAGGGTGATGCTAGCTTGTGAGTCCACACTAGGGACGAGGGTTAGTAGTTATCTGTCCACACCTGCGAGTCCACACTAGGGACGAGGGTTAGTAGTTATTGTTCAAACCTGCGAGTCCACACCAAGGACGAGGGTTTGAGTATTTGATTTATTATCCGTTGACATCGTGATATCGTGTTCCCTTGTTCTTCTCCAGCAATTCGTTTATGCGTAGTGGTTCGTCCAGTCGTGTATAGTCGTGGTTTCGTGTTGATTGGCCATTTTTTGTTTATTTCCTGTATTTTTTTATTGCATGATAAACTGCTAGATAGGCATGTTTTTATGTATCTTGCTATGTCCCCTGAGGACCTGATGATCTCTTCAGGTTTAGTGATTGCATGGAGTTAGTTAGTAGTTCTGGATGGCGGATGATTCGCGAATCTTGTGGGTTCGGATGCGATGATACGCTTGCGGGATTCAGGTATCGCTATTGTGATTATTAATCGTTCATGCTTTCATACCTTATCATGAGATATCCTGTTTCTTAGTTCAGTTTTAGACTCTTGTTACTTTCTTTAGAGTCTTATCGGACATATATGCTAGTAGGCTGCAGACCACGACCCATACTTGTTCATTCTTGTTTATTATTCTTATTGTGGATTGAGATATAGATTAGCATTGCCATGATTTGGCAGTATACCATAGCCTTGACAGTGTTTACGTATTCGGGTTGGGCTGGAGTCCGCTTAATGCGTAGCTGGCTTGCTCACGCTCTCGCGTCCGAAAAGCGGATGCGGATCGTGACAAGTTTTTTTAGTGGCCCATGCAGGTCAGAGCATATCGTATCGGATATGTAACTGTACTGGTACGAGCCTGCGACTATGACTAAACCTTAGAAATTTCAATCCACTCTGCCTTTAAAATTCTCCTAGAAATTCTCTACGTCCTTGAAAACTCCAAAATTGCTCTCGATTATACTTCATTGCTTTCCGTACCATTGATTCTCGTCCCTTTTTATTTCGAATTGACGAACGATCGTGTTATCTAGGATTTATCAGAAATTCTTAAGTTATACTATAAAATTGCTTGACTATTGAATATTTGGGTGTTTATAAATATGATGAATTATAGATGCCATACGCCATAGATATCTGTTGGAAGGACTATTAGCCAGTAGTTAGAAGATTATAAGATTTTGGTGACCGTATTTTGAGAAGTAGTATGACCAAAGGTGGATAGAAGTCCTCAAGTACTCGGAGTTATAAAATGACTAGAGAAGGCCATAAATATTTTTGGAGAAATTAAATTTGAGGAGATTAAAGTAATAATAGACTTTGATTTTTTAAGGAATAGTTATGAATTTGAATTTCGAGGACGAAATTATTTTTAAGATGGGTAGATTTGTAGCCTCCCTTCCCGAAATTTTTTTAAATATTTTTTTTATTTGTTTGATTGAAATGGTGATTTTAGAATTTTTATAAATAATTATTTAGTTAATTATTATGGTAGATGATTTTAATCATGGTTGAGAATTGGAGTACAAGATGACTAGGAATCATGGCACGGGTAGTACAGTAGTGTCTTGAACCAGTGTTTTATCCATGGTAGGGAAGACCGAGCCATAGGTGTGTTCTAACTAGGAAAACCAGACCAAGTTCTGACATGACCCCTATAAATAATTAATTAGCTATTTATTAATATTATTAACTTTAGGGAGACTCGGTTGTACCGAACAAGTCCGGACTGGACCCGACCCGAGCACAGGCTCTAGTAGACATGTAGAACAACCAACGACGTCCTTGTGAGCATATATGAGTATATATAATTATTGATAGTTCATGTTATAGTCTTTTGAGTAATTTATATAAATGGTATATTAATTATAATATATACACTAATTTCCATTTTAATCTCTATTTTTCTTGGAAAATATAGCATAGGCACCCTTGTGCATTTTGGGGTATTGGGCTATATACATGTATATATGTTTGTGTGTGAGCCCATTTAAGTTTTGTGTATTTGGCTTATTATTATTTATAAAGGTTAGAATTTAATATATTCATAGCATATCAAAATAGGCCTTTATATATATATATATATATATATATATATATATATATATATATATATATATATATATATATATATATATATATATATATATATATATATATATATATATATCAATATTATTTATATAAAATGTTGTGAATTTACGTTAAGAATTCTATTATGGTAAATATTGATTTTATTTAGAATGTTTCATTGTTGGTATTTGTATTTATGGCATAAAAATATATATCTACCTAAAATTATATTGAGGGTATATATATATATATATATATATATATATATATATATATATATATATTATATGTAAATATATATATATATATATATATTATATGTATTATATGTATTATATGTATATATAATACATATGTATTATATGTATTATATGTATATATATATATATATATATATATATATATATATATATAAAAATATATATATATATATATATATATATATATATATATATATATATATATATATATATATATATATATATATATATAGGGAGCCCCAAAGCCATTGGGCCAAACCGAGCCCAGCAAATCTCTTCCTTAAACCAATTAATTCCCTGCAAAGCCAGAGGCCCAACCCAGCCTTTAGATTTTCGGCCCAGCCCACACCAAATTTCCCAACAGATTCAAAGTATATGAAGCCCGATCCCAGGACACAGCCGGCTTCATGTATTTTTATAGATATATATAGAGAGAGCGCAGGTGATCGTCAAACCCTAACTCGAAGGCACGCCCTGGAGGCCTGAGACCGCGCGCGCCGCCAGGAGCCGCCGTCAGCCACCATCGCACGTCGGAGATCGGCCCCGCGCGCCTGCAAACGCGAACACCAGTCCGCAACAGCAGCGGTAACAGCGATCGTAGATACAGCATTCACCATCCTGTTTCTTTCTGTATAATCAATGAATTTCGATTCCGTAAAATCCTATAGAATGCAATATGACTGTCTAGGATCCCTGTCAATTAGTTTTTATTGAACTTATTTGTATGCGACGAAAAATCGATACAAAGTCGAGAGATTTCTCGTTCAAAAACAGAACAGTAAACCGACATAGACCTGATTTTGGAAGGCCAAATTTGACCTGCCTATTGGAGATTTTCAAATACTAGTTGAACACAATTTTAGCCAAACTATAGGGCTACAAAACCCTTCTTGTAGAATTACCTTTCATTTTCTGTACAACGATTAATTCATTAGTAAAGTTCTAGAATAACCTATTTTTGAAACTGCCTAAAACTTAGAAAATCCTTCGATACGACGTGCGTCCCGTCAATCTGGACGACGTGGTCGCGCACCGTAAGTATCGAAAGGCGCGTACGAATATTACGGACGTGTGGGCTTTGACGGAATTCAAATTGATCGCATGTGCGAGACGAATTTGATGCGTATCCGTCGAAAACCCCCGTATCGACCTTTTTGAAAATTTTCAATTACTTTGTGCACGTTCGTCACATCGAGACAAAACTTAGCCAACAGGAACGTATCATTTTTTTGGTCCTGTATACCAAGTTTGGTCCGATTCTGAGACAGTTGATCGAATCGCCGTTTCGCGGGCCCACGATCCGATTCAACGGACAATTTTGTGCACGGCCTACCGGAATCCACAATTGGACATACCATTGGGTTCATATCATCAAAACAAATTCGTAGACATGTAGTTTGACGACTTTAGAGACCATTAACTCTGGCCCAAAAATGCTTTTCGGTGCAAAGCGGGTCCAACAGCGGACACCATTTTGGTCCGAAATTATCATTTTACCCATTTGTCCAGAATTGGACTTAAGGACAGGCAACCCTAGCTAATTTGACTATTTTGAGAATGTTGGCACTGTCTTTTTCAGCTTTCGGAGACATCTGTGGATTTTTGAACTTTATGGCGTACTAGTTGACGGTATCTTATTGGTTCTTCGTGCTACCACCAGGCAAGATACCTTGCCTCCCTCTACAGTTTATTTACATGCACATTTCTATTACTATATAGTTTTACTAGTTGATTATTGACATGCGATTTGTACATCGTGCTTGCTAGTATATATATATAGGCCTTGTTTATAGTTATCTTTGTAGTTCATATTGGATATTTGTATATATAGTTCTTGTTTATAGTTATATTTGTAGTTCATATTGGATATTTGTATATATAGTTCTTGTTTATAGGTATCTTTGTAGTTCATATTGGATATTTGTATATATAGTTCTTGTTAATTCTGTAGTTCATATTCGATTGGTTTTTTCGTGTATTGTGATTGGGTCGTGTCGTGTCAACACTTGTACTTGGACTGAGTCGCATCTGTCATAGGATGAATAAGTCATAACGGAATTGTTGTACCTTGAAATTCTTGAAGCTAACCTACGAGCCCACACTAGGGGCGAGGGGTAGTAGTTAAGCTAACCTGCGAGCCCACACTAGGGGTGAGGGTTAGTAGTTATCTGTCCACACCTGCGAGTCGACACTAGGGACGAGGGTGATGCTAGCCTGCGAGTCCACACTAGGGACGAGGGTTAGTAGTTATCTGTCCACACCTGCGAGTCCACACTAGGGACGAGGGTGATGCTAGCCTGCGAGTCCACACTAGGGACGAGGGTGATGCTAGCATGCGAGTCCACACTAGGGACGAGGGTTAGTAGTTATTGTTCAAACATGTGAGTCCACACCAGGGGCGAGGGTTTGAGTATTTGATTGGTTATCTGTTGACATCGTGATATCGTGTTTCCTTGTTCTTCTCCAGCAGTTCGTTTATGCGTAGTGGTTCGTCCAATCGTGTATAGTCGTGGTTTCGTGTTGATTGGTCATTTCCCGTTTATTTTCTGTATTTTTTTACTACATGATAAACTGCTAGATAGGCATATCTTTATGTATCTTGCTATGTCCCCTGAGGACCTGATGATCTCTTCAGGTTTAGTGATTGCATGGAGTTAACTAGTAGTTCTGGATGGCGGATGATTTGCGAATCTTGTGGGTTCGGATGCGATGATACGCTTGTGGGATTCAGGTATCGTTATTGTGTTTATTAATCGTTCATGCTTTCATACCTTATCATAAGATATCCTGTTTCTTGGTTCAGTTTTAGACACTTGTTACTTTCTTTAGAGTCTTATCGGACATATATGCTAGTGGACTGCAGACCACGACCCATACTTGTTCATTCTTGTTTATTATTCTTATTATGGATTGAGATATAGATAAGCCTTGCCATGATTTGGCAGTATACCATAGCCTTGACAGTGTTTACGTATTCGGGTTGGGATGGAGTCCGCTTGATGCGTAGCTGGCTTGCTCATGCTCTTGCGTCCGAAAAGCGGGTGCAGGTCGTGACAGCTATCCTGGACTCCGTACTATTTGTTAGACGGACGTCCCTTGCCAGCGCGAGTAGCAAGCTCCGCTACAAGTCCCTGCCTAACCCGTGCGGTCACCAGCACTGCTAATAATGTCTCTATCGAAACGGTCCTGTTATCCGCCTGGGTCGCCGTTCGAGAAACAAACTCACCTTGTCGACAAGTTGTCCATGACCATGCAAGATTTGACTCAAACTGACGTCTCACACAGTCATTCTACCTCTAGTATTACCATCTCATTCAGGGCCTAGTTCAATACTTTTCACATCTGAGACCGCCTCGACGATCCATGGTCGCGAGCATTCTTCCTTCTTGCCCTATCATTTCATTCGTCTCAGGAACGACTATTTGAAAGCCCTCCTTCCAACTCAATTAAATCAACCATAGCCCGAGCCTTAAAAACACTAAGTCCGTGACATCGTGCCTTAAACCAACTTTGACTCTATGCGACACCACCGTCCAAGTCATACTCTATATGATCGTGAAAACCAAGTAATATCGACAACCGTAGGAAACGTGGGACAGTGTTTAGAAAAGACTTCGATAGCCTATCATAACTCAGTCTGACTTAATCGTGCAACAACTTGACGAGCAAGGACTGCGTCAAGCCTTAGACGATGGGACCGTGCATGCTTTATGAAGCATTTATGCGGGCGACGCCTATGACTTAGGCTAACTCTTAGCTTGCGGTGAAGACCAAATTTTCCTTCTCCCAAGCCACGGGACGAAAGACCGAGTGCCATTTTCAAGGCACACCGTGCACGAACTCTAAGACGACCGTTGGACCTTTCCATATTCTAACTCAATTCGACCCGTCGAAATTATTCCCTTAGCTATGTGGATTTGTCTCTTTTATTATCGAGCCTACTTGTGCAAGTTGAAAATATGCAATTTATTATGTGAAGGCTAAGATGAGGCGAGTTCAACTAAACTATCCAACTTGAGCGAGGAGTCGCCTCGACCAAGTGATGTCTTCGAGCATCCGTTGCAATGCTAAGTCCGAACGCCGTCGGCGTTTCGATTTCTCCGATTTGACTGAGCGGGACGGGGCACTACATATCCGAGGCCTCACATTGGGGGTTCCGTTGCCGGGTCAGAGGATAGGGTTCGAGGGGACAGTGCCCCCCGTAGGGGTTCGGAGGTGAAGCTTCCGAAAGGTATTCAGATTTTCAGATCTGTTTATCTTTGGACAACTACCATCAAGAAAGAATGCGTCTTCAAGTTTGTTCAAATATCAGAAGCAAGGCGTCATCAAAGTGCTCTTGGTTTTTATATTTATTTATGTTTTTTTTATTTGAGTCTAGGAAACTTGTACATCGAGTCACAATTGGCATTTGCTCATCTTCCTAGCCTCTCCACCAAAAATCATAAATCCTATTCAGTCCATAAACCAATGAGCCAGCCCATTTCATAGAGCCCAAATCCATGATTTCTACACTTTGACCAGCTGATCATAGGACAACTGAACTCGGACCGAGTTCTGCCTAAACTCGGATCGAACTCGATCCCCTTGAAATAATACTCCTTTAGATCAGATCACCCTATAGAATCGGCTCAAACATTCAAAAATTTGAACGTTATGCAACCGAGTTCTGCCCAAACTCTGGTTCTAAAACTCTTATAAATAGAGAAGAAAATTCCATTCATTTCATCTCACTCATTTCTTTCTTCTTCTATCTATTCAAGAGTTCTATCTAAGCTTTAACCTTCCTATCTACCAAGTTTACAACCCACACCCAACTATATGCCAGTGCAGTCTTGATTTAGTAGTTGGATCGAGTTGTAAAAAGCTTGAATTTCAAAGTGTTGTATCTACATTTGTTGTTGTGAAGTCGCGAGACCTTCGTACTAAAGCTCGTGGTTGAAGTTTGATCGTGGGCTTCAGATTAAAATATAATGGTATTGAAGTTGGTGTATTCTTCGGAGTAAAGCACACGGTGTAATCTCTATTTCAAATAGTGGATTCAATATCGGGTTGAGTACTCGAGACTGTACTAGTTCTCTCAGAGAAAAACCAGTATAAACCTCGGTATTTGCGTTTGCTCTTCTGAACTCATTTACTTATATACTGCCTGCTTCATATTTATTTGATTACTACCTTAATTTTTTAAGTGGTGTCCTACAGGATAGTCGTACTACCAGCAACTCTGATCGCTCACGGCTCAAGAGGCATGGATAACCCCGATTGGCGTAGGCCCATCACCTCCATAGCTCGTGTGTTGCGACACTTCTTGTTGTTGCATGTTATGTATTTTCAGTTATTGATCATATTACTTCTAATTGTTAATTCTTATATTATTGCTCATGCTATGTTGTTTGTTCATAGCTCGTTCAAGCGCTCCTTAGCGTTCCGGGTACCTGCAATGCAGGTGGTAGAGAAGTTCCTCACTTGCAAATTTAGTAATTAAGGCCTGTGATAACCTTAGCTAGTTAACAAGTAGAAAGCCATAGGAATGCTTGGTCGTGTTCTATTGCATGACTAATCCTTACACTAGTACTTGGAACTATTTCCGGCGTGTGGTTGGAGTGCTAAGTCATGCTCAGGTAACGGTCTGTAACCCCAGTCCTTGTTTGGTTTATGGGTTGTAATCCTGCTCCAGAGTAGTTCTAATGCCCTGTGATCGCTCGTCGTCCTATCTTGCTCTTTAAGGATTTTTGTGGCTCTCTCTCCAGTCGTTTCTTGTTATTTTTCGAGATACGTGGATTGTTACCACACAAGTCTCGACCTGTACTTATTATTTTATCGCAATTTTTTTGTACTGGTTATGAGTTTTGGTCGTTCACCTTGGACTTCCTTTGTGGTACTTGTTGCTTGGAGTTCTGATCCCACTGGTTTTGTTTAGCCAGATCGACCAGAGGAGCTAGAGGATCTACCGTATCTTTCGTTGGATAGCTCACACCAGTAGAACCGTAGCTATGGCCGTAGCTTGCGAGTGGGTTTCCTTCTTGCCCACCACTCGTTGTCGTCACTTTACTTTTATGGTTAGCCAAGACATGTGTTAGCCCCTCTTTTGTTTGTTAGCTACTTTGAGCAGTTATGATTGTATATATTAGACCATGGCTGATATAGTGATCATGTAATATTTTACTTGTTAGTGTCGGATTTTGTATTCACTAGCTTCATGATCATATATGACTTGTATCTTGGGACATCTTTTTACTATCATGTAAGATTTACTGTTGTAACTTGGATTGAGATAATAGGATATGTCGGCATTTGGACTGACGTCATTGCCTGTTAGAGTACACCCACATGTCTTCTAGACAGCCGTGACCGTCGTACGACGTTTTCATACCTTATACAAAATAGCAGGCCATGTTCGTCATCGTATTTTTCGGTATTCTGGAAGCAGGGCGTAACCGTACAACCTAAAACTTACGAAATTACCTATTTAAAAATATATTATTTATGTTATTATTATTATTATTATAATAATATAATTTTTTTAATTTAATTTATTATATTTAAAAAATAATTTTTTATTACATTATAAACGCAACTATGGCAAATCAAACATTTGACAAATTGATATTACATTACATGTTCGAACCAAAAATAGTGTAATGTAATAATTCTAATTACATAACAAACTCAGATATGTTACGTTTATATTGCAATGAACCAAATACAATCTTAGTAAGATAGGATTCAACAAGAATATGAGACGTATGGCTGCTAACGTTACTAGCTAGACCGATTCTAATACTGGTAGAGAGTCGTTGTCATTCTCGTTTTCCGTTATACGTATTTTCTGTATACGTGTACGAATTTTTAGCAATTGTCAGGTAGATCGTAGTTAAACTTGTCTTGCTTAGCTTGATCTTGGTCTTAAACTTGCCTTGGTTTATTTGGTTTGGTTCAACATGGTTTGGCTTGGCTTGGTTCATTTTGGTTTGAGATGAGAATGGTTGATATATAAGTCAACTCTCCTCTCTCTCTCTTCATAACTCTTTATTTATTTTTTTCATCTTCTCCATTACTCCTCCTCACCCACCAAAGAAACCCGAGGCAAGTACAACTTGCTTCATGATAGATCTCAAGTTTTAATGTTCTATTCTCTCCCTTGCAAGATTCTAAGCCTCATTAGAACTTGACATCTTGGTTTTGATGGATTTATTTTTGTAGATCTAGATTTTGATCTTTTCTTGTTTTTCATGGTTTTGATCTATTAAAGCTTGGTTTTTTCCAAAAATCAGTCATCCCAGGCTGTAGGAAATCTCGTTCTATACAGTTTAGACCCTTGGAAGTCTCAATTCGGACTTGTTTTGGGCAAGTTATGGCATTTTGAAGTTCATTGGTTCTTTGAGCTCTTCTCGGTCTGTTGGAGATGAAGATGAGCACTGTGCGCACACTCTTTAACGCCGCGCCACTGAGTTGCGCGCTCTCTTGGCGCCGTGACATTTGGTTGCGCGCGCTCTTTAGCGCTGCGCCTCTCCAGGCGCACCCAAGCCCAGGCACCTATTGGCCCTGGCGCACTTGCCCTTGGCGCAACCCAGCCGATGCTCTTTAGCGTCGCGTCTTTCGATCTCGCGCAGCTTAGTCTGGCGCACCCCGACCTGGCGCACCCTAGTCTCGCGCCTTTCGACCTCGCGCAGCTTAGTCTGGCGTACCCCGACCTGGCGTACCCCAGCCTGGTGCAACCCAGCCCAGGCGCCACCTGTCCCCTCTGGCGCCACTTGACCAGCGCTACTTGTTTGCCATGATACCCCTTGCCCCTTACCCCCATGCATGTTCTCATAGTTCTTGTTGCACATGCTTGTGATCTTACATGTGTCTTGTACTTGGCCTAACTTGCGACGACCCGACTTGATAACTTGTTGATATGGAACATGATAAACTTGAGCATGACATGACTTGCCAGTATTGAACTTAATATGAACACGACCTTGCATGAACACGACATGATAATATGAACCCGTCTTGATAATTCTTGATAGTGGCCCATCAAGGCGCACTTTTGACAAGTAACAAGTAAACTTGAAATGATATGTATAATCTTGATAGTGGTCCGTCGAGGCGCACTCCTGACAAGTACTCTTGACATGACAAGTAACCTGACATGACATGTATAATCTTGAAAGGCTGTTGCGACAGCTACCCTGACTTGCTAAGTAACTCTTGTCTTGACACCGTGGTTGATTTTCCTGAATGTGCCTATACAAGCTACCTATCTCGTCTTGCATCATGTCTAGGATATTGATTCCTGGTTACCACGGTCAGGGAATCATAATGAATCTGACTAGGTTAAATGACTAGATTGATCAAGTAGTCCATATAGAGAGATTTTTTTCAGTTACAGGCGATCATGTTATCCCGGCCATACCTGAGGGACTTGTAGCCTGCTGACGAGTAGGGCACATTTTCAGCTCACTGTCATGTGGTACACTTCTTGAAAACATAAGTACTGAAAGTACACCAGTAATCTTGATAACTCTTGTAACTCTTGTAAATCACCTCGCCTGGATAACCTGGATAGCTGCAGGGCTTGTGACTGTGGGAACATCTCATTGCATCTTGCTAGTAACTAGGCCTGTGATAACCCTAGTTAGCTAATGATAGCAAGCCGTAGGACTTGATTGGCCGTGCATGAATGCATGCTCGTAATTAGCATGAAAATTATATTTCGTCTCTTGTTTTTCCTAATGCAAGCTATTGTTTTATTCTAACCTTGTCTTCTTGTCATTTAAGCATGTTCATTTATTTATTCTTCTATTTATTATCTGCTGGTTTTAGTTCCTTAATGAAGCCTCCCTTGTGGCATTTGCTCTTTCTGGGGTCTGACCCAACTGGTTTTGTATGACCAGATTTCGGAGTGATATCTGAGGATCTTCCTGCTTATCAGCCAGATGGTGAACACTAGGCGTAATCCTGGCAACTAGTGGATTTCTATTTGCTCTCCCACTCTATTGTAAATTATTCTTTTGAGGCGTTTAGCCGCCGAGCAAGTGTTAGCTCATGTTGAAACTTAATTTCTGTTTGCCTAAGGGTTGTAACATGATTGACAAATTCTAGGGTTGATCATGTATGACTTAACTCTTGCTAGTCTCGCATTTTGTATGACTAGCTTCATGATCATCTGAATATGTAATGTTTGGGACGCCTTACTTTGTATGTCTGATGATCTAACATCTTGTACATTTATTTGCTTGCTTGAGATTGAGACACTAGGCTTGTGATTGACCATAGAGACCGATGGATTATAGTTTAACCCTCATGCATCTAGACAGCCGTGACCGTATTGAGAGGTGGGTTGTACTTCAATGTACGTAGCTGGCTGTGTCTGTCCCCCGCTCTCCAGTATTCTGGTTCTGGGACGTGACAGTCGTCGTCGATCGAATAGAAGAATGCTGCTATTACATCAGCATCGTTTTCTTGTATCGACATATTAAGGCCAAATTGGATCGAGAATCAATTGGAGAGTCTGGACGAACCAAACTCGATAAATCGAGGCTTGTACAAAAAAATGAAGATTCACTATTTCACGTGGATTATGTTAACATTTGCTAAAAAAAAGTTAATATATTAGTAAATATTTATTTATATGAATACTCGCATGAACATATTTATCAATATATCTTTTACTTAAAATATATTGGTAAATATACGATGTGCACTCATAAATGTACTGATGTGAGTATTTACGAAAATGATATTTTGTCCGCGGTTTATAATCGTGGACGTGACCGTAGACCGACGTGACGGCCGGCCATTGGTCTCCCCTGCTATCTCTAGGTCCCACTCGGACCAGAGGATCAATGGTCGACCGTCACGTCGGTCGACGGTCATGTCTGTGATTAAAAATCGTAGACAACGTAGCAGCTCTGGAGTACTTATGTATATTCAACTAGTGACTTAGGTCTCGTTTGATACACAGTAATATAATTGTAACTCCAATATAATTAAATAATTTTTTTTTTATTTAATGGGTTATTTACACTAACTACCCCTATGTTTTTGATTTATAACACGGGGTACCCCTGATTTAAACTATTTACACTAACTACCCCTCCCTTTAGAAAACGTAGGGGTAGTTAGTGTTATCCTTGTTAGCAATTCGGCAAACGGAAAAAATTCAGGACGACAAAAGTACGAGTATAAATCGGCTCAGTGCAAATAAAATACGTTCAAAAATTCGGTCAAATGTTCGAAAAATGAAAATATTGAGGTTAGAAACTTTACATTCTTAAATATGTTGTCAAATTTGATTAATTAAACAGGTTCCTAGGATGTTTATTGTACCAAATTTGTCAATAATTTATACAGAACATGTTTAAAACTTCGCATGTTTAAAATTTATGTAATGATTTGGATCTGTCAAAAGTACGCAAGTATTATACGTTTATGAAAGATACGGAAAAATTCGCGTATAATACGAGTTTTATTCGGGTGATTGCTAACAAGGAGTGTTATAATTTTTTTATTTTTCCTTAAAGTAGGGGTACCCCGTGTAATAAACCAAAAACATAGGGGTAGTTAGTGTAAATAGTTTAAAAGTAGGAGTACCCCGTGTTATAAATCAAAAATATAAGGATAGTTAATATAAATAACCCTTATTTAATTAAATTATGATTACGATTATATTACAGTGAATCAAATGGATCAAATATCTGTAGGTGAACGTCACATGGTCTGTTATATTCCAAAAAGGGGCCGACACTAGCTAGCATCCTATTCGTTGAACTCTGGAAAAAAAAAGGAATATGGCATTGAGAATGGACTCGCATCTTCCAAAAGCATACGGTTAGATTAGATGACGAGAGCATGCAAAGAGAGAGATATATAGAGAGAGAGAGTGTGCAATCAATAAAATAATCGAATGGGCTCAATTATAAAGTTTTTTAGGTCCCCCCTCCCTCGTCGGCGAAAGAAACGAACCATACCGAGCTAAAAAGTAGTGGAAAGAGGGAGCTTTTGTTGACATAGAAGGAAATGTTTGAATTTATGGTTGGGCTTCTTCAGCAGAAAACCACATGATGGGGCCGGGGAGGCAGAAAAGAAATTAAAAAAATTAACTTTCGTCCAACTCATTAACATAAATTTAAACTTATATTTTAATTATTTTTTTTTATGTTTATTAGACTTATATAGAAATGCAACCCAGACAGATTGGATTGGATTGGATTGGATGAAATTTAAACTCAACCGGAGCCCCATCCAATAAATCACAAGCTAAGCCAAAGTCCAATCCGATCTCGAGTTCAAAACATATTAAGCCTAAAATCAAGTCCGGAATAGAAAAGTACCTAAGTTTTTCCGATTGGGTCAGATCTATCGGTTTTATCGGACTCAAATATAATATTTGAAATTATTTACAAAAAATTAATATTAAACACATAATTAAATAACAATTACACCTCGATTATTATAAAATATAAAGTGTGTGTATATATATATATATATATATATATATATATATATATATATATATATATATATATAAAGTCCAACCGAAATTCGAATCTGAGACTGAATCCGAGTATCTTCAACACTAACCCAACCCATTAAAGGGTTTAGGGTAAATGACAAAAAAATCCTTCCTAGATTGGCCATTTTCACGAAAAAAGACCCAATGCTCTTAAATTCTCCACTATTTATTTTTTGTTGGAAAAAATTCCTAAATGACAATTTTATCCCTCCCCCCTCCTTCCTCGGCTGTTGGGGGAGGGGCTGGGTGGCCGCGGCCCCACGGGGAGGGCTGCGTGGGGCCGGGACGAGGGTGTGGGAGGACAGCGGAGGGCTGACGAGTGCGGGGGAGGGCCGTGCTGGGCCGGCGAGGTTGAGGGGGGAGGCTAGCGGGGGACGGACGGGGCTGGGGGCTCGCCGCTGGCGGGAGTGCCGGCGGGGGGAGGGCAGGGGCGGTCGGTCGGGAGGAGGGCAGGGGGGCAGGCTCGGCGGGGGGAGGGCAGGAGGGGTCAGACGGGGCTGGGGGGGTCGCCGCCGCCACCGGGGGTAAGAGGGAACCCCTCCCCCCCACCTTCCTCGGCAGTTGGGAGAGGGGCTGGGTAGCTGGCGGCCCCACGGGGAGGGCTGCGTGGGGCCGAGGCGAGGACGGGGGAGGACAGCGGGAGGCTGGCGAGTGCGGGGGAGGGTCGTTCATGGCCGGCAAGGTCGGGGGGGGGGGGGGGGGGAGGCTCGCGAGGGACGGATGGGGCTGGGGACTCGCCGTCGGGGGGAGGGCCGCCGGGGGGTAGAACAGGGGGGGTCGGGCGGGGCTGGCGGGTCGCCGTCGCCACCGGGGGAAAGAGGGGGACAAGAGCATTTTTGGGAGTAAAATTTTTAATTTTGACTGGAGGGACCTTATTGAGCGGATTTGTAATATAAGGAGGGTTGAATTGCTAAAAATGACTAATAGGTCTTAATTTGCAAAAGTCGGATATCTAACGAGGAATTTTTTGTCATTTACCTAAGGGTTTATCATATCGGGCTCGGATTTAGTCCGTTCGAGTTGCACCCGTAGACTTACATTTCATTTTTTTCACGAAAAATATTCGTTTTATCCCGAAAATTATTAACTTTTATCACGAAAAATATTTTTGCGACAAAAATAGAATGTAAAAAAATTATATTATTAATCAAAAAAGTTCACATAAAATGAAGGAGATGAATGAACAAGATATTAATAAGGGGGACTAAAGTCAAAAAAAAAAAAAAAAAGAAGCCCATAAATCAAGGAGGTGAATGAACAACGAGTCGGTATTATTTTTTTTTTTTTGAAATCCCACTCACACACACAATTGGGGGGCTCGAACCTTGCCGGCCCCTCCGGGTGTCCGCTCTAATACCACTAGGCTAGAGAGCTCGGACACGAGTCGGTATTATTAACTATGGGGAGCCCATCACCCCCTCTTTAGTGGAGCAGATGCTGCATGCCAATGCCATGCCATGAGTAGGAAGTCAGAAGAACAAAAGTTGAATTGATGGATGGGTTGTCACCGTAACAGAAAGGAACCCACCGGTGGCCGACCTGTTGGAAACTGAGTGGCTTAGCCAGCTGCCATGATAACCTAACCTAACTCCGGCGGTGGGTGGTGGGTGGTGGGTGGTGGGTGGGGAGTTTTGTGGAGTGGATGTAAAGAGACATAGTCAGTTGTGTACAGCAAAGTTTTCCAATGAACCAACCCCTGGATCGTTGTGAATAGAATAAGTTATGGGACCATACCATATCTTTTAAGCTTGTTCTTTCCCTCTGGATCCATCGTTAATGGTCGGAACTCGTATATAAAAACAAAAAATAAGAAAAAGAAAACATATAGAGAAAAATTGGAAGGCCATGGAGCCATCTTAGCTCTAAGGTCTAGTTAAGAAAATTGATTCTTTGTAAATTCAATCAATTTTTTTGTGCGTGAAAAAAAAATCAAGAAATTTACAAAAGGAAGTGAACCATTATAGGACAAAAATAAATCCTTGTTTGGGTAGAAAAAATCATTTTCTTCCATATGTTTTTTCCTCTTGAGAATTAATTTTTTCCACCTATTTTCTTTGGCATCCAAATACAGAAAAGAGAATATTTTTCTTTTCCATGGAGTGATTTCGTCGTTGACTTGGCCGTTAGAGCATCAATAGTAAATAGAGCATAAAAATATATCTCGAGACATAAATTTATAATAAAAAATAAATAAGTGTAAAAGAGGTTAGATTTATATAGAATAGTAAACAAATAAAACTTGGGACTTAAATGAGATAAATGCATATAGAATATGCGTCTTTTTCCCCAAAAAAATAGTATAAATCTAGAATCTAGAAAATAGGACTCTTAAGTTTAGTCTTACTATCTAAATATGAGTTTCTACATTCTAAATATAGAAATTCTGAGGTCCATGCTATAACTCCGGCTGAGACACAACCAGCATTGGACTGTAATTGAACTTTACTACTGTACAAAAATGGGCTCCTACATTCTAAATATAGAATCTAGAAATTGGGATGAGCCTAACTATTGATCATCTTAGAATCAAAGCTTGAGGGAGGTTTGGAGTTCATAGTGTGATTTCTGTTTGGATTTAGTTAAGATCAGAATCTGAATGCCACAATCTTTTATGGTTCATATTCAGAGTTCGGTTCGAATTCTAATTTATAATTATGTCAAAATTTTGATTATTTAAATTAAAATCAGATAAACTGACCATATGATGTGACAGTCGATGTATTAATAATATTATTACGATAGTCTCATATATGATCAACACATAATCTACATTACTGGAGGAGGTTCTAATCAGTCTCTAATGTCGGGTCACACACAAGAATCCCATCCATGGAACAATTCAGTATTGGATAGTTGGATATTAGAGGGGGAGGGAGTTTTCAATTTTCTCAACATTGAAAAGAAGAGAGAAACCATTTTCGTCAATAGGAACCATATCGTCTTCGGTTGTCGACGTCAAGGAAAATCAAATATCTGTAGGCCATCGTCATAATGTAATCACATCGCGCACTTACAAAAGGAAAAAGTTGAAATCGTAGTTTGGTGGTTGCACTGGCTTCAAGCCCTTTTCACACTTTCATCGTCACTATCATACAAGTCTTTTTCTATCACAATATGGAGTCGCTTATGTAACATAAAAATAAAAAATAAAAAAACTTAACAAATTTTTATAATCGTTTGTTTGACCCGACATCAAACTGTTGTTGTTAAATTCCTAACAAAGTTAACTGAGAGTATTGAAACACAATACAATAAAATCAAGGTCAATGCCGTCACTTGACATATAGGTTGACCTATATTTTTGATTGCAGTTTAACCTCGTACAGACGCTTAAAATTTTTTCTAGAGTATAACGAGTTTAGATGAAGAGGTAAGAAGATACAATTTGTTATAGATAATTGCACTAATCAGTATGTTAGCTTTTGGTGTTGCAATTTAAGTTCGTGCAATCAAAAAATATAATCTAGTTTTTTCTAGGATGACGAAAAGGTTGCATGATGCGATTTGCTATAGGAAATTGTATTCACAGGACACTTATTGCAAGGAATGACAACTCCAAATCATGCCATTTTCATTTATCATGGTAATATCATGAGAAACATGGTTCGAAGTTTGCTATTTTCAACTATAATCGGGATAAATTTTATTTTAGTGGGCGATGATTCAATTCCCAGTGGGAACGATCTTCGGTAGAGATGCAGTGGAAAGAGAAACATGTCTCTACTCTGAAGTGTGGTGCTCCTAGGGAGGCCAGGACTGTTCGACGGTGGGAAGGGGATCTGATTTCTTGGACAGATATGTGTAAATTGAAAATGTTAGGGAGGATTATCGCTGCAATATGTTGAGCCAAAAATGATAGATGGAAGGAAAGTACCTGAAATCACGAAGAAGGACTTGTCATAGATGTAGAAATTATGGAAGAACACCATAGTTCTGTACGTTATGGGGAATCGTCCGTATTATGGACAGCTTCGTGGCTATGCTAGGCATATGTGGCGGCCGAAAGGGACCCTGCAAATATTCTCCTGCTAGAATGGGTTCTATTTCATCAAATTTGGGCTTGTCAATGTTCTTAATAGGGTCCTCGAGAATGGTCCTTGGACCCTTGATGGAAGGCTTGTTGTTATGCGACGACGGGACCCCTCGTCCAACTTAGCTCAAGGTCGACTTTCCGTGGTTACGATTTGAATACCCGCAACTATGGGTATCCCTGCCATCTCATGAAGATGACTAGTGTGATTTGCAAGCCTCTCCGTACTGACAATCATATCGTGAGGAAGGAGAGACCTTCATATGCAAGAATATTCGTAGAAATCAATGCCATGGAATGCAATGGTGGGGGAACTTGAAATAGAGTTACCTTAACGGAAAAATCTTGTTCCAAAAAGTTAAATACGAGTATATATCTCCGAGATGCACCGGTTGCAAAAGTTTTGGCCATATTAGAAGTCAGTGCTTAGAAGAACATATGTAAGAGCATCCACAGTGGGACTCTTTTCAAGTGCTATATTTGATCTTTGGCCAAATTTTGTAGCACTTGAGGAGTACAATGGACTCTTGTCCACACTTGAAAAAAAAGTAGAAAGCCAAATGACTCTCAAAATTTGAAGAGTCCACTAGTGGAGCTATAGTTACTTGGGGTCCATCATATTTACTTTTCTCCTTTTTTGTTGGAGTGTTGCCACTTGTCAATTATGAAGGAAAAATAAGGAGAAAAAAGATGGGATGTTGCCACTTGTCAAATTGGAGTATTTATTTGGAGTATACCATTGTGTACCAACATGAAGGAAATACTTCAAAATTAATTTTTGGAGTATGGTTTGAAGTAATTTGGAGTATGATTTAGAGTGTTGCCACTGTGGATGCTCTAAGGAGGTCAGTTAGACCATCTCCAATGGTGATTTTTAAATTTGAGTTCTTATCCTACTTGACATTATACTTTAAGGAGATTTTTATACTAATTGGAAGAGTTTCTACATAGAAATTGTACACATACAAAAAATACTCTCTAATGGTTCTCTATTTCTATTCTATGTGTCACATAGTAAAAGGACCAATTTAATGGTGTGGGGTCCAATAATAATTGTTATAAGAGATAGGAAAATTTTTATGAGAATTTCTATACGTAGAAACCATCCTAAAAAGTTTCTATCCTACATCATTGTCACCTATGATAGAAATGGTGATAGAAATTACCATTGAGAGAAGTTTTTTCTAAAATGAATTTCTTCCATAGAAATAGGGAAGATAGAAACCCCCATTAGAGATGGTCTTATATTGATTTCTCAGGGTTACTAGATCGTTTTCTGTTGTTTTGTTAGAGCATAAATGTATATATGAGTTTGAATTTGTAAGCCTTCGAACCAGTAGTATGTAATTTCAATTATTAGAATGTAATAATAAAGTTATCCTCTTTAGGAATATATATAAAAAAAAAAGGATGTGATGTCCGGAACCAAAATATTCAGATGTCCATATGCATCAGAATAAAGCAGCGCTATAATGCAAATTTCTTGCATGACATAATAAGAGGTTCCATTTTTTTCAACTTTGAAAAAGGAGACTGCCTTTTGTCTTGAAAGAGAAAGTTAAGTCATGGTGCCCCATCATTCCTCCTCACCATCAAGAACAACAGAAGAAGAAGAGAACCCAAAAGAAGAAGAAGAAGAAGAGAGAAAGTTCCATAGACAAACTGACAAAGGAAAAAAGAAAAAGAAAAAGAAAAAAAAATGAGAGAGGGGATTTCATTAAGGCTGCCATTACCATCTCTCTTTTTTCTGCACCAGGCCGGTTTGCTGTTTCACAATTCTTTTGGATTAGAAGTTTGCATGCACTGGTTGCCATTATATATGAAAATACCTACTCTCAACTTACTGAACCTAGCAATATAGGAACTACTTTCTTTTTTTCATTTGAAATTCTAAATAACTTTAGCACTCAGCAGAAATTTTAAACAATAAAGAAGATAATGAATGACCATTAATGGAGATCATCATGAGGTTTTTATGTTCGGAAATGATATTTTGGCCGTGGTTTGTAACCGCGGGCATGACTGCGGCCTGGCGTAGCAGCCAACCATTGACTCTCATCGTCAGATCCCATTCGGATCAGGAGACCAAGGACCGGCCACCACATCGGCCGGCGGTCACGTCTGCGGTTACAAACCGCGGATAAAGTAGCAAGATCCTTCTACGTACATGGTAGAGAAGAGACCGCTAGCTAGCTAGGAGCAAAAGGGAAAGCTGAACACAGAGTGAGCAAAGTATAGTTGAGTACCTTTTCTTTTTTTTCTTCTTCTTCTTCTTTCGTCCAGTATAATTAAGCACGGAGAATGAATATCAAGTGTTCTATGTTCTTACTGCGAATGAGCCGACTCCTCCCGGCTTTTATAGACCTCAGGCACAAACTACTGTTATTTCCCTTCAAGCTGGTCTCTACTAAACTCGTGGCGCTGTCCATTGGCTCTTATCCACACATTATATTTTTCCAGACTCTTATCATTTCATTAATTATATATACTACCATGGTGGGATGCAGGAATTTAAGACGCGATCAATCTCAAATATAAATAAATAAAGTCGAAAAATAAATACACACACAAATATGGAAAAATTATTTGGCACCCGCAGGTGCACAGTCCGTGCATCCGCGGGGCCGAGAATGCCGTCGAATCTATCCGTATATTAAATTTGACATTATTTGTGCATGCATGAAAAGAGGAGTGCATGATAACATTTTAGGAGTGACAATAACGGCAATATATTTATATATATATATATATATATATATATATATATATATATATATATATATTTTGAAGCAATGGGTACTTGTGGCGAACTCGCCTCCACTGAGGCTCGAACTCCCGACCACTTGGGCCGCATGCATTTCTCCTAACCACTAGGCTAGAGGTCATTTGCATATATATATATATATATATATATATATATATATATATATATATATATAATTTATTTATTTATATATAGGGCCGGCCCAAGTGGTCGGAGTTCGAGCCCCAGTGGAGACGAGTTCGCCACAATTATCCATTGCTTCAAAAAATAAATAATATATATATATATATATATATATATATATATATATATATATATATATATATATATATATATATATATGATGAGGGAGGTGAGGTGCCACCCTATAAAATATATATATATATATATATATATATATATATATATATATATGATGAGGGAGGTGAGGTGCCATCCTATGGAGGGTGTCTACTTGTCACCCCCCACATGCTATCATCATGCACCCATGTGCATGATGATAGCATGGGAGGGTGACAAGTAGACACCCTCCCGTGAGGTGGCACCCTACCTCCCTTATTCTCTCTCTCTCTCTCTCTCTCTCTCTCTCTCTCTCTCTCTCTATATATATATATATATATATATATATATATATATATAGGGCAGGGCCGACCCAGAGGGCTGGGTTGTCCTAGTCGGAGCTAGATTTGGTTGTCCCTTGTCATTGACTCCAAAAAAAAATATCAAAAAAAATAATGGCAAACGGGGTTGCAGCAACGTTGAATTCTCCTGGTTTGACGTCATCGTGGAGCTCGGATATCAAGTTCATCTCCTTGAGCTACTCGACGTCTTTCTAGTAGTAACTCAAAATATGGGCCTCATGTATTACTAGTTCAACTAACATAGATGAGTTGGGGTGGACCGTCGAGACTCTATTAGCAGAGATGTGGGACTTGGGGGGTTGTCCAAGTCCGACGGCTTGTCCGACTTACCCTAGAGCCGGCCGTGTGTGTGTGTGTGTGTATATATATATATATATATATATATATATATATATATATATATATATATATATATATAAGTGCTCTAGAACCAACTGGATGGTTTTGTATTATGAAACCAACCTATGTTATACATATTGGATTGTAAGTGCAAGGTTGAGATTAAATGACTTAAAAATATGGTGAGGTCTACACCTTTTAATCTTAAGTACTAAATTTCAATCCAATCAATAAAACATAGGGTGATTCTATATTACAAAATCAGTCGACTGGCTTTGGAACATTTCTGTTTATATATATAATATTGTTGTTAAAACTCCTAAAATATCATGATACACTTCTTTTGAATTTTTTGTCACTCAAGTTTCAAATATACTTCTACATTAAATTTTACATTAATTTGTGCGTGCATGGAGGAAGAAGTGCATGATAACAATTTAGAAGTGTCAATAATACTAACATATATAGTTTCATATGTCATACAAAAAACAAGATAACTTGAGTATCAGAAAAAAAAAAAAAACATTTATGGATTTTTATTTTGTCAATGGGGACTGGGGTCATCACGTGAGTATCACCAAAAATAAAATTATTTTTTTCTTTAGTGGGGTCAATTGATCCACTTATTGCTTTCTGTGTCTGCCCATGTATACTAAGTCATATTCACCTGCAAGAACCAAAAATGAAACACTACGCGTGTCAAAAAGACAAAAATTCTATGATATTATTGACAAAAAAGATTAAAATTTAAATTATAAAATAGTTTAAACATAATTTTAATATTTTTAATTAAAAATTGTAATATATATGCTTTTATAACTTTAGATATATGTTGAGATAATATATATAGTTAATTTAAATATATTAAAAAAATTTAAATTAGATAGGATTTTAGGATTGTTTTATGTGAGTGATATACATACTGTGATAGTTAGAAGGATTTAAATTTACTTTTTCCATTACCTACGGATACATATACGACTTAGACGGCTCATTTTGAGCCATTTTTATGCTTATTAAAGATATGTTCCTTATGTGTTGTTGTATGTTTTGGAGGTTGAATTGGTTTTTGGTTTCTTATCCATGTTTGGTAAATCTGGAATTCAAAATAAAGATTAGGGATGACAATGGGGCGGGTAGGAGCTGGAACCATCTCCCCATAAATAGTGTTCGAATTTTCGTCTCCAGTTGGATTTAATTTTGTATCCAACTCCGTTTCGTTAAACAATGCACTACCCATCCCATCCCGTTAACACATTGTGGCCAAATATTTTTGTTCCCGTCATCCGTCCGGTAATAAATTTTACTGGACTGTATAAGTTTAAAAAAAATAGCTTCATTCAAAAAAATATAAAGCATGGTAGTAAAACATAGGTTTCATAAAAAAAATAAAAATAAAAACAACTAAATAGATCATGAACTCATACCAATGACTTGCACATACAGGTATAGTAATCAGGTCTGAGATTTATCGGAACGAAGAGTATACCAATATCTGGTTTGAATACGGACAAAATTTAACATAACCAATTTTTTTATTAGAAAACCTTAACAAACCTCACCATAGAGCATCTCCAACGTTGTTGCCTTGTTCTAACATGTAATTCATGTTAGCTATATGCACATGTTACACATTTGTTAGCTAGAAAAAGCTCAAAACCATTAATTTTGTAACGTTTACTCTTTAATATTGTCCAGGTTCAGTGAACCACATTTTTTGTATACTTTTATTCAGCATCTATTACGTCCTTGATTCAAGCAATGGTTACAAAGTTTGAGCCTATATTATGAGACTTTCATCTCCTCTCTTGACCAACAAAAAAAATTCTAACAAAAATCTCTCCCAAATTCTTGTTTTACTGAAATTCTTTCCGTTCTTCGTATCCTCGCTCTGGACAGAGCTAAGTCAGGGTCAATCTCCCCGAGTTACGTGCGACGACGGGATACCGGAAGAGCGGAGTTTTGCCACAAGGAGCATCCGGAAATGTCTGCACATAGACCCAGATTAAATCCTAGGGTAGTGCTTCGTGCGCGACTTCCCCGGAGGCCGGTAACTTTAATTTTTGTTTATTTTGTTTGCAGATTATTAGAGGAGTAAATCAAATATTTCACTACTAAAATAATGGTATTTAGCGACGGACCAATCCGTCGCTAAATACGTATATCCCATCGCTAAATTAGTTTGTCGACGGATGACTGACGGATAATTGACGTCGATAAACATAACGTCGCTATAGAAAATACGTCGGTACTCCGTCGCTATAGCGACGAATTACCGACGGAAATACTGATGCAAATATAGCGACGTATTAGCAACGAATAGCAAACGTCGGCAACCACATCGACATTTTAGTGATGGAATACCGACATTTTCTAGTGAGCCAAAATATCAAATTTTTCAGAAGCTCATCGACAGAAATTTCCATCGCTGACTCGTCTGATACGGTTTTAGTATCAGACAGATGCACAGCGACGTATATTTCCGTCGCTAACCCGTCACTAACCTGGAAATATTTCCAAGATTCCGTTGCTAATCTGCCGCTGGTTTGTCGCTAGCCTGCAAATTTTCCAGAATAACGTCGCTAATCCGTCGCTTATTAGTCACTAAACGTTTTATTTATACCACATTAAATTGTTTCAGCTTTGCTCAAACCTGGGAATACATACATAAACTCATTCCAAAAGTCAAATATGTCCAACAGTCAATCCAAAAATCATACATAAACTCTATAACCCAAAATATGTCCAACAGTCATATATAAACTCTATAACCCCAATATATACAAAATAAACCCAAGCATCTCGAACAAACACATCCAACAATCAAATATGTTCACCAGTCAAATATAGTATATATACAAACACTTCCAACAGTCAAATGATAAAAATACGTCAAACAGTCACAATAGTACATATACACAAACTCATCGTCAAATACAACTCATCGTCAAATACAACCAAAAAATAAACAAAACTCAAACTGATGGTGTTGGAGGTGGAGGAGGTGGTGAAGGCATAACCGGCCGTCCGCATGAATATAATTGCCCTAGGACCATAGTGAGGATCTGATGTACGTCCTCGGCAGGAACGACGTCTGGAAGAGTCGACGGCACGACAAGAGACACTGTGGTCGGAGGAGGAGCCGGTGTAGTAGGCGTTGTGGTCGGAGGAGCAGTCGTTGGCGGAGGTGCTGTGGTCGAAGCAGGAGCCGGTGCAGTAGGGGCAGGCACCAGACCTGCTGTGATCAGAGCTCCACTCATCTGCCCCATATTACCCTGGAGGGCCACCAAAATCTGTGTAATCTGCCGCAAGGTGTAGGCGTCGGCAATATCGTCGGTCTGTGGAGGTGGAGGTGGAGGTGGTGGAGATAGAGGACCTCTGGAATAAACGGACGGCTGGGATGCCGACGATTCGGTACCGTATACGCTGCCCCCTTTCCCTCTACCTACGGCTTGTATCCATAAGTCGTTCCTCACAGCCGGCGACGGTGGCTGACTAGTCCCAGCTCCCCCCTCGGCAGTCCCTCCCTCACCGACTCGACTCTCTAAAGTCTCATAAGTCACTTATATTTATATAGGTGAATAGATTTTGAGTTAATATTAGTATTTTATTTTCGATGTAAGTATTGTTATTGTTACGTTCTTATACGTCTCTTAAACTATTCTTTGATTTATAATGCTACTTAGGGTTATGATTAGGAGTTAATATTCATATTAGAGTTCAGACTAACTATTTTGCTAAACTAAATATAGTTAAATACGTAAAGACGAAGAAAAATTGTAATTAGATGTAGGACTCAAAAAATTTATATAGGCTTTGGTCGCCCGATCATCTACGAGCTTCCCATCCTTCTTTCGCTTATGGGTACGCTCGAAAACTTTAGGAAAGTCAACGACGTTCGGATCTCCGCCTGCCTTGGCGACCTTCTCGTACTGTAACAATTAAACATCAATTTATAACTAAATAGTAAACTTAAACAATTGAAGAAATAACAAATAAGAATACTCACCAGCCGTCGATAATCCTCTGTAATTGGGATGGATCCACCCGTGTGGTGACCACCCTTAGCACGGGCAGCCTTTGCCTTCTCACACTTGGCCTTATGGGCTGGAGTGTACATCTTCTTCTTCATCTCCTCCCAGAATTCCTTCTTCAAACTCTCCTGCGTCGATCACTACTTAGTGTAAATAATGCCTTCTAGTCGTTGACCATATCCCTCAACCTCTTGCTGGCGACGGACTTGTAGCACTTTCGGATCGCCTGATCTCTATGAGCCGGCCACCAGTACAACTTCTACAAATAATGACAAATAAAAACAAATAAGCAAATATTTAAGAAATGTTGTAAACAAAGACGATATTATTTAGACATACCTCAAGCATCTCGAGCCAAATGAATCGTCTATCAACTGGGATGTCCCCGAAGTTCAGATAGGGACCATGGAATTGTCGACGCATCAACTCCCCTAAATCTCTACCGGCCTGGACCGGAAAGAACCTTGAATAAACAAAACAATGTACGATTAGATAATAAATAGAGTATGAATAAATGTGTCTACCAATACTAGTATACTTACGTCGTTACATCGGCCCACAGCTCGGTACGAGTGATATTGGCTAGCCGCTCTGGCAAGGTAGGAGGGTCTGCAAATCCTGATCGACGTATATACACTCCACGATTGACCAAAAGGCCATGATATGGGTTCCTAGTAGTAGGAGCGACAGGTGTAGTCTCCGGCGTAGAAGACGGGGCACCAGTACCGGTTGGAGTAGATGCTGAAGGAATATCAGGACTAGCTCCACCGACTGAAGAACGAGTGAACGGCGGAGATAAGCCATCATCCTCATCAACCAAATCGTCTTCGCTAACTCCTCTGCGATCTGCAGCTGGAGTACTAGGAGGAGCAGGAGTAGGAGGTCGACGGGTCGACCCAGATCCTCGAAGTCGACGTGGAATGCCTCGTCCCGCCATATATAAATCTGAAAGAAATAAAAAAAATGATGTGATGATACAAATAATCAATGCAAATCTAATAGAAATTAAATAAAGGTGTGTTGTTACAAATAATCAATGTAAATCTAATAGGTAATATGTACTAATCTTCTTCATCTTCTTCATAATCCGAATCTTCTTCATCTTCATCTTCTTCATTTTTACTATTACTTCCACTTTCACCTTCATCTTCAAATTCTTCCTCCTCATCCGATACGTCCATTTCAGATTCCCTATCTACATGAGGTAAGTCTCTATGTCAAGCTCTTCGTCAACTATATCATCCTCTACAGTAACGTCAACCTCCATGTAATCAATGCCGGCTAAACATGTATATGTTTGTTGAGGCATGACTATCTTATCCTCCTGGTATGCTTGATCTCCAATATTATATGTATTTCTTGTTTTAGTTTTGCATACAGTCCACCAATCATGAGTCGTGCGTCGTCGACTAGGATAATTCGTGTAGTACACTTGGATCGTTTGACTAGCCAACATAAACGGTTCGAAACCTATATATCTTTTTTTGTGTTTTATATCAATAAATCCAAGCTGTTTGTCAATTCTCCATCCATGCTTGGGTGTTGTGTCGAACCAATCACATTTGAACAACATAATTTGGGTATCAAAAGAGTAATCCAACTCTACAATATCTCTTAGAACACCGTAATAATCAAATTCTGGATCGGCGTCGTAGACTGAACCCCTTACACAAACTCCAGAATTCTTTGTGGAATTAGCCTCCTCATCGACAAATGAGTGATTGATAGGCTTATCAGTGGTTCTAAATTTGAAGCCATTGATGGTATATCCATCCCAACATTTTGCCCTCTTGCTTGGTCCGATAGCTAGTGCTCGAAGTCTTTCGTCGGTCAATTGTGTGCCAGGACGAAAAACCTAAAACATCATGTATCATAACGTCATTAGGACAAAAGCCCTTTCGTCGGTCAATTGAATTTAGAATAGTTAAATGATACTAATCCTTACATAGTTATGGAACCACGACGGAAATTTTCTGTCAACCTCTCTACTAAGATCATCATCATCAATGTTAGGTCTCTCCATTTTTATCTCAGCTCTAAAAATACTATGATAAAAACAAAAAAGTTAGTGAAATTTTTACAAGTATATTGCAAAATTGGAGTATAACATAGCAAAATTATGTCTCTTACTTTTCTATATCTTCCATCTCCTCTATACCACTATTTCGGGAGATATACCGATGAGCGGCTTCAAACTCATCGTCCTCCATCCACCGTAACTTAGAAGCACTTTTAGGCTTGCCACCAACATTGAAGATATTGCGGATTCCACGATTCAGTTCATCGACCTCACCTTCATCATTTCTTGGTGCTCTGTTTCAGTTTGTTCTGACATGTGTATCAAAGTAGATTGAGCAGAAGTTTGGGACCTCCTTAATAATATATGTTTCGCATATCGAAGCTTCTACATGGGCCTTATTGCCCACCTTCTTCTTCAGGTGATGTAGATATCTATAAATAATATATTCAATATTAGATCTGTTTGAATAAAATAATTATTAGTACTAGATAATTAAATAATTTATACCTCTTAAACGGATACATCCAACGATAATGGACGGGAGCACCGATACGTGCTTTATATGCAAGATGAATCGACAAATATTCCATACTATCAAAAAAGCCGGAAGGAAATACCTTTTCTAACTTGCACAATGTCAATACAATCTTCTCCTCAAGTTCAAACATATGTTGCACCGTCAACTTACTTGAACACAAGTCTCTAAAGAATATAGATAACTCGGCCAGCGGACCTCATACTTGAGAAGGCAACATCTCTCTCAGAGCGATAGGAAGTAAACGCTCCATGAACACATGGCAATCATGACTCTTCATCCCTATCAGCTTGCGTTCGTTGAGATCGATACATCTTGCCAGATTCGACACCTAACCGTCAGAGAATCTCAAGTTTCTAATCCAATTGCATATTATCAATTTATCATGCCTACTCAGTGTAAATGGTGCTGAGGGCTTGACCCAGTTACCATTGGATCTTCGTGTTAGATGCAACTCTGGACACCTGCAAATAATTTTCAAGTCCTTTCTTGCTTTAGGATTGTCTTTCATTTTTCCCTTGATATCTATCACCGTATTGAAGATGTTGTCGAATACATTTTTCTCAATATGCATGACATCAAGATTGTGTCTTATGAGATTGTTCTTCCAATAAGATAAGTCCCAAAAGATACTCCGCTTCGTCCAATTATGGTTATGTCCGAATCCTTCTAGGTGATGGCCCAAACTCGGATCTTCTTTTATAGTCGACAAATCCTCTACCTTCGCCCAAACGATATCTTCAGTCAATCTCAACGGGAGAGGAGTTAGTTCTTGTTTACCAGCTCTAAAGGCGTCCATGTTCTTCTCCATGGATGCGACATATGAAGGAACTGACGATGGCAATAAAAAAAAGCTTTTCCTCCATTCTGAAAGCAAAATGACTTACTCTTTTTCATACATATCAGGCAAGACATAATACCATGAGTACTCCACCCATATAATATTTCGTATGCTGGAAAATCATTAATGGTCCACATCAACATCGCTCTCATCTAAAATTTTTGCTCCATCGATATATCATACGTCTGAACGTCGAACTGCCACAATTATTTCAACTCGTCCACCAATGGCAGCAAGTAGATATCGATGTTCTTCTTTAGATTTTTTGGACCAGGTATGATAAGTGTCAAGAACATATAAGGAGTCTTCATGCACATCCACGGTGGTAGATTGTAAAGGGTCAAAATCACTGGCCAACAAGAGTACTGAGCCTCCGACTGTCCGAAAGGAGTGAATCCATTTGTCACGACCCGCACTCACTTTTCGGATACAAGTCGTGTCCAAGTCCAGCCTACGCCACAGTATCAGCGGTAGAATGCTGTCTAATAAACACAAGTCACTGAATCTATAATCATGGGAAAAATCTATATCTTATCCACAGAAAAATCAAGACATAACCAAGATCAATGAATATCCATGAAACTAAGCAATAATGAATATAAACTGAATGTATCCAAGAATCAATATTACGTCCGGTAGACACAAATCCACTATCAATAGACAGAAATTGAGAAGATACAAGAAATAACTAACTGAGTACCAACTGCTAATCAAGACGACCTCAAATGCAAGCACTGCGATCTGATGCTGACTCAAACTCCCTCGCCTTCTCCTGACTCAAACTTGGCTAAACCTGAAGAGATCATCAGGTTCTCAGAGGACTAGCAAGATACATAAAAACGAGCCTTTCTAACAGTTTATCATGTATGGAGAAAATCCAGAATAAACAAGTAAAACTAAGCAATGAATAAAATACGAATCCAGAATAAACAAATAAAACTAAGCAATGAATAAAATACGAATCTGTACACTGACTACACATAAATGAACTGCTGAATGAGAACGAGAGTACTTATGTAAAGATGTCAACGGATAACCAAATCAAATACTCAAACCCTTGTCCCTAGTGTGGACTCGCAGGTTTGAACAACTACTAACCCTCGTCCCTAGTGTGGACTCGCAGGTTAGCTTCAGAAATCACCCTCGTCCCTAGTGTGGACTCGCAGGTACGGACAGATATCTACTAACCCTCGCCCATAATGTGGACTCACAGGTTAGCTTCAGAAATCACCCTCGCCTCTAGTGTGGACTCGCAGGTGTGGACCAATAACTACTAACCCTCGCCCCTAATGTGGACTCGTAGGTTAGCTTTAAGATTTCAAGGCAAGGAGGTATAGCAGTTCAATTTATGACTTTTTGACCCATGACACGACTCAATCAAGACTCAAGTGAACACGTCCAATAAGACTCAAGGCTAGATGTGAACATGGCCTATATAGCAACCATATAAATATACAAGCATGATATGAAAAGTACATGTCAACAATAATGAGAAAAACTGAATAATGAAAGACAGTGCATGTAAATAAATCTGTATAGAAAGGCAAGGTATACTTGTCTGTGGTCCGATGTTGCTGGCACTGTCAGGTGGTAAATCGAGTTGTCGAACCTTTTTTGTGAATTTCCATGTCAATAAGTGTTTCAAAAGAATAAAGTTACTTATCTACTGGGTCTTATTATGATGAAGGCTTCTAGAGCAACACTAACTCTTCCTACAATCTAATTAGGTTTATTCAACTCAGTCCCTTATCACTTAGTTGGTAAATAGGACTTATCTCTATTTTATCATAGGTCTAGATGGTATCTTAGGGTACACCTACCCATGTAAGCCCTTGATTCCTCTTGACACTACTTATTCTTGATATCTCTATGATCCTCCTCTTGTAGGATATCCTAACCCTTTTCTTAGAACACCTTAATGAGATACCCCTACTCATAATGGACTCACTTACTGCCAGTTACACTACTGATTTACCATACCTGTGTTGTATCCACTGTTTGTATAGTCTTTCCAGGTTAATTTGCAGTCCAGTACCCCCCTTATTGTTGCTGTTCTCTACTGTTACTCCTAAGCATGTAAACACAGCCTAGATACTCTCCTCGATAGGCTTGTACCTGTACCCTGTTATCTGTATGAATCAGGGTCTATATCACTGGCAGTTGGCACCCCTGTGTGCAGATACCACAGGTACTCAAGGTTCCCACTCTTTTTCACTGCTATGTACTGCTAGTAGGTGAGTGCACTAAAATGTGTAGATGACTGAACCTATACAAGCAGTGAATTTATCAATTGGTCAGAACAAGGGTCTAAAGGGAACTGAACTAAGTTCAGTAGCTGACAATTTGAGTGACACTTTAGTCGAGCAATGGACAAGACAATGTACCCAAGTGACTGCATAAATGGCCTAAGGGGTTGCAGCAATATGCAGGACATGTGATGTTCTGATACGTGAAGGTGTTTATCTCAATGCAGGATATAGACAGTGTATTTAATGAAAGTGTTGACACAAAGTCACAGTCAACCAAATATTGACTACATTGACTAAATAATATTTGTATTAATTCAATACGACACACGACGACTGCATTCAGTTCAAGACAGATGACAGCTCAGTCTCCGGCTCTCAGTGTGTTCTGGAGTCTGTATTTTATTTCATTGAGTCTAGACTTGTGTACTCTGAGTCATGCTGAGCTCTTAGAACTTAGTCTATAACCTACCCAAAATCCCAAGCTCCACTGAACCAAAAACTGCCCACTGGTCCCCTTAGAACCACTCTGTGCTCTGGAGACAGAGTTCGGGCCGAACTCTGCCTCCACACAGAGTTCGGGCCGAACTCTGTCCCCTAGAAATCAGGAACCCTAATTTTAGGGATAGCTGGTTGCTAGTTGTCCAACGGCCAAATTTTTGAATTTTCCTACCCGAATTCTGGCCGAATTCTGCCTATAAAAACACTATAAATAGGGCATGAATTCTCTCATTTCAATCCATCCAATCTTCTCTTCTATTCTCTCTTATAAGCTCAATAAGCCATACCCTTCCCATCTACTAGCCACAAGCCTCCTAAGTCTCGAGTGCTCAGCATCTCTCAGTTAGGATTCTTGTGCAAGAGTCGAAGAAGTCGCTTGGACAATTCCAAGCAAATCGCCACTGCGATCCTCTGTTAGAAGTTGACGTGCTCTTCTGAAGAAAAGGCACGGGTTGTAAACTACTATTTCATAAATAGTGGATTTAATCCTGAGCTAGAGTTCTCAGGCCTGGACTAGTCCTCCACGAGGGAAACCAGGTTAAAATCGCTGTGTTTGCGTATGCTCTTCTGCTCTTCATTTATTTTCCGTACTTTACTCTGATTATTTATTATCGGTGAAAGAGTTATTTTTAATTGGCTATTTTTCTATATAAACTCTATTCACCCCCCTCTAGAGTTGCCAAACTGTTCTTCAATTGGTATCAAAGCTCTGTTCTTTTTATAAGGACTAACATCCTAAGAGCTGATCCATGGCAACCACACAATCCTTGATTTCCAATCATGGTGAAGGTCAGTCCACTCATAGGCCTCCCCTATTTGATGGGACTAACTACACATATTGGAAAACAAGGATGAGCTTCTATCTTAAGTCTCTAGACTTTGACTTGTGAACTGTCGTCACTGACGGTTACAAAAAGCCCGCCAGAATAGTTGTCGATGGTGACCTCATTGAGAAACCACACGACAAATATTCTGTCGAGGAGAAGAAACAGGCAAGTCTAGATGCTAGGGCTATTAATGCTTTATTTTGTGCTATAGACAGGAATGAGTTCAACAGGGTCTCTACATGCACCACTGCTCATGAAGTATGGAGACTTCTAGAAGTGACGCATGAAGGAACCACACAGGTCAAGGAATCCAAAATAAGCCGTCTCACTCAAGAATACGAAGCTTTCAAGATGAAGCCAAGTGAGACGATCACTCAAATGTTCACAAGATTCCTCGACATCATCAATCCTCTATCCTCGCTTGGAAAGCAGTACTCAAACCACGAGAAGATTCGTAAGCTACTCAGAGGGCTACCAAAGATTTGGAACCCTAAAGTGACAGCCATCATAGAAGGAAACGATCTCACAACAATGTCAATGGAGACCTTGATGGGTAAGCTTATGACTCACGAGCTTGACCTCAAGGACTTCGAAGAGCCTGCTCCGAAGACCAGGGAGATCGCACTCAAAGCTCATCAATGAAGAGCTAATCATGATGAGACCGAAGAAGATAACTCGGATGATGAAGACCAAGCTCTCATGGTTCGCAACTTCAGGAAATTCCTTCGCTTCAATCGAAGGAAGAAGGAATCTCAAGAAGACGATAAAGAGGAACCAACTTGTTACGGTTGCAAGAAAACTGGACATGTCCGAAAAGACTGCCCATTCCTGAAGAAGAGCAACCGCTATGAGAAGCCATACAAAAAGAACTCATCAAAGAAATATGCCAACACAGGCATCTGGCATGAAAGTGAAGCGAGTGACTCTGAGGAAGAAAAGGACTCTCCTCAAGATACAGCAAATGTGTGCCTGATGGCAACTTCCAACAAGGTATCTAACGAAACTCTGGATGACTTCTCTTTTGATGAACTTGGCGATGCTTTCACTGATTTACTCGATGATCATAAAAAGGTCATCGGTAAATATAAACATGCCAAGGACAAAACCAAAAGTCTAGAAGATGAGATACAAAGAATTTCTTTACTTCTTGATAATGTTAGAAACACGTCACCCACTAATGACACTGATGAAGTATCCAAGCTTAAATTAAGCTTGCATGATGCTGAAACACGTATTGAGCAACAAACTCAAGAAATCACTACACTCAACATGTTACTTGCTGAAGAAAAGAGTAGACACAAGATTTCCATGACTAAGATATATGGCTTAAATATTAAGGTTGATGAACTGCAAGCTGTTTCTAAAAGATTAGAAACCAAATTGGGTAAACAGGTTGTTCAACCTCAAACCCAATCACATGGGCACAATACCACTCATGCTAGTCAATCACGTCATTCTCATGCAGCACATAACCATGCATTTATATACACAAACTTTCACAAACCACGTGCACGTAAGAACAATTCTCACTCAGTACACAATCAACATCACTCCACACATAAAAATCATCATGCCATGCCATATAGACAAAATCATCATGCAATGCCATATAGACAAGGTCCTCATATACCATATAGACAAAATCATCATGCCATGCCATCTAGACAATATCAGCATATCACACATCATAGACAATACCATCATTCTATGCCTCATAGACACCATCACCATGCCACTTATTCCATGCATAATCATCTTCACCATGCTAACTCTTTACATCATGTCCATCCTCATCCTGTTGCTTATAGATATTATTCTCATGCTCCTAGTATAAATAAGAATGCTATCTGTACTTATTGTGGATTACATGGACACATCTCACCACAGTGCAGAGTTAGAAGACTTGTAGATAAAAGGATATATGCTTGGTTCCCAAAGACTAACTTTTCAGGACCCTCAAGAACTCGGGTACCAAAGGTCACATCTACTCTTGATGTAGGTGGACCTTCCCTTCTCAACTGAAAGTAAGTGGATTCTCGATAGTGGATGCTCGCGACATATGACAGGAGACGCAAATCTTTTTGCATCACTATCGATGAAGAGAGAAGGATACGTATCCTTCGGTAACAATCTCAAAGGGCACATTATAGGTAATGGTATCATTGGTCATCCTCCTTCTCCTGTAATAAAGGATGTCTGCCTAGTGACCGAGTTAAAGCATAACCTGCACAGCATTAGTCATCTTGCTGATCATGGATATGATATTAACTTTGGACAAAACAGTTGCTACATCTATGATAGGTCAACAGGAGACATTGCTTTTGAAGGGAAAAGAGAGGACAACATCTATATTTTATATCTTTCTATAAATACTAACAATGCAGGTAGATGTCTATATGCCCACAAAGACGAACGACTACTTTGGCACCAGCGTCTTGGTCATGCCAACATGGATGCTATATCCAGGCTTTCTACCAAGAAGCTAGTGAGAGGATTACCTGACATCACGTTCAAAAAGGATACGGTATGTGCCGAATGTGAACTAAACAAGGCAACTAAATCCTCATTTCATTCTATCAACTCTGTAAGTACTACTAGACCCTTGTAACTACTTCATATGGATTTATTTGGTCCTAGTAGAATAGCTAGCCTTGGAGGCAAACTTTATGCATTTGTTATTGTTGATGATTTTTCGAGATTTACATGGGTTTTCTTTCTCGCTAATAAGAGCGATGCTATTTCTACTTTCAAAATTTTTGTAAAGAAAGTTCAAAACGAAAAAGGCTACATGATTACTCGAATCCGAAGTGATCATGGAGGCGAATTCGTAAATTACGATTTTGAAAGTTTTTGTAATGCAAATGGTTTTGATCATGAATTCTCTTGTACTAGAACTCCTCAACAAAATGGTGTTGTGGAGCGGAAGAATAGGACTCTTGGCGATATGGCTAGAGTCATGTTGAATAAATTTTCTCTTCCGAAATATTTTTGGGCAGAGGCTGTAAGTACAGCATGCCATATTTTAAATAGGGTACTTATTCGTCCCATTACGAAGAAAACACCCTATGAGTTTTGGTTTGGGAGAACCCCAAATGTTTCTTATTTTAAAGTTTTTGGTTGTAGATGTTTTATCCTTAACACCAAAGACAACTTAGGCAAATTTGATGCCAAAGCTGACGATGGTATCTTTCTTGGTTATGCCGCCAAGAGTAAGGGATATAAAGTTTTCAATAAACGCTCACTTATTGTGGAAGAGTCAACAAATGTGACTTTTGATGAAGACAACAGTGCAGCAAGTACTCTTGATGATGACGTTGAGCCATCAACTTCTACTCCAATGAATACTTCAACCGAAACTAATTCTCTGGAGGGTTTGCCTAAGAAATTCTCTTTCAAACCTTCTCATCCAGAAAATTTAGTTATAGGAGAAGTTTCACGTGGAGTAACTACTAGATCATCACTAAGAGACTCCGTTGCTAGCACTGCCTTCATTTCACAAGTAGAGCCTAAAAATATTTCTGAAGCTTTTAATGATGAATTTTGAATTTCTGCTATGCAAGAAGAACTCAACTAATTCGAAAGAAGCCAAGTATGGGAACTCGTTCCTAGACCGGTTAATCACTCGATAATTGGTACTAAATGGGTTTTTAGAAACAAAGTAAATGAAGATGGTTCAGTCACACGTAACAAAGCTCGTCTAGTAGCTCAAGGATACAACCAAGAGGAAGGTATCGACTACGATGAGACGTATGCTCCTGTTGCTAGACTAGAATCCATTCGGATGCTTTGTGCTTTTGCTAATTTTCAAAACTTTAAATTATTTCAAATGGATGTGAAAAGTGCTTTCCTGAATGGTTTTATTAAGGAGGAAGTTTATGTGAAACAACCTCCTGGCTTTGAAAATCACAAATTTCCCGACCACGTGTTCAAGCTAAAGAAAGCACTTTATGGCCTCAAACAAGCCCCCAGAGCTTGGTATGAAAGGCTAAGTAGCTTCTTACTTGAGAAAGGTTTTTCAAAAGGGAAAATTGACACTACACTGTTTATAAAATCTTTCAAAGACACTATTTTATTAATTCAGATTTATGTTGATGATATTATTTTTGGGTCTACTGATGAAACTCTTTGTCAAGAATTTGCCAAGTGTATGCAGACGGAATTTGAGATGAGCATGATGGAAGAGCTCAACTACTTTCTTGGTCTGCAAGTAAAACAACTGGCTAATGGAACTTTCATCTGTCAATCGAAGTATACCAAGGACATGCTGAAGAAGTTCGATCTTGACAACATCAAACCAATCAGCACCCCAATGGCTACCTCAACCAAACTCGAACCAGATGAGAGCGGCAAACCCGTTGATCAACGTAAGTATCGAGGTATGATAGGCAGCTTACTTTATTTAACTGCTAGTCGCCCCGATATTATGTTTAGTGTTTGCCTATGTGCTAGATATCAAGCAAATCCTAAGGAATCTCACATGACCGCGGTTAAGCGTATCTTTCGATACCTTAAGGGTACGGTTACAGTGGGCCTATGGTATCCCAAGTCAACATCATTTGACCTCATCGGTTACTCTGATGCTGACTTTGCTGGATGCATGGTCGACCGTAAAAGTACTAGCGACACGTGTCATTTATTAGGAAAGGCTTTAGTCTCATGGTTTAGCAAGAAGCAGAACTCTGTCGCACTATCCACAACAGAAGCTGAATACATAGCAGCTGGGTGTTGTTGTGCACAAATTCTGTGGATGAAGCAAACCCTTGAAGACTATAAATTATCTTTCATGCATATTCCTATATTCTGTGACAATACTAGTGCCATCAATTTGACTAAGAACCCTGTCTGCCACTCACGCACTAAACACATTGAGATCAGACACCACTTTTTGCGTGATCATCAGCAAAATGGCACGATTAACTTAGAATTTATTGACACTGATCATCAGCTAGCAGATTTCTTTACTAAGCCATTATCCGAAGAGCGCTTCAATTTTCTTTGTCGTGAACTCGGAATTTTGGATGAAGCAGTTATAAGTTGAGACTTACTTGCGTAAATATCGAATATATTTTGATTCTTTTATGACGAATTTATTATGGGTACAAGTCGAAAGGGTCCTTCTGACAAAAAGGCGTAAAAGCCTAAGCGACACGATGCACTAGTCCTCAGGACTACCGCTAGCTGGGGTCCGGCCCCTGCAGCTAACCCATGGCAAATTTGAAATACTGAATTACAATATATTTCCTTGTTTATTATATGGTTTGTTCCGATTTATTATTGCCTAATTGATTTTTCCTAAAGTTCATTATGACCTTTGTGTACCTCTCTATGTACTTCATTGTTTTCATCAATCTTTTATCCTCAAAATCTCTTTTGTTCAACACTTAATCAATTTTTCTATCTTTTCAGCCTGCCTTTAGTTCTGGACCACTGATCCAGAACTCGGGCCGAACTCTGCCCCTAACAGAGTTCGGGCCGAGTTCGGTCCCTAAGTTCCAGCGTCGGGATCTGGGTCTGCCGTTGGATCAATTTAGATCCTATGGCCCATATGTCATCCGACCAAAGACAAACCCCTATTTTATTTCGGGATTCCCTCTCTCTCATTCACCTTTGCCTCCTTCCTCACCTCTCCAAACTCTTTTCTCAAAACCCTAACCCTAGTTTTTGATCTAGAAGGCTCCATTACTTCTCAAAATCAAGGAAAAAGGGTTTCTCATCATTCTCTTCCACTGTTTGTTGTTATTTTCAGGTATATCTCCTTCTTTCTCTCCATTTCAAGTTCTCTAATTTCTTGCAAATGGCTCCACGCTTGCCCAATCGTGGGAAGAGAATCCGAACCGAAGGTGCCTCCTCTTCGAATCCTCCTCCTTCCGTTGAGCAAGTAGGTGAACAACAACCCCTTCATCCGTTGTTCAACCCGCCTAATCCCCAAGACCCTAATACATATGACGAACGATTATTTGTGTCGCTAGACGCGTCTGATGCATGGTTTCGCGACTTTCGTACTCGTCCGGTGTTCGGGGGACATCCGATAAATTTTACAATCTTTGCTCAATTTGAATCTCTGTTTCGTGATCTATGTTTGGATGCTTTAGTTGCTTCAAATTTTGTCATCTACCGTAGTGCAATCCAAATGTTTTATTGCAATTTAACTTTCGATGCAACCCACATCTATTCCCGGGTTGCCGGTATTGACATAGTCTTCAATGATTCTGAGTTGGGGGATTTTCTTGATCTTGTTAATCTTGATGCTTGGGATAAACTTGTGGAAGCACGTCAATTTTAATTTGTTGGCGATACTTCTCTTGAAGGATTCAAGGAGGAATTATGTGCTCCTAACATAAGTCCTCGCAAACTTATGGCCAAGCATCTCAACCCCTACTTCTATGAGCTTCATCGAATGATTTTTAACACCATCTTACCCAAGGCTGGTTCAACTGATGAAGTTACCTACTTTGAGATCTCTGCTTTATATCACCTTCATTATCGTATCCCCTTCAATCTTCCTAGGACAATGATGGATTGGATGATAAATTGTAGGAAGAAACCAAGAGCCTTGGTTTATCCTTTATACCTTCCTATGGTTTTTCGTGCATTCATCATTCCTATTCATGACTGTCAGTTCTTGCCTGCTCCTGCTTTTCTGTCCAAAGTACGACGTACTCAGGCAGTCGTCGCCTCTCCTGAGGCCTCTGAGCATTCTGATGATGCGGAGCCTGACTCTCCTCCAATCGGTCAGGATGCACCTCCTCCACATGCCACTCTTGAGTCTATTCAGACTTTTCTCCGGGATTGTTTTACTCTTGAGGACGATCGCTGGACACAGCTGGACTATCGTACTACTCTACAGATGAGTGCTCTCGGCAACTCTCTGCATGATATACGATATTCCCTGTCTCAGCATCTGCACATTCCCATGGAGAGGGATCCAGCGCGCGCGGGTCATCGCATTGATGATCCGTGGGTTATGCGTTACATGGATCCGGATGATGCTTTTGTGGACCCTCGTCGCTCCTTCCCTGGTCCTTCAGATGTTCCAGGACCTTCTCGTGCTCCGTGATGGAGATTGGCTACTACTTGCTGCTGCTGCTGATGATGACATTAGTTGATGCATTTTCATTTCTAGTTAGTTTCAGTTTTATGTACTTGGATGTTTTTAAACTCTGGTTATGTGTTTGACATTTGGTTATAACACTTTATGCTAGTACTTCTTTTGATTATTTCTATACTGTTTCTTCTCTGCTTGGTGTGGTTGTATTACTATAATTATCTTCTGCAGTTTCTCTATTATTCATTCATCTGCAGTCTATATTGCTAACTGCCAAAAGGGGGAGAACTATGTATATTCTGGCTGGATATATATGTCTAGATATATTCTCTTGGTATTGGTATCATATCATATCTTTTGGTATATCTGTGCTTGTTTGTGCTTTTTGGGAGATATTATACAGGTTTCATGTACTATTTCCGGGGGAGCTATTGCTTTTAGCCCAGCACCGTTCACTGATTACGGGGGAGCTATTACATTCTAGCTCGACATCGAGTATGGGGGAGCTATGTTGCTATAATCAACTGTGTCCAGGTATGAATGTTGAATATACATATATTATTTTGTCAATTATCAATATGGGGGAGATTGTTGACACAAAGTCACAGTCAACCAAATATTGACTACATTGACTAAATAATATTTGTATTAATTCAATACGACACACGACGACTGCATTCAGTTCAAGACAGATGACAGCTCAGTCTCCGGCTCTCAGTGTGTTCTGGAGTCTGTATTTTATAATTTCATTGAGTCTAGACTTGTGTACTCTGAGTCATGCTGAGCTCTTGGAACTTAGTCTATAACCTACCCAAAATCCCAAGCTCCACTGAACCAAAAATTGCCCACTGGTCCCCTTAGAACCACTCTGTGCTCTGGAGATAGAGTTCGGGCCGAACTCTGTCTCCACACAGAGTTCGGGCCGAACTCTGTCCCCTAGAAATCAGGAACCCTAATTTTAGGGATAGCTGGTTGCTAGTTGTCCAACGGCCAAATTTTTGAATTTTCCTACCCGAATTCTGGCCGAATTCTGCCTATAAAAACACTATAAATAGGGCATGAATTCTCTCATTTCAATCCATCCAATCTTCTCTTCTATTCTCTCTTATAAGCTCAATAAGCCATACCCTTCCCATCTACTAGCCATAAGCCTCCTAAGTCTCGAGTGCTCAGCATCTCTCAGTTAGGATTCTTGTGCAAGAGTCGAAGAAGTCGCTTGGACAATTCCAAGCAAATCGCCACTGCGATCCTCTGTTAGAAGTTGACGTGCTCTTCTGAAGAAAAGGCACGGGTTGTAAACTACTATTTCACAAATAGTGGATTTAATCCTGAGCTAGAGTTCTCAGGCCTGGACTAGTCCTCCACGAGGGAAACCAGGTTAAAATCGCTGTGTTTGCGTATGCTCTTCTGCTCTTCATTTATTTTCCGCACTTTACTCTGATTATTTATTATCGGTGAAAGAGTTATTTTTAATTGGCTATTTTTCTATATAAACTCTATTCACCCCCCTCTAGAGTTGCCAAAATGTTCTTCAGAAAGATGAGTGCAGTGAACTAGTTTGATGAATAATAAAGGCAGTAAACATTCTCATGCTCTGATACATGAGTATTTGGAGTGTTCAGAACCCAGTTGGGTCTGAGACTCTATCTGGACTCAAGTGCAATGTATGTATGCATGGAAGATGAAGGGTTCAAGACAAGGTAATGCAAAGCTATAGGAATGCCTAATTGGGAAGGCAAGAAAGGCAATATGTAGGATTTGAAATTTGATGATATGCAATCACATGAAATAATTAGTGCAGGACAAAATTGCAGTGAATCCCTTGGCTTGGTCGGCCAGGGAATGGCTTAATCAAGGGAAAATGAAATGCAGTAAAATTTTCCTAAGTGTGTGCAGAAAAATATGGGTGATGCAGTGAGCATTTGCAGGTAAACAGGGCAAGTGCCCAGGTATGCAATATAGAATAGGATGTATGGTGGTCACAGAACATGTGACAAGGGAATGTAATGAAATATAGGAATTTGCTAAGTGTGCAGCATGTCTAAATGAGTGTCTCGTATGAGGTTGCAGGACAATTGAATGATTTGAACTATTCTCTAAAAGTTCCACTCTGGTTTTCTTATATAGCATCCCTATCTTATGCTTGTATCAGGTATATGTCTGATACTCTAATTTCCAGAGTACAAGTTATCCCAATCATGAAGAAGAAGCACTGATACGGGCTTGACCATATTTAAAGCCTGATACTTGGAAACATGATGTTACAATAAGTTGATTTGCATGCAAAATATGTCAACAAACATCCACAAAGGATGATCCACTTAAACAAAACCATGGTCAACTGTCAGCAGGGTTTAGGCATTAGTTTGATACAAATCTAGAAGGCATCTTTCATATTGAAATATGGACGTGTAACATCAGTTTGATTTTATAACTGCCCTTAAGTGTCATTCACATATATATTGTGTGCATGCATCAGTTGTCCACGATCTTGAACTTGAAAGATTTTGGTGTGTTCAATAAGAATAAGGCGGTTAACAGTGAATCACTAAATAGGGTATGGTTTCAGATATCCGTGTGTCGACTGATACTTCAAGGCAACATAACAAGGATTTGTAACTAATATGCCTAATAGTAACAGATGCTTGCAGCCTATTGCTAATATTACAATGGTAGGAAAATCCTTCTCTCGTGGCACACAAACTCATGGTGACCTGAACACGCAAACTGGCATATGGGTTTAATCCTCTTTCTATACATTAACAACTTAATGAAGCAATCAATAAGGATTCTTATTCTACTTCCTAGGCATCTAATCAAACACTATCCCATCCCCATCCTAAGTTCTGTCAACAACAGGAATTCGAGTGTTCGAAGGGTTACATGTCGAGTTCGAGGCTGGACTGCTCCTCCTTCTCCTCAGCTATTCCTGCAACCGGGAAATTGGTTTCTAGGGTTCTATAGGGGGTCGGCCACAATCCTCTCATATATATATACTAATGTATGATTAAGAAGGATGAGATAGGAAGATCGGGTTTGCTCTTATCTAAAGTTTGTGTGAAGGTTTATCTCGAATTCAATTTGAATTCGGGTACAGGGGTTTGGTTATAAAGGAAACATAACTATGGATTGGACTTTGAATTTCATCTCAAAGTCTAGCAGTATTTATATGAATCCAATTTAAATCCAATTAGGATTTATTCCTTGTAGAAGGAATACTCAATTCGATTTGAATTCGGAAAGGGGTCGGATTAGAACATGATTTGAAATTTTTGGGGTTTTAGCACAAAGCCCCCCGTCAATACCTTTATTACTCACTTGAACCCTCTAACCATAACAATGTATGTGACAAATAAATAATAAAATAAATAAGAATAACGAAAAAAATATATGAGAGGATAAAATTGGCCAAGGGGTTGACATCATCAGAACATAAAGCCAGCCAAAATTCCTAGGCTCTGCAGCAAATCCACTGACAGGACAGAATGAGAATCACAACCCGGATATAATGGAGTATCTGCACGATTGAACATATCATAGAACTCCTTTGCAACAGAATTTGGATCCTCTGGATCAAAACTTGGACCGACAAAAGCCGCATCAAATACCAACTCACGTGCCAAGTTTTGATGTTGATATTGGAAGTGGTCTCCAAGAGTGGGGTCTCCCACCTCCGTATTGAAGGAGGACTGATATTGCGGAACCAAAGGTGCTCCTTGAGCCGTCCATTCGTTGTAGTTCGGTACGAAATCCTTCTTGTAGAGGTGCTCTCTCACGAGATCTACCTCTCTGAATGGTATATTATGACAATTGACACAAGGACACTTTATGAGCCTTCCGTCTATGAAATAAGGTTGGCTACTGGCGTATCTCAGAAATTCCTCAACGCCTGTCTTGAAATCATTTGCCAAACCAATCTTGCTCTCATGTCGCCGATTGTACATCCATGAATGGTTAACTAAGTATCGATTCATTGTTGAAACCAATTCTGCACCAAGTACCATATATTGGGTAAATACAAGTAAAAATTAATTTAGTACCTAATTGTAACAAACAATGTTAACAATATCAGTATCGAAATTGATATCATACCATTCCTTTGAGTATCGATATCGAAATCGATATCAGACCATTCTTATGAGATCTCGATGACAAAATCAGTAATATCGACCATTCTGACGAGTATGGATATCGAAATTGGTATCAGATCATTCCTATGAGTATCGATATCGAAATTGGTAATATCGACCATTCTTATGAGTATCGATAACGAAATTGGTATCAGACCATTCCTATGAGTATCGATATCAAAATCCGTATCATACCATTCCTATGAGTATCGGCCTATCGATTTTGTATCGGTCGTATCCTTATACCGTATCATATCGATATTAAATTAGCCTTATTGGATTAGTACTATCAGCCGTATCATATCGGTATCGGTCTTTCAAACTGAATCATATCGGTGTCGGTCTCTCAATAATGTAATATGCCAACATTTTTAATAATGCAATATGTCCTCTAATTTTTGTTTTTCTCCATTCCCTTTCAACTTTCGTCTATTCGGATTCGAGATATGTCGGTTCCCTAAGCCTTACAAAATTATTAAAAATGTACTTTACAAGATTGTTGCCATAAATATGCCCTATAACCTTTGTTTTTCTCCATTCCCTTTCTTAAATTAATTTCCTATTTTGTAGTGTTTTCAATGAGCCAAACTTTTCCATATTAACATAAGTTTACAAGCAAAATTTACAAAACCAACTACATCACCCAATTTACAAGCAAAAGTATTCATATTAACATAATTTTAAAAAAATAACACAAAATTTTAAAATAATTACCTAGACTGATTGGAGGATGGAGGGGGTTGAAGGCTGATTGGAGAGGGTGTCTCCGGCAGGGCTGAGGAGGAGGAGGGGTCTAGGAGCAGTAGGGAAGAGGAGGAGAAGGAGGAGGGGGCCGTCGTGGGGGGTCGGGGGAGGAGGGGGCCGCCGTAGGCTGGTCGGGGGAGGAGGGGGCCGAGGAGGGGGGCTGCGAGCGCATGAGGGGTGTCACGACCCGTGTCACTCCCCGCTCCCACAGGAGCATTCGTCCTCGCTAAGGCGTGATGCCGCACGGGCCTAGGTTGCGCCCGTGCAAGGCCAAGTCCAGAAACGGCCGATTTGAGCTAGGCCACAGAGTCGCACAGAGTGTCCCCATTTGCAGCAAAAAGTAAATGAACACAAGTAGAAGCGAATTCAAACTTTTTTTTATTGATATTTAAGAAGTTTACAAGCGGCGCTAGGTCGAGTTTACAAGTCTCTCAAGCTCTCTCTCTGAAACATAAAAGGCGTGCCAAGTGGCTTACAAGATGGAATGGTTCATGGCGATGTTCCGATACATTATGTCCTGTATATGGTGCTTCAGCTCCTTGCAACGCTCCAAGGCTCCAGAGATAGCTCCGTGCCTTAGCACGTTCGAGGGAAGTTTCGCACCCGATGACGTCTCCTGCATCCTGCAAGCAGACTGTGGGGTTATCAGTACATTGTTATGCACTGGTGGGGAGGCTAGCTCGTCCACAATGCTATCATTACCAAACACGTTCCATTAACTTTTGTGCACCGTCTATCATTCATTGTCTTTCTAATCTTGTCTTAGGATCAGTTTTATGGCATATTTCGTAACCTATCTCGTGTTATCGAATTCAAGTGTCTGCATGGAAATGCATGCACGACTTACCCATACTTACCGTCCGACCTTCCCTGTCCAAAGTAAACCAAGTTAGTCAACAATTCACATGTAGTAACTTAACGTGATTCATGTAAACATTCAATGTTAAGGGCGTGTCCCTGCCTCAGGTTCTAGCACGTCGTAGGCACGTTCTCTAACTCATTTGCATAAAGTACTCTTATCATTTGGCATGTTACATTTCAAGCATGTTCAGAGTGTTACATTTCAAGTATGTTCAGAATGTTATATTTCAAGCATGTTTAGGATGTTACATTTCAAGCATGTTCAGGAGGCACTTCATTTAGTTAACTTAGACTACTTGTTTCAACGCAAGGACTTGCACGTAGATTGCCACCAGCATAGTCCACTTAATCTATATGTACGGGTCGCTGGCATGACAAGCCATTTAGGACATATCACTTGGGTATTCTCACCTATCGAAGCGTGATGGCTGGTACACCTTAATAGTCTCTTGAAATGCTTGGCCTTACGTCTCCTTGAGTGGCCGAGCCCCCACTCAAAGCAGCCCGTAAGCCCCATGTCTGATTCCGCCTAGGCCGGCCACGGTATTTTCCCCATCGCCCGTGTCGCAGAATCCTTCCTCTTGACGGCCACGTTATTCCCCCCATCACCCGTGCCGTTTGTCCACGACCATTTCGTATTGACTTGTCATTTAACTTAACGGCTGTCTTTGAGCCACAGGCTGTCTCTGAGCCATCATGCATTATCGACCAGGTTGGTCTCCGTGCAGCGCGGGTAGCGAGTCCCGTTGTACGTGCCCGTCATACCTGTCGCTAACCATTCTTTTCTTTTATATCTTTTATTCACTCTTTTATTTCTTTCTTTCACTTGTTCGTTCATTCATTCATTCTTCACGTATTCATTCATTCATTCTTTGATTCATTCATTCACTTACTCGTTCATTCATTCATTCATTACGTAACTCCCCGTGCGGGAGTCGCCTTGGCGACCCATCGGTCCCGAAGTCTTCCAATGTTGCTATACTCTACTCGGAACGACCATGTCGATAGTCTTCTGTTTCTTTGTTGTAAACCGTTTATTGTTTTATTGTTGAACGTATAGGAAATTTGAATGTAGGCTTGTGCCTTAGCACGAGCGTAGAGCGCGGTGCGAGAATTTCTATGTTCGCCGAGTTCTTTTCCATGTTCTAAAAAAGCACGCAAGGTGGGATTATTCCCTTAGCTAGGTGCATTGAGTCATTCATTTATTAGCATGTGCGGTGTTGATGCCTAGCGATTCCAGCAATAGTGTCCGTATTGTTATGTGTTTAGGCTAAGCAAAGACGGGTTCATCGGAGCCACCTACCTTAGCGATGTTCGCATCGGCCGAGCGATACTCCGAGCGCGCCTTTGAAAGTCTAAGTCTGGATTCATCTTGACGGGCCAATGTAAGCCTTGCATCGATTCTTCATCAGGTCGATGCCAACTCTTCGGGTCGACGGCTCGTTTGAGTCGTTGCACTTGCCGTTTGAATCGGCGTTCCGCTAGAGCGGAGCGGGTCATTACAACCCGCACCCACTGTGAGGGTATGAGTCGTAACAGCGCCCGACCTACGCCACAATGTCGGCGGTAGAACGTTGTTCTAGGTCACTATCTAACCAACAACTCATGCAATTATATAGTGTTCTTGTCAAAATCTCAACTCCGAACGGAGGACATGTATAGATATAATGAATCTCAATCACAGTCTAAGCACGATATGATAACACATAAGTTTATAACTAAGACTAAATAACAACAACAAATCCAACTACTAAATAATAATAATCTCAAACAATCTCAAAACAAAACAATATCTCAACTTATTACAATTCAAGTTCTAAAACATGAAACTAAACCAAGTCTACTAGCTAGTCTCCCGATCACTCCTGAGTGTCGGGGCCAAAGGTAGCTAAGCCATCTCCTGCTCCTAGGCAAGTAGGGTAAATGTCCTCAGGGCAATCATCTGTAATATTTTCAACAGGTCCAGTCAGGACAGGAACGAGTACAACTCATCTAGAAAATCCAAGTAAATGACAGAGAACTATATAGCAGTTATAGACAGTTTTATTGATGAACATGGTAGTTTATATTCAGGTGATGGTATAGAGAAACAGTTAAGATACAAGGAAAGTAAGGTAACTAAAACAAGAGAAGAATCATGGCAATGAAGACTGTAAAATAAGATTCTAGCTGAATTAGAGTAATATGATAAGTCTAGACAGTAAATATAAGACAAGTGTAAATCCTATGTAAATCCAGTACGAGACGAATCTAATACAAGATAAATCCAGTACAAGATAATTCTAGTCAGTGATCAAGAATCCAGGTGAGACCAGCTATATTCTAAAAGTGTGTTTTAAAATACCGAGATCGACATGTAAATGGCCGTAGGTATCAGGCACATCGCACACTCGGCCAAGTGTGGGATGGCTATGCTTCTAGTAGATTCCAGTTTGGAGATTCGAGATTTGGGGTATGTCTACATGTCTTACTCAATATTTCCCCGCCCTACAATACAAGTGAATCCAGAATTCGACACGAGAATCGAGATGAGTCCTGTAACTCCATGTTTTTTCTATTTTTCAAATTTTTTTAATATTTCTAATAATAATAACAAGTTTAATTTAAGTAATATTGAATATTGATAATGTTTCATTAAATATCTTCGAATAAATATTTTGATTATACTTTGGAGGGAAATTTACTTAATATAAGGATTTTCAAATTCAAAAAATTAGTTGTAACAACAATTGTGGCCCCCACTACTTGTAATTTTTAACAATTCTTCTAACTAATTTTTTTTCATTTTCTAATATGTGAAAAGGGCGGGGGGTTTTGTGTTTAAAGGCCAAGTAGTGGAGGGATCTTTGTGCATAATTGCATTCTTATAGTTACTGAGGAGAGAGAAAGACTCATCAGTTCATTTCTCGAGCTCCTCTTCCCTATTTTCCTAATTCTTCACCGAGAGCTCTAGCCCTAACCCTAAATCCTTGACTCCGGCCATGGCGAAGCCGGCAGCTCCTCCACCGAGCGGCGTCTGAGTCGCATCTCCAACAGCGGACTTCCTCGATGACGTGCGACACTCGGTGGCGCATTCTCCGGCATCGTTTCCTCGGCGATGGTGAATCCTCTCAGCGGCGTTCATCTCTCCGGCGTAGCTAGGCCGACGATCCTCCCTCCTAGCGACGAGCCATCGACGAGCGCGTCACTTCATCAGCAAATTTCTTGGTGCACTCCACCGACGATGGCGACTGCGTTGGTGATGACGAGGGTTCCCTAGCTCCGACGATTGAAGACAGATCCACTCCCAGCGGTGAGGTGTTTCTCTAGTGGTGCTCGATAATGCACGTTCCTCGAGCGATGGTGTTCGATCCACTCGTTCTCGGCTGTCGGTTTCCTCAACGACGACGACCGGAGGTTTGCTTCTTCTTCGACGAGCGAATCTTGACATTCTTCACCTCCTTCTACTGATCGTTCAAATCACAGTAAGTATCGATCTGTACTCTGTATTTTAATCTCAAAATCTCGATTTCGTGTTCTGTTCTTCGACCCTGCGGTTGATCATCGTTCTCTTTATTCTCATGGAGGTTCACCGTAAAGGATCGATCCGGTTGGGGTCTTGTGATTTCGGAACCGATCGATGATTGGAAGCTCATTCATCGAGTTTCGACGAACGTCTGAGCAGTGAACTCTTGGGTTCACAGATCGTGTGAGGCTCAGTTGGACGCATTTTGTATTCCGTCGGATTCCCCTTCAGGTATATGCACTCTTCTCCTTGATTTAGTTTTCCATGTCTAATTCATTACGAGTTGTTCGGCTTTGTGTAATCAATGTCAGGATCTGTAGATTGGGTGGTGTGTTGCTGTGTTGCGTGTAGGGGATGTTGTGTTCATGTTCGTGTACATGTGTGATCGAATCTGGTTGGAGTGCAGATAGATGTTCGTGTCCGTTTCTTTTGGTGTGGTTCGTGTCCGAGACTTGGTACTGTTCGTATCGCATTCGTGTGTACCAGTTCGTATCAGTATGGCGTGTCAGGAATAGTGTAACATCCCAGAACCAGAATACTGGAGAGCGGGGGCATACATAGCCAGCTACGTATAATGAAATGGAATCCACCTCACTATACGGTCACGGCTGTCTAGATATATGAGGGTTTAACTACAAGCCATCAGTCTCTTATGGTCATGAACAAGCCGAGTGTCTCAATCACAAGCAAGTAAGTAAATGTTACAAGATGTAAGATCACCAAATATACAATAGTAAGGCGTCCCAAACATTACATATTTAGCTGATCATGAAGCTAGTCGTTACAAAATATGATGACTAGCAAGAGTTTAGTCAAACATGATCAACCCTAGGATCTGTCAATCATGTTACAGCCCGTAGGCAGATAGTAAATAAAGCTGCAATACGAGCTAACACGTGCTCGCCGGCTAAACGTCTCAAAAGAATATTTTTACAATAGAGTGGGAGAGCCAAAAATAAACCCACTCGTTGTCCTGGTTACGCCTGGTGGTCACCATCGGACTGGAAAGTCGGTAGATCCTCTGGAGCTGCTCTGAAATCTGGTAATATAAAACCATCTGGGTCAGACCCCAGGAAGAGCAAGTGTCACAAAGGAGGCTTCACTTAGGAACTACAACCAACAATTAGCACAAGAATATAATTAAATAATAAAAGACAGTAATTGTGGAAAAAGTATGACAGGTGATATACGATGAGATAACTATGGGACTATTCGGATAACCAGGTTACAACCCTTAAACCAAACAAGGACCGGGGTTGTAACCCTTTATCTAAACGGAACATGGTTTCCCACCATTTATCGATAAAATAAAGCACAAGCATTCAGGTCATGTTACAATCTTGTACAGGATCAGGACACGACTAAACTGGGCTAAACTCCATCCAGTCAATCACGGCCAAGCAATGAGTACGGCTTGATACTTTAACTAACTAGGGTTATCACAAGCCTAGTTACTAGCAAGATGCAATGAGATTATTCCAACAGCCACAAGCCCTGCAGACCATCCAGGCTATCCGGACGCAATTAGGGGTTGAATTCAAGTGGATACATCGTCCAGGAAACGCATGTACCCTTAGGTGACTTATAGGGTGCAACACATGACAGTGTGCTGGAAATGTGCCCTACTCGACGGCAGGCTACAGATCCCAAGTGGGGCGCCCAGATAACAGGATTGCCTGTAGCTGGAAAATCTCTTCATGACTACTGTGTTATTCTAATTGTTAGCCTTAGTCCTTTTTAGTAGGTACCCCTGACCGTGGTACTCAGGGGTCCCTGTCCTAGACATGATGCAAGACAAGACGGGTTTAATTGTACAAGCACAATCGTCCACGGTGTCCAGGTCATTCATTCTTGTCATGTCAAGTTACCCGTCGCAACAGCATATCAGGATATATCATGTCAGGTTTATCATGTCAAGAGTGCGCCACGGTAGGCCACTATCATGTCAGGTATATCATGTCAAGTATATCATATCAAGTATATCATGTCAAGTTCACTGTCAGGAGTACGCCACGGCGGGCCACTATCATGTCAGGTCAAAAATGTACTACAACGGGTCACCATCGTGTCAGGGAACACACTTAAATTAATATGGCACAAGCATACATGTGGTAATTAAATATTAGCAGGGGCAAGGACGTGGACTCATGCGGCTCAGAAAAGTTTTCATGCGGCCAGCAAGTCACTAGGCCATATACGGCTCAGGCAAGTTGCATGCAAGCAGCTTATACAGGACATTAACTAAATATATAGCATGCAAATGATATATATATATATATATATATATATATATATATATATATATATATATAAATATATATATATAAGCATGCAAATGATATAGAAGCTTGCAAGCTACCACCAAACAAGCTATTAATTAAATGGCCCCATGCAAATGCATGCAAATATTGGACCAATGCTAATACATACGGCCAAGCAAGATTGGAGGGGGCATATGCGGCCAAGGCTGGACGGGGCTCATGCGGCAGTAAATGGGTTCCCATCTATGCGGCTGGGTAGATGGATACCCATCTATGCGGCTGGGTGGACAGGGTCTTATGCGACAGTAAATGGATACCCATCTATCCGGTTGGGTAGATGGATTCCCATCTATGCTGCTGAGTGAATGAGTCTCATGCGGCTGAGTGAATGATGGTCTTATGCGGCAGTAAATGGGTACCCATCTATGCGGCTGGGTAGATGGATACCCATCTATGCGGCTGGATGAATGAGTCTCATATGGCTGAGTAGATGAGTTCCATGCGGCAAAGTGAACGGGGCCTCATGCGGCAGGTAGATGGGTACTCATCTATGCGGCTGGATAAACAAAATCCCATGCGGCTGAGTAGATGGGTACTCATCTATGCGGCTGGGTAAATAGAATTCCATGCGTCTGAGTAGATGGGTACTCATCTATGCGGCTGGGTAGATGAGTGCCCATCTTCTCCGAAAATCTGAGAAGGATGGCCATGGAACCCGTAGCTTCCAAGCTCCATAAAACCTTCATTTTAGGTCCAAATTTGGACTTCTATAGGTCAAAATGGGTTAGAATGAAATTTTCTACAACCTAGAACACTCAAAACTTGAAAATAATAAGATTTAACAGATCAAAACCCATGAAATCCGAAAATACAACAAGCTTAGATCTACAAGAAATAAACCATGGAAATTAAAAATGCTAAGTACTAAAGTGTCTTAGAATCTCGTGAGGAAGAAAATGGAACAATAAAATTTGAGTTCCTCCATGAAGCAAGTTGCACTTGCCTAAACCTCTCTCTCTGGTTGGTGAAGAGTAATGGTGAGAAAGAGAATGAGTAAAATGAGGAGAGAGAAAAGGGTTAGGGTTAATAAATAATGAGGGTGGTGGTAGGTAGGGGTTCATGCTAACCCAAACCCAACCGAACCCAACCAAAAAAAATCAAGCCAAGCCAAGCCATATCAGGATGAGCCTAAAATAAGCTAAACCATGATCAAGACAAGCATGACAAGTCTAACTACAGGTCGGGACTCCGTACACGTATACAAAGTACGTAATACGAACCACGGGCATTACAACTCTACCCACCTTAAAAGAATTCCGTCCTCAGAATTTAATCAAGAGGCTAGAGATGCAAGGACAAGCTATACTAAGCAATCAATCAAACAATCAATCATGCAAGCAAGGAATTTGAAGGTAGAAGGAAGAGGGAAGATATCCTGCTAGGAACCTCTCTGCCGGTTCTGAATTCGAGCTTGGGTCGGGTCATACTGTTGGGGCCTCTGCTGCTGGAATGCTTGTGCCTGCGGCGGCAATGGCCTCGGAGGCTGGTACTGCTGCTGCACTGGTACTGGTGCTGGTCCCCTTACCGAGGGACTAGTCTGGACTGATGATGAACTGGCCCTATTCGGGCAGGACCCTATCTTATGATCCGGTGCACCACAAGTCAAGCATAATCCCTGTACTCTGCGACACTCTGCTACTACATGCCCTGGCTTTCCACAATGAGTGCAGCCCATTACGGAAGACTGTTTCTGCTTCTGTTACTGAGGCGACGTCGGTGTCGAGTGCTGAACCGACAAAATCGAATCCGTACTTCGGGGAACTCCAATAGTCAAAGCCCTAGCTGCCGGGGCTGGTGCTGAAGACTGATTCATCTGGCCATGAGATCGCTTCCGACCTCCGGTCCTGTCCTCAATCCTCTGGGCGGTATACTCATGCCTCCTAGCTGCTCTCAATACTGCATCGAAAGTCTGATGCTCAAATTGCTCCACTGCCAGTAAAATCTCTAGATGGAGTCCCTGCTAGAACCGTTGGGCTATATCAAACTCGGTCGCTATCAAGGTGACAGCAAACCTACTAACCCTCGAAAACTCGGCCGCATATCCATCGACCGTCCTGCCCATCTGCTTCAAATTGGTAAACTTTGTCTGTAGATCGTTCCGAGCTACAATATCGAAATACTTGGTCTGGAATCTTTTACGAAATACTGCCCAAGCAATAGGTACCAATAATCCGACGGCCTGCGTCGCCCACCAGCTACGGGTAAGATCCAATAACTGCAGGCACATCATGGCCACCTTCTCATTCTCGGGCATCTTTGCTGCTTCTAGAATCACTTCTGTATCCTGCAGCCAAGCATCTGCGGCAATAACATCCTCATTGCCGTCGAAGAAGGGAGGGTTCAAGCACTTGAAGCTGTTGGCTGCACTGTTACCTTGATGGCCATCTCTGCTCAGAGCATCTGTTACTGCCTGGTGCAATGCATCACCTCGACGATCTTGAGAAGCTAACAATGTCCTGATGAGACCCACCAAGGTGCCATCATCAGGCTCTGTAGGCTGGACAGAATGAACTGGTGGCTCTTGACCCTCAGTAGGCACGACTCTGGAGGCTACTCCTGAATGCTGGGCTTGATCTCCAGGTTGCTGCTAGTCCACGGGAGGTGCTCTGCCTTGCCGATCGGTAGGAACAAGAACAATGCCTCTGAAGAAGACGACATAGGGAACAATAAGGAAGGACCAGGACAGATCAACGATACAAGCATGTGATCAGGTCAAGAATCTAGGGATTTAGAGGATACGAACAGAGATCAAGGGCGAGTACTGATTGAGATATCTATTCGGTAAACCCTCATATATCTTGATTTACAAGACCATGCATGGGCCACCACTTAAACCATGTAACGCCCCAGAACCAGAATACTGGAGAGCGGGGGCATACATAGCCAGCTACGTATAATGAAATAGAATCCACCTAACTATACGATCACGGCTGTCTAGATATATGAGGGTTTAACTATAAGCCATCAGTCTTTTATGGTCATGAACAAGCCTAGTGTCTCAATCACAAGCAAGTAAGTAAATGTTACAAGATGTAAGATCACCAAATATACAATAGTAAGGCGTCCCAAATATTACATATTCAGCTGATCATGAAGTTAGTCGTTACAAAATGATGACTAGCAAGAGTTTAGTCATACATGATCAACCCTAGGATCTGTCAATCATGTTACAGCCCGTAGGCAGACAATAAATAAAGGTACAATACGAGCTAACACGTGCTCGCCGGCTAAATGTCTCAAAAGAATATTTTTACAATAGACTGGGAGAGCCAAAAATAAATCCACTCGTTGCCCTAGTTACGCCTGGTGGTCACTATCGGGCTGAAAAGTCGATAGATCCTCTGGAGCTGCTCTGAAATCTGTCCATACAAAACCAGCTGGGTCAGACACCAGGAAGAGCAAGTACCACAAAGGAGGCTTCACTTAGGAACTAAAACCAGCAATTAGTACAAGAATATAATTAAATAATAAAAGACAGTAATTGTGGAAAAATTATGACAGGTGATATACGATGAGATAACCATGGGACTATTCGGATAACCAGGTTACAACCCTTAAACCAAACAAGGACCGGGGTTGTAATCCTTCATCTGAACGGAACTTGGTTTTCCACCATTTATCGATAAAATAAAGCGAAAGCATTCAGGTCATGTTACAATCTTGTACATGATCAGGACAAGACTAAACTGGGCTAAACTCCATCCAATCAATCACGGCCAAGCAATAAGTACGGCTTGATACTTTAACTAACTAGGGTTATCATAAACCTAGTTACTATCAAGATGCAATGAGATTATTCCAACAGCCACAAGCCCTGTAGACCATCCAGGCTATCCGGACGCAATTAGGGGTTGAATTCAAGTGGATACATCGTCCAGAAAATGCATGTACCCTTAGGTAACTTAGAGGGTGCAACACATGACAGTGTGCTGGAAATGTGCCCTACTCGACGGCAGGCTACAGATCCCAAGTGGGGCACCCAGATAACGGGATTGCCTATAGCTGGGAAATCTCTTCATGACTACTGTGTTATTCTAATTATTAGCCTTAGTCCTTTTTAGTAGGTACCCCTGACCGTGGTACTCAGGGGTCCCTGTCCTAGACATGATGCAAGATAAGACGAGTTCATTTGTACAAGCACAATCGTCCACGGTGTCCAGGTCATTCATTCTTGTCATGTCAAGTTAGCCATCGCAACAATATATCAGGATATATCATGTCAGGTTTATCATGTCAAAAGTGCGCCACGACGGACCACTATCATGTCAGGTATATCATGTCAATTATATTATGTCAAGTATATCATGTCAAGTTTACTGTCAGGAGTGTGCCACGACGGACCACTATCATGTCAGGTCAAAAGTGTACCACAACGGGGCACCATTGTGTCAGGGAACACACTTAAATTAATTTGGCACAAGCATACATGTGGTAATTAAATATTAGCATGGGCAAGGACGTGGACTCATGTGGCTCAGAACAGTTTTAATGCGGCCAGCAAGTTACTAGGCCATATACGGCTCAGGCAACTTGCATGCAAGCAGCTTACACAGGACATTAACTAAATATATAAGCATGCAAATGATATATATATATATATATATATATATATATATATATATATATATATATATATATATATATATATATAAGCATGCAAATGATATATAAGCTTGCAAGCTACCAGCAAACAAGCTATTAATTAAATGGCCCCATGCAAATGCATGCAAATATTGGACCAATGCTAATACATGCGGCCAAGCAAGATTGGAGGGGGCATATGCGGCCAAGGCTGGACAGGGCTCATGCGGCAGTAAATGGGTACCCATCTATGCGGCTGGGTAGATGGACACCCATCTATGCGGCTGGGTGGACAGTGTCTTATGCGACAGTAAATGGGTACCCATTTATACGGTTGGGTAGATGGATACCCATCTATGCGGCTGGGTGAATGAGTCTCATGCGGCTGAGTGAATGATGGTCTTATGCGGCAGTAAATGGGTACCCATCTATGCGGCTGGGTAGATGGATACCCATCTATGCGGCTGGGTGAATGAGTCTCATGCGGCTGAGTAGATGAGTTCCATGCGGCAATGTGAACGGGGCCTCATGCGGCAAGGTAGATGGGTACTCATCTATGCGGCTAGGTAAACAGAATCCCATGCGGCTGAGTAGATGGGTAGTCATCTATGCGGCTGGGTAAATAGAATTCCATGCGGCTGAGTAGATGGGTACTCATCTATGCGGCTGGGTAGATGAGTGCCCATCTTCTCCGAAAATCTGAGAAGGATGGCCATGGAACCCATAGCTTCCAAGCTCCATAAAACCTTCATTATAGGTTCAAATTTGGACTTTCATAGGTCAAAATGGGGTAGAATGAAATTCTCTACAACCTAGAACACTCAAAACTTAAAAATAACAAGGTTTAACAGATAAAAACCTAAGAAATTCGAAAATTCAACAAGCTCAGATCTACAAGAAATAAACCATAGAAATTAAAAATACTAAGTACTAAAGTGTCTTAGAATCTCGTGAGGAAGAAAATGGAACAATAAAATTTGAGTTCCTCCATGAAGCAAGTTGCACTTGCCTAAACCTCTCTCTCTCTGGTTGGTGAAGAGTAATGGTGAGGAAGAGAATGAGTAAAATAAGAAGAGAGAAAAGGGTTGGGATTAATAAATAATGAGGGTGGTGGTAGGTAGGGGTTCATGCTAACCCAAACCCAACCGAACCCAACCAAAAAAAACCAAGCCAAGCCAAGCCACACCAGGATGAGCCCAAAATAAGCTAAACCAGGATCATGACAAGTCTAACTATAGGTCGGGACTCCGTACACGTATACAAAGTACATAATACGAACCACGGGCATTAAAAATAGGATGGACTTTGGCAACCTGGGAGCAGTCTAAATTGATTTTATTGAATCATTTAATTGAGTTAGTTTATGCATTTATTTTAAAAGTTTTGTCGTATAAATTTCTATTTTGGTCTATACTATTGGGTTCAGTTGTGGAGGAGGATAGATGCAGATCTATTCATATATAAATTTTTGATTTATTTTAATTTTGGTTGTAACTTTCATTAATATACTGTGTTTTGAGAAAGTAGCTGCGGAAATGATTTCTGAATGGGTTACAACCTGGGAATCAACCTGTGTTGTTACATTGTACACTATGGGATGGTTGCAATTCAGCTATGGATGAATTAATTTCTAGTTGTTAGCAAGTTGGTTCTGTTGATGAACCTGGGACTGCATATGCAGTGTTTGATTCAGATTGGTGAATTGGAAACTACATATGCAGTATTTAATTCAGATTTTATGCAATGTCTTAGTTCGGATTGATGAACCTAGGACTTGTATGCAATGGCTTGGTTCAAGTTGATGAACTGAAGACTTTCATATACAATGTTTTGGTTCAATCTATTGAACTTGAGATGCATATAGCAGCTGCCTTAATGAGTTTGATGATCCTGAGATCCCTATATCAATGTTGATTTAACTAGTTGAACCTGATACCCTATACCAATGTTCTGATTCAATTAGTAAACCCTGAGATGAAGTTCAATTTAGATTATGTTTATAATTTGCAATGAATGCATTTGAATAAACTTGAATATTATATGCCTGGCTAGGGAAGCATATCAAGGGCTAGTTGGGATTATAGGTCAGGTTGCCTGCTTAGTACTTTAATGTCTAATACATAAATCAATACCTGTCATCTATTAAATGTGCTTGTATAAATTACTTTGTTTATCTTGAGACCTTGAGTTCTGTGTTGCCTTTATTTAGAGTGATGTGGCTGGATGAACAAAGAAAGTTAAGACCAATAGATAGTGGGTTGCTTGATGTATCACTTTAAATACTAACTTGTACTAGGTTAGAAAAGGGTAAGGGGTGATAGTATCTGTAGTTACACTTTATCTAATTCAAGTTTTGGCTAGAACATTGTTTACAATTTGGGTAGTTGCATGTAAAATGTTAGATAGAAATGAATGAACTTAATCAATTAACTTATTATAAATAAGTTATAGTTGATCATAGTTAGCAATCACAAGATAAATAAATTAGAACTTATTTAGATATTAACCCACTTGTACCAAATAAACAGGTGGACATACAGCTTTACTACCCATTCTCGATCACCCTGAGCAAGGCAAGTATACTCCTCGGATTTGTCCATTTTCTCATGTCTTTTATATTCATTCTTGTATTTTCTGGTTGACACGATATATCACGAGATTGTCTTGTATCATGTTTCCTTGAGTTTACTTATGTCTGGAAGGGAAAATACTACAGATGTGTGATCAAACCCGAGTTATTATTCAAGTGAATAGCTTAGGCCCTGCATCGTGCACGCGGGATCGAAGCCATACCATTTCATGTTCCCTGAATCTACCCAAGCCGATCATATATTCTGGATGTATTTCGATATATTGCACACATCATGATTCATTTTATATTTCATGTTCAGGACTCATTTCATGTTTCCTGTATTTACTTTCAGTATTCATGTTCAGGTTTCATGTCTTGTTCTCATTTCTTATACTTTATATATATTTCCTGTATTCATTTTTATACCATGATGTTCATGTTTATTTTCTTGAATATACTTAGCTCTGTTTCTGACTAGTACAGGTGTACTTGCAGGGTACTATTCTACCTTATGGGCTAGAGGCCAGGAAATTAGCTGAGCAGGATGAAGCCATGAGTTAGCTTGAGGATTCAGGTTTAGACTACTTAGCTTTACTTCTAGATATTGTCTTTAGAGTTCATAGCATATTTCATTCCTGTTGACTCTGGTACCTTTATGATATATGAATTTGTAGATTATGGTGATCTTTCTGGAAACGTTTTTAGATGATGTGATTGTACACATTTATGTTTATCTGGTTAGATTCCCTAGCTTGGTAGATTCCCTAGCTTGGTACAGCTTACTTCGTCGTGTCTAACGATGAAGGCTGGGCGTGTCCGATTATCCGGGTGCGGATCGTGACAAGTCCAGCCAAACATGATGATACCAACAATGATTCCAGTAATAGAAGCCAAACATGATAATACCAGCAATGATTCTAGTAATAGAGGCCAGATAAGATGGTATGTGTGTCGTATACATGAATCCAAAATATCCATACGTGTTGTAACAGAGAATCACATAAAACTAACTAGAATTGAAGTATAGTAATTGACAAGTAAATGAGAGACCTATCAGAGAATGTACTCGCCTGCTATCTGTATGTCTGAAGAGAATATACTGTCTGAGGAGAGTGTCTGACTCCTATTTAGAATAACACAAGTCACAACATGTCCAGAATGGTAATACAAACTACTACAATACATTCTACATGATGTTTGGGTCAATCTAGACTAAAGTCAACCTTTGGTCAACTTTAGTCTACTAACTAGTCAAACTAGGTCAACTAGGTCAAGCCTAACCCAAACAAGTCTCACTAAGACTAGCCATGTCTATCCTAGCATTCACACATTATATATATATATATATATATATATATATATATATATATATATATATATACATATATATATATATATATATATATATATACATATATATATATATATACATATATATATATATATATATACATATATATATATATATATATATATATATATATATATAAAATATATAATATATATATATTATATATATATATATATATATATATATATATATATTTTATATATATATATAAATATATATATATATATATATATATATATATATATATATAGAGAGAGAGAGAGAGAGAGAGAGAGATAGAGATAGTGTGGCATGTGTGTGTGTGACAATATTGTGGGTGTGTGTACAATAGTGTGTGAGAAATCAATGTGTGAGTGTGTATAGATATCAACATGGGTTCTCAGGTTTTGTAGGGTAATGTGTGTGTGTAAACATATTACAACATAGGCTATAGGGGTATCTCAATGGTGTACACATATTTAGTAGCTATAGGGTGTGTGTTTCCAGAATTTGGGTGACAGTCCAATGTGTCCTGGGCGTTCTCAGATTTGTGAATGTGTGTAGATGTGTATGAGTGTGTGTGTAAGTCACAAACTAAGTTCTCAGGTTGTACTTATGTGTGTGTGTAATAAATGAGAAAACAGTGCAACAAATGATAGTTGTGAGTGTAGACATGCATTCAATTCAGTTTTCAGTTTTTAACAGTGTGTGTGTGTGTATAGGTAGCAGTGGCTATATGGTGTGTGTGTGTGAAATAGGAAAACAGTGTTCAGTTCATCATGTGTGTGTAACATTGTGTTCTCAGCTCAGCCCATGTGTGTGTAGGGATATTAGGAAAACATTAGGTAGTTTCAGTTTACATGTGTGTGTGTATATGAGTGATATGGAGAAAACAGTACACACAACAGTTCTCAGGAAAAACAATGCAATACAAACTCGAAATTCAATGATTAATCACCAATCATGAACCCTAACATGTTCATTAAACTCTTACATATATAGGTGAACCATCAGAGATAATTAATCATCTAAAATCAGGAAAACACATTTAAATCTCAGAAAAATCAATATCAGTGAACTAGGTATCAGAAAGTTGGGGAAATCACAATTTTGAAATCCAAATTCAATTAATAATCAAATCTAATGGTTGGTACTCAAAGCCCCACATGGGTATGTGTCCCTCGAACCATTTCGTGTCTAATAAAGCCGGATACGGCGTGTCCACGCTTACAAACACTGCTCGTGCATGCACAGACACGCTACCTCGTGCACGTGTTCACGCGTGTCTAGCATACGACACACGACACGACACAACACGAGTGCGTGTCCACATATTCGCCTAGGGTAGGGCTACAACCCTGACACCCTGCCTCATGTCCACGAGACACCAAGACACGACACGAAGCCCGTGTCAGAGGTGTCTGTGGCTCACGCGCACAGTAGGCGATGGCCAGTGCGGGCTCGATTACGTGTCCGATTCTATACGAAGTGACTCAAGACTCAAAGGGGCTTGTGTCAGACACTGCCCCTCGGTCCTCGCCAAGTGACATGTGTCGAGTCACCGTGTCCGAGAAGATTGGCACCCCGAGCAGCAGGGCAGTATCCCACGACTGCTGCGGCGAGTTCGTGTCCTCGTGATGACACGACACGACACGAAAATCTCTCACAATTGACACGAAATTAAACATGACCCATAGATCTACAAATCCATTCAAACACAATTCAAAAATAGTAAAAAAAATATCGAATGTGGCATTTCATCAAACACCTAGAACTAGGTTAGGATATGTGTCGGATACGGACACGAAATCAATGCAAACTTTCACAAAACTTACACCACAGCTAGGAGACACCTAGATCTAGGCTAGTATGCAAAGAAATCAGAATTTAAATACAATTTAGAGGGTTTACCTAGTGTGTCAAATGGCAAAAAAAGTCCCAAATCGAATGATTTTCCTTGCTAGCCAAACTCTCCAAATTGTTCCAAAACTGAGATTTCTGTCCATGAACATAAAATAGAGTAGGATTAGACTCTAATGCAAGAAACTAGAGTAAAAAAGGAATTAAAATGAATTAGTTATGAATTTGGGAAGATGGACAATACCTTTCCTTTCAAAAAGTTGCAATGATACAAAAGAGGCAAGAACAATGAAAGAGAGACTTTATTGGGGGAGATTCCCATTGTGGCCGGCCACTATTGAAAGGAATTAGGGTTAGGGTTCACTAGTGGGCTATGTGCCAAGTTTAAATGGTAAGGAAAATCAATTCATAAGCCAAAGTCCTTGAACCTAGTCTTTTATTCTCCTACTTGAAATTGATTCTAAATGACTTAACTTGGGTTGACTTAAGTTAGACTGGGGTCCCACCATGCTAATCGAGTCACCATAGCTAGAGTCAACATCTAGTTAGTCTTCAAAGTCTCAACTAGCAAAAGTCAAAAATAACAATCATCACTTCAATAAATCAAAATAAATTCAAACTTCACAAAATGACTAAAATAATCTCAAGCTAAAATGTGGTAGTGACAAGGGACCGAGAAGTAGGGGGTCGTCGGGGAAGGAGGGGGTCGTCAAGGAAAGAGGTGGGGGGTTGCCGCACCGGAGATCACGGTCGAATGAGGAGGAGTAAAGGGTTTCAGGGGTTTTGGTAGGAAGTTAGAAATTTGGGCAAATTTTGAGAATGAAAATGAAAGGTTAGCTGCCACAGTTTTATTCGTCGCCAGCGACGAAAATTTTTCGTCGCTAAGATGTCGGTACTAACTTAGATGGACTCCGCGACGTATATTGAAATTTTATTTTGCATAAAAAATCGGTCGCTATGAGGTCGCTATTTCGTCGCTATTTCGTCGCTATTTAGCGACGTATTATCTTCCGTCGCTAAAGTCGGTCGCTATTTATCAGTATTTTTGTAGTGTTTCTAACAATCTAAGAGTTATTTCTTTACTTTACCATATGCATGTTTGCTAAATATTTGATCTGTCAAGATTAACATATATCTATTGTTCGAATTGAATATATTATTTAGTCATATATATTCTTTCACATTCTGTTGTGTTAGCAAAGCACATAATTCAGTTTTAAACATTAGTGAAACCAAGTTTTGATGATTTAAGTGCTAAAATCTCTGCAATTCCACATTCTGACTTCATAGGTAGTAAGTTAACTGATAAATTGGAGCAGCAAATGTGAGACGTACCCTTTGGTGTTGACATGCCCCATCTTTTTATAATCTTTATGCTTACGAGTAATCTCCATCTATGTGTCCCATCAAGTACATCTATTTTTTATCGACGGTGCAAACAATCTAGTGTTGACTCTAGTTTATATCTGATCACTTTGCCTGCCATCCTTTTTCTACAGAAGTTCAATGTCTGATAAATTGTTATTGAAAGTGTAATATTTAGCTAGGGCTAGGAGTTTCTTGAAACAAAGATGTATAAATGTTAATTTATTGCATTATATAAACTCTAACTAAATGCGTAAGCACTTTACTGTAATGAAGATATTACCTTTTACTTAATATAATCTATACCGTCCTCTGTGGAAGTTGAAATCTTTTTAAAATGACTTTTTCTCAGTGCTCATATTAATGATTGATTGTTCCTATCAAAAGACTTTGTTAAGATGCTTTCTTTCTCAATACACAAGTCAATTTTTATGCTTTGGCTTTTGAACTGTACCTGCATAATTTTCTTTAATAGATAATTTGTATTTATCCTAAGTTTCCAAGTGAGAGTGTGCATTTCTGCTCATATATTGACTTATAATTAGAAGTGTTACTATGGGAACAAATTATTCACATGATTAATTTTTTAATATAATTTATTAGTTTACATATAGTTGAGCGTTCACAATAATGTGGTATCTTAATAGACAGCTAGTGTTATCTTGTTATCGTTTTTCTATCATTTTTGCAAGTGGTTCCTTTCTTAGATATTTGGAATTTCACCAGTTAGTTGTTTTAATCGTATAGTGTGATAAAGGGTTAAGACGATCAATATTCTTCGAGTGGACCAATGAGCTAGTTCTATGTTTTGGCGAGCAACAGAAATATGTTCCTATGTGCAATAAATTTCCTTCCGTTCCTAATTTTGGTAAAAATCTTGTGCTTAAAAAAATTAAGAAGAATTTAATAGTGTTTATGTTATCAGCAGTTTTTCTCTGATTGCAACTTCATGGCTTTCGTATTGAAGGTTGGAAAGCTTCCTCAACAATTAAAGGCCAATACCTCTGAACAATGTTCCTTGTTGAATAATTCATTTGGTTATTGAACGTCCATAATTAATATTAAACTTCTCAGAAGTATTTCATTAATTATTATTTCAAAGTTTTTGTTGTTGTCAAATATGAAATAGATATCTACTTCTCTTCCTGTTTTTTCTCTTACTGAAATCATCATTATTATTTTTTTGTATATTAAAATACTGTAAAAGATCAATTCTTCAGAAGTGTGATAAAGCTTGTGTTCAACATTGTTTCAAATGGTTATACTTCTGAAATGCTACTCACCCTAAAATTTATGAACAGTTTAAATCAAAATGGGACCTATATGTAGGATGGACATTTTTTATGGTTGATATATGTGACATTGGCCAGATCATCAATATTTTAACATCTATATTATTATACAGTTTGGTATAATTTTCCCTCCTAAGAATGGTATAAGTAATTTTTTATGTACCCATTAACAATATAATATATGGTATTGGCATTTAGGTTAGACTTGTTGCTAATGAATGGGCTGCGGCATTTTTAACATTATGTTGATTATCACTTATGTTTTATGTACTGGTTTGCATCTACAACATGCTTGTACTTGGTTGACATGTATAGGTAGTAAAGTAGAACATAAATACTCTGATTAATATTCTATAGGCTTATAAGAATAATGGTAGACAAGAATTATATCTGATTAATAATGAATAAGTAGATCCGCAATAATCACGATTATCTGATTAATCCTATCAACCGAACTTCGGTTTGCTTAATATTCTACCTATTTATACAAGATTTATTTAGTACCAAATGTTATTCATTTTTTTTTGGCTATCAAAATTCTACATTGTTTATTGAAAAGAAAATATTTTGGTTGATTGTACATAAAAGGATTCAAATGCATTCATTTTTTAGCCAGATGTTGTTTATCCTCTAAAATTCAATCCTCTGCAATCATTGAATATATTTGAATTCATTTCTTGTAGTGTAACATATTTTAAAGCTTTCTATAAATAGAATATTTGCTGGTTGAATATAATATCCATCACCTTTTAATATCTAATTGTTGGATCTGAAAAAGTCTCTTTACAAACTTTCTCTGAAGCTTAAACTCAAATTATCCCATCCATATAACCTATTGTGCTACTTTCAAAATGTGGATGAGATTAAATTATCTACCCTTTATTTTTTAGGTTTAGGCGTTAGGCAGTAAGCATGCATCTTTCCTATCATGCATTGTATATTTATATATCAAAATGCTAATTATAGTAGTGTTGATATTAATTTAATTTTTGTCTCTAGACGTTGCTCCTGCAACAACATATATTTCTTTTTATGGTTATATCCATATAACTATATGACTGTCATTAGTGCAAATACTAATGAACAATCTGCTGAATCCCTAAGTACCAATGTAGGAAAGGTCTATTGGACATTGGATTTGACTATTGGAAGCAACCTAATTATCATGTTCCGATTTTCTAATTTCTACAAATTAAGTTTTCTACCAAAATATTGCGAACAACTATTTGAATTCTCTTCTCAGTTACTCAACTCATTAGGAACCATGCACATTTTTTTGTGCAATAGACATTTATTTCTTCTCTCTCAATGAATTATAATTATCTATGTTTTATGGAAGCATATGTTCTATAATTATTTATATGAATGTTTTGCAAACTGGGATAACTTGGTTCATTAGAAAAACTAGTTGAAATGGCTAGTTTTTGCCAACGTGCCATCACTTGCTAGTAATATCTTATGTTAAGATTGAAAAATACTTTGAGGATCTTCACCACAATTCTTGATTTGTTGGAGTATTTGATATGAATATAGATGTGGCAACTCATTGATATATTCTTTAAGATCCTCATTACTAACATATGTTTTCTTGAAGGCAGAATCAATAGAGATAATTTTAAAAGGAATGAAATGTTAATGGTGATGGTAATACTAATCTATTTTTGTACTCAATTATTTTTTAACATGACCTTTGTAGTGTTCTCTTTCTAAGCCAGAAGCATTAGAGATTGTGACTTGTTAGTCCAATTCAAACATGCTAAGGGTGAAGGTACGTAAAATAAAAGTTCTTTATTCGAATGTTATAAATCACATTTTTCAAAATTTGGATATTAATGGTTGTTTAGCAAGAATAATAGAACTATCTCAATACAACATGATATATCCTTTTGAATTGCTATGACTAAGCCAAAATCAAGACTAGAAGTACAAAAGTGCTCCGATCAATTTGAAAGATAATTTTCTCTATGTGCAACATACATTTTCTAGTCTTTTTATTTCTATTTTAATTGGAAAAATACATTGTTGAAATCTATGAGCCAATGATCTTGGTTTATACACACGGTTCTATATATTGCTGTGTAAAAGTGATATTCTTCGCATGTTAGTGTGAACCTTAAAAGATTATTTTATCACAATATTAGAATTTCTAGTCGGAAAGAAATCACAATATTGTTCAGTCACAATATTTAGACAAACTTTATTTTTGCTTATATTTTGTGACGCTATAATTTTTTTATTCATTCAGACAATTAGTCACAAGAAAATAGTTAGTGAAATTGTAAATTCCTTTAAATCTAAGTTTTAAAAGTTGAGATTAATTTGGGTACAAGCCGAAATGGTCATTCTGTCAACCGAGCGTTAATAGCCCTAAGTGACACGGTATTTAATCATCCCCCTATGGACCTCCGCTAGCTGGGAACCGACCCCTACAGCTAACCCAAGTTGATCAAAACTTGATAAACTAAAGATTTGATAAGGTCAATTAACAAAATTCTCTTAAACTATTATTCTATTACTTTAAGCTGTCATTTTGTAAAAATGGCTTGTAGAGCTAAATTTTTAGAGCCAAGATTGAAAGTTACTGTATCTTACTTTAAGGCATGATAGGGTCAGATAATTTTTGCTCATTGTCCTAATGTTTATATCAACAATTAGTGAAATCACATACTTGTTAAATAATTGTTATGTCACCAAATCTGATTTAGAAAATAACTAAATCAGTCAAACCAGTTCAAGATTATTTTTTTAAGGATATTCTAAACTATAAAATTGTATCATATTAGATACTCTTATGTCATAGAAAATTATTTTAATACAAATTGGGTAACTGACCCATACGACATCTAATCTATTTATGGATAATTTTTTTTCTCTATGAGGAGTTGTCATCTCTTTAGTTTATGTAAGAATCATAGCTAAAGAGTATTATATACTCAGTAATGTTAACTTCAGTTACATCTTGTACTGAAGCTATATGGCTCAGACATTTTATACTTTACATGATCAACATATTTCTATACCAGTTATTTTTTATGCTAAAAGCATGATCTTGTGGATTCTAAGATGAACAGGTACCTGCAGCTGCATTTTAAGACATTAATTCTAGAATCATCGAGGGGGATGGAGATAAGCCCATAAGTCACCAGCAGTGGCAACCCAACCGAATCTGACTGGAGATCCCAAGAAGCCGGTTCAATGGGCAGAAACAAGCTGGACTTAGGTGACTTTATGGAACACGGACCCGAGATTAAAATCTCATTAAAATGCCCAAGTGCCTGTAAATATGTACAGTGATTCCCCATCCCTTTGGTGACAGTGTTCCGGTGTGATTTGGTTAGGATGAGTTTTAAAACTCTTAATTGGCCCAAGCATAGTTATGCAGGGATGATTCCAATCGCCAACCTTTTGAGGACTTACCTATATGAGAGGTCGTGAAGGCCACGACTATAGGACAGGGCGATCCTAGACAACTCTCATGGATGTGAAAAAGTGCACATAGCCATTCAAACGTGCCACCCGATAGACCCAAGTACCTCTAGCGTATTATGTGTGTTATTTTCTGAATCTGGTTCAAGAATACTGATTCAATACGTAGTCCATCAAGCACTTCTTCAGGCAAAGACAATAGTCACTACGTTAGATTCAAGGCTGTAGTCTATCTCATTTATGCATAGTATAAAACTGTCCAAAAATTCTTCTATTCTTCTCTTGTTTTTTCTTCCCTCTATTATCTTAGATTTTGACATTTTGGTGGGGATTGTTAGCTGTATGCACATGTTACACATTTATTAGCTAGCAAAAGCTCAAAACCATTAATTTTGTAACGTTTACTCTTTAATATTGTCCAGGTTCAATGAACCACATTTTTATATGCTTTTATTCAGCATCTATTACGTCCTTGATTCAAGCAACGGTTACAAAGTTTAAGCCTATATTATGAGCCTTTCATCTCCTCTCTTGACACACACAAAAAATCTCTAACAAAAAACTCTCCCAAATTTATGTTTTACGGAAATTCTTTCCGTTCTTCGTATCCTCGCTCTGAGCATAGCAAAGTCAGGGTCAATCTCCCCGAGTTGTGTGTGACGACGGGATACCGATGGAGCATAGATTTTACCACTAGGAGCATCCAAAAATGTCTGCACATAGATCCGGATTAACTCTTAGGGTAATGCTTCGTACACGACTTCTCCGGAGGCCGGTAACATTAATTTTTGTTTATTTTGGTTACAGATTATTAGATGAGTAAATCAAATATTCCTAACAATTCCTATATGGCATCACCACAAGACATTGTCTTGTTGTTTAGTGGCAACTTCTGACAATCTCCTAGCTATTACTTCAAGCACCTATAACACCTAATCTCTCTATGAAACTTGGTCCAAAATAAGTCAACTTGGGTCGACTTAAGTTAGACTAGGGTCCACACCATGCTAACCAAGTCACCAAAGTCAAAGTCAACATCTAGCTTAGTCTCTAAAGTCACAACTAGCAAAAGTCAAAAATAACAATCATCACTCAAACAATTTACAAATAATTCCAAGAAACCGAAATAACCAAAATACCCCTAGGCCAAAAATGATAAATAAAACATCCAAATCACATGGTTAGGCTCTAGGTCAAGTAGTCTCTAGGGTTTCACTAGCAAAACTCCAAAATCACAAATTACCAATAAAATAGTTTTAAAAATCACCAAAAATTATATCAATATTTAAATAACATTATTAAAAGATTAAAATTTTCTGTTTGCCATGAAATATAAAAGAACAGAACAATTATCGGAGGACTGGACTTTTACTTCACAATACAAACTCGCTTGTACAAAGAAAGCCTAGGGACGAAAACCTAGGTACAACAATCTAAGTACAATTGTTTATTTTAGATTCTGGGGGATGACGGTAGAGGCTTGGGAAAGCGACGGCAGCTATGCCTTACTCCTTGGACGATCGGGTGCAGCCTTGGCTCTGTAGAAGAACTGCTGGGCGTCGATGAAGAAATGCTCTCTCTTCAGGCTCTCTGGCTCTCTATGTCTCTCTCTGTATATCTCTTTCTGTCTCTGTCTATGTCTCTATGTGCATCTGTATCTCTCCGTCTTCTCGCAAGGGAATGGCACACTGCTATTTATAAGAGTGGGGGGCTTCATTAGGGTTTACAATGATTGCCCATTCTTGAAAGTCGACGGCTAAGGATCACTGGATCTGGGCCGTTCATCGAGATTTGAGCAATCAATGTGATTGTATCAAATCTTTTATGGGTAATTAATACTGATTGACATAAATCCTCCTGATTTATCATGCCAACCTCGAATTCCTCGACACGTGTCTTTAATTGGCTTATTTGCAAAATAATTTGATTTGATCCCAATATTTCATTGGGATTTGTTGAGGGATTTCGATCAATCTGATACCACGTGCCCTGCTATCATGCCATGTGTCATAACAGCAGAAATCAGAACCGCAGGGAACTTCCTCTTTATTGGGTCGCATAAGGCTGGCCACGTGTCAAGGCTGCCTAAGAGTGCCCCCCCCTGAATATTTGGACCGTATGGTAATGATTTGAGCCGCATGAGTGTGGATGACCGCATGAGTGAACCGCATGAAGATAGTCCTCGTGAGCCGCATGGGGATGGCCTTTGTGAGCCGCATGGAGCTAGTCTTCGTGAGTTGCATGGGGGAGCCTCCGCTTGGGCCGCATGGGGGAGTCTCCGCTTGGGCCGCATACGACTGTCCACGTGTCAAGGCCGTATGACAGTTTCTGACTCTCGGGGGATCGTGTCAAAGATTTTCTTCGCTTCCCAAGGAGTCCGTCATTATGAGGGAGTCATAATGATATATTTGTGTCAGAAATGTCACCTTGTCAGAGCTGTCAGCCGTCAAGGCATTTAATGCAGTAAAGGACAAACGAAAGAGCTTGTTTGCAGGCCACGTGGCTCCTTTTTGAGCCGTATAAAGCTTATTTGAGCCGCATAGATGCTTGAGCCGCATGGATACTTGGGCCACATGAACTCTCTGAGCCGTATGGGGCTTTCTGGCCATATGGATCTTTTTTTATTCTTTTTCATGCTTCTACAAGACCCCCTTCAAAGTTTTCAATTTACAAAATTAAAATACTTTGAATAAGAAGCATGGCCATGTATTCTTCTGGCCGCATATGATGTCTCGGCCGCATGGATGTCTCAGCCGCATTGATGTCTCAGCCGCATGGATGTCTCAGCTGTATTGAGCCACTCAGCCGCAAGGACTTTCTGGCCGCATAGCTCCTTGCCACGTGTGCGCATCATTAATTGCCTCAAATTCGTTTTAGTACCGCCTTTAGGGAAGATCCCAAGGGTCGGCTCATTAAATCTTTAGATTTTATGCCCTGGATGAATCTCCTTTATGAGAGAGGGGACGAAATCCGAGGAGTCGGTTTCGTCTTTTCCGAGGCGGTTATCAATCTACGTGTTTTTCCTCTCTCTTTTCCTCCTATAAATAAGAGGGATTTGAGAGAGAAAACTTCTTTACTTTCTCCTTCACTTCGAATTTTCCCTACTCCATTGTCATCTTCTTCTTTAATTGCCAATGGCTCCTAAGAAGACCGTTGCGGCGAAGGGCAAGAAGGCGGCATCTTTGTCGAAGAAGACTGCCTCTACTTCAACCGCGGCCGTTCCTCCGCCGACCGTCGTGCCCGCAGCTCACCCTGACATCCATCCTCCTATTGCTGGTATGGACTTTATGTGGTTTTAAAGAACCCTAACTGCTATGGCTACGTTGCATGCTTTATGCACGAGCCTTTATCTTCATGTTAGTCGCATGTTCGTCCTACGGTCGAGCCGCGAGCCGCATAAGAATAGCCACTGTAGCCGCATACGTGCTTCGCCAACGAAGCCGCATAAGCTACACTGAGCCGCATAAATTTCGCACGCATTTGTCTGTCACGTGGTCCGCACGAACTTATCCGATCCCTGCGGGCCCTATGAAAGTACTGCCGTATGATCCTTCACTAAGTGGAGCCGCATAAATGTTCTTCTGAGCTTGAGCCGCATGAGGCTTCCGTAAGTTGGAGCCGCATAAGTGTTCTCTTGAGCCGCATGAGGCTTCAATAAGTTGGAGCCGCATAAGTGTTCTCCTTAGCCGCATGAGGCTTTGTTAAGTTGGAGCCGCAAAAGCTCGAAAGCACCCATTAGTTTCTTTTTGTCCATCTTTTTAACTTATCTTTTTCTGTCTTCTTCTCAGTAAATTTGCCTGTTAATGCTGCTGGAGAGCTCCTGGTAGGCAGCGCCCAAGCTGCCCTGGGCCATAGGTACGACCATATAGTCCAGCATATGGCAGACCAGTTTCCGAGTGACGAGCCTCCGGTGAGATTGAATGCCCTCAAGAACAGTCAGATTCCGGTGAGATCGGGGAAATTAGAAAGGGAATACTTGAAGCCAGTATTCTTCTTTGGAGACGCCTTGACTGTGAAGAACAGTCAGATTCTGGAGGTGTCAGAGAACTGGAGTTTTGTTTCTAACGGGATGGCGATCCGCATCCCCCAGATGGAGCGTCACTTCCTTTTATCTTGGTTCAATATGCTCCCACTCGACCGGAAGATGGAAGATTCTTTAATTCCTACCCGAAGTGGGATGTTTGTGGGAGACATCCATTATAACAACAGCCTGAAGTCGGTGTGTGCGGGCAAGGTGCACACCAGCTATTTTGTAATGGGATTTCCCCGGGTACGTTCTTGAATGTGCCGGGTCCCAATTTCACATTTTCTACCGCCGACACTTTTATGAACCAACTTGCTCGGAAGGGCTCCTATCCCATCGGTCGGTTGATGCTCCCTAGCTGAATACAACCCATTTTCTCGTGGACCAACCTGTCTATGTGGATTTAGCAAAAGTATGAGGCCTTTCTGTGTGAGATTGGTCTTTACCATGCTATTCGGGACACCAGCCATGGCTTGCCTATAAACAAAAGATTGTTTATATCTCTGCTGAAGATGTATAATCGCCGTACGGGGACCTTCTATACGCCCGTAGGGGAAATGGGGCTTGCGCTCCACGAAATGCATGCGATCTCCAAGCTTCCTTGGGGGGACGAAGCTTCTGAGGTGTATACTCCCACGAACGAGGAGTTCGAAGAGTTGGAAAGGCGGTATCCAGGCTTCATGGCTCTTTATCAAGAGATATTGTGCCATTGTAGCACATGTCATCAAATAGCCAAAAAGGAGAACAGCTCGGAAGGGAATACCCCTCATACCAAGGACTGGGTGCACTATCTCTTCACGATGGATGCTTCATGTCAAGTTACTCCCCGCCGTCCTCAAACCCGTGAGGCGGTAAAAGCCTTAGTGTTGTCAGCTAAGAGGGTGGCCACCTCTAGTGACAGATTCGGGAGTCAGATCGACTCTTTCGGTTATTTTTACCAGGACACCCAAGAGTTGTCGGAGAAGGCGCTCCTGGCAGAATTCTTAATGATATGACTACGAAACTGTGTAGTCTCGGGCGGAGCAGGTTCCATCGAGAGGATCAGTCGTAATTTCATCCTTCCGGCTGTGAAGTTAGTTTTACGAGTCCGGCTAGCTCTCCTCCCGGCCATGGTGTGCAGCATACACCGTGGCCTTCGTACTTTCACATCCAAGGTTATTGATCGCGATGTGATGAAAGATTTTGAACGGACCGAGCTGCCCTATCATTATTTGATGGGGTGGTTGTTGATGCATTATCCGTCTTTGATGAGACCGGGCTCTGAAGACGGCGTAATTGATGATGACGCTTTTATCTTCCGCTATCGTAATGAGTCTTGGGAATTCGAGACCATGCGTGCTTGCGGGATGGCACTGGCGAGGGCAGACATGTACAAGACTTTCGTATCTGTCCCTCATTTTACTGATGAGAAAATAGCGGCTGTCCATCTTGACGATATTGGGCCCCCTCAACTTCTGGACGGCCAGATGCTTCTGTGGCTACGAAATATCTGCCCTGCTCATCTGGTGTATCGCAACCGTAGCACTGTCTTTCTGGAGCCCTATCTGCCTAGCAGGTTCGCCCGGCAATTTGAATATAGTCAGCTTTTTCTAGACAGCCCCAGCTCTTGTCTGGGCTTTGAAGGTAGCCTTCTAGACGGCATCCGGGCCTGGCATTACTATGACACATTCCATACCCGTACCGTTTTCTCAGTTCCCGTTATCAAGGTATCAGTGGATATCTTATATATGGTGGCTCTATACCACGTCATGGCGAATAAGCCCCCTGTCGGTTTTAACCCAGGTACCATTTTCATCGTTGGTACGGGCCTGGATGAGGGTTTCTAGGGGGCCAAGACAAGGAAAAGGAAGAACAGAGTCGAGGTGCCGAATTCGGACTCCGATGCTGCAGATGACGAAGGCGACGAGCCTGATGGAGATGACTCTTCCTTTCCGATGGCAGATGTAGGGGCGGATCAACCGCCTATTTTGCCAGATGAGATGGTGGTAGATCAGCCACCCGTTGCACCCGGCCCTGCACGAAAGCGTAGCAGACAACTTTCTCCTGTCGGAGGCATTCCTCGCTCTCAAAAACTGGCTGCGACCAGACACCGCGGGCTAACTATAAAGGAAAGAGGCGAAGAAATTGACCCCGCATCAGAGGTAAATAAGTTAGTACCGGTCCTTCCTTTCTTCTAGCTTTAATTTTAATCATCTTCTTTTCCTCTTGTAGGCGTCAGAAGAAGAGGACTCTCGAGTAGCCGAGATCGTGACTTGGGATGACGGGGGCTCCGGTGAGCCTGCCCCTGAAATTGCTGAATTCCGTCCAGATGATGCTGATCAGGTTGCCTCTTCCTCTGAGGTGGCTGGGTCAGAGGAGCTGGCCAAATTTAATTTGGAGATCGCGGGTGAGGAGACCATGCCAGCTGCGAATGGGCTACAGCCCCGATGCTCCTCTTCCTGTAAGATAAGCCGAATCTTAACTTACGAGGAGGCCTATCTGCTTTATGATCACATCCTTTGGGTCACATCGATTGATCATTGTCATGGACATGCAGGTCCTGCCTCTCCCATGCCGAGGATAGACCTTGTTGAGACAGACTCTGTCGAAGGGGCACTGGCAGAGAGGGGCGTACCTCCTCTCCCTCCGGCTCGTCTTGATGGTCCTTTTGCGGGCTCGAGTTCGACAAGTTTGGTGATGGGACAATCGGGGCAGGGGACGATGGTCCTCGTGTCTTCCTCTGCTCGGGCGGCCCAGAGAGTCGACCTCTCCGTCCTGCCAAGCATCCAGGCTCTTCGGGTGGCAGAGGAAGAGCTAGCCGCTATCCGTGCATCATTCTGCTCGAAAGTCGCCCCCCTGGTGGCAAGTTCTAGTACCACTCCTGCGATGCTGCCGGCCACGATTCCTCTGACGCCGTCCTCTACACAGGTCCTGGACGAAGTATTACAGGACGTGGTCGACAGCTTTCATCGTCACTTAAGAAGGGGGATAGAAGCTGCTGTGGATAGAGGAACCTCTTTCGTCTTGGCCCGACAATGCGTCCATGGTCAAATTGATATCCTTAAGGCCCTTCCTGGTGGGGCAGGGGTGGCTGCACTCCTGAAGGCAAAATTGCTGGCGACTGATCAGCTGGTGGCCCAGCTTCAGGGACTACGGCAGGTTGATCTATCCGCCGCTATAGATCAGGAGCGTGTCTCCCTCATAACTGCTATAGAAAAGGCGAGGGCTGCTCAGGATAAAACCCGGTCGGCCATATTGGAGGATCTCCGCACTCTGTCTGATCGCTATGATCAATTGAGCCATGAGAGTGAAGATGTTACAGCTCGGGAAGCGATTGCCTCCCGTGGGATTACTGAAACGCGGGAGCAGATCCTTGAGCTCCAAAAGAAGTTAACTTTCTTTGAGTCTGAGCTTGAGGCCGCCCGGATCGACAGAGGACTGATTATCGAGAAAGCTGATAACGTCAATAAAGCTTCGGCTGACTTGGAAGTGGCTCTGAAGAGGTTGGACGATGACTGACGGACACTCATGGACCTGGATAATGGGGAGCGGTTGTCCCAGGAGGCTGAGCGCAGGGCTAGACAGAGGCTTGAGCAGGGTACTACCTTGGTGAGAAACCGCCTCTTAGAGTTGTGTAATGCCGAACCATAGTCGGCCTTTTCTTCTTTCGTTTCTGTTTTTCTTTTCTCTTTTTTTTCTTTGAGAGGGACGTTGTCCCAAAACATGTAATACTTTTTTATCTTTCAAATAAAGAGTACTTTTTATTCTACCCTTCATTCGTATTGCTTGTTGTGCCTGTGGTATTGTGGTGATGTTTGCCCCGCACGGGAGACTTGTTTGTGGACCTGTTACCCATGGCATACCTTGGTTTTAGGTACAGGTAACAAGTTTGACTGAGGATACTTAGAACAGTTCCACGGCAAGGTGGTCGTGGACGTTCCCACTATCGGGATATAGAATGCCATGGAGCAGCTGGGCTCCCGGGGCATGATGAGGAATGGTGGGCCTGTACTAAGAGACTTAGCAAAGAAAATTTGTGGGCCTATTATCCTTGGTGTACCCCGACTTAGGATACGGATAATAGGATGAAAGGGAACCAACATACTTACTCAGAGGTAATGAGGATATGGCAAGTATGAGGGTTTTACAGTGGAGTCTTCCTACTCAGAGGTAATGAGGACATGACAGGAGTGGGCTCAACGGAGGATATTTGTGGTCAATAGAGGACATTTGTGGACCTATTACCCTTGGCGTACCCTGGTTCAGGGTACGGATAATAAGACAAAAGAGGACTGATATACTTATTCAGAGGTAATGAGGACATGGTAAGTACGGAGGTTTTATCGTGGAGTCTTTCTACTCAGAGGTAATGAGGACATGGCAGGAGTGGACTCAGCGGAGAATATTTGTGGACCTATTATCCTTGGCGTACTTTGGTTGTGGGTACAGATAATAAGTCGAAAGGAGAATCATCATACTTACTCAGAGGTAATGAGAACATGGCAAGTATGAAGGTTTCTTCGACGGAGCCTTCCCATTCAGAGGTAATGAGGACATGACAGGAGTGGGCTCAATGAAGGAGGGTACATAGAACGAATCAGAGGTGATGAGGACATGGAGGTTCTATGTAAAGGGGTGATTTGTTTTTGGCGGAAGTGAAACGACTCAGAGGTAATGAGGACATGGTCGTTTTGGAAATTTGTGGATCGGTTACCCTTTTTGTGCACTGGAAGTGCGGGTAGTGGATCATGAGGGAGGATCTCTTCCAGGAAGAAAGTTCAGAGGTATGGTCATACATGACTTACTATCTGAAAGAGTGACCGGAATGTGAGTTCAGAGGCACCTGCGGGTACATGACTCGATAATCTGGAATTTTGTGAAAGTGAGTTCAGCGGCACCAGTAGGTACATGACTCAGTGATCCGAAATGTTGTGGATGTGAGTTCAGTGGCACCAGCGGGCACATGACTCGTTAATCTGGAATATGTTGTGGATGTGAGTTCAGCGGCACCAGCGGGTACTTGACTCGTTAATCTGGAATATGTTATGGATGTGAGTTCAGCAGCACCAGCGGGTACATGAATCGATAATCTGGAATGTCGTTCAGACATAATATTTCTTCAGAAACTTGCTGTTGACGGGCAACATGAGCAAGTCTCCATTTTGTTTTACGATACGGTAAGCACCGTTGGAGAATACAGCCTCGATGATAAATGGACCTTTCCATTTTGGCTGGAACTTGCCGCTGGTCTTGTGAGTCATGACCATCGGCCTCCGGACTGCCAGAACGAGATCGCCCACTTGGAATATTCTGATTTTAACCTTCTTATTGAAGGCTCCGGAGATGCGTGCTTGGTATAGCTCGATCCTTTGCTGAGCCAGGAGGCACTTTTCATCTAAGGCCTCTAACTCTTGTAGTCGGTGTCGGTAGTTATCATCCGTCGTCAATTGATAAGTGAGGGCAACACGGAGTAAGGTTATTTGAGTCTCCAATGGGAGAACTGCCTTACTCCCGTACACCAGGGAAAATGGTGTGTTCCCTATGGCCGTTCGGAATGTGGTACGGTACACCCATAAGCATTCACCAAGCTTCTCGTTCCAGTCGCGTTTATTGGACGATACGAACTTCTTGAGTAACTTGATGATGGTTTTGTTGATTGCTTCTGCTAACCCATTCGCTGCTGGATTGTATGGCATCGAAGCAATATTCTGGATGCGGTGCTTGTCGCAGAACCGATAGAAGGCGTGGCTTGCAAACTGTGGACCATTATCGTGGATGATCCTTCGGGGCAGTCCAAAGCGATAGATGACGTGATGCTTAAGGAAGCTGATAACGTTTGAAGTCTTTACTTCTGCAAGTGGGATAGCTTCCGCCCATTTGGAAAAGTAATCTGTGATTGCGAGTATGAAGCGATGTCCTCTGGAGGAAGGTGGAGTAATCGGACCGATGATATCCATTCCCCATGCTTCGAACGGCCAGGACGCCACTGTCGGATGTAGAAATTCGGATGGTTGGTGAATGAAGTCCGCGTGGACTTGGCAGGCTTTGCACTTTCTTGCATAGTCTATCGCATCTGCTACCATCGTGGGCCAGTAGTAGCCCATTCGGCAAAGACGGTCTTGCAATTTAGGGTAAGGCTGATGGGCCCCACAGACACCGTCATGAGCTTCTCGTACGGCTTCTTTGGCTTCTGCGTTTGACAGACACCGAAGCAATAATCCATCATAGGATCGGCGATACAGCATTTTTGTCTCTGTATCGTAGAAGAATCTGAGAGAAATGCCGTCTGATGGAGGTGGCTTCCTTTGGGTTCTCACGGAGGATATCGTAGACGACGAAGTTAATGAATGGTTATCTCTAATCTGGGACATCGTCGATCATCTGGGCAGAAGAACTCGCCACGAATTGAACGTTGTTTTTGGGGCAGATCAGTTTGTGGCCTATCACATCTACCGATTGATGAGTATGATTTGGCACTTCTAGGGAAGCGGCCAGGCCTGCTAAGGCATCGGCTTCGATGTTTCGGAGTCTAGGAATGTGCTCGATGAAGAACCCCTTGAACGACGAGAAGATGTCGATCGCTATTTGGTGATAGGGGATCATGTCTTTGTGGCGGACTTCGTATGAGCCCCGGATCTGATTGACGATTAGCTGAGAATTGTCGTATGCTTCAAGATATTCTACCCCCAGCTCTCTTGCCAGTTGGAGGCCAATGACCAGAGCGTTGTACTCGGCCATATTGTTAGAACAGGGTTCTGTGAGAGAGTAAGGGCGATTTATCACCAATCCGGAAGGAGAAACCAGCACCACCCCGACTCCGATGACGATGTTGCCCTTGGGTCCAGGTCTCGAAGCACCGTCAAAGAATATTCGCCATATATCATCGTGAGAGGTTGCATGCGAGTCGGCGACCTCATCTGGGATCTCTTCATATATTCTGGATGACTCCAAGCCCGGGTGGGCTGCCAAAAAATCTGCCAGGGCTTGACCTTTGACAGCCTTTTACGGGACAAAGATCATATGATAAGGGGACAGCAATATTACCCATGTAGCGAGGCGAGAGCTGAGTGCCCCTGGTTTAGTCATGAGGACCCTGAGAGGGTTGACTCGTGAGATCACATATATGGTTTGTCCAGTGACATAGTGTCGCGTCTTCTGAATGGCGAACACCAGGGCAAGGTATTCCTTCTCCACAGCAGTGTATCGGTGCTCTGGCCCAATCATCATTCGACTGAGGTAATATATGGCTTGCTCATGGCCTGCATAGTTGTTTTGTGCCAGCAGAGCCCCGAGGGAATGTTTTATTGCCCGTACGTAGAGCAAGAATGGTTTTCCAGCAACCGGAGCCACCAGGACTGGAGGGTTCGACAAATATTTTTTGATGCTGTCGAAGGCCCCTGACATTCTTCGTCCCATACGAATGAGACACCTTTCTTCATGAGATGGGTGAATGGTCGACATCGTCCGAAGAGGTTAGAAATGAACCTCCTGATGTAAGTTAGCCTTCCTTGAAGGCCTCTGAGTTCGCAAAGATTTCTCGGGGGACCCATCTCCGTAATTGCCTTTGTCTTCTCAGGGTCTACATGGATACCTTGGACGGTGATGATGAAGCCCAAGAACTTCCTGCTGAATACGCCCAGGAAGGATTTTGTGGGATTCATCTTCAGATTGTGCGCTCGCATTAGGTTGAATACCGTCCTCAAATCCTGCAGATGGTCTCCCTTACAGCGACTCTTAACGGCGATGTCATCAACATAACACTCTACCATCTTGCATAAGTGGTCTCTGAAGATGATACTCATGGCTCTTTGATATGTGGCGCCGGCATTCTTCAGACCGAAAGGTATGACTGTGTAACAGTTTGTGCCAATCGGTGTTCGGAATGATATATACTTTTCGTCGTCAGGAGATATCTTGATTTGGTTGTACCCCGAGAAGCCATCCATAAATGACATACGTTCGAAGTCGCAGGTGTTGTCAATCATGATGTCTGTGATAGTGAGGGGGAATTCATCTTTGGGGCATGCCTCATTCAGATTGCAGAGGTCGATGCAGATTTGAATCTTCCCATTCTTCTTGAGGACGGGTACTATGTTGGCGACCCAGTCAGGATGTTGCTCCTCACCAATGATGCCGCTGGCTATCAGTTTGTTGACTTCGTCTTCGATCGCTTCCATGATGCCCGGGCGGAAGCGTCGCTGTTGTTGCTTGACTGGCTTTGCATCTGGCCGAATGTTGAGTTTGTGAAGAGCAATATCGGGATTTAACCCCGGTATGTCTTCATAGCTCCAGGCGAACACATCAATATATTCTTTGACAAGTTCCAGCAGCGATTCTCGCTCTTTGTATGTTAGGCTTTTACTGACGAAGATCGGTTTTGGAGAAGATTCGCTGCCGAGATCCACTTGTATGACCTCATCTTCAGTAGGAGGTTCTCTCTGTTCAAACCACTTTTCCCATTGTGCATCCAACTGTTGGGCCCATGGCTCTAACTCGAGGATTTCAGGGATGTCTTCGTCTTCTTCATAAGCGTCGGCGAATGCCATGTTGACTGACAAGACTTGTCTTAATACATCTCCGATGCTGATATCCGAATCAGAAGTTGGTGACCCGGTTGAATGTGAATGCCAGTCACATTCTTCATCTGAACTCTCAGGGGTCTTCGTGGGTGTTACATACCCTAATCCACATCGAGTTTTGCAATAGTAGTCCCGTGGTTTGCCAGCCGGGACCGGTGGCTTCAAAGATATTTGGATTGGGGGCTATAAAGATACAGAGGCAGTCTTCCGGCATCTGATTCAAGGTCGACTTCTTCTATGGTGAAGGGATGCGGATCGTCCTTCCGGCCGAAGATGATTGGATGGTCCCCTCCCTCGATTATGCGGTAAGCATCTTCCACTGGAGTAAGCTGGATTGCAGTGTACACATTTGTCACCTGTGTGTGTAGGTGAGTACCTATACCGTATTCTATAGCATACAATGTACAAAGCTTATTAAGCTCGAGGTAGTTCAAAGATAGCCCTTTATTGATGAAGTAAGGTATCTTTTCTAGCGGGATTACATCATCTGCGGAAGAAACATCAGTGTGGGCAGCCACATACTTGGCTAGCTCCGGTTCCTTTTCGGCTACCCCCTGTATAAATAAAGACTGAAAGGACGACCTGGACAGCTTGATCGTAAAGGGTTCAGCTGGTGGAGCAGAGCATGGAGTTGTCGGCAGACTAGCGACCCCCAGTCTGGTGCTCGATGCTGGGCGGAGAGTGGTTGGTTCGCTAGAAGTTCCAGGCCTTGCATCGGGGTGACGACCCTTCTTGGGAAGGCGTATCGTCATTGGCTTGTCGGAGGGATTGAGCTTCTCCGTTTGCGGTTGGCCGACTCTCGGCAGCCTGATTGTCAGTGGCTCCGTTGTGGGTCTTGGCACTTGGCTAGACCTTGGCAGCCGAATTATCATCTGCTCTTCTTGTGCCGAGAGGCTGATTGTGTCCTTACGCAGAGTGGCTATAAGGGGTGCAAACTTGCCAGGTTTGCGAGCTTGGAGGTGGATCGTCAGAGGTTCTTCTGATCCTGTGGCTATCTCGGTACGAGATTGCACATCTCCTTCATCAAGGTACCTCTTCGATTTTTCGTATATGTAGGAGTCTGAGTAGTAGGATTCGACCCCTTTGAAGGGATCGATGTCGGCAAATTTCGTCCTCACGAAGCCGTATTTGTCGACATATTTGAAGCACTGGTGCAGCGTGAAAGGCACGATCATATAATCGTGTATCCAAGGGCGCCCCAAGAGGATATTGTAAGAAGTGTCTACATCTATGACGTAGCAGGTGACTTTTGATTGGAGATCGCCAATCTGACACTTCAGACGAATCTTTCCAATTGGGTAGCTCCTGCCCGAATTGAAACCGCTGATGGTGGTGCTTGTAGGCGTCAGGCGATGCATTGGGATGCGGAGATGATGTAACAGACCCTTCGGGATAATGTTTATGGAAGAGCCAGGATCAATGTGCATCCGATCCACCTTTATGTCGCCGATGTATCCAGTGTAGTATAACGGACGATCGTGCAGGTTAGTTTTGATGAGCATGTGCTGCGGAGTGAAGACAATATTGGGCATTGCTCCCGTACAAGTGCTGTCTTGGAGATCTGCAGGCGGGTTCTCTCCCGTAAGGTTGACCTGAGCCAGGTACGCGTCGACATTTTGGAGTGCATCACTCAATGCCGTGCGAACATCCTTTGAGAGTCTCAGAAGCTCGTATAATGACAACTTGGCTGGTGTATTGGCCAATTATACCAAGATGTCAAAGTTGTAGGGCTTCTCCAGCCCCTGCGGTGCCTCTTTTTGGAGGGATTTGTCAAAGCGAGTCTCCTTCGGCCTAGGCCTGTCGGTCGTCGGAGGCTGAGCAGGTCCCGGAGCGTCAGTTGTAGCGGGCTGATGATCTTCAGCCGAGTTGTCAGCCACGGGTTGGGATTGTGCCCCAGACTGCGTGACGATGGCTGTAGCTTATTCGATATCTGCCGAGATTGTGCGGCAGGACCTGACTTTTCTACTCTTTTTCTTGTACGTAGAAGATGGTGTGGGCTGAGTCACTTCTGATACCAAGTCTGGATGGACCCACATGACCTCCCCTCGTGATATGGTGAGAGGCACTAGACCAGCAGCCTGATCTCGGGGAGGTGGAAGATTAGCAATCTCCATTGTTGCCAGAGGGATGGGGACCACACCATCTTGAGTTTCTGTCGGAGGAAAGCTGCCAAATTGTACCGATACCATATTGGCTGCCACGGTTACCTCCTCGAAATCGATGGCCAGAGCGTTCGAATCGATGAGATTTTGGATGTACCGTTTTAGTTGGTAGCAGTCATGTGTAGCATGGTGGATGTAGCGGTGGTAATGGCAGTACTTTGGGTTCTCCATCTCTGTCAGCCGAGGTTCCTGTCTTGGTGGAGGAAGCTGAATTCTGTCTCCTTGTATGAGCATGTCCAAAATGGGCTTGACGTGACCGTCTTCGAAGGAGTAAGTGATTTGCGGCCATTGTTTGTCTGCCGATTTTGACTCGGATTTCTGGGCTGTATCGGCCACCATAGCCTGCTTGCCCTTGTTGTCCCGATTGTTGGTGGAGCTACCCACATTATTGGTGGTGGCATTGGGACGCCTGCCATTGTCCTCTTCCTTTGAGATGTGCAATCCCAGTTGGCGAGCCTTCTTCAACCGTTCTTCGGCACTTGTAGCACTGATGATAAACGTCTTCCAGTCCTTGAATTGACTTTCGCCCATCCAGAGACTAATTGTTGGGAGCAATCTCTTTTGGCAAATTTCAATCAAGGAGGAATCCGGATTTCTAGACGGCAACTTTATTGCGGTTTGGCGAAACCGCTCGATATAGTTCCTTGTCAGCTCTTTCTCTCCTTGGACGACGTCCATGAGGGTGGACATTGTGATGTCCTGCACTACTTCGTAGAATCTCTCCAAGAACATGCGCTTGAAGCCGACGAAGGAGTGGATGTAGTTGTTTGGCAGGTTGCGATACCAGTCGAAGGCGACTCCTTCCAATGCCCCAATGAATAATCGTATAAGAATGGCATCGTCATGGGACAGATGGTCGGTGGTGACCTCGAAGTAAGTGATGTACCGACTTGCGGAGGTCTTGCCATCATAAGGATTGATATTGAACGGATTATATCTTGGCAAAAAAAGGGACATCCCTCTATGCAGCAGGATATGGTTGCCGTATTCTGAGGTCTTGAGAGTTTTCCCGAGCGTAAAACATGGCTCAGAGCTCCTAGACCTCTCTTCTAGCTTCTCGGGCCTCATCCACAGCTGTGGGGGCTGTTACTTCAGGAGGATTGTTGTCCGGGTTCGGTGCCACTGAATTCGAGTCCGTATTGACCGCGGGACCCTCGCTTGTTTGGCCAGGCGTCCCTCCTTGCAGGGTTGGAAGGGTCGCTTTGATCTCATCTACAGACTTGACCAAGGGAAACAGTATGGCCTCCAGAGTGTCGATGCGTTGGCGCTCACTGGAACCACCTTGGTTACTGTCCGTCATGAATACCGTCCTTACGTGAGGAGAGATGGATGGCACAGTGGAGGACGTATCTTCCGAGTCATACCCCTGTAATGAGAAATCATCGGGGTATGTAGGAATGTCTTCCTCTGGTTCGGACTCAGAAGGAACAGTACCCCCAGTTTCTGAGTTCGCCTCGTCTTGGGAGTTGTGGACGTCCTCGGGGACGTCAGAGTTTGCTGTATCTGATGGAAGGGTTATTTCTCCTGGCTCGTCTTCTAGGAACATCGAATTATCGTAGAGGTTCGGAGGAGTGCTACCCCCAGTCCCATTAACCTGCAGTGGTGTGGACGACGAATCTCCCACTGTAGCAGATTTCGTCTTAGAACGAGTACCTTAAAAAACTCTGGTGGTGGGCACCCGCTTAGACGACAGTCTTTTAGTCATAGTGGTCGAAATTTTTGGGCTGGGAACATTTGTCTTCTTCCCTCTCCCATCGGCGGGGACTTTCTGAGCAGAGTTGCAGGAGACGACGGGAAGTGCCTCGTCTTCTGAAGACGGCTGTTGCATTCTTTGAAAGATGGACTGTCGGTCTTTTTGCACCGTCGCGTTATTGCAGCAGCAGTTGACGATGACTTGGGTGCAGTAACGTCCGTGGGAGGACTCTTTGCACCCCGATGCATCTTCTCTTTCCTTGCGTTTGTGGAGGATGGCCTCACGCAAGTCAGATGGGTCTGGATCGACCGTGTTTGCTCCCTGGATTTTGGGAGACTTTTGCGAACCTCTCTGTCCGTTTGCCGCCGGGGGCTGGACTCGAGTGGTTCTGTACAACTTCCCATCTGAGGCCCGCATAACAGTATGTGGGACGCTCGGATGGTCAGAGACCGGATCAGCGGACCGAGCTTGCCAAGCTCGCGCTGTCCTAGACTTCTTCGCTCTAGTGCGTAAGGGCACATAGTAGGAAGATCTAGGTGATGCTGGAGAGAGTCAGACATATCTTCTTGGGAGCACAAGAGATCAAGACCATAGGAGAGGCGGTCGAAGACAGAGCCACGTGGAGTAGGCGTCATGCTGCTGTCATCAATAATCTTTATGCGGCTGGCAAGCATAGCCGCATAGTCTTTCTTCATGCGGCTGGGAGTCTCAGCCGCATGAGTTTTTTTTATGCGGCTGGATGATGTGGCCGCATAGACCTTCTTTATGCGGCTGGCAGATTCAGCCGCATGAGCATCCTGCATGTGGTTGGCAGACTTGGCCATATGAGCGTTCAGCTTCTTCTTGGGGTGCATAGAACCACTCTTTGTCCCTGCAAGTCCAGCATCGTAGTGCTTTCCTCTGCCGGACTTGGGGATAATAGAGTCCTCTACGGCTCGAAGTGGAGTCGTATGAGAGTCGCCTTCGCCGTCTTGGGTAGCAGAGAGTACCCCGTCCAGAGCTTGTGGAGGAGCAAATGATTTGGCCTCCACTTGCAGCGAGGTTTCTTTGTACGGGTTCACTTCTGGACCGGAGCAGCACTTCCTTCAGAGAGCATTTCTTCAAATGCCTGTTGGTCGAAGCGGACGACCATCTTCTGTTACGTGGAGCCAAGTTTGGCTGCATCCGATTGTATCAGCAACTCCTCAGCAGTGGAGAAGTTTGTCCCCAGTAGAGTCGCCATCGTGTTTGCCCTGAAATATAAAAGAACAGAACAATTATCGGAGGACTGGACTTTTACTTCACAATACAAACTCGCTTGTACAAAGAAAGCCTCATGACAAAAACCTAGGTACAGCAATCTAAGTACAATTGTTTATTTTATATTCTGGGGGGTGACGGTAGAGGCTCGGGAAAGCGACGGCAGCTCTGCCTTACTCCTTGGACGATCGGGTGCAGCCTTGGCTCTGTAGAAGAACTGCTGGGCGTTGATAAAGAAATGCTCTCTCTTCAGGCTCTCTGGCTCTCTATGTCTCTCTCTGTATATCTCTCTCTGTCTCTGTCTATGTCTCTATGTGCGTCTGTATCTCTCTGTCTTCTCGCAAGGGAATGGCACCTTGCTATTTATAAGAGTGGGGGGCTTCATTAGGGTTTACAATGATTGCCCATTCTTGAAAGTCGACAGCTAAGGATTACTGGATCTGGGCCGTTCATCGAGATTTGAGCAATAAATATAATTGCATCAAATCTTTTGTGGGTAATTAATGCTGATTGACATAAATCCTCCTGATTTGTCATGCCAACCTCGGATTCCTCGACACGTGTCTTTAATTGGCTTATTTGCAAAATAATCTGATTTGATCCCAATATTTTATTGGGATTTGTTGAGGGATTACGATCAATCTGATGCCACGTGCCCTGCTATCATGCCACGTGTCATAACAACAGAAATCTGAGCCGCAGGAAAGTTGCTCCTTATTGGGCCGCATAAGGCTGGCCACGTGTTAAGGCTGCCTAAAAGTGGCCCACCTGAACATTTGGACCGTATGGTAATGATTTGAGCCGCATGAGTGTGGATGACCGCATGAGTGAACCGCATGGAGATAGTCCTCGTGAGCCGCATGGGGATGGTCTTCGTGAGCCGCATGGAGCTAGTCTTCGTGAGCCGTATGGGGGAGCCTTCGCTTGGGCCGCATGGGGGAGTCTCCGCTTGGGCCGCATACGACTGTCCACGTGTCAAGGCCGCATGAGAGTTTCTGACTCTCGGGGGATCGTGTCAGAGATTTTCTTCGTTTCCCAAGGAGTCCGTCATTATGAGGGAGTCATAATGATATCTTTGTGTCAGAAATGTCACCTTGTCAGTGCTGTCAGCCGTCAAGGCATTTAATGCAGTAAAGGACAAATGGAAGAGCTTGTTTGCAGGTCACGTGGCTCCTCTCTGAGCCGCATAGAGCTTATTTGAGCCGCATAGATGCTTGAGCCGCATGGATACTTGAGCCGCATGAACTCTCTGAGCCGCATGGGGCTCTCTGGCCGCATGGATCTTTCTTTATTCTTTACAAAATTTCAAAATTACCCTCATTTAGAAAACTGGGTGTTACAAGTCTAGCCTCCATAGAGAAATTTCGTCCTCGAAATTTTGAAGGTCGTAATCCTGTAGGTCAACCCCCAACAATGAAGGTCAAATCTTCTACCTAGCAGTTTCCTGGGTCAGCAAGTCCAATATGGGCAGTAGGATTACAATAGGCCATATCTAGAATTTGGGTCGGTAGATTGGGTCAAAAAGGTGTTCCCAATTCGAGTCAAAAATAGAAGTGACTCCATGGGGTGAATCAAGATGGGGTCTTATGTCGGGAAAGTCGTATGAAGCAAACGGAGCACAAAATGTTGTGTCTGAATGGAACACGAAGGTCATGAGTGGAGGGGGTCATGTATAGGTCATGCAGGAGAAGTTGGTTTTGAGAAAACAACTAGTCTTGTGCTCCTAAATTAAAAGTCACGATAATGTGTATGAAATAATCATAATTAAAGTGGGAATGGTCAAATGGCCTAATTTGGACCAAAGGTTGTGATGCCAAAAAAGTACAAAGGAACAGGTTAAGTGGGACAGTTTGTGGTCATGGATGTCAGACTGGGAAGATAAGGAAAACAATGGATCAAACAGGGCTGTAAGGGTCACCATTCTAGGGTCAGAGCTACACTATCAATTCTAAGTCAAAAGACCTAGCACGATCATCAATTCATTAAGAAGAAATTCATAACAAAGGAAGTTACACAGAGGTTTATAATAACAGCTAAAGCTACTCCTACTCCTACTCCTAAGTTAAATGATAAGGAAGCAAAACAAAACAAACAACAACAATTTTTTTGAAAGACTGGAACGAAAAGTAGAGGTGAGATGTTCAAAAACTTTTAAGATGAAATCTGGTAATCATATGCGTCCATCCAAAATTATGGTACTTTGAATCCTCGTCATACTAGTAAGCAGGGCTATGATAACCATAGAGTTCCAACTAATGTACACACTTCTAGAATAACGGTATTTAAAATTTTTGCTCTGCCGCTAGCTTGGCTGCGAAAACCTTAAATTCCCACAACCGAGAAATATATCCAAAATCAGACTGCAGGTCCTTGCCATGCTCGCTAATGTGACTGTAGAAGACTAGATTCCATAACTGAGATGACCTAGCCCATATAATTTAGCTTGGTAGAAAATTAAATCAAAAATAAATACTAAGAATCAGATTCATCTACGAACAAGAATGATAAGCAAGATCTGTTGGAACTGAATTTCAAGAGGGTTAAAATAAGACAAGGGAGGAACGAAATCAAGATGAACAAAACCTGCGATAAGCTTTCCTACTGCCTGTGCACCCTCAGCTGCCATAGCGTAAGCTCGTCCCTGCTGGCCTCCTCCAGCCTGATGATGCGCAAATCGCTGCAGCTGAGTCTGTAAGGGTAGTCCCTTCTGCTGGCTCACCGAAGCCCTCGCTCCTGCTCCCCGAGCTGTCCGTCCAGAAAACTTGGGATACTCTCTTAACTGGTGATATGATGCTCCGTAAAGTAGGCACTTGCCTAACCTCATTCGGCATTTACTCCAATCGTGTCCTGGTTTCTTATAAAATGGGCAACTGATAACATGCTACTGTCTAGGGGTCTACTGCGTCTGTAACGGTGGTCCCCTCTGCTGCTCTGTCGGAGCCCTAGCTCCTGCTGCTACCTGAGTCAATGGTGTCTGGCTCTTGGGATACTCCCTACACTGATGCTCCGCTGAACCACAAAGTAGACACCTGCCAAGCCTCATCCTGCAATCGTTCTACCCATGGTCTGCCTTCTTACAGAAGTTACACCTAGCGTCCTGCTGCTGCCTGGATGCCTGGTAGAAATATGTACGTCCCTGACCCTGAAGGTGCTGCTGAACAGGCCTCTGCTGATACTGATGCTGAATCTGTACGTGAGGCCTCTTGGCCTAACCTCCACTGATGCTGGCTCCATGAATGTCATATCCCCTCTTGAGCAACTGTTGCCGTTGAGTCTCCACTATCTGTTGGAAGAAGGAGAACAAACGCGCCACGTTCTACGATCCTGACGGCGGCTGCTACTGAAGAACGTCCAGAATGAGTGGGGAAAGTCTCGGAGTAGAAAGAGGTACACTCCCATAAGCTGCGGATATCCCAGCCTGAGCTAGCATAACAGGAGCTTCAGTCTCGAGGTCATGCTGATCGGGACGAGAAGTGGCAGACCCCTCAGTGGCGTCCTCCTGATCGAGACGATGAGATCGTGTCTCCATAACCATCCTGAAGACAGATTAAACGAGAGGGCAATCACTGAGAATGAAGCGATAACATCAAGGGAGGACGGTTTATTTTCAAAGGAAGAGAATAATGTAGCAAAATTTTGGTAACAGGAATCAGATTAAGAGTTTTTCCTAGGTATGATTGAGTACCTTCAAAAATATATCCTAATTCTGCTGCAGGCTGTAGTGATACTCTAGTTCGAATACCACTAAATAAACTCGACCTGCATGGGCCACCACTAAAAATGTGTCACGACCCGCACCCAGTGTAGGGGTACGAGAAGTGGGTACGTCTAGCCTACGCCGCAGTGTCGATGGTAGAACGCTGTCCTAGGTCACATACCTCTAACAGTTATAAGGTACATGTACAATGTATATGCTCCGGATGGAGGACAATATAGAAATGTACAACTCAATCACAGCTAAGGTAGAAAGTACGATAAGATAGATAGATAAGATCTGAATCCACAATAAAATACAAGATAAGAGAGAGAAACTAAGTGTCTAAGATAACAACTCCATAATATCCAGAATAACAAAATCTCTAAATAAGTACAAAGTGTATCCAAACAAGACAAGATAATAAGTAAGATACTGGTCTAGCTAACTAGCCTAGACTACTGGGGTAATATCCTCTGCAAGTGCTGGGTCCTCCTGGGAGTCCAGCTCATATGTGTCATCTAGGCCTGCTCCATAGTATGTAGGACAGAACTCCTCAATGCCATCTTTAATATTTTTAACAGGTCTAGTCAGGACGGGAGCGAGCATAATACATCTCACGCAGTTCATAATATGACAGGATATGTAAAAATGCTATAGAGTAAAATACATGAAACGCTGAAAAATATATGAAGTAAAAGAGATGACTGTAAAGAAATATCTACTATAAGTAAAGAGCTAACAGTGACTAGTGATGTAGAGTACAAGATAGACATGTGAACGACTTGATAATAAACATGAAAGTTTGCACGTGACCACACTACTTTGGAATTGTTCACATAATCATTTATACTCTCCCGTACCCCAATCAATACACAAGGATCCAGACAGGTTATGTTATTGCACATGATATCACATGAAGGCCCATAAATGGGTGCATATGAATGTATACATGGGGGCTCTGGGAACATGAGAGTACATGAATCACAAGAGTGCACATGAATGGTGAAAGCACCGGAGTACATGATGAAAGTGAAATGCACATGACATACTGTAACCCGATGCTCCCGAAGGGGATAACATCTCATGAAGGGATCCATATAGTACCAATCCGTGTTAACAATGTGACAGCATCAAGTAAAGTTATCTAGAGCATAAATGTAAATTCTATCAAGTATCAAACGGTCAGAGAATGTACACGCCTGCGATATGAATGTCTGTGAGAATATACTTGTAACACCCACTTTTCTAAATGAGGGTAATTTTGAACTTTTATAATTTTGATTAATCGATAATAAGATTTAACTCTTGTTGTAATTTTTGGTAATTTTTTAATCAATTTAAAACTATTTAAAATGTTGAATTGTAATTTTGATGGTTAACTAGTTAATTCCTAGTTTTGCTAAGCTTAGAGACTAACCATGGGGACCTAACTATGTGATTAGAATGACTATTTACAACTTTTTAGGCTAAGGGTATTTTGGTCATTTTGTGACTTTTGAATTATTTAGGATTTTGATTAATTGGTGAATTTTATATTATTTTAATAATATTTAAATTGATGTATTATAATTTTGGTCATTTTTCATATTTTAATATTTTGGGAAAATTTTATATTTTTAATATTGTTTTTATTGGATTTGTTTCGTCGGGTTTGAGTTTCGTCTCGTTCCGACTTGTATTGTGACCCGGGTAGCTTGAACTCTAGATGAGACCCAATATTAAGTTAAGCGTGGCTCACAAGACCCAACATTAAGTTAATTAATTAAACTAATTTTTATCATGTTAGAATGGTTAAGTTAGAGACTCAAAACTGGATCATTTTGACCCCAAACTTGAACCTAGTCTAGACTTAACCATATGAGACTAGAGTGGGGGCAATTAGGACATTTTCTATTAGCCCTAATGGACTCTTTATGGCAGCCACCTTTATGAGAGAATGATTCATTTCATTCATTACAATCTTGCCTCTTTTATTTTCCTTTTGTTCTTCTCCAATTTTAGAGAGCCTTCCCATTGATTTGATCTCCAAATCAAATCATTCCTTCACCAAACCTTTCCTCAATCATTCCCATTCTCCAAGGGAAGGGTGCTATCAAGGATTGGAAGAGGAATGCAAGGAGGAGTGTCCACTTTGAGGGATCTTCGTATCGGAGCCGTGTCCTAAAGGATTTCATAGGAATTCCACTCCCAATAGGTAAAACCCATCCTCTAAATCGATTTTCTTTGCATATAAATTAGTTTTGAATCCATAGGATCCATTCTCATGCATGTGTCCCATTTAGATTCAAATTTGAGACCATTTGGAGCTCTCTTGAGGATTTTAGATATGTGTCTTGTGTCCTACTTGATAGATCCCAAATTAGGACACCCCATGTGTATGTATGCATGATAATAGTTTAAATAGATATTTAAATTTAGTTTTATAATGGTTAAAGAGTGGATTGATCTTTGTTAGGATGGTTAGAATGAGTTTCATTTGGATACCTATGTTTGTATGCAAGTATCTTGGCCTATATGTATTTTTTTGTCAAATCCGTCATAATTTTCATCCACGTTTTTATTAACCAAAGCAACTTAGAAATGTCATAACTTTTGGCTTAGAACTCCGATTTAACTCCCGTTTTTTTAAAAGAACCGTATCGAAGTTAGCTTTCCAAATATATATTTTAGTAAGCCAAATTCTTTCTGTAACTTTCTGTAGAATTATTTGAGTGTCAGCTGTACGAAAGACGAACGTGTTTCGGTATTTTCGCGATTTCGGGAGCTTCCGTATACGAAAATGCGATCCGTTTAAAGTTTCGGAAAGCTAACACAAAGGGCTACGACATACTTTAATCCTAGAATTTAGTGAATGCCTAATTTGTACAGTATTGATTTTAAGTAGAAGAGTGACTATACGATATATGCATTTTGTGTAACCTATGAGCCTATGTAGTATGGATATTAAATAAATATAGAGTATGTAATGCATGATATGTTAGATGAATGAAATGATATATATATATATATATATATATATATATATATATATATATATATATATGATATATATTCTCTTTACATTAATGTATATATATGGTTGAATACAAGCATGTAGGAATGCAATTAATATAATGCATATAAGCAATGCATGAATGAAAGAATGATATACATTGTATGCATGAAAGTATAATGAATGCTAGATATAAATGCAAGATATATATGTAATGATAGATATGAATGCATAATGTATAAATATTGTAATACAATATATAATGATAACATGTATGATAATGTAGAGTATATGATGCAAGCATGAATGAATGGAGAAAATACATGTATATAGGTAATATAGAATGTAATATATGAATGCAAGCATGCAAGATAATGTAATATATGAAAGGAATGAATGATAATATATAACATGATATGTAAGGTAATGCAAGGTATGAAATATATGATGTGTGCATGTTTGTATGTCTCTATGTTAATGTATGAAATGATATGAATATACAATATATGCATATGTATAAAACATGTAGGTAATGCATAGATGCATGAATGAAATGAATGTTTGCAATATGCTAATATAAATACAAGTATCTAATATGCATGAATGTAAGTATAATATAATACAAGTATACATGTATGTATCATGTAAATGTAATATACATGATATGTATGTATGCATGTATACAAGGTAAGTATGTTTGTATGTATTTCTATAAACTGAGTTAACCTATAACCTTTTACACACATGCATTCATACACCCTTTGACATCATGTATCCCATGTCACATACACCTACCTATCACTAAATTTTAGAACATTAACACATATCCTTTCACACACATGCCAAACACACACATACTCACTTACTCTTTTACCTCTCTTTTTCTCTCTATATATATATGTATGTGCCTATATATATAGCTTTCCTATATATATCTATGTATATGAATATGTGAATAGTGATGCATATATATATATATATATATTTTTTTTTTTTTTTTGATGCATATATATATATATATATATATATATATATATATATATATATATATATATATATATGTGTGTGTGTGTGTGTGTGTGGGATGTACATATAGGTAGCCTATATGTTATGAGTGTACAACAATATATTAGATATATATATTGTTATGTGTATATGTGTTTGTGGTTTGGCTTAGGCATGATATAGCCTATAGCCTAGGGTTCTTAGCCTATGGTGTGTCTGTTTGCCTAGTGAGAGTTTAGTTAGACTTGTTTAGTCTTGATTAGGCCTAGAATAGACTAGTTAGACTAGTATAGACTTGTTTGGTTTAGGTTTGACCTAGTTGACCTAGTTTGACTAGTCTAGTTGACTAGAGTTGATCAAAGGTTGACTTTAGCCTAGATTGACCCCAAACTTCATGTAGATGCATTGTAGCAGTCTATTTCCTTATTTTAGACTTGTTGTGACTTGTACTGTTCTATAGGAGACAAATACCACTCCTCGGACAGTATATTATCATCGGACATTCAGGATACTAGGCGAGTACATTCTCTGATCATTTCATATCATGCTTAGAATTATTTTCCTGCATTAAATTACTTTACTTGATACTGTCACGTTGGTCACACGGATTAGTACTATATGGATCCCTTCTTGAGATGTTATCCCTTCAGGGAGCATCGGGTACTACATGTTCTGTGCGTTTCACTTACATGGCGTATCACTATGCTTCTTTGGTTCTTTGATCACTTGTGACATGTACCCTTATGATCACAAAGTCTTCTTTGAATCCTTATCCCATTTATTGGGTTTCCCAGAATCCCCATTTATGGGACTACTATGTACCACCCTTCGGAGGCTGTTACATGGAATCATAACATAACCTAGTTGGATCCTTGTGTACTGATTGGGGGTACAGGGGAGTATAAATAGTCATGTGAACAATTCCAAAGTAGAATAGCCATGTACGCCTCTTTAGTATAGCCTTGTGCAAATCAAGCCGTTCACGTGTCGACTTTGTACTCTAAATCACTAGTCACTGGTAGCTCTTTACTTATAGTAGATACTTATATTACAGTTCTCTCTCTTTGTTTACATACTGCATTTCTTCAGTATCTATATCTTACTTTACTGCATGATTATATTTTCTAACCTGCTATGAACTGTTGAGATGTATTGTGCTCGCTCCTGTCCTGACAGGACCTGTTGATAAATTTTACAGATAGCCTGGAGGTTGCCTGCTAGCCTAGAGGAGACACAGTAGAGGTTGTATAGATAGCTAGGGTTTTGCTTATAGCTTGTTTTCAGTTGCCTTGAGTTGTATTTATGGATTACTGTATTTGAGCTTTGAGATATATTTCTGGGTTTGTGTATCTTAGACACTTAGACTTCTATCTGCGGTATCTCTTCTGGATTTTATGTTTTATCTATCTTCCATTATGCTCTACCTTAGATGTGATTGAGTTTACATTCTACTATGTCACCCCCATTCGTGGAGTATAAACTGCTTAGCTTTATAATGTTAGATATTGTGACCTAGGACAGCGTTCTACCGCCGACACTGCGGCTTAGGCTGGACGTTGTTACGTACTCGTACCCTCACAGTGGGTACGGGTCGTGATAATACTGTCCGAGATGAGGTATCTGACTCCTATTTAGAGCAACACAAGTCAAGTTTATACAGGGAATGATAAATAAAATGTACAATGCATCTGCATGCTGTCTAGGTCAAACTAGACTAAAGTCAACACTTGGTCAACTCTAGTCAACCACACTAGTCAAACTAGGTCAAGCTAGTTAGGGTTTGATCAACCATGGTCAACTAGTCTAGGTTAGTCATTTCTAGGTCAATCTCTATAGGGCTATCTCATAACTAACCATAGGCTAGTATATCTAGGATACCCTAGGATACCGTATAACCTATACCATATATATACATATCACATACATATATCAAGCCTATAGCCTAAACATACAAACTCACCATATATAATACATATAAATGAAATGGATACATGTATGCAGTTTATGGCATTATGTGTCTAGACAAATGGCAGGTATTAGTATGTAAAAACTATATCTAAACCACAAAGGTCTGAACAAGGAAATGCAGGATTTAATGGGGCAAAAAACTGGACTAACAAGTCATGTGTTCAATGAAATGAGAAGGAATGATACTTAAGAGTATCAGTCGTTAGCTAAGTAGATCAGAATACATGTCTTGCACAAAAGAATGAAGGATATGGGTCTTCGAGTATTGATACTCTATAAATGAGGATAGGATACTACTCATATCTGGGCATGAGGTAGCTCCCTCTGAAGGGTGTCTGAACCAACCTTCCTAAGAAGTTAACCCATTTCAGAGAATAAATAATGCATGGCGTACTAAACTGGGATGCTGTGCAATGGGTGTATCAGTTGGCTCCTTGCCATGGAGGTCAGATACCTATATATAGGTATGCAATGCAGATAATGTGGTTAATGGAGAAGGCTGTTTGTAGGTAATGCAATGATGATGTGCAAGATGATGAGTGATATGCTCAAGTGTACAGGTAGTGTTTGTAGATAACTAAATGTGAGGGTCAAATAGAGTATAAGCAGTGAAGGTATTAGTGCCTCTGATACCATGAAGGTATCATAGAATATAGTGGTATACATTCTCAAACAAAACCAAATGCAGTGATGATACAAATCTCTATATGCAGTGGGATGTAATTGGGATGAATGTGCAGACATTTAAGTATGGTGCAGTGGTAAGTCGTATCAAGATACAAGGATTTGCACATAGGACATGTCCAAATGTAGTAGCTAGTGAATACAGCATGTAAATGCATCAAGTGATGCAGTGAACAAGTGTGCAGTGGTGAAAAGGGAAAATACAGTGAAGGACCAGTGCTCGATTGCAATTTCACCCAGTCCTAAATGTTGGAACATGTGGACAGGTGTTAGGATGATGCAATGAGTGATGCAGTGCATGTACAGCCAGTGTGTGTATGCATATATTTGTGTTCAGTTTATATGTTCGATTAGTAACATGTATACAAGAGTGTTAACAATAGGTTTTGATCAAACGAGAACCCTAACTTGTATATCATGTGAAACCTAATCATACACACAAATCCAGATATGATAGCAAGTGTAAAACACATACAAATTTACATTTAACAGTGATTAAAACAGATTCGAATCTCAAAAATCCAAATACAGTGTGTATCAGAGATTTGGGGTAATCCACAAATACCATTCGAAACATAGCTTAAACTCAAATTAATTAGTTGGTAATCAATCGTGCACATGTGTAAGTGTCATACATGTCGATTAGTTTTCACAAAATCAAGATACGACGTGTCCACACCCTCTCGAACACGTACAGACACGCACGACACGCACAGTCTCATGCACGGGTGTGTGTGAGTCCAGGACACGACATACGACACCACTCGTGTATGTGTCCACGTGTTCGTCTAGGGTAGGGCTACGTGTCAGGCACCCTGACACGAGTCCATGGTGTCGCCGTGTCGTGTCAAAAGACGCGTATCAGAACTCAAAACTCGCACGGCTATGCCAGGCAAAGACCAGTGCGATCGAGATTTCTCTCGATCCGCTCGATGGTTTTGCCTAAAACTTCGTGTGCAAGGTGACAGAGAGTGCCCCTTGGTGTTCACCAAAGTTTCGTGTCATAAAATGTTGTGTCGTGTCCTATAGGACACTCGTGTAGCAGGGGATTCCAGAACCCCTGCACTGTGTCAAAACAGTAAGTTCGTGTCCAATTTGGACACGAATAGCACACAGATTTCAGCTTAGTCACAAGCAAATCAAAACCCTACATATGGGGCTACATATTAGTGAAATTAGTTTTTGAAAATATCAATAGAAATTTCTTTGAAGCATTTCATCGAACACCTAGGTACATACACTGATACGTGTCCAATACGGACACAAAAATGACACAAAATCACCCAAGACTCACACCACAGCTAGGGGACTCCTAGATCTATGCAACCATGCAAAGAAATCAAGAAAATGAAGTGATTTGAGGGGTTTACCTATTGGGTGTCAAACTGAAAAAAGCCCAAAAAATGAAGGATCCCATTTGCAACTCCCAAGCCTCAAATCTCACCAAAGCTGAGATTACACACTACCAACAGTAAATAGGCATGGATTAGATCCTATTGCAAAAGACTAGGGTTAAAAAGGAAGAGAAATGAATAAAATAGGAAGGATTGAAGAATGGCCAAACCTTGCTCTTGCCAAAAATGGATGTGGTGTAAAAAGAGGCAAGAAAGGAATAAGAGACATTAAATAGAGGGGGAATCCCTAGGGGGCCGGCCAAGAATGGAATATTAGGGTTAGGGTTGATGACTAATGGGGTTTGGGACAAGTGCAAGGCTAAATGGATCAATCTCCTAGCTATTAGTTCAAGCACCTATAACACCTAATCTCTCTATGAAACTTGGTCCAAAATAAGTCAACTTGGGTCGACTTAAGTTAGACTAGGGTCCACACCATACTAACCAAGTCACCAAAGTCAAAGTCAACATCTAGGTTAGTCTCTAAAGTCACAACTAGCAAAAGTTAAAATAACAATCATCACTCAAAAAATTTATAAATAATTCCAAAAATCGAAATGACCAAAATACCCCTAGGCCAAAAATGATAAATAAAATATCCAAATCGCATGGTTAGGCTCTAGGTCAAGTAGTATCTAGAGTTTCACTAGCAAAACTCCAAAATCACAAATTACCAATAAAATAGTTTTAAAAATAATTAAAAATTACCAAAAATTATATCATGATTTAAATAACATTATTAAAGGATTAAAATTTACAAAATTTTAAAATTATCCTCATTTAGAAAACTGGGTGTTATAACTTCATCTCCCAAACATAATGTCTTTCTCCAACTATTTCTTCATCGCTCATTTCTTTCTCGTCGGACAGTCGGCCAGCAAACTAGAAAAAATGAGGGGGGGAAAAAAAAATAAAATAACGTATCTAGTAGTGAAAAAAAACACTAAAAACGCACAGTACGTGCGTTTCAAAAAAAATCAAAATTTTTAAAAAATTCAAAATTCAAAATTCAAAAAAAAATTCCAAAAAAATAAAAACGCAAATAGTAACTGTGTTTTCAATAAAAAAACTTAAAAAAAGAGTAAAAACACAAATCGTAATTGCGTTTACAAAAAAAATTCAAAAATCATTTAAAATTTATAAAAATTAAAAATTAAAGAAAAATCTGAAAAAATAAAAATGCAAATAGTAACTGCGCCGTTCTCAATAAAAGCTTTAAAAAAAGGTAAAAACGCAAATAGTAATTGCATTTCAAAATAGAATTTCAAAAAAGTAACTATCAATTGTGTTTTCTTTTTTTTTCTTTTTTTTTAAAAATGCGAGAAACAATTGCTTATTTGTTCTCTCCTCCTAATTTTATAAATTGCTTTCTCTTAATATAATTTATTAATATTTTAATTTCTGTACAAAAAATTCTAATTTTTTTAAAATATTTTTATTATTTAATAATAAAATCATTGTGAAGTCTGATGTCTACTTCTAGACATTGGACTTCACATTCTCACTGCCAGCTCATTACCAGCTCAACCTTACAACCGGATGGACATTTGCATTGGAGAACAACTTTTAAAATAAAGCCATGTTATTCCTACGTGACAGTCATGTTTTTCAAAGCCACAACAGCGTTGGAGATGCTCTTATATACTTTCCTAATTTTGAATAATAATAAATGGTCTAGTCGTCCGAGCTCTCTAGCCTAGTGGTATTGGAGCGGACACCCGGAGGGGCCGGCAAGGTTCGAGTCCCCCAATTGTGTGTGTGAGTGTGATTTCAAAAAAAAAAAAAAAGGGTCTAGTCATATGACAGGTGGTTGGGCAGCAAGGGAGTTCTCTCAAATCATATATTTAGACAGAATTTGACATCATGCATGAACATAAATCTTAGGATTTAAAGTAAGGCACGTAGCACCAATCCCCATCACAAAAATCAGAGAAACTCATGATTTCTTAACTTTAAAAACTCGGATATTAAAAGTTGTTGGATTATATTTATCTTAAATTTTGTTTTTTAAAAAAATTAAACAGAAAAAATTAAGGATCTAAATGTAAAAATAATATCATGTGTTATAACTATACTGTTACAGTTCTTTTCTATTTGTGTTCCTGTAGTCGAACTTCCTTTGGACACGATTGTAGACATTTGTTAGAGGTTATAGGCGAATGATGCATGCATGAGAAACAAGGTTTATTCTGTACGATGTACAAATTGTCTTCAAAAATATATTTTATGTTCTAAAAATTAAGTGATACCCTCTTTTATTACATGATATATAGTATGATTGCTGATATGACAAATTTTTATTAGATAAATAACATAATTGGAATGATTTGGATATCGACACCAGAGAAATTAATCCCTGCTATTTCTTACGATCTATATATGGAACTTTGGTTGGTGAGATCCTATGGTTGGGAATTTTATATACTTTGCCTCTCAATAAAGATTCAAGCCAATGAGCTTGATTATGTACAACGTGTAAATTGTTTGTATACTACGTACATCATCAGAAGATGATAGCTGAGAGGAAATAATAAGAACAAATTGTCTTTGCAACTGCCTTCTCCTATTTAAGGTTGGAACTTGGAACATATAAAAAAATGTACGTCACAGCAAAATTCACGGAGGAGATCGGTCACGATCATCTCGCTGGTGCAGACTTTTTGCCGACTAGAGCAAATGAATTTAATCAAATAATGACTATAATATATATTGGAAAATATATGAACTGTCCAAAAAATGCAAAAATTTTATGAAAAATTTACCGTAAAATTATATTTTTATCGCGTGTCCAGAATTAGCGAAAAATATATAAAAGAGTTCTGAATGACCTTTTTGTCCTTCTAATTTACTGAAAACACCCACGAAACTTACTCTTCAAAAAAAAACATTTCGATTCTTCCATACGTTGCTCACTTTCGAATCTAAGTTTTCCCCTCCAAAATCTTCAAGCTTTACTTCAAAAACTCGTTAGTGTCTCAACATTCGCAATCTTCACACCATGTCGTCATCATCAGTTCCCACTTCATCATCAGCAGCAGCATCAACTGGCCATTTTTCGTGTTAAAATGCAGGAGAATGACCATTTTGCGACAAACCGAAGAATGATCATTCTCCGTGTTAAAATGGAGGTCCAAATATCATTTTTTGCGATTCTAAAATTTTGAAAGTCTGTTAAATGATAAAATGGTTTATCTCAGGCTCCTCAAAAATACGCTCTTTTTGCGACAAACCGGACCTCGTTTCGACCTCCCAGTCAAAAGTTATGGCCTTCCAAAGTTTAACTAACGATTTCCCATATTAAAATACAGGAGAATTGCCATTCTCCGTGTTTAAAATTACGAAGAATGACCATTCTCCATGGTAATATCACGGAGAATGACAATTCTCCGTGTTAATATCACGGAGAATGACCATTCTCCTTGTTAAATTGACGGAGAATTGTCATTCTCCGTGTTAAAATGCAGGAGAATGGTCATTCTCCGTGTTAAAATAACGGAGAAAGACCATTCTCCGTTGTTAAAATTACGGAGAATGACCCATTCCCCGTGTTAAAATCACGAAAAATTGTCATTCTCCGTGTTAAAATTACGGAGAGTGGCAATTCTTCGTATTAATATTAAGGAGAATGGTCATTCTCCTTGTTAAATTGACGGAGAATTGCCATTTTTTCGTGTTAAAATGCAGGAGAATGGTCATTCTCCGTGTTAAAATCACGGAGAATGACCATTCTTCGCTGTTAAAATCACGGAGAATGACCATTCCCCGTGTTAAAAACACGGAGAACGGTCATTCTCCGTGTTAAAATCACGAAGAATTGCCATTCTCCGTGTTAAAATTACGGAGAATGACCATTTTTAGTGTTAAAATGCTGGAGAATAGTCATTCTCCGTGTTAAAATTACGGAGAATGACCATTCTCCGTTGTTAAGATCACGGAGAATGACCATTTTTCGTGTTAAAATGCAGGAGAACGGTCATTCTCCGTGTTAAAGTCACGAGGAATGGTCATTTCCCGTGTTAAATGACAGAGAACAGTTGACAAAAACCTTTTTTTTTTTTTTTAGAAAAAAGTTTGTCAGAAATAAAAATTCAAGAGTTTTCCGTTCTTCTTTCAAAACGATGCAACTCTTACGGAGAAGAAGAAAAAAATCTTCTCTCCATAATTGACCTAATCGTCGAAAAACTTTAAATCTCTCTACGAAGATGATGATGATGATGAGCGATGATCGGAGTTCGACTGAAGAAAAGCACAGTAAACTACGAACTATCTTTGCTGAAGATGAGAGCAATGGAATTCAGATATCTCGTGTCCAAATCTGAGTTTGTGAATTCAAATACATATATATGATCAAATTTGTGCGAATGGGTAGTTATGGTATTATCAAAATGGCAATTCTTAAATACAGAGCATCTAAAGGGAATCTTGAAATATTTAACGTGAAAATATATAATTTTTGGTATTTCATAACCCACCCTGCGGACGGTTTTTCATAAACTCTCACCCCAAAATTAGGTATTTCAGCAATTTTCAATATATATATAAACTCTCACATCTTCCGGGAGGGTAGCCTCCCCGACCAAATCTGGAGCATCCTCAACCGCATCTACAACATCACTACAGGAGACGGGCGCTTTAACGATCTCTTGGGCCCCTGGGGAGTCGCGTCCCACGGCCACCAGATCGTAGCAGCGGCTGCCACCCTGGGTAATTTGGAAGAATCGCAACAAAGCGAGATACGAGGGCCACCAATACTCCGCCGAGCAACTAATTCGAAAAATCCACCGGCAATGTCGCATAAGGAGTTCCCTGTGCTCCCACAGCCCACCAGCATTCTGGCAACCTTCCTTCAGTTAGTTTTGGCGGACGCGGTTGCCCCCGCCTTTTTGGTGGTTTAGGCTTTTTGCCTTGTACTCTCTTCAGACTTCAGCATTTTGAGCCTTGATTAATAAAAGAGGGGGTTATTCAAATATATATATATATATATATATATATATATATATATATATATATATATATATATATATATATATATATATATATATATATATATATTTGTTGGAATTTTTCTTCAACTGATCACTAGAAATAGTGACACATCGATGTGGCATTCCAAGTGTGTATTTCAATGTAAGTTTTTTTTTTTTTTTTTGGCACATATGGGAAATAATAGCTCATGTGATTGGTATGGTGGGTTGTTTTACTAAAGGATATGTTCAAGACCTCGAAGAAACAATTGTATTTTTGTCAAACAAAAAAATTGAAAATTTTCTTTGGAGCTAGGTCACAAAGGGACGTAACGACTCGGACGAAGGGCGCAAAGTAGTATTTTATAGCGCACTTCGTGCGTACGCATCGAATGCAAGAAGGCGCTTTTATGCGTCATTGCGTCGTTCCAGAGTGAGTTTCGCGTGGGCATGCGCGAGGGCAGAGCGTAGGAAGTAGAGCGCGCAGGGCGAGCAGGTCTCAGTATTTTTGCGTGGAGGTTGCTCCTGCAAAAATGGTCATTTCCGCTTGGAGGTTGCTCTCGCAAAAATGGATGTTCATATACTTCGAGTGTATAACTGTCCATTTAGTGAGAATTATTTGCTGTAAACGTCCACTTAATGAGAATTTACTCTCTGATTTTACTGTCCATTATGAATAGTGTGCTGCTAGGGGCTGGCTCTCCTATACAGTCAAGTTTCTCTCTTTTCCAAATGAGACTCAATGATTATATGCTACGATAGGCGAATCAGCAGTAACGTTCCAAAGGCTCGAAGTTATGTTTGCGTAGTCGAAGTGCTTTTCGTGCAAGGGTGACGAGGAGGCATTCCAGAAGTATATCTTTTTTAACTTGCTTGTTTCTAGGAGCAGATCGACGAAATGAACGAATATTGTTTTGAGCAACAATAATTTTCATCTCACCAGCAACAATCTTCTTCCTCGAGTTTATGATTCTTTTCTTTTTGTATCAACTGTGTAGCAAGTTTTAAAGTCTTACTTTACAGCAAGTTGTAATCTCTCTTTTTTGTTAGTCGAGTATTTTCGATTTTTTCAAGTTTCAACATACTTTATACGATCTTTGTAATCCAATAATAACATATCAAAATATGTTTAAATTAATTAAAATAAAATATTTAAATTACATACACCCCCACTAACATAATTTACTCACTACTAATAATTATACACTTACAATTACAATAAATGCTCCATATCAAAAATAATTTACTTTAAAATATTTTATATTATTTAGACAAAAAATACAGGCAAAAAATATATACAAACGCGTGTGCGTGACTCTTAATATAAAATTTTCTAGAAACAATTTCATACAGTTCAACAACGGCTAATTACACCCTATGCCTGTCCATCACTAAAGTTTGTAAGCATATGAAGATCCTAAAATTAATTAGAGTAAATGTTGATTGAATGCAGAACATTATTTCGGATTCTCTTAAAACTTAATTTTCCTTTCTAACAAATAGATATCAACGACCAAAGAGAGGGTTATAAGTCATAAAATCCAAACAACTGAACATATAAGTGGACTTACATTTTAAATGAAATTTAAGCTTATACAACAAAATGATCCTCCAAATTTTTTAGACAAGTGGGTGTTCCTAGGAAAAATTTTCATGGAATTTTAAAAAATTTTTATGGAAAACTTAATTTAGGTGTTTGATTGCCATTATTTTCCACGAAAAATAGTTATTTTCCATGGAAAATGACATTTCTTATGGGTTGGACAAGTTTCATTTTCCACCATTTTAGATGAAAATATGAAAAATGATAGTTTTTTGGAAAATAATTCCATGGAAAATTTGACTATCAAACACTATTGGTGGAAACTTGTGATGGAAATATTTTCCATGGAAAAAAAGCCCAATCAAACATAGCCGAGTCTAAGAAAGAATATAAAGTAAAATGCAATTTGTCACATGGAATTGAACTCATATATACGACACATTAAAACAATATAGTGAAAAAAAGGAAAGAAACTCTCATCCACTAAAGCCTAGGATTGGTGATCCATTCTTCATAGTTTATTCTTGTGATTGAGCTTTAATATATTGTGATCATATTATTGTTGTATTATATGTGGTATGATTTGGACGTACACGTCCTATTGTCAGTACCGTGATGTAAGTTTGACTTAATTTGTTATGTATTCGTATCCTCAAAAGTGGGGAAACGGATCGTGACAGAAAGCACTCGGTGTATATTTTTAGTCAGATTTACCAGCCTGCCGTAAGTAGACAGTATGGGAGTCTGCGAGTCGCAAATGTCGCCAGAATCTGCCAAAGCAGATGACATGAAAATCTATTTAAAGCATATCCGTGAGAGTATGCCAGAAGCAGATGCCGTGGAATAGAGTCGTTCCGTAAAATCTAGTCCATCAATGATATGTCTCACGAAACTCCATAGTTGAGCAATTTGTAGCAAAATTTCACAAAAACAGTTTGTCAACAAAAATTCAGAAAAGAAATCGTATAGGTTACGAAAATTTGCCTCTTAATCTCCATGTGTGAGACACTTTAAACATTGGAAGAGTAGATCTTAGTAGGGGTGAGGGTTCGGTTCATTCGGTTAACCGAACCAAAATAGTCAAAATTGAATAAACCAAAATGTTAAAAATCCAAAATCGAAATCGAATCGAAATTAGTCAAAACCGAAAAAATCGTACCGATTAGTTTTATTCGGTTTATTTGGTTGCTAAATCTATTGTATAATGGGTATGGTCCAATTTTAAAATTATGGTTAAATGCTGTTAAATAGTATAATTTTTATACACACATTGTTGTATTTACGTCCAAGGTTATACTAGTTATTAAATCATCAAATATTGGTTTAAAAAGACATAAATAGAATTGTTGATTTCAAAATATACACATTTTAATTACAACATATGCATAGAATTAAGAATATTTACATAATTGCACGAGTCTTATTCGATTTTCGGTTTTGAGCCGAGACCGAATAATTTTTTTTAATATTTTCAAACCCAAAACCGAGCCTATTTTTCTCTTTCATAACGAAACCGCGGTTCAGTTCGATCTTCGGTCCAAATTCGAATAATGCTCACCCCTAGATCCTAGTGTTCGATAACTCTAATTTTGCATTCGGTAATACCAAAAATTAATTTTATTTGGCAAGTAAACATATTAATAATATTATTCTTCCCTCCAAAGTGTTCTTCCAAACCACCCTCCTTATGTGATAGCTGACCTGGTGATTGAAGTAGCAACTGACATGTAAAAATTTAAATTTAAATTGATATTATATTAATATAAAAATTGAATAGTTATTTTTTTGGGATAAAATTTGTAATGTCAAGTGTCATGCTAGATTACACATAATGCAATTTCTCCTATTACGTTAGCTGTCATAAAAAATAATATTTTGGAGAGACAATTCGGAAGGATAAACGTTGCTTAACATTATTAGTGAGCAAGTTAGGATGAGACAACACAAGGATTATAACGCTACTCCAATGGAAAAAACACCCCTCCCAACCATCATTTCTATTTGAATTTTTAGTTTATGTCGCGCTGACTTAGGACATAGAATTATATACGAGAGTTTAACATGTAGAAACTTTTTATATAATTTTTTTATCTCTATCAATTCATATTAGGTCCTACATCATTAAATTGATCCATTTATTTATGTCACGTAGGATAGAAAGAAAAAAATTATTGGAAAATATTTTTTCAAACATGCTATTTGGCACCTGCGGAGTCGAGGAGGACGACGACGATGCGACAAGGGGAGGTGAAGCGGTAGAGGGGAGGGGGGTCGACAGAGGAGGAGGCGGTGGCTACGACAATGACACCGACATCGACGACAGCGGCGATGGTGGAGCAGGAGAGAAGGAGGCGGGGGAGCGGTAGGAATGACGGCGAAGTTCTCGGCCCATGGTAGGAATGACGGCGAAGTTCTCGGCCCATGGGTGCACCGGCTGTGCATACGAGGATGCCAAAAATTTTTTTTTTTTATGTGTGTAATGTTTATATAAAAATTCTATCAACTAGGAAAAATTTATTTAAATTACAATGTCAAGATATGATACAAACGTCCTCTAATCTTTATCTTCCATAAGCTTGATAGGCTCTGGGAGAGCTTTGGACGGTGTGAAGAAGTGATGATGTGGTGAAATGTAGCCATCCTACGTTGGATCGATCTAAGCTATGATGATGAGCACTTGAGCAGTATGGAATGTGACAAATGATGATTGCTTCTTGTCGGATGCCATCGCTCTCTGTCTCGATTCACGGAAGCAACACACATTCTGAGACGTTGGCATCAGAGTAGAGCAGTCGAGGACGACAAAAAAATTTTTTTTCCTAAAATCTAGCTAGACTCGTCCAGAAATAGGAATTTGTTCTTGTTCTTCTCACCCTTCCCTTCTTTTGATGTCGTTTGGATCAATATAATGTTTGCTATTTTTAGGAATCTACTTATGATTGTTTTTTTGGGTGATTGCTTTATTAGGCAATTTAGGTTATTTAGTTTTATGGTACACTATAATTGTAGATTTAAAATAAGATTTGAGTCTCCTTCTATGATCTCGTTTTAATCATTGATGGTCTAAATTTTGAATAATGTATAAGACCCAAAAACTAAACCAAAATATACAAGGTTGGTGTGAATTGGATTATTTAGTTTTGTATGATGGAGATGGTTGTGACTTATGTTATTCAGTTTTATCATGACCAATCAAGAATGAGACTTGTGACAATATTGTTTACTTCTATTCTGATCTCAACAACCACATAATCTTTTCAATGACAATTTCGATGTGGACGATTTCATAGACATCGTGTATCGTTAGATATCTCTCGTCTCAGTCGCATTATTGAATGCTTGCAATTCAAGAGCTCCGGAGGATTGGTGGCTCTTGAGATTATTATAGAATCAAACCACATTATCACAAGTCTCATTGGTCATGAAAAAAATAAATAATCCAAGTCACATTGCATATTTTTGTTTAGTTTTAGTGCCGCGTATATATTCAAAATTTACATTTAATACTCATTTTGGTCGGTCAGCCTAAATCAATCGTTATTGTGATATATAAGTCTTTTCTGGACAATATGGAGATCTAAACGTAATTTTTTATTATTATACGAGACTATAAAATTAAATGACCCTTGTTTTTTTTATAGTAAATGAATTCAACACTCATATCTACCTTTAGTTAAGTTGGAAATATACAGATAGAAAATTTTAATTTCTTATTTCCATGAATAAAAAATCTTAATTTATTTAATTTTCTATAAATATTTTTTATTAATTTTATGGTACTATCATTTCATTATATTTACCTAGTGTCACTAAGGATGTTCAGAGACGAAGACCCAAAAATTGTGACAGATTCAAATTCACTTAGGGGCAATATATATGACTATGTTGTTTAATTGGTCATGAAAAATTGTGTTTAGGTCAATCTAAACATAAGTCACAGAACTCTTACATATTTTTGCTTAGTCTTAATGTCTCATATAATATTCAAAATTTGTGTTTAGGTCACCATTTTGGACGGTCTACTTAATCAACTGTTATTGTGAGATCTAATTCCTCTTCTGGAAAAATACTGAGACATATACGTAAATTTTAATATTATACGAGTGTATAAAATTTAAAAATTCTTGTTTTTCCTAGTAAATGAATTCAACTATCATATCTACCTCTAGTTAGTTTGAAAATATGCAGTTAGACAAATTTTAATTTTCTTATTTACATAAATAAAAATCTTAATTTATTTTATTTTTTACGAATATTTTTTTATTAAATTTATCACAATATTATTTTATTAAATTTACCTGTGTGACTGAGGATGTTCATAGACTATGACCCAAGAATTGTCACATATTCAAATTCTAGTAGGGGCAATACAAATTATGTCTATATTGTTATGTCATTTTAAGCTGAATAAAAGTTACATATAATTTTATTTTTCATATTATCCTTCTTGTATTTTATCTTTTACGTTTGTTTATCGATTAGCAACAAATTTAGGACATAAATGAGCCAAGCTTAAATCCAACTCCATGCACTCACATCTTAATTGATTGGACATTAGATTGACTTATTTGTATCTAGTTAAAGACTATAACAGATAAGTTTAGACCTACAACTTAACGTTTTCGCAAGTTTTTCTTTGACATGTGGTCAACAATAAAAGCTAGCCTCTTTCAAAGTCACATGTTAGGCTCTTTTGTCACTTTAGGTTACTTTTCCCAATTATTTTTTTTAACTATTAGGTAATAACGAGTCTATTTATTGTTTGGAGAAAATTTGAGTGACATTTCACTTTTTTTTATCTACTTTAAGGTGCACTTCACACAATTACAATAATGTAAGATACCTTCCACTTTTGACGGAATTCGTTCTCCACTGACGGTCAACTGTTTTGAAAAAAAATTTGACGAAAAAACCCTCGTCTTCTTCCCCATGTCAACCCTCCCCCTCGGATGCCCCCTCCGCACTACTAGCGCACTGCCCCCCGAACCCCCCCCCCCCCCCCCCCCCCCCAAGTCGTGCGCGCCCCCCAAAAAATGGCCCAGATCATGGAAGAAACAACGAAATTTGACGAAGAGAATTGTAGATCTAGGTTTTTTGTCCAACCTTGGAGACGACGTGGAACGTGTCGAGCAACAACTACAGAACCTCCCTCGCCGCAGCAGCAGCCTCGGCCCGCTGCCTGAGCCCGTCCTGCAGGCTTTCGAGCACCGCATCCATCGAGTGGAATCCCTCGACGTTGTCCCTGAGCTCTGCGACGGGGCCGCGCATCCTGGCAACGGCGGAGTCAACGTCGACGAGGTGGGTGGTGAGGTTAACAAAGGGCAAGGTGGAAGCGAAGCTCGCGGGAGAGGGAGTCGAGGGGGACGAAGGAGCGGATGGAGGAGAGGTCGACGTCGAGGTCGAAGGAGGGCAAGAGGAAGAAGGAGGGGTCGAACCAGAGCGTGGAGGACTCAGTGTTGTCTCTGCCAAATAGATCCGCCATGGCTAGAGCTGGAGCTGATGTTATTAAAGCAAAAGCAAGATGGGGTTGCCGCGGTTGCTGTTCCCCCGCTCGCGACGAGGGGGGGGGGGGTTAGGGCTGGGTGGGTGGTGGCGCTGGGGAGGGGGACCGTCGGCGACGAGGGGGGCAGGAGGCGGTGGGGAGGCGGCCTGCTAGCGGGGGGACGGGGGCTTGGGCGCAGGGCAGAGGAAAGGGAAGAAGTCAAGGATAATTTAGTCAAAAAAATTAGTCAAATAGGTTGACCGTCAGTGGATGACGATTTCTGTTAAAAGTAGGGGGTACCTTACATTATTGTAATTATGTGGGGTGCACCTTAAATAGAATAAAAAAAAAGTAGGATGCCACTCAAATTTTTTCTATTGTTTATGAACTAGTTGATTTTAAAAGAATAAAGGGCAGAGTTTATAAAAACTATTTCTCTGTTTCTATAGCCTCCTATTCACCATCAAAGTAAAAGCAAGTAATTAAAACTCCCCTCTCTCTCTCTCTCTCTCTCTCTCTCTATCTATAGATATATATATATATATATATATATATATATATATATATATGCGCCAATGACCCTCTAGCCTAGTAGTAATGTGAGGCATGAGGTCCAAGTGGTCAGGATATCGATTCCCGGTGGGAGCATTCGCCAAATTACCGCCTAGTAGTAGTGGTGAGGCATGAGGCCCAAGTGGTCAGGATATCGATTTCCGGTGGGAGCATTCGCCAAATTACCTTCTTTCACACACACACACACACACACACACACACACACACACACACACACACACCACACACACACACACACAGATATATATATATGTTGGTATTTTTGCCTTTGGACTAGAAAGGTAGTCCCACATCGGCTACACCAAATGGTGAGTATCTCAATATAATGCATTGCTTGTGTTGAGGTATGCACATGAGGTGTAGTGGGGCACAAGTTTGTGCCATGTGGGAGTATTTTCCTAGAAGGAAAAAGGATTAAATCCAACAAGGATGCAAGTTAATTTTTGTTGTGTGGACTCGGACTCGGACGCGGACTCCAGGATGTCTCGTGCATGCACGGGAGTGTTCGGGGGGTAGGCGTGGACTGGCACACTTCTATGTTGATTGTGGGATGATCTAAAATATCAAACTCTATTTTTGAGTATTGGTATTTTAGTCCCACATCGGATAGGAGAAGAGGTAAAGTCTCAACTCTACTCTATAAATAGAGCCCCTTGGCCTCCTTTGAAAGATGCACCAAGAAGAGAATTATGGGAGTCTGTAAAGTCCAGGAAGCCCGTTCAAGTCTCAAATATTGACTTACGAGCGTTCCAGAAGTTCTTCGTGAACTTGCTTGTTCCTGGAAGCAGATCGTGTTGGGGCGAATCTTGCTTTGAGCAACGGTGATATTAATCACCCCAGCAAGAACCTTTCCTCTTCTTCTTTCTTCTTTCTTACCCCGGGAATACAATCTCAAAGCAAGATCCTTGTAGATGGAGAACTCACGTGCTTCACTCATCGATGCCAGCTTTAACAAGTTGGAGAAATTCGACGGAGAACATTTCCAAATCTGGAAGAGGAAGGTCACCCTTAATCTTCAACTCGTGGACGTAGACCATGTGTTGATTGAGGATGAACCGACGAATCCAGAAGGAGAAACTGTCGAAGCTATTGCTGCTGCACTCGTCAAGCAGAGCAAATGGAAGAGAGAAAACACATCTGTAAACTGCTGATTCTCAATTCTATGGAAGACTCTCTGGCAGAGTCATATTCTAAGAAGGTAAAGGCCAAAGAGATCTAGAATTCTTTGGGTAAGCTATATGAAGATGATAAGAACAGGTCCAAAAACTTCATCGTCGAGAAGTACCACAAGTGGCTCTTCGAAGACGAGATGGCGATGCTACCTCAAGTAAAGGAATTCCTGAAGTTGAGCCAGAAGTTAGATGACGAGAAGATGCCCCTCGTCGACAAGTTTGTCGTTGGAGGGATAGTCTCGAAACTTCCTGCTGGTTGGAGCAACTTCTATGCTAGAATGCATCGAAAGAAGCTGGACATTAGCTTGGAAGATCTTCTACAAGAGATCCACGTTGAGGACGAAATGCGATCTCAACAGAAGATGGACTCTCTGTCCAAACAACTGGCTAAGGTCAACTTGGTGCAGATAAGAGAGTTAAAAGGGAAGCAGGTGGCTTCTCATCACAAGAAGAAGGACTCCACTAATCTAAAAGTGAACGGTCCTTCGTTCAAGCAACAGAAGTCCAAGTCCCACGTGACTTGCTTCAACTGTGACAAGAATGGCCACTACATGAGTGAATACAAATCCAAGCCCAAACCAAAATAGCAGGTATAGCTAAACTTGGTTATTTTGATTACTTAACTTGGTTGCTATTGTTGTACAGGTTGAGTTATCTAGCGTGGTAGCTAACTAGTGGTCTGACACTAGTGCATCTGACCACGTGTGCTCAAAGAAGCTAGCTGTTCACCAAGGACGAGTCATGTTATGACGAAGGTCTCGATGGCGAACATATATCTAGCAGAAGTTCTGAAGATCGAGATAGTGGTTATTAACCACCGACAAGGACACTGGAATGCGTGTTGCACGTACAAGAGATTTTTCGGCGATCTAATCTCAGAAAGTCTGTTATCTGATACAGACTTGAAAGATGAACATTCGTACTAGCCAGATGATAATTTCTTGGCAAGGAACATGCTTCGAAAAGATGTTTGATGCTGAAGGAATGTTCGAACTTCTGCTGATGGCGATGAAGTTACTTCATTGAGTGGACTGAGAGTTGTTCTATGACAGAAGCAGACTCAAGCTGTCCTACCGGAACCTTATCTTCTGTACAGATACAAGACTGCTGGGAAGCTGCTCAGACGATTGAACTAAAGTACTGATCATCTGGAGTTAGTACACTCAGATATCTGTGACTTTTATCAATTCTCCACAGAGGCCGATTCGAAGTATTTCTCGAAGTGCACGTTCGCATGACTTCTCAAGTAGAAGGATGCAGGATTCGAGTAGTTCAGAGACTTCAGGGCTGAAGCTGAACGTTAAACCGACCTACAACTACTCAGAAGTGATCGAGATGTAGAGTATAGGTCTCATGAATTTGCATCGTTCTGCAAAGAACATGGAATCATCAATGAGACTACTGCTCCGTATTCTCCTTAATCTAACGGGATAGCGGAGAGGAAGAACAGAACGTTGACAGAAATGATGAACTCAATGCTGCTAACTATGGGTCTTCTTAAATGCTAATGGGGAGAAGCTGCATGGACGACCACTTTTATTCTAAATAGAGTGCCGTATGCAACTTCGGACGTAACTCCTCATGAACACTGGTTCAAAGTCAGACCTAACTTGAATGTCATTCGAGTGTGGGGGTCTCTGGCTTATGTGAAGCTCCCAGATCTGAAGATTCAGAAGCTGGGGAGTAGGACTACGAAGATGATCTTCTTGGGGTATGCCAAGAAGAGTGATGCTCGGAGATTTTTTGATATTGAGTCAAATCATATCATCGAATCTCGTGAAGACAATTTGCAAGGCACAAGAATATTGTTCTTACGGATAAACCGGATAACAATAAGGGTACGCAAGAAACTGAAGTTTTCAATAAAGAAGTAGTCCAATAAGATGTTGTTGTTGAAACAACGGTTGAACAAGAACTCGCTGAGCCATCGTCGAAGCGAGCGAGGAGGCCGAAGAACTTCAGAGATGACTTCATCACCTATCATGTGGAAGCAGATCCGCTTACCTATGATGAGACGATAAAGACCAGAGATGATGTTTTCTGGAAGGAGGCGATTGACAATGAAATTGATTCCATCACCTCAAATAACACTTGGGTGTTGGTTGATCTTCCTGAAGGAGCGAAACCCATCGGATGCAAATGGATCTTCAAGAAGAAGATGAAAGCAGATAGAACTATTGACAAGTTCAAGGCCAGGTTAGTTGCCAAGGGGTTTTCTCAGAAACAGGGGATCGACTACTTTGACATGTGTGCTCCAGTAGCCCGGATGACCACCATCAGAATGTTGTTTGCTCTCGCAGCGATACATAAGATGGTGATACATCATATGGATGTGAAAACGGCATTCCTGAATGGCGAACTGACCGAAGAGATCTACATACAACAACCAGAAGGGTTTATCGTCAAAGGTCTTGAAGACAAAGTCTGTAAGTTGATAATATCTCTGTACGGTTTAAAGCAAGCTCCCAAAATATGGCATGAGAAGTTTGACAAAGTCATAAGGTCAAATGGCTACAGGGTCAGTGAAACAGACAAGTGCGTCTATTCGAAGTTTGCTGACGGAAGAGGAGTCATCGTTTGTCTAATACGTGGACGACATGCTAATCCTAGGTACGGATATAAGCTTTGTCACAGAGACAAAGAAGTTCCTCTCGACGAAGTTCAGTATGAAGGACTTGGGAGATGCTGATGTTAGCTTGGGACTCAAGATCATTCGAACAGACACTGGACTAGCGCTGTCACAGTCTCATTATGTTGAGACGATGATCACTCTTTACGGGTATCAGGATCTTCCAGGGATCGATACGTCGTACAAGTGTGATATGAAACTGAAGCCTAATTCAAGGGAGAGCGTCAGGCAGCTGGAGTATGCAAGCGTAATCGGGAGTTTGATGTATGCTACTACTACCACAAGGCTTGACATAGCTTTCGCTGTGGGAATGCTGAGTCGTTTCACGAGCAATCCAGGCATTGAGTACTGGAAAGCTATAAAATGGGTTATGAGATATCTCAAGAAGACTTAGACATATGTACTGTACTACAGCGGAGATTCGTCGGTAGTAGAAGGCTTCAGTGATGCCAATTGGTGCTCAGAATTAGAGAACGAGAGGTCCACAGGTGGATTCATATTCACAATGGATGGAGCTACTATATCGTGGAAGTCGAAGAAGCAGACTATGCTCTCACGATCATCTATGGAATCTGAGTTCTTTACACTTGATACCACAACAGATGAAGCAGAGTGGCTTCGGGAGCTCATGTATGATCTTCCAGTGGTTGGGGCGCAGATACCGGCAATTTTGATATACTGCGACAACCAGGCGACTGCAGCGGTGGCATCGAATGATCTCTTCAACGGAAAGAAGAGAACTGTGCAGTTGAAGCATAAGGCAATAAACGATCTCATCAAGAGAGGTGTCATTGCAGTGATTGATGTTCGGAGTCAGGAGAACCTGGCGGATCCGTTCACCAAGGGCCTCAAGCGCCAGCTGGTCGATGACACAGCTTGTAAAATGGGCTTGAAGGCATTCTGATATTGTGTTATTACATTCCTACCATAAAGTTTTATGCTATTAGTTCAAGAGAAATCTACTAGGCATCTAGCTTTTGGTTCAAAGGAGGACTATTAACCAAAAGAATATCAGGAACGGTGGGTACTTGTCCTATGTGACATGGAGAGGTTACGGACCTACAACCACTGTTGTCTACTATTGTTTTCTGCGGAAAACGGATCCTGTGGGAAGGTTGGCTTAAATGCCTTAATGAGTTCTCAGGCAGAGTGAATGCCTGGAGTGCTTTACAGGAAGCACGATAGCGCAGCACTACAAGGAGTGTAACTCCATGCTACAGTGGGGTGACTCCACCATGAGGTTCCCAGGTAGGGGTAATGCCTTGGCTTTGCAAGCCAAGTCACAGCGGAAGTAGCACCGCAAATAGGCATGTAGCCTAGTGCTGTATGATAATCATAATAAAGAGAGGTAGACAACACTACAAGAGGACGATGTCCTCATGTTACAGTGGCATGACACCACGAAGAGGTACGAGGAAGGGTAAAGCCTCGGCTTTCCGAGCCATATCATAGCGGCGTAACACCGCACGGAAGCGCAAGGCTTCATGCTGGGTAGTTTGGCACTACAAAGAGGCCTGTGACCTCATACTACAGTAGTATGACACTACGATGAGGTACCCAGGTGGGGTAAAGCCTCGGCTTTAAGCCATGTCATAGCGGCGTAGCACCGCAAAGAAGCGCAATACTTCATGCCATGACTCTTTATAAAGAACTCACCTATAGTGTATGGACAGAGATATCAGGCCGTCTCTTGAGGGTAAACTTGTAGATGCCCAAAAATTATACACTGAAACCAAGCTGGCATAAGGCCTTCAATGTGCAGCCAGAAGCACAGTTGATGTCATTATGTGAGTAGGAAGAATTGCAGTTATGGTGCAGAATTCAAGGCTTAGTCCATTCTTCTATCATGCTGTTATTTAACCTATGCAGGAAGATTCAAGTCGTAGCGACATCTCTCCTAATACATGATGGGCAGTCACTGTGGGGAACGCTCAACCCATATATTGAGATATGCAGGGGATTATTGGTGTTTTTGTCTTTGGACTAGAAAAGATAGTCCCACATCGACTACACCAAATGGTGAGTATCTCAATATAATGTATTGCTTGTGTTGAGGTGTGCACATGAGGTGTAGTGGGGCACAAGTTTATGCCATGTGGGAGTATTTTCCTAGAAGGAAAAAAGATTAAATCCAACAAGGATGCAAGTTGATTTTTGTTGTGCGGACTCGGACTCGGACGCGGACTCCAGGATGTCTCGTGCATGCACAGGAGTGTTCGGGGGGTAGGCGTGGACTGGCACACTTCTATGCTGATTGTGGGATGATCTAAAATATCAAACTCTATTTTTGAGTATTGGTATTTTAGTCCCACATAGGATAGAAGAAGAGATGAAGTCTCAACTCCACTCTATAAATAGAGCCCCTTGGCCTCCTTTGAAAGATGCACCAAGAAGAGAATTAAGGGAGTCTATAAAGTCCAGGAAGCCCGTTCAAGTCTCAAATATTGACTTACGAGCGTTCCAGAAGTTCTTCGTGAACTTGCTGGTTCCTGGAAGCAGATCGTGTTGGGGCGAATCTTGCTTTGAGCAACGGTGATATTAATCACCCCAGCAAGAACCTTTCCTCTTCTTCTTTCTTCTCCTTCATCTGAGTTGTAACTCAGTTCTGTCCGTCTGCAACTGCGATTGTAAAGAAGAACGTGAGATTTATTTTCTGAACTCAGTTCTGTCCGTCAGCAACTGCGATTGCGATGAAGAATGTGAGATTTTCTTTCTGATTATTGTTGGTTTTGTAATCAGATTTATATTATAGTGTTCCTCTTGGATCTCGAAAATAATCAGAAGGTGAACGTTTGTTGAACCTCTGATCTCGACATCGAGTCTACCATCTTTGATCAAGCCCCGGGAATAACAATATATATATATATATATATATATATATATATATATATATATATATATATATATATATATATATATATATATATATATTATTGGGATTTTGATCTTTGTATTGAAAATTTTAGTCCCACATCAGCTAGGCCAAAAGAAATGTATCTCTATATATAAGATATGCTTGTTTAGAGATGCATAAGTGGTGTGGAGGTGCACATGGGTGTGCCATGTGGGGGTATTTTTTTAGTGGAAAAAACTGCCAAATCAACAATGAAGCATTCATGCTTTTTGCGCTTGGGAATTAATTTCTATTGAAGCTAAGCCCCGTAGGGGCTTAGCAACTCGGACTCGGACTCGGACTCGGGCTCATGAGACGTAATATGGCATTTTGTTAGCGTACTTTGTACTTAGCATGTCGTGTGCCAGTTTGCACGGCCAGATGGCGTGCCAGTTGGTGCAACAGTTGGCGCTGCAGTTTGTGCAGCAGTTGGCGTAGGGTGCACGCGGTGCACAGGTGGCACATGTTGCGCAAATTGTGCAAGTGTGCTGTGCGCACGGTACGCGTGTGGCGCAGGTCCGCGCAGTACGCACGTTGTGCTGGACACGCTGTGCGTACGTTGTGCAGGTTGTGCTGGTAGCTCTGTGCGCGAATGGCGCAGGTGGCGCGACTTGCGCGCACTGTGCGCCATTCAACTCAGATCGTGTCTGTGCACGATTGAACAGTTGCAGCATGTTCGGGAGGGTAGACTTGTAACACCCAATTTTTCAAATGAGGGTAATTTTAAAATTTTATGTTTTTAATTATTTAATTATGATATTTAAGTAATACTATAATTTTTGGTGATTTTTAATCTATTTAAAACTATTTAAAACATTGAATTATGATTTTGGTGGTTAACTATTTAAACCCTAGAATTGCTAAACTTAGAGACTAACCATGACCAAGAGAGCCTAGTCATGTGATTAGAATGTAACATTACAACTTTTTAGTCTAAGGGTATCTTGGTCATTTTAACAATTTTTTGAAATTATAATCTGCATTAATTAAATTTTGTGCTAATCTTTTAGTTAAGCCTTAACCTAGAAGTCTAGCCTAATCCAGTTTAGTCTTGAGGTTAGAATCATGGTTAGTAGCTATTCACTAGATGCCAAGAATTAAAATATCTAGTTTTAGCCTTGTAAGATATTTTAGAGTAGATATTATTGAATGAAACCTAGTTTTCTTTATGACCTTTGATCTAGACTTAATAGCTAAGTTAGAATTATGGCCACACATTGTGAACCCTAGCAAAACCCTAATTCTTACTCTTATTGCCAGCCTAGGGATCCCCCCATCACTATAAAATCCCTCTCAAAGTTTAGTTGCCTCTTTTCATTCATCCCTTTATTTTTCCTAAGGAAAGGTTTGTTCTTCATTCAATGTTTCCTATTTTAATCAATATAAATCCTTTTACATTCAAATTTCTTCTATGGTGTTTTAAATAGTGTCCCCCTACTGTTCATGGAGATTATTGGCAGGTTTGAAACAATTTGGAGTCATTGGCTACCTAGAAGAGATCTTATTTTTTAAAGTTTTTCTTTGAGGACAACACCTATAGGTAAATTCCTATTCCCTCCACCAAATTTTGATTTCTTTGCATGTTTAGGAAGTCCTAGGTGTCCTCTAACTGTAGGAATAAGATTTGTTAAGTTTTGTGTCCTTTATGTGTCCGTATCGGACATGTACCAGTGAGCAGTCGTAGGTATTCGACGAAATGCCACAGAGGGCATTTCGATGAAGTTTTCAGAAAGTATTTGAATAGGAAATTAGTTTTTCATGTTGCTTATGAGATTCTACACGACTGAGGTGATTTCGAGTCGTGTTCGAGTCACACTGGACTCGTGGATACAGCCCCGTGCGTGGCTAGGGCTTCCTCTGCTGCTCGAGGCCTCGTGCTTATCGCACAGGCCACATGGCGAGCTGTGGTTGGACTCAGAGGAGGGGGCAGTGTCTGTAAACCTGTTCCCCAAGTCTTGTATCCAACGGAGTTGTGTCGGACACGCTAGGTCACGCGCACTGGTTACGCGCGCGCGCGTTCAGTCAGAATCGCATTCTGATACGCGAGTCGTGTCCACTCTGGACACGATGTGGTCGTATCATGTTGTGTCATATGTGTAGCCTGACACGTGGGCTACACGTGGGCATGACCACAAGACCCCACGTGTCGTGTGTCGTATCCTACACGAGTGTGTACATGTGCACGACACTGTCTGAATACAGTTTCGTGCCTGTGTTCGTGTGACTGTTTGGACATTTCGTGTCCAGTTTCTTGGACACGATTTGACTTTCCTGGACACGTGAGATATGTATCCATGTTTGAACACATGTTTTCCCATTTGAATTGAAGTTTGGTATTGAATTGTGGTTCGAAATTATTTTAACTGATACATTCCTATTCTTTGAAATCCCAATTTTAATTTCCCTTTTTAACTGATTTTGAATGTTAAGTTTCATTATTTATTCATCTATACATGTATATTAGACCATTGTAAAGTTGATTATTGGTTAGTGTTGGGTTTTTAGTTTTCGAATATGATTTTGAAGTATTGAACTGCTACAAATTCACTGTCAACTGATGCCTTGTGCAGTCCTCAAATTCCTGAACTCTCCTTCCCTGTTTTAAACTGATTTGATGTTAAATTAATATGTTTAATTCATGTTCAAATGTATTAACTACTGCTAGATAGGATTGGCATGATAGATTAAGTTTTTGTGATCGAGAAATGGGATTTTGAATGTGGGTTGGACTGTTTTCAAAACCTGGGAAAAACATGGATTGATGTTCTAATTCGAAACCTGAAATAAAACATGGGTTGGCTTTATGAAAACTAAGTTTTTCCTTTATGTTAAAATATGGGATTCAACACTGTTTTGTGCAACACTGATATATACACCACTGTCAATACCAAACTGTCAAGGCTAGATTATTTTCTGAATTATATTACACACATATCTATCTAACACACACACACACACTTGCACTTCACTGAAACTGAGATACTATGATACCTTGTTTCCCTACATGACACTGGTTACTACACTCAATCACTGATTTCCTGATTTTTCTTGAATTGGTTTTGCTAATCTCATATTGATTCCTATATTATCTGAGTTTAGTTGCATTGGATTCATGGTGGTGTAGATGATGGGCTTTGATTTGGCATTGTAATTCTAAACTGAAAACCTGGTAATTGCTACACTGTCACATGTTTTCCTGGAAATCACAAATATCATTATTCACTTGATACACACCTCTATGTGAAACTGTAACCTACATACTCACACATATTCATTCCTGCCACTGTTTTCCTCACACACTCACTCACACACATATGCCTACACACCTATATGGCACATTGCACACACATTAGTTCCTGTCACATAGGACTGAGAACCCAATCTGTGACACAAACACCCTCACACAACACCCTTCCAATTCCTGTCACACACAGGAACAAAATACATACACCCACAATCTCATATGTAAACACACACATCTACACTAACACTAAGACACTGTCACTTGTATAAATCCTGAGAATTGGGTTCCTGAGAACTCACACACACAAGAAATGGTTCTCCATTTGAACAATGTTTGAATTCCTTAACCCTGAGAACACATGTGCATTCACTCACAAACTCTCATGTATGCCTACACTCACCCATGTGACACACATGCACACACATGTTACCTTGATTTTCATTTCCCCTCTCTAACTCTCTATGTGTATACATGTATATATATGTAATAATATACATACAACCAATATTAATTGTAATTTAATGTAGGTATAGCCTACATAGATAGTGTGTATAAATACGTGAATATAATGTGTAAGTTGAGATTCCTATGTTATATACATATATATGTGTATATATATATATATATATATATATATATATATATATATATATATATATATATATATATATATATATATATAGTGTATTTGTAGTTGGCCTATATGTGATATGGCCTAGTGTTTGGCTATTTGCCCATGGGATATGGCCTATAACCTAGATGGCATAGCCTAGGGTACCCTTGAGTGGTATTGTGTGTATGAAATACACACATGTGCAATATTCTATAGACTAGTGTATGGTGTATTCTAGCTAGGATAGACTGTTCAGGCCTAGTTAGACTTCATTGAGTCTAGGTTGACCTAGTTGACCTAACCTTGACTATTTAGTTGACTGAAGTTGACCAGGGTTGACTTTGGTCTAGGATTGACCTAATATCATGTAGACTGCATCATAGTATCATACTTTATTAACTGGACATGTTATGGTTTGTGTTGTTCTGGTTAGGAGCCAGACACCACTCCTCAGGCAGTATTTTCTTCCGGACATTCAGGATATCAGGCAAGTACATTCTCTGACCGTTTTATACTTGCTAGGATTTATATTCTTGCTCTAGATTACTTTACTTGATGCTGACACATTGGTAGCACAGATTGGTATTATATGGATCTTTTCATGAGATGTTATCCCCCTCGGGAGCATCGAATACTGTATATTTTGTGCGTTTCATGAATCATCACGTATCTCTATGCTTTTCCTGATTCACGAATCGCTTGTGACACATGTACTCTCATGTTCACAGAGCCATCATAAATCACCTTCACGTATCACTCATTTTATGAGCCATGTGAAGTTTCACGAATTTTAACATAACTTGAACAGAACCTTGTGTATAGATTGGGGATGGGGGAGTAGAAATAGGCATGTGAATAATATCCAAGTGGCTGTAGTCATAATCACTCTTAGCTGTAGTCATGAATCTCCTATGCCATTCACATGTTTATATTTTACTCTGACTCACTAGGCACTGCTAGTTCTCTATTTATAGTAGATATTTCCTTACAGTTATCTCATTTACTTCTTACATTCTCTTTTTAGCGTTTCATCTATCTTACTCTATTGCATGCTTTATTTTTCCTAACTTGATATGCTCTGCGTGAGATGTATTGTGCTCGTTCCTGTCCTGACTGGACCTGTTAAAAATATTACAGAGGGTGAGGATGAGGCCCTATGTACCACCTATTACGGAGCAGGCTTAGACGACACCTGCGACCTGGTTCCTTTGGAGGACCCAGCTGCAGTACAGGATGCTACTCCCATAGTCTAGGCTAGATAGCTACGCTTTATCTTTTTTTTCAGCATTGTTATTCGACTTTCAGTTGTTGTTCTGAGATGTTGTATATATTTAGAGACTTGTAATGAGCTGGATGTTTCTTGAGTTGTTATCTTAGATACTTAGATTCTCTCTCTCTCTTATTTGTATTACATTGTGGTTTTGATCTCTTTATCTACCTTTACTATTCTGTATCTACCTTAGATGTGATTGGGACTGTTCTATTATGTCACCTCCATTCGGAGTGTATATACTGTTCAGGTACCTTATATTGTTAGATGTTGTGATCTAGGACAGCGTTCTGCCGTCGACACTGCGGCGTAGGTTGGGCGTTGTTACGTTCTCTTACCCTCACAGTGGGTGTGGGTCGTGACACGTTTTTAGTGGTAGCCCATGCAGGTCGAGTTTATGTAGTGGTATTCGAACTAGAGTATCACTACAGCCTGCAGTAGGATTAGGATATTTTGAAGGTACTCAATCACATTAGGAAAAACTCTTATCTAATTCATACCATCTCAGTTCTTGCTGATATTATTCTCCTTTGAATATAACTGTCCTCATTTGCTATTTCGACTCATTCCCAGCAATTGTTTCTTTTGATCTGTCTCCAGGATGGTTGAGACGAGATCACATCGCCAGGGCCAAGGGGACGCCGATGAGAGGTCTGCCACCTCTCATACTCAGCAACCAGCCCCTGGTACCGTAGCCCCAGTCCTGCCAGCTGGGGTAGGCGTTTCAGCTGCGTTCGGAAGAGCCCCTCCACCTGTAGCACATGGGCCGAGTCATGTAATTCCGGAGGTGCTTTAGCAGCAGCAGCCACCTTCAGGGACAGTTGACGCAGTTCAGCTGTTTCCGTCTATTCAGCAGTTCATGGAAAGGCAGCAGGCCTAGCACTAGAGGCAGACATCAGAGATTAGTCGGGGCATTGATCTGGCCCTGACTACAGTTGAGAGAGTAGTAGCTCAACCAGCGGCAGTCCAGCAACCACACCCTCCGAGGAAGAAGGGCATCTAGGATTTTCAGAAGATGCACACGAGGGACTTCCAAGGGACAGAGGGGATTCTGTATGCCGACGAGTGGATCGAGCACATAGAGGAAATATTCAGATTGGCTGAGATTCCGGTGAGGATTCAGATTGAGGCAGCGGCCAGCATGATGCAGGATCTAGCTCGCATATGGTACCAGATCGATCCGCAGTTTTGTACTCCGGGGCAGACTTGGGCAGCATTCAAGAAGCTGTTCAATGAGAAGTTCTTTTCGGATGCAGCGCTAGGAGCCCTCGAGACTCAGTTCGAGGCTCTAGTCCAGGGGAGTCAGTCTGTAGAGGAGTACTCAGGGGACTTCTGCCGTCTGGGCAGATTTGTGGAGGAACTGTCTGAGGCGACGAAGGCCCGGAGATTCAGGAAGGGCTTGGTAAAGAAGGTCAAGTTCTATACCAAGAGTGCTCGCAGCGCTACCTATGAGGAGATCCTAGTGGATGCATTAGCCGCAGAGGATGATCTTGAGCTTAGGCTCAAGAGGGGGCGAGACATTCAGGGAGCTAGCAGTAGCGGAGGACCGGCCAAGAGGCCGTACGTTCAGCATCAGCTTCAGCAGCAGTTCCAGGGTCAGGGCCATCAGCAGGGACAGTAGCAACCCAGACAGCATCAGGCACCCAGACAGCAGGCAGTCAGTTGTCCCTACTGTAAGAAGCCGGTACATGGATGGGGTGAGTGCAGGAAGAGGCTGGGCAGGTGCCTACTATGTGGAGCAGCGGACTACCAGCTGAGGGAGTGTTTCCAGTACATAGGCATAGTAGCACAAGGAGCAGCACCATGAGGAGGAGCCAAGGCTCTGGTTGGTCAGCAGCGGGGACCGTTACAGACACAGCAGCAGAGATTTGTGTAGTATCAGCATCAGGCTGGAGAAGGCCAGCTGGGGCGAGCTTACGCCATGACAGTCGAGGATGCTCAGGCAGTGGGAGAGGTGCTTGCAGGTTTTGTTCTTTTCGATTCCATTCCCACCTTGCCTCATTATATCTATCTTGAAATTCAATTCCATCTGTTCTTATCTGCTTCCTTATTTGTTGATAAGTTTTGATCTGGCCTTTTTTTCGATTTGGTTTTCTTTCGAGATAAGTCGTATGGGCTAGGTCGCCTAAGTTATGGGATCTAGAGTCTTCTATAGTCATGTTAGCTGGTATACTAAGGACATATAGTCAAATTTTGGATGTATTTCTCGGGTGTGGGAATTTAAGGTTTTCGCGGCCAAGCATGCGGTAATGCAAAAATTTTAAATACCATAATTCTAGAGGTATGTACCTTAGTCGAGGGCTCTGTGATTATCATAGCCTTGCTCACTAGCATGACGAAGATTCTGAGTATCATGATTTTGGACAGACGCATATGATTATCGGACTGTGTGAATTGAGACTTTGATTGTGGGGTGTCTGACCTAGAAGGATTACTACCATTTTAATTTCGAGGACGAAATTTTTCTAAGGAGGGTAGACTTGTAACACCCAATTTTCCAAATAAGGGTAATTTTGAAATTTTGTGTTTTTAATTATTTAATTATGATATTTAAATAATACTATGATTTTTGGTGATTTTTAATCAATTTAAAACTATTTAAAACATTGAATTATGATTTTGGTGGTTAACTAGTTAAACCCTAGAATTGCTAAACCTAGAGACTAACCATGACAAAGGGAGCCTAGTCATGTGATTAGAATGTAATATTACAACTTTTTAGTCTAAGGGTATTTTGGTCATTTTGACAATTTTGTGAAATTGTAATCTGCATTAATTAAATTTTGTGCTAATCTTTTAGATAAGCCTTAACCTAGAAGTCTAGCCTAATCCAGTTTAGTCTTGAGGTTAGAATCATGGTTAGTAGCTATTCACTACATGCCAAGAATTAAAATATCTAGTTTTAGCCTTGTAAGATATTTTAGAGTAGATATTAATGAATGAAACCTAGTTTTCTTCATGACCTTTGATCTAGACTTAATAGCTAAGTTAGAATCATGGCCATACATTGTGAACCCTAGCAAAACCCTAATTCTTACACTTATGGCCAGCCTAGGGATCCCTCCATCACTATAAAATCCATCTCAAAGTTTAGTTGCCTCTTTTCATTCATCCCTTCATTTTTCCTAAGGAAAGATTTGTTCTTCATTCAATGTTTCCTATTTTAATCAATATAAATCCTTTTCTATTCAAATTTCTTCCATGGTGTTCTAAATAGTGTCCTCCTACTGTTTATGGAGATTATTGGCAGGTTTGAAACAATTTGGAGCCATTGGCTAGCTAGAAGAGATCTCATTTTTTGAAGTTTTTCTTTGAGGACAACACCTATAGGTAAATCCCTATTCCCTCCACCAAATTTTGATTTCTTTGCATGGTTAGGAAGCCCTAGGTGTCCTCTAACTGTAGGAATATGATTTGTTAAGTTTCGTGTCTTTTACATGTCCATATCGGACACGTATTAGTCAGCGGTCGTAGGTATTCGACAAAATGCCACAGTGGGCATTTTGATCGAGTTTTCAGAAAGTATTTGAATAGGAAATTAGTTTTTTATGTTGCTTATGAGATTCTACACGACTGAGGTGATTTTGAGTCGTGTCCGAGTCACACTGGACACTTGGACACAGCTCCGTACGCGGCTAGGGTTTCCCCTGCTGCTCGAGGCCTCGTGCTCATCGCACAGGCCACATGGCGAGCTGTGGTTAGACTCAGAGGAGGGGGCAGTGTCTGCGAACCTCTTCCCCAAGTCTTGCGTCCAACGGAGTTATGTCGGACACGCTAGGTCACGCGCACTGATTACACGCGCGTGCACGTTCAGTCAGAATCGCGTTCTGATACGCGAGTCGTGTCCACTCTGGACACGACGTGGTCGTGTCGTGTTGTGTCATATGTGTAGCCTAACACGTGGGCTACATGTGGGCATGACCACGAGACCCCACGTGTCGTGTGTCGTGTCCTACACGCGTGTGCACGCGTGTACGATACTGTCTAAATGCAGTTTAGTGCCTGTGTTCGTATGACTGTTTGGACACTTTGTGTCCAGTTTCTTAGACACGATTTGACTTCCCTGGACACGTGAGATATGTATCCATGTTTGAACACATGTTTTCCCTTTTGAATTGAAGTTTGTATTGAATTTGTGGTTCAAAATTATTTTAACTGATACATTCCTATTCTTTGAAATCCCGATTTTAATTTCCCTTTTTAACTGATTTTGAATGTTAAGTTTCATGATTTATTCATCTATACATGTGTATTAGACCATTGTAAAGTTGATTATGGGTTAGTGTTGGGTTTTTAGTTTTCGAATGTGATTTTGAAGTATTGAACTGCTACAAATTCACTGTCAACTGATGCCTTGTGCAGTCCTCAAATTCCTGAACTCTCCTTCCCTGTTTTAAACAGATTTGATGTTAAATTAATATGTTTAATTCATGTGCAAATGTATTAACTACTGCTAGATAGGATTGGCATGATAGATTAGGTTTTTGTGATCGAGAAATGGGATTTTGAATGTGGGTTGGACTGTTTTCAAAACCTGGGAAAAACATGGATTGATGTTCCAATTCGAAACAGGAAATAAAACATGGGTTGGCTTTTTGAAAACTAAGTTTTCCTTTATGTTAAAACCTGGGATTCAACACTGTTTTGTGCAACACTGATATATACACCACTGCCAATACCAAACTGTCAAGGCTAGATTATTTCCTGAATTACATTACCCACATACCTATCTAACACACAAACACTTGTATCTCACTGAAACTGAGACACTATGATACCTTGTTTCCCTACATGACACTGGTTACTACACTCAATCACTGATTTCCTGATTTTTCTTGAATTGGTTTTACGAATCTCATATTGATTCCTATATTATCTGAGTATAGTTGCATTGGATTTATGGTGGTGTAGATGATGGGCTTTGATTTGGCATTGTATTTCTAAACTGAAAACATGGTAATTGCTATACTGTCACATGTTTTCCTGGAAATCACAAATATCATTATTCACTTGATACGCACCTCTATGTGAAACTGTAACCTACACACTCACACATATTCATTCCTGCCACTATTTTCCTTACACACTCACTCACACACACATGCCTACACACCAATATGGCATATTGCACACACATTAGTTCCTGTCACATAGGACTGAGAACCCAATCTGTGACACAAACACCCTCACACAACACCCTTCCAATTCCTGTCACACACAGGAACAAAACACACACACTCACAATCTCATATGTAAACACACGTATCTACACTAACACTAAGTGTCACGACCCGCACCCTAGAGTAAGGGCACGAGAAGTGGGTACGTCCAGCCTACGCCGCAGTGTCGGCGGTAGAACGATGTCCTAGGTTACTATCTAATCAACAACTCACACAATTATATAATGTACTTGTCAAATCTCAACTCCGAACGGAGGACAAGTATAGATATAATGAAATCTCAATCACAGTCTAAGCACGATAAGATAACACAGAAGTTTATAACTAAAAACTAAATAACAACATTTATAAACTACTAAATAATAATATCTCAAACAACTCAAATACAAACTCGTATCTCAAGTTATTACAATTCAAGTTCTAAAACATGAAAACTAAACCAAGTCTAGTAGCTAGTCTCCCGATCACTCCTAAGTGTCGGGGCCATAGGTAGCTAAGCCATCTCCTGCTCCAAGGCAAGTAGGGCAAACGTCCTCAGGGTAGTCATCTGTAATATTTTTAACAGGTCCAGTCAGGACAAGAACGAGTACATTTCATCAAGAAATTCCAAGTAAATGACAGAGAACTATAAAGAAGTTATAGACAGTTGTATTGATGAATATGGCAGTTTTATACAGGTAGTGATGTAGAGAAGCAGTTAAGGTACAATGAAAGTAAGGTAACTAAACAAGAAGAGAAACATAGCAAAGAAGACTGTAAAAAATAAGATCTAGCTGAACTAGAGTAACATAATGAGTTCAGATGGTACAATATAAGTCGAGTGTAATCCCAATGTGAGTCTAATATAAGATGAGTCGAATGTAATTGTAATCATTATTCTAATAAGGTGAATCGAATAAGGTGATACGAATAAGGTGATACGAATAGTGATTCACATGATGTTCTAATAATGATTCGAATAAATTCTCCAAGTGTGTTTTAAAATACTTAGATAGACATGTAAACGGCTAAGGGTAAATCCGGCACATCATACACCTGGCTGGATGTGGAATGGCTATCGTTCGAATATATTCACAGGGGGTAGTTCGAATAGTACGAATGTTCACATGTCTAATCAAGTATTTCCCTGTCCAGTCTAATACAAATGAATCCATAATCCAACACATAAGACAAATACAAGTCCAACCAGCATATGAAGATACGAATAGGGTGATTCGAATAGTGATTCGTATGGTAATTCGTATGGTGATTCGAATAATAGAGGTAAGACGAGTAAGCATGTGTGTCGCATAAATAGATTCAGAAATAATAATACATGTTTGTAACAGAGAATCACATACAGCTAACTAGAACTGAAGTACAGTAATTGACAAGTAAATGAAAGAACTATCAGAGAATGTACTCGCCTGCTACTCTGAAAAGAGTAGTGTAATATCAGATGTCTGCACCGGAGTCACAATGTCCTAAATAGAGCAGTACAGGTTATAATGTGTTTAAATAAGATAAATGGAGTTTATGATGCAATCTACATGATTTCTAGGCCAATCTAGGTCAACTCTGGGTCAACCAAGTCAACTAAGGGTCAAGTCAACTATCTATGGTCAAGGTCAACTCTGTCTAACAATTCATTCCAGTCTAACCACATTCCTATACCCAAGCCTATAGAGAAATGACACTATATAACCATACCATAAGACTAAACCTATACGAATACCTATACAACCACTCATGGCTTAACAAAACCATATCAAACCAATTCATATATCATGTGTACATTCCTACAATATCACATTTATATAGAAGGTATGTCTACATACATAATGCCTGATTTAGTTGACCAATCAAATGGAAACTAAACCAAACCCAAAGAGACAGAACATGCAAATGGTGGGAAGAGGAATGGTCAAGGAATTGAAACCTAATACCTGTTCTATAGTTTTACACAAGTAAGTCTAATAAATAATGTAAGTTAGGCTGAACATCATATTAGTTAATTTAAACAATGAGGTAACATGAGTCATTCCAAGTGGAGAACTGAGCATTGATCATGCAAGGTAGAATGTTGATATGCAGTGATTGGGAGCTTCACAAATGAATTACAGGGAATTAAAACCCTAGGATAGGACCATCCTATTAATTAGCTATGGCTCAAGTTCAGTTCAGGTATCCCTCACAGGTTAAACACTAAATTGGCCATCTATATGCAAGATCAAAACAGTGGGCAGATCAATATTGGACCAATGTTGTAGGTAACAACTTCCTAAGACTGAACAACATATCACCAAGCAATCCTAACTCGAGTTCAAGACTCCTACCAGCCTGGACAAGGAATAGTGGTCTGAACAAATGTGTTCAGATACCCACATCAGAGCATGGCTAAATGGCCCAAGCTAAACCACTGCTCTGCATGCCCAGGCAGCTGCAAACATGCTTACTGCTGCTCTGCAATGCAATGCAAAGCCAGGCCAAGCCAAGGCTGCCAACTGCATGGCAATTCCCTTCCTCACAGAACCTGGGCTGAACCTAGTTCAGCCCTTAATATTCAGAGGGACATTCCCTCTCTAATGCAATACTCAGTAACAGGGAAAACAGTGACTATCTGGAGTATGGATTGAACAATAAGAAGGGAACTCAAACGTAAAGGTGATGTGAGGACTGAACTCTAAAGGCACAACCTCATATTTCTCCTTCACATGAACTGAAAGGCAGTGATGGAAGTATGGGCTGCAATGTACTGCAGGGATGCAAGGCTATAGATCAGTTAACAGTGTGTGAGAGTGAACATTGATTACTGTCCCAGTTTTTCTAGTTCAGGTTAGACAATCACAGGTTTTCCTACATTCAACTCAATTTTCAGATTAATTGAACTCAACCCACATCTCAGTCATGACAGTAAACCATATTTCAGTTTTAATGTAACATCAATCATATATGTTAAACTAATACAATTATATTTATATAACAACCCAAATCCCTAAACACTAACCCAGGACATAGTACTACATCAAACATATAAATTATCAGTAAATAAAATGGGTTAACACATGTGAATTTCTCAGAATAAAGCTATATTTCAAAACTGTCAAACTGGAAAAATGAATTCAAACCATACACACGTACATTCGAAACCAATTGAAAACCCAATGCATAACCTATAAACTCAGAGATGTAGACTTACTTCTTAGGCATGAACATACATGTAGACATTATAAAATGGATATCCATTTACATTATTTAATATTTTAATTATCATTAAACTATGAAACTGAACACAGTATCAGTAAATTGGGGATACTGAAATTCGAGCATTGAAAATATGATATGAATACAATTTAATGGTTGGTAAGCATAACACTACTTGTGCACGTGTCTTGGGGTGTCTTCGTGTCCAGGAAACTGGACACGAAGTGTCTCAAGTAGCTAAAACCTGGAACAGTGCACATTGTGCAATCCAAGCCTCGTGCGGATGTGTCGACTAGTCTAGGACACGACACAGTGAATTATGGGTCACGTGCACGTGTCAGAGGGTAGAGGGGGTCTAGGTCTAGGGGTCTAGAACCCTGATACATTATCTCGTGTCCACGTGTCAAGGAAATCCGCGCGTATCAGTGAGCTTTTACGCGCGCGTGTGTGTGTGTGCACGACCCGTGCCGATTGAATATCTCTCAAAATACTCAATGATATGGCCTGAAATTTTGTGTGCATAGTGACAGTCATTGCCCGCACCCACACGCAAAATTTCATGTGTCGGGGTGCCGTGTCGTGTCCGCTCGGACACCCGAGCAGCAGGATATTGTACGGTGCCTGTGCGCAGTGTCATGCACGAGGTGCGTGTCCATTTTGGACACGAAAAATCTACAGAATCGTGCTCAGTCATAAATATATTTAACCCCCATATATACACAACCATGTAATTTGTTTTGAAAAATAGTAACATTCAATCCATTGAGACATTTCAACAAATACCTACACTACACTACGACACGTGTCCGATACGGACACGAAATTCACCCAAATTTCAGGGACACCTAGGGGACTCCTAGATCTAGCCCTACATGCAAAGAAAACCGAAATTTACATCAATTTAAAGGGTTTTATCTATAGGTGCAAATTGTATGGAAAAGCTTCAAATGGGGGATTCCTCCTTGCTAGCCAATATCTCCAAATTGATTCAAAACTGAGATTTCTCTCCATGAACATAAAGTAGGGATCAATTAGAACCCAATGCAAAAGATTTGAGCCAAAAAGGAATTGAAATGAGGAAGTTATGGATTGGGGAAGAAGGCTCTTACCTCTTTCTTCAAACTTGTAAAAATTTAATAAAAGAGGCAAGAACACGGAGGAGAATATTTATAGGAAAGGGGGAGCCCTAGTGGCTGGTCATAAAGTGGAAAATCAGGGTTAGGGTTTAGTCTAATGGTCATGGGCCAAGTTGCACTATCTAACTAGCTCAAGTCTTAGCCTATGGTTCAATGCAAAAATCCTCATACTCTCTTCATGAAACTTAGCCGACTTAAGTCAACCAAGCCCAACTTGAGTTAGATTAGGGTCCATACCATATTAACTAAGTCGCCAAGGTCAAGGTCAAAATCTAGGACAGTCGCTTAAGTCACAGCTAGTCAAAATTAAAATCAACAATCACCAGTGCAATAAATCATAAAATAATTGAAAGAGGCCAAATGACCAAAATACCCCTAGGTTAAAAATAATAATTCAATCATCCTAATGATGTGGTCAGGCTCTAGGTTAGGCAGTCTCTCAGGTTACACTAGCAAGGCATCAAAATCACAAGCCATGACTTAAAACAGTTTTAAATTAATTTTAAAAATAATTAAAAATTACCAAAAATCATAATGTGAAATAAATACAATTAAATAATATTTATAAATACAAAATTTCAAAAATACCCTTATTCCAGAAACTGGGTGTTACAAGTCTACCCCCTTCAGAAAAATTTTATCCTCGAAATTAAGATGATCGTACCCTTCCTAGGTTAAACCCCCAATCAATTAAAGTCGAAGCAACACAATCCTACTGGTCGTGATTCTACAGTCTCGAACAGGGTAGCTACACTATCTAGCAATCATATGCAATATCCTGGCAGGTACTAAGGAAAATCGTACATGAAAGTGGGGAGGAAGAACAAGAAGGTCAAACCTGCTAATCCTTCACCTGCAACGTCAGTCTCCTCGGCTGCCATCGCGAAAGCTCCACCCCTCTGGTGCTGAGCTACAGATGGCCTCGCTCCGTCATATACGGGTGCAGTAGGGCAATCCCTGACATGATGAGTAGCAGATCCACAGAACGAACAAACCTTTTGTCTCCTATAACAAGTCTCCCAAACGTGCCCTGTCCTCTTGCAGCAAGCACAAGGCTGCACGTTGCGGTCCTGCCCTCTAGGCTGATGCTGTGCCTGTTGCACTCTCACGGGTGCCTGTGCCTGCTGAGCCTGCACATGGGGCCTCTTGGCCTGACCCCCGCTGCTGCTACCTCCCTGGGAGTCTCGCCCCCTCTTGAGCCTAAGCTCAAGATCATCCTCTGCAGCTAGTGCGTCCACTAGGATCTCCTTAAATGTAGCACCGCGGGCGTTCTTGGTGTAGGACTTGACCTCCTTTACCAAGCCCTTCCGGAACCTTCGGGCCTTCGTCGTCTCCGACAAGTCCTCCATAAATCTGCTCAGGCGGCAGAACTCTCCTGCGTACTCCTCCATGGACTGGGTCCCCTGAACTAGGGCCTCGAACTGGGTCTCGAGGGCTCCCAGTGCTGCGTCTGGAAAGAACTTCTCCTTGAACAGCTTCTTGAATGCTGCCCAAGTCTGTCCTGCTGTGCCAACCCTCGGGTCGGTCTGGTACCATGTACGGGCCAGGTCCTGCATTATACTGGCCGCTGCGTCTATCTGAAGTCTCGTCGGGATCTCAGCCAACCTGAAGATCTCCTCCATATGCTCGATCCACTCATCGGCATACAGGATCCCCTCTGTCCCTCGGAAGTCTCTCGGGTGCATCTTTTGGAAGTCCTGGATGCCCTTCTCCCGTGGCTGGTACGGCTGCGGGGCTGTCGCTGGCTAAGCTACGACTCTCTCCACTGCCGTCACTGCCAGCTCAATGCCTCTGCTGAGCTCTGCCGTGTGCCTCTGCTGCTGGGTCTGCTGACCCTCTATGTACTGCCTGAAGAAAGCCAACAGCTGAACGGTGTCAACTGTCCCTGCAGGTGGCTGCTGATGCTGCTGCTGAAACGTCTCAGGAATGACTGGGGTCGTCCTCTGAACAAGTGGAGGCATACCCCCAATGGCTACAGCAGCTCCTGTCTGATCAGGAACAGAAGGTACTACAGTCTCAACAGGCTACTGCAATAGACGAGAGGTGGCAGACCCCTCTCCAGCGGCTACTGTACCAGAGCGATGTGATCGTGTCTCCACCATCCTGAAGACAGATCGAAAAGGAAGTCAATACTGAGCAGGAATCGATAAATCAAAAGAGGACAGTTTATTACAAAGAAGACAAGTCAGTAAGATATGTAGATGGCATGAATTGAAGCAGAATTTTTCCTAACTCTGATTAAGTACCTCTCCGTTAAAGCCTATCTCTCAAAACCTATCGCAGGCTGTAGTGATACTCTAGTTCGAATACCACTACATAAATCGACCTGCATGGGCCACCACTAAAAATGTGTCATGACCCGCACCCTAGAGTAAGGGCTCGAGAAGTGGGTACGTACAGCCTACGCTGCAGTGTCGGCGGTAGAACACTATCCTAGGTTACTATCTAATCAACAACTCACGCAATTATATAATGTACTTGTCAAATCTCAACTCCGAACGGAGGACAAGTATAGATATAATAAAATCTCAATCACAGTCTAAGCATGATAAGATAACACAGAAGTTTATAACTAAAAACTAAATAACAACATTTATAAACTACTAAATAATAATATCTCAAACAACTCAAATACAAACTCGTATCCCAAGTTATTACAATTCAAGTTCTAAAACATGAAAACTAAACCAAGTCTACTAGCTAGTCTCCCGATCACTCCTGAGTGTCGGGGCCATAGGTAGCTAAGTCATCTCCTGCTCCAAGGCAAGTAGGGCAAACGTCCTCAGGGCAGTCATCTGTAATATTTTCAACAGGTCCAGTCAGGACAGGAACGAGTACATTTCATCAAGAAATTCCAAGTAAATGACGGAGAACTATAAAAAAGTTATAGACAGTTGTATTGATGAATATGGCAGTTTTATACATGTAGTGATGTAGAGAAGCAGTTAAGATACAATAAAAGTAAGGTAACTAAACAAGAAGAAAAACATAGCAAACAAGACTGTAAAAATAAGATCTAGCTGAACTAGAGTAACATAATGAGTTCAGATGGTACAATATAAGTCGAGTGTAATCCCAATGTGAGTCTAATATAAGATGAGTCGAATGTAATTCTAATCATTATTCTAATAAGGTGAATCGAATAAGGTGATACGAATAAGGTGATACGAATAGTGATTCACATAATGTTCTAATAATGATTCGAATAAATTCTCCAAGTGTGTTTTAAAATACTTAGATAGACATGTAAACGGCTAAGGGTAAATCCGGCACATCACACACCTGGCCGGGTGTGGAATGGCTTTCGTTCGAATATATTCATAGGGGGTGGTTCGAATAGTGGGAATGTTCACATGTCTAATCAAGTATTTCCCCGCCCAGTCTAATACAAATGAATTCATAATCCAACACATAAGACGAATACAAGTCCAACCAGCATATGAAGATACGAATAGGGTGATTCGAATAGTGATTCGTATGGTGATTTGTATGGTGATTCGAATAATAGAGGTAAGACGAGTAAGTATGTGTGTCGCATACATGGATTCAGAAATAATAATACGTATTTGTAACAGAGAATCACATACAGCTAACTAGAACTGAAGTACAGTAATTGACAAGTAAATGAAAGAACTATCAGAGAATGTACTCGCCTGCTACTCTGAAAAGAGTAGTGTAATATCAGATGTCTGCACCGGAGTCACAATGTCCTAAATAGAGCAGTACAGGTTATAATGTGTTTAAATAAGATAAATGGAGTTTATGATGCAATCTACATGATTTCTAGGTCAACTCTGGGTCAACCAAGTCAACTAAGGGTCAAGTCAACTATCTATGGTCAAGGTCAACTCTGTCTAACAAGTCATTCCAGTCTAACCACATTCCTATACCCAAGCCTATAGAGAAATGACACTATATAACCATACCATAAGACTAAACCTATACCAATACCTATACAACCACTCATGGCTTAAAAAAACCATATCAAACCAATTCATATATCATGTGTACATTCCTACAATATCACATTTATGTAGAAGGTATGTCTACATACATAATGCTTGATTTAGTTGACCAATCAAATGGAAACTAAACCAAACCCAAAGAGACAGAACATGCAAATGGTGGAAAGAGGAATGGTCAAGGAATTGAAACCTAATACCTGTTCTATAGTTTTACACAAGTAAGTCTAATGAATAATGTAAGTTAGGCTGAACATCATATTAGTTAATTTAAACAATGAGGTAACATGAGTCATTCCAAGTGGAGAACTGAGCATTGATCATGCAAGGTAGAATGTTGATATGCAGTGATTGGGAGCTTCACAAATGAATTACAGGGAATTAAAACCCTAGGATAGGACCATCCTATTAATTAGCTATGGCTCAAGTTCAGGTATCCCTCACAGGTTAAACACTGAATTGGCCATCTATATGCAAGATCAAAACAGTGGGCAGATCAATATTGGACCAATGTTGTAGGTAACAACTTCCTAAGACTGAACAACATATCACCAAGCAATCCTAACTCGAGTTCAAGACTCCTACCAGCCTGGACAAGAAATAGTGGTCTGAACAAATATGTTCAGATACCCACATTAGAGCATGGCCAAATGGCCCAAGCTAAACCACTGCTCTGTATGCCCAGGCAGCTGCAAACATGCTTGCTGCTGCTCTGCAATACAATGCAAAGCCAGGCCAAGCCAAGGCTGCCAACTGCATGGCAATTCCCTTCCTCACAGAACCTGGGCTGAACCCAGTTCAGCCCTTAATATTCAGAGGGACATTCCCTCTCTAATGCAACACTCAGTAACAGGGAAAACAGTGACTATCTGGAGTATGGATTGAACAATAAGAAGGGAACTCGAATGTGAAGGTGATGTGAGGACTGAACTCTAAAGGCACAACCTTATATTTCTCCGTCTCATGAACTGAAAGGCAGTGATGGAAGTATGGGCTGCAATGTACTGCAGGGATGCAAGTCTATAGGTCAGTTAACAGTGTGTGAGAGTGAACATTGATTACTGTCCCAGTTTTTCTAGTTCAGGTTAGGCAATCACAAGTTTTCCTACATTCAACTCAATTCTCAGATTAATTGAACTCAACCCACATCTCAGTCATGACAGTAAACCATATTTCAGTTTTAATGTAACATCAATCATATATGTTAAACTAATACAATTATATTTATATAACAACCCAAATCCCCAAACACTAACCCAGGACATAGTACTACACCAAACATATAGATTATCAGTAAATAAAATGGGTTAACACATGTGAATTTCTCAAAATAAAGCTATATTTAAAAATTGTCAAACTGGAAAAATGAATTCAAACCATACACACGTACATTCGAAACCAATTGAAAACCCAATGCATAACCTATGAACTCAGAGATGTAGACTTACTTCTTAGGCATGAACATACATGTAGACATTATAAAATGGATATTAATTTATATTATTTAACATTTTAATTATTATTAAACTGTGAAACTGAACACAGTATCAGTAAATTGGGGATACTGAAATTCGAGCATTGAAAATATGATATGAATACAATTTAATGGTTGGTAAGCATAACACTACTTGTGCACGTGTCTTGGGGTGTCTTCGTGTCCAGGAAACTGGACACGAAGTGTCTCAAGTAGCTAAAACCTGGAACAGTGCACACTGTGCAATCCAAGCCTCGTGCTGAAGTGTCGACTAGTCTAGGACACGACACAGTAAATCATGGGTCACGTGCATGTGTCAGAGGGTAGAGGGGGTCTAGGTCTAGGGGTCTAGAACTCTGATACATTATCTCGTGTCCACGTGTCAAGGAAATTCGCGCGTATCAGTGAGCTTTTACGCGCGCGTGTGTGTGTGCACGACCCGTACCGATTGAATATCTCCCAAAATACTCAATGATATGGCCTGAAATTTTGTGTGCACAGTGACAATCATTTCCCGTACCCACACGCAAAATTTCATGTATCGGGGTGCCGTGTCGTGTCCGCTCGGACACCCGAGCAGCAGGACACTGCACGGTGCCTGTGCGCAGTGTCGTGCACGAGGTGCGTGTCCATTTTGGACACGAAAAATCTACAGAATCGTGCTCAGTCATAAATATAATTAACCCCCATATATAGGGCTATACAACCATGTAATTTGTTTTGAAAAACAGTAACACTCAATCCATTGAGACATTTCAACAAACACCTACACTACACTACGATACGTATTCGATACGGACACCAAACGGAGACAAAATTCACCCAAATTTCAGGGACACCTAGGGGACTCCTAGATCTAGCCCTACATGCAAATAAAACTAAAATTTACATCAATTTAAAGGGTTTTACCTATAGGTGCAAATTGCATGGAAAAGCTTCAAATGGGGGATTCCTCCATGCTAGCCAATATCTCCAAATTGATTCAAACCTGAGATTTCTCTCCATGAACATAAAGTAGGGATCAATTAGAACCCAATGCAAAAGATTTCAGCCAAAAAGGAATTGAAATGAGGAAGTTATGGATTGGGAAAGAAGGCTCTTACCTCTTTCTTCAAACTTGTAAAAATTTAATAAAAGAGGCAAGAACATGGAGGAGAATATTTATAGGGAAGGGGAACCCTAGTGGCTGGTCATAAAGTGGAAAATTAGGGTTAGGGTTTAGTCTAATGGTCATGGTCCAAGTTGTACTAGCTAACTAGCTCAAGTCTTAGCCTATGATTCAATGCAAAAATCCTCCTACTCTCTTCATGAAACTTAGCCGACTTAAGTCAACCAAGCCCAACTTGAGTTAGATTAGGGTCCATACCATATTAACTAAGTCGCCAAGGTCAAGGTCAAAATCTAGGACAGTCGCTTAAGTCACAGCTAGTCAAAATCAAAATCAACAATCACCAGTGCAATAAATCATAAAATAATTCAAAGAGGCCAAATGACCAAAATACCCCTAGGCTAAAAATAATAATTCAATCATCCTAATGACGTGGTCAGGCTCTAGGTTAGGCAGTCTCTCAGGTTACACTAGCAAGGCATCAAAATCACAAGCCATGACTTAAAACAGTTTTAAATTGATTTTAAAAATAATTAAAAATTACCAAAAATCATAATGTGAAATAAATACAATTAAATAATATTTATAAATACAAAATTTCAAAAATACCCTCATTCCAGAAACTGGTGTTACACTAAGACACTGTCACTTGTATAAATCATGAGAATTGGGTTCCTGAGAACTCACACACACAAGAAATGGTTCTCCACTTGAACACTGTTTGAATTCCTTAACCCTGAGAACACCTGTGCATTCACTCACAAACTCTCATATATGCCTACACTCACCCATGTGACACACATGCACACACACATTACCTTGATTTTCATTTCCCCTCTCTAACTCTCTATGTGTATACATGTATATATATGTAATAATATACATACAACCAATGTGAATTGTAATTTAATATAGGTATAGCCTACATAGATAGTGTGTATAAATATGTGAATATAATGTGTAAGTTGAGATTCCTATGTTATATACATATATGTGTATATATATATATGTAGAGTGTATTTGTAGTTGGCCTATATATGATATGGCCTAGTGTCTGGCTATTTGCCCATGGGATAGGGCCTATGGCCTATAACCTAGATGGCATAGCCTAGGGTACCCTTGAGTGGTAATGTGTGTATGAAATACACACATGTGTAATATTCTATAGACTAGTGTATGGTGTGTTCTAGCTAGGATAGACTGTTTAGGCCTAGTTAGACTTCATTGAGTCTAGGTTGACCTAGTTGACCTAACCTTGACTATTTAGTTGACTGAAGTTGACCAGGGTTGACTTTGGTCTAGGATTGACCTAATATCATGTAGACTGCATTATAGTATCATACTTTATTATCTGGACATGTTGTGATATTGTGCTGTTCTGATTAGGAGCCATATACCACTCCTCAGGCAGTATTTTCTTCCGGACATTCAGGATATCAGGCGAGTACATTCTCTGACCATTTCACACTTGCTAGGATTTATATTCTTGCTCTAGATTACTTTACTTGATGCTGACACGTTGGTAGCACGGATTGGTACTATATGGATCTTTTTATGAGATGTTATCCCCCTCGGGAGCATCGGATACTGTATGTTTTGTGTGTTTCACGAATCATCACGTATCTATATGCTTTCACTGATTCACGAATCGCTTGTGACACATGTACTCTCATCTTCATAGAGCCATCATGAATCACCTTTACGTACCACTCATTTTATGAGCCATGTGAAGTTTTACGAATCTTAACACAACTTGAACAGATCCTTGTCTTGGGGATGGGGGAGTAGAAATAGGCATGTGAATAATATCCAAGTAGTTGTAGTCATGAATCACTCTTAGCTGTAGTCATGAATCTCCTATGCCATTCACATATTTATATTTTACTCTGACTCACTAGTCACTGCTAGTTCTCTATTTATATTAGATATTTCCTTACAGTTATCTCATTTACTTCTTACTTTCTCTTTTCAGCGTTTCATGTATCTTACTCTATTGCATACTTTATTTTTTCTAACTTGATATGAACTGCGTGAGATGTATTGTGCTCATTCCTGTCCTGATTGGACCTGTTGAAAATATTACAGAGGATGAGGATGAGGCCCTATGTATCACCTATTACGGAGCAGGCTTAGACGACACCTGCGACCTGGTTCCTCTGGAGGACCCAGCTGCAGTACAGGATGCTACTCCCATAGTCTAGGCTAGATAGCTAGGCTTTATCTTTTCTTTCAGCATTGTTATTCGACTTTCAGTTGTTGTTCTGAGATGTTGTATATATTTAGAGACTTGTATTGAGCTGGATGTTTCTTGAGTTGTCATTTTAGACACTTAGAATCTCTCTCTCTTATTTGTATTACATTGTGGTTTTGATCTCTCTATCTACCTTTACTATTCTCTATCTGCCTTAGATGTGATTGAGACTGTTCTGTTATGTCACCTCCATTCGGAGTGTATATACTGTTCAGGTACCTTATATTGTTAGATGTTATGATCTAGGATAGCATTCTACCGCCGACACTGAGGCGTAGGCTGGGCGTTGTTACGTTCTCGTACCCTCACAGTGGGTGCGGGTCGTGACAGTTGTCCACAACACCCTTCAGAGATACGCCAGGTGCTCAGACCAAAAAGTCAACCCGGACAAGAGTTTTATCGACATCCACCACAATATCAAGAGAGAACACGTGGCGACCCTCTCCAATATCACACCCTTCCCCTTCAAGCATCCCTCATTCCACTACCTAGGTTGCCCCCTAGTGTACTGTCACGACCCGCACCCGCTTTTCGGGCGCGAGCTCATGAACAAGCCAGCTACGTATCGAGCGGACTCTAGCCTGACTCGAGTACGTATAAGCTGTCCAGAATAGGGTATCATGTCTAATCTAAACTATATCTCAATCCACAGGAATCATATAAAACAAGAATGAACAAGTATGGGTCGTGGTCTGCAGCCCACTAGCATATACGTCCGATTAGACTCTAAAAATAATATGAGTCTATAAAGCTAAGCTGATAAGCAGGATATATCATGAAAGCACGAGAAAGATAGTAAATCAATAATACTAACAAAATACTTGAATCATGTGATTGAAGTCAACTACCACATGCTTAGCTAACTAACTCCGTGCAATCAGCTACCTGAAGAGATCATCAGGTCCTCAGAGGACTAGCAAGATAAATAAAACATGCCTACTAATATGACAGTAAATAACATGTAAGAAGGATAAGAACACTGCAAGGAGAACATCTAAGGACGACGAGTCGTGTGGAAATGTAATACTAGACTTGGCTATCAATCAATCGATTAACCCCTATAGCTTGTAGTACAATGCAAGATACTCCCAATCTATAGTAGATTTTGACTGTAATACAATGCAAGATACTCCCAGTCAAGATTAGCCAATTCTAATATCGATCTCCTCTCCTAAAGGATAAAAGTCAAGTAGACTCCTATAAATCGTAGTACAATGTAAGATACTCTCAATTTATAGTGTCACAAGTTAAGTCAATCAATCAATCAATATATGCTATAGGTCATAGTACAATGTAAGATACTTCCAATCTATGGCATGTCTCAAGTCAAGTCAATCAAGTGATATCAAGGTAGAAGAATCGGCTATTGGTCGTAGTACAATGTAAGATACTCTCAATCTATAGTATATCTCAACTGTAGTATAATGCAAGATACTCCCAGTCAAGATTAGTTAAGTCAAGAACAGATACAGAAACTGATAACTCAATCGCAAGGCAAGGTAACATGATAAGACCAATAATCTAGCAATGTCAAATACCCTATACGTGAACGTAATCTAGAACAAGTAAGACAATCAAGGACGAATCAATCACAATGTGGAATCATGTGACTATATGAAAATGAATACAATAAAGGAAGAGAAAATTATGTAAATACTGTATATGTTCGGCAAGGTATACTTGCCTGGTGGTAGCACAAAGAACCAATAATGTATCACCAATCAACAAGTCAGAAGTCCAAGTTATCACAACTGTCTCCGAAAGCTGAAATAAACATTACCAATGTTCTCAGAATAGTCAAATTAGCTATGGTTGACTGCCCTTAAGTCCAATTCTGGACACAGGGGTAAAACGGTAATTTAAAAAAAAACGATGTCCGTCGTTGGGCCCGCTTTGTACCGAAAAGCATGCCAGAGTAAATGGTCTCTAAAATTGTCAAATTATATGTCAACAAATTTTTTTTGATGATACGAATCCAACGGTATGTCCAGTTTTGGATTCCGGTGGGCCGTACACAAAATCGCCCGTTGAATCGGACCGTGGGGCCCGCAAAACGGCGATCCAATCAACTGTCTCAGAATCGGACCAAACTTGGCATACAGGACCAAAAAACGATACGGTCCTGTTGGCGCAAATTTTGTCTCAATCTGACGAGCGTGCACGAAATAATTGAAAATTTTGCAAATGGGCCGATACGATGAATTTCGACGGATATGCAACAAATTTGTCGCGCACACGCGACCAACTTGAATTCCGTCAAAGCCCACACGACCACGAAGCCGTTACGCACCTTTCGATACTTTCGGTTCGCGACCACGTCGTCCGGATTGGCGGGACGCACGTCGTATCGAAGTTTTTCTAGTTTTTGAAAACAGATTTTTGCTAAACTTCGGAATCCGATCTCTCGGCACGTAGTCGACGAAATAAAATTCCGAAAAAGGGATTTGAAGCCCTATAGGTTGTCTAGGACTTTCATTAAGTAGTTTCTAAATGTTGTGCATGAGTTGATCGGAATCGATCCTCGAACATGGCATCTAAACTGTTTTTCTAAACTATTTTATCAATGATTTTTCGTTGACTTTGGATTGAATTTTAGGAAAATCTAATCGAGTATTCTCGAATCTAATTAAAGGGTCAAATAGATGGTAATATCGGCTATGCATAGGTTTTCGTAGCTCGCAAAACGATGAAACGATGAGTTGATGGTCGTACCAGAAAGACAGGGGTCGCGGCCTACCCTTGTTGCAACTGCTGCTTGTCGGTTTGGCTTTGCGCGCGGCCTGCTCTAGCCTTGCCGCGCCGGCGACGGCCTTGCAACGGCGCTGGGACCGCCCAGGGGTCGGGGAGGGGCGACGTAGGTTTGGGTAGAGTTAGGGTTTCGAGTTTTTGCGGTTTTCCTCCTGCCGAACTCTCTCTCTCTCTGCTATAATATATGCGACTACATATATGAGCGGCTGTGAGCAGTCGGTTTCCAAGTTTTCCAAGGACCTGATGCTTGCTGGAAATCTGAGATGGGCTACGGGTCAGGTTGGGCTCGGCCTGGCTTGGGCGTATTTATATATTAATGTGTATATATATATATATATACACACACATAAATACCTATGTATATATATATACCTGTATATATATAAACACACATATACATTATATATATATATATATATATATATATATATATATATATATATATATAAATACACATCTACACATATACAATATATATATATATCTATATACACATACACATACACATACACACATATATTTATATATATATATATATATATATATATATATATATATATATATATATATATATATATATATATATATATATATATATATATATAAATTATAAATATATTTACATGCCCATAAATCAATATATACCTATCCTGGTATTTATACATATATAATATATATTTATATACCCCAAATTCCCATACAGACAAATACAATATTTAAAATATAATCAATATCTATAATATAGAATTATTCCTTTATATATTAATATATACATAACCACAATTAGATAGCTATACATGTGTGTATATATATATATATATATATATATATATATATATATATATATATATATATATATATATATATATATATATATATATATATATATATATATATATATATATATATATATATAAAGCCTAATTTTGAATGTCGCGAATATGCTTATATATATGCACAAATACCTATATATATAGCCTACACAAATCTCACATCCAAAACATATATTTAAGGAAATATTCACTATAATCATCAAGTGAAACATTTATCAATATTTCCATATGACAATTAGTATATATATAAAACATTTACTAGATCACTACGCAAATTACGAAGTATGCACATGCATACAATAAATCTGTGGTCGTGAACGTCTTTGGTCGCTCTACAACATTACACGGGCCCGAGTTTGGTTCGGGTCATGTCTGGACTAATTTGGTACAACTGGGTCACTTAAACGTCAAATAATCATAATAATAAATAATTAAACTATTTATAATGTCATTTCGCAACTTGATCCGGTTTTCCTAGTTAGGACACGCTTATGGCTAGGTCTTCCTTGGCATGGCTAATACACTAGTCAAGGCATGCCGCTGCTCTACCCGTGCCATGATTCCTAGTCGTCTGGTACTTCAAAACTCAACCATTGCTAAAATCATCTACCGTAATAATTAACTAAATCAACATTTATAAAAACCGTAAAAATCACCATTTAAATCAAATAAATAATAAAAAATATTTTAAGATTTCGGGAAGGGAAGCTACAAATCTACCCACCTTAAAAATAATTTCATCCTCGAAATTCTAATTCATAACTATTCCTTAAAAATCAAAGTCTACTATTTCCTTAATCTCCTCAAATTTAATTTCAAAAATATTTTATATCCTCCTCTAGTCATTTATAACTCCGAATAATTGAGGACTTCTACCCACATTTGGTCTCACTACTCCTCAAAATACGGTCACTGAAATCTTATAACCTTCTAACTAGTGGCTAATAATCCTACCAACAGGTTTCTAGGGCTTGTGGTATCTATAATCCCTCAAATGTATAAGCAATAAAAACTCAATATTCACGCAATATTATACTATAATTTAAGAATTTCTGATGAATCTTAGACAGCACGATCATTCGTTACCCCGAAATAGGAAGGGACGAGAATCAATGGTACGGAAAGCAAGAAAGTATAATCGAGAGAAAATATGAAATTTTCGAGGACGTAGAGAATTTCTAAGAGAATTTTCAAGGCAGAGTGGTTTGAGATTTCTAGGTTTATTCATTGTCGCAGGCTCGTATCAGTACAGTTACGTAACCGGTACGATATGCTCTGACCTGCATGAGCCACCACAAAAATTTGTCACGACCCGCACCCGCTTTTCGGGCGCGAGCTCGTGAGCAAGCCAGCTACGTATCGAACGGATTTCAGTCCGACTCGAGTACGTATAAGCTATCCAGAATAGGGTATCATGTCTAATCTAAACTATATCTCAATCCACAGGAATCATATAAAACAAGAATGAACAAGTATATATATATATATATATATATATATATATATATATTTATATATATATATATATATATATATATATATATATATATATAAAGCCTAATTTTGAATGTCGCGAATATGCTTATATATACGCACAAATACCTTTATATATAGCCTACATAAATCTCACATCCAAAACATATATTTAAGGAAATATTCACTATAATTATCAAGTAAATATTTATCAATATTTCCATATGACAATTAGTATATATATAAAACATTTACTAGATCACTACACAAATTACGAAGTACGCACATGCATACAAAAAATCTGTGGTCGTGAACGTCTTTGGCTGCTCTACAACACTACATGGGCCCGAGTTTGGTTCGGGCCATGTCTGGACTAATTTGGTACAACCGGGTCACTTAAACGTCAAATAATCATAATAATAAATAATTAAACTATTTATAATGGTCATGTCGCAACTTGATCCGGATTTCCTAGTTAGGACACGCTTATGGCTACGTCTTCCTTGGCATGGCTAATACACTAGTCAAGGTACGCCGCTGCTCTACCCGTGCCATGATTCCTAGTCGTCTAGTACTTCAAAACTCAACCATTGCTAAAATCATCTACCGTAATAATTAACTAAATCAACATTTATAAAAATCCTAAAAATAACCTTTTAAATCAAATAAATAAAAAAATTATTTCAAGATTTTGGGAAGGGAAGCTACATGCATGTACGGTAAATCTAACGCTGGAATTTTTGAGGACCTGATCAGACGTATCAGAAAAAACTTGAGGGTTGGCATAACGCTACCCTATCTCCGGGAGGTAAGATGATCCTCATCAATCACGTCCTCACTTCCATTCCCATCTACACCCTGGCGGTGTGCTCTCCACCAAATAAAGTGCTCTCCTCGATCGAAAGCATCTTTAGCAACTTCCTCTAGGGACATCAAGGAGGCAAAGACAAGCATCATTGGGCTAGTTGGGACACCATGGCTTGCCCCACCGGGGAGGGGGGCCTGGGATTTACCAAACTGTCACACATCGTTAACACCTTCTCGGTGAAACTGTGGTCGAAGCTTCGCACGAGCCACAACTTATGGACCAGGTTCATGAAGGCCAGATACTACAAGCACATCCACCCGTCAACGGCCATCTCGAATAGCAGATCCTCAGTGGCTTGGCGTCGCATTCTTATCGGTCGGTCTCTCGCAGAACCCGTCATTCGCCTACAGTTAGGCGATGGAAGTTCTTCGCCATTTATGGAACGTTGGGTTGGCACCACCTTACTTCCCAATCTTGCTGCCGCCCCAAGGAACAACACTATCAAGGACATGTGGGACTCCTCTGACAACAACTGGAACTGAAATAAGGTCCGAGTATGGGCCGGACAGGAGGCAGTCGACAGCATCTGTTGCAACGGATTGACGATCGGAACGGAAGCAGATGAGATCAGGTGGTCGCCCGTAGCTACCGGATCATTCTCGATTAGATCCGCTAGACGAGTGATACGAGGCCATCCGACGCCCTCTCCCACAATGAAATCTTTCTGGCAGACTTGTATCCCCAAGAAGTGGTCCTTCCTCGTATGGAAAGCCTTGCGTAACATCCTACCCACCGACGACACTCTCAATACTATTGGGTTCAGCCTGGCGTCCTCATGCACATGCTGCTCTGAACGTCAGTCGGAAACTGTCGACTACATCTTCTATCAGGGGGACCTTCCTGTCATAGTCTGGAGAGCACTGTCCCAGCGCTACAGAATGGCTCTTGGGGGCGACAGCTTCTCCGACCGAGCTGCGGCCTGGGCAACCGTGTCCCATGGCCACCACATTGTGGCAACAGTCGCAACTTGGGTAATCTAGAAAAATTGCAACAAGGCGTGATATGAAGGCCACCAGTACACCGCAGACCAGCTCATATGTTAGACCATTCGCCAGTGCCGGAAACGTAGCTCCATTTGCTCGCATAGCCAGGCAGTCTTCTGGGACTCTCTTCTTTTCCCGGCTTAGCCGTTTTGCCTCTCGTTTTCTCTTTTTGTTAGTATATGTGTATAGGCCTCGGCATTTTGCGCCTACTGGTATACTTGTATAGTTTTGAGCTGTTTTGGCCTTCTTGAATAAAATGGGTTTTATATATATATATATATATATATATATATATATATATATATATATATATATATATATATATATATATATATATATATATATATATCAGAAAAAAGTTTTTATTGAAATGTAAACAAACTGAACTACATCAAACTGTGTCAACTAAGACACCAAAAGAGCCAGAAAATAAATGGCTACAGAAAATCGATAACAGACCACCGGAAGAAACACCTCGACTCTGCAACCTAAAAAAGAAATACACTATCATCAACTCCCCAATTCGAAGCCTTCGACTTAGAGTCGGACGCAGGATCATGGTCATATGTGAGGGCTGACGCCTAGGGTTCTTCACTCTCTGGTACCTCTTCCAGCTTAGGCGGACAACCGGACTTATCGGAGATAGAAGAAGCGCCCCTACCTCTTGAGTGGGACCGATGGAATGAGGCTTCAAAACGGTCCAGAAATGAGACGTTTAAGGTGTATGTATATCACCAGCCATTTAACTTTAAAAAAATTATAAAAAATATTATTATAAACTTTCTCTCCTTTTCTTATGCATAACCGAATACCCCCTCTTTTATTCACATATATCCAGAACAAATTATAATTAAATTTCTATAACTTTTAATTAAAATATAAATATCTTTTACTATATAATGCGGCTTCGAAACGGCTCAAAAATGAGCGTCTAAGCCATATATATATTATCAACCATTTAATTTAAAAATAATAATTTGTAATTTATAATTTTAAACTTTCTCTCATTTTCTTCGACAAATGGAATACCCTCTTATTTATTTATTTATTTTCCATAATTGAAATCCAATCTTTTATTCACATATATCTATAACAAATTATATATATATATATATATATATATATATATATAATATATAATAAAGGTAATTATATTTAAATGGTGAAGTTGAGAATTTACAAAACAATTCAAACCCAGCTCAAAAAAAAAATGCTCGAGCCCTACAACAAAAAATGGCAGTAGCCTCACTCCCCTCCCTGGGTTGCTAACCTCTCTCCTGTCTTCGGTGGTAAGGCAGGCGATATCCGCTTCAATGTTGCTAAGAATGGACGTCGTCGAATAGGCGAGGCCTTCGAAAATTCTTCTATTCCGTTCGCACCACAGGTGCCAAACTGTAGAGTGGAAGTGGAGCTTAGCCATACGAAGCCAAAGGGGCCCTCTTATTCTATTCATATATATATATATATATATATATATATATATCTTCCAGGTTAGCATGCACCCCAATTTTTACTTCTTCGTTCAACTGCAACACTGATTTCGGCGCTACCCAGATAAGATTCGTCAATCGGCACCCAAACACAAAGTGGTCAGCCATCTCGTTATCAGTACCACAGAGAATGCACACAGGAGAGGTGATTTGGATACCAAACCTACTCAAGCGCTCCTGAGTCAAGAGCCTTCCTTTCACCAGCTTATACATGCAATGTCGAGAGTTACTAACAGCGCCTTGGCACCAAATGTAGGAGGACCAGATATCTGGGAGGGGGTGGGGCTGACCGCATTGAACACAGCTCCAACTTTGAACTTACCATTGGTAGCGTCCCACCTCCAGTAGTCAGGCCCAAGCTCCTCCTCAATAGTCACCTGTAGGATCTCCTGCTTGATCTACCTAGAGATTCCAGGAACGCCTATGCTCCACTGCCACGACCCGCACCCAGTGTAGGGGCACGAGAAGTGGATAGTCCAGTCTACGTCGTAGTGTCGGCGGTAGAACGTTGTCCTAGGTCACATACATCTAACACAGTATAAATGTACCTATACAAGATATACTCTCCAATCGGAGGACAATACGGAAGGTACAACTCAATCACAAATTCAAAGATGGAAATAGTACGATAATATAGATATAAAATCTCAAATAAAGATACAAAAAGAAGAAAATAAGTTCAAGTGTCTAAACGACACCAAACATCTCAAACATCCAAATAATACAACTCAGAAGTCAAACACAAATTACATAATGAAATAAGATAAACTGCCTAGCTATCTAGCCTAAACAATAGGGATGATGTCCTCAGCTAGAGCACATATCTCTCAAACAGTTCATATCATGGCAGAAAATATAAAACAAGCAATAGAATAAGATACATGAAATACTGTAAGAAATGTACATAAAAGGTAAGAGAGATATCTGAGAAACTGGAAATATATATATATATAGAGTAAGAACTATAAGTGACTAAGTGATTTAGAGCACATGATGGTTATGTAATAGGCTTGGTGTTGTACACGACTAAGTTACAGAGTTTGCACACGAGTAAACTAATAGGAATAATCGCATAAACACTTCTACTCTCCCGTTCCCAATCAATACACAAGGATCCATTCAAGTTATGTTACGTACACGATGATTAGTTTGCATAAGAATATCATATGAGCACACGAGAGTACATGAGAGCACACAATTTCTACATGAATATCACAAATACAAGGAGTACACGATGCTCATGATAAAGTACATGAACATAAAATACCCGATGTATCCGTTGAAGGGATAATATCGCATGAATAGATCCATATAGTACTAATCCGGGATAAGTGTCAGCATCAAGTAGAGTAGTCTAGAGGAAGAATACAAGTCCTAGCAATCAGAGAATGTACTCGCCAGATAACCTGAACAACTGATATGTATCGATGTCCGAACTGGAGTCACGGGGTTCTATTAGAGCAATACATGTTATAAAGAGTTCAATTTATATAACAATTAAAATTTATAATGCAATCTACATGATTCTAGGTCGAAGTCAACTCTTGGTCAACTCTGGTCAACCTTTAGTCAAACTAGGTCAACATCTAGGGTTTGGTCAAATCTAGACTAGTCAACAAGTTCAATTAGGCCTATTTGGGTTAAATCTAGGTCAATCTATAGGTACCTCAAAATCGACTATGATACCAAGATACCACATCACACTTTATATATATATATATATATATATATATATATATATATATATATATATATATATATATATATATATATATATATATATATATATATATATATATATATATATATATAAAACTTACCTTCATATACTTCACATACATAACATATATATATAGTTATACCTCAATATCATGTATAACTAAGAAATCTCATTCTCATATACATAACCCACAAGACCATCTCTAAATGTATATATTTAAACTCACTCACATGCACTTAATAGTCTATTACTAATAGCCTATACGTACACTATCCTGACACAGTCACTCACACATATACTTAACACTCTACAGGTTCTACATCTTATTAGTTAGCAAAGGGATGTATAATAGGTCTATTATGGGGTACCAGAGCAACCCTTAACATGTGCTACTTCCACACTCACTACACATCAAGCACTCTCACTAACCACTGTTCTAAACTCCTACACCCTCATCACAGCTCATACAAACCTGACCACTAACTCTCCTTTCTTTCTAGTGTACACTCAATCAAACTCTCACTCTCTAACACTCATATTCATGTCCCTCCTTAAATTCTTGCAAAACCACTAGCTAAGAACATTTATCTAAACTCCTACATTGCCTCTAGTAGCATTCATTCACTCACTCTCTCCTTATACTGCTGCTACTGTCACCTTCATTCACTCACACGCACCTATACATCTCGACATGTGCACTCACATATCCTCAAGACACTTACATATATGTGACAAACAAGCATGGCCCATGAAACCCTTTGGTATCCTAAATGCATAACTCACAAAAGTCTGATACTCATATTCAGTATCAGAGCCTCTTCATCTAACACCCTCACTAAGACACTCATCACTCACTCACCATCACATTTACCTACAACTTTCTCCACATTTAAGCCTCAAACCTGGCCTCCCTCTGATTCACTCACCCTCACACTTAGACACTCACCCCATTACCCGCTTTTATAACTAATGTCCTAACCCAACACCCTCTCACATTCATCTACTAACCCCAATATCCCTCTCCTTAATTGATCCTCAAGGCAGTTGAGGTCTAAACTTACAATGGGGTGGTATGAACATATAAAGAGGGCCCTGCACTACATATGACTGGTCAAAAATGAATGGACTGATCCTAATGTCCACAAGTTTAATAAATAAAGTAAGGGGCTAAACATGAGCTATATCAATCTTAAATACTCCTAGGTAAACCCACTCTTCATATCACTTCCCCTTTGATAACTTACTAATTATACTCAAGGATCTGATACTCCAAAAGCCCTCACAACTGACACAACAATATACTGACATGTACTAACAGATGTTAATAGGCAAGTGAAATGAGAGAAATGAAATGCTTGTAATGTGGAAGTGGAATGAAAAGTAGGTATTGACTTTGTAGGTCAGTGAACTTCATACATGCACTAATACATCATGTATCAGAGCCAATGAGGTCTGAAATGCAGATACACGTGTGTCAGTAGAGAAATGCGCATAAAGAAGTGTTAGAGTGTGTGAGACCTGTGAACAATGAGTGTCGAGTGTATCCAAGTGTGTGTCAATGTGTGACAGACATGGTGTCACAGAACAGGTATCAGACATGTCATAGAGTGAATGTACCACAGAGGATGTGTCTGTGCGTCATGTATCAGAGTGTCTAATAAAAGTAGTGAGTCCATGTGTCAACCACGTGTGTCTAATGTGTGTCAAGCATGTGTCCAAATGAATATAAAGTATTCAGAGGTATGCAGGCAATGAATGAGTGCTCGACAACACTGGTGTTCAGAGGGGCGTGTGTGCATGTGTGTCGAGCTTGTCAAGTGCTCATGTTAGCATGGCAATTAGGTAACTAATGTGTCAACGTGTCTAGCATGTTAGGATGTGTCCAAGTGATGTGTGATGTGTCCACAAAGTGGTGTCAAACAATGGCAATGAACCAGTGTCAACACTGGGGTGTGCGAGCTCGACTGACATCTGTGGGGTAAATAACTAAATGAAAACACAACAATTTAACTCGAGCCAAACTTCGTATAAATAATGTCAGTCATTTCCCCTTCTAATCCCAATAGTTGGAACCCAATATCGTATCGTGTCCAGTGAGTTTAGACATGGCAGCAGCAGGGGAGGGCAGTGTAGTGTGTGCGTGTGTCCCTGTGTCCATTTAGACATAGTAAATGATCTCAAATTCGACTTAGTCATTCACAACTGCAATCCACATATAATTAGCTATCCAAACATGTAATTAGTTTAGAAATTGGTGAACAAAACATCCTATGGGGTATTTCATCGAACACATGAGACACGTATCCGATATTCTTGCGATACGTACCCCAAATGGATTCGATTTCGAACCAAATTTAGCCTAATACTAGGGTACTCTAAATGAATGCATCTATGGAAACACTACTAAAATCTGCTAATTTGGCGACATAAATTTAGCGACGTTCGATTAACGTCGCTAAATTTTGTACATTAGCAATGTTTTAGTGAAGCGTCGCTAATCGTTGCTACTAGCGACGAAATAACGACGTATATTAATTACATGAGCTAATCGTCGCGAAATGTCGCTATGACGTCGCTAATAGCGACTAATTTAGCGACGGTCGTTTGAACGTCGCTAAATTCTAATTATATCCCCCCAATAATTTATTTTCTCCCATTTTACTCTCTCACTCTCTTTCCTCCCCTCTTCGGTGCTCTCACTCTCTCCGGCTCTCACTCTCTCCGACGACTCTCACTTTCTCCGACGACTCTTCTTTCTCTCCGGTACATGACTCTCCTCCTCCCTCTCTCTCTCTCTCTGTCTCCAGCTGTTTTGGTTGTTGGTGGTTGGGGGGTTCGGGTGGCTAGGAGGGAGGTGCAGGGGGGATGCGGGTGGTTGGGCGTGAGTGGGGGGTGGCTGGGGCGTGGGGCAGGAGGGTCGAGGGCGGCTGGGGGAGGGGAGCTAGGGTTAGGGTTCGGCTTAGGGTTCATTTTTTTCCATTTTACTCTCTCACTCTCTCTCCTTTCCCTCTCCGGCGCTCTCACTCTCTCCGGCGCTCTCACTCTCTCCGGCGACTCTCACTCTCTCCGGCGACTCTCCTCCCTCTCCGGTACGTGGTACTCTTCCTCTCTCTCTCTCTTTCTTTCTCTCTCTCTCTTTCTCTCTCTCTCTCTCTCCGGCTGTTTGGTTGTTGGTGGTTGGGGGGTGCGCGTGGCTCGGGGTGAGGGACAGGGGGGATGCGGGTGGTTCGGGGGTAAGTGGGGGGTGGCTGGGGGGGTGGGGCAAGGGGGACGAGGGCGGCTGGGGGAGGGGAGCTAGGGGTAGGATTCGGGTTAGGGGTGGGTATGTGTGGGCGGTTGGAGGAGGGGAGCAGGGGGGTGGGGGCGGCTGGGAAGGGGTAGGGGGAGGGGAGGGTTTGGGTTTGTGTTAGGGTGGTGTAGGGTGGGGGGGCTTGGCCAGGGGCACCGATAGTGCCAAAAAATCTGATAATTTAGTAATAATTATTTATTTTCCGACACCGAAAAATGTGATACTCCGATTTGAACGTGCCGATAGTGTCGATATTGTAACAAGTAGTTTTGTTGGTTGGTTAATTGGTAACATGGTGATCGGGACATATATTCCATGCAGCCATTCGACTGGCGAAGCAGAAACTATGGTACGACATGGTGATCAGGACATAGTCCCTGCAGCCATTCGACTGGCGAGGCAGAAACTATGTAACCGTAGATAAAGTTGACTGTCTTCCGACCCTCATCCCTCGGCAATGATGATATGACAACCTATCACTATATCTTATATAGCAGTAGATGATGTCTTAGTATTACATTATGTGAGTTCATCTTGATTCTGTTACATTCTTCAGATACTAGATACGATAAGAACATATACTACACCATATGTACAGAACATAGATGATTCACACTAATATATGCTAGAATGAATTTTGGGTTGTGTTCTGAGCCATCGTTCTCACACTTGGCAAAAAATCAAATTTTTTGTACTTTATCTGCTTTTGAAAATGTACTCAAATTATATGATGGTTCCTTTAGTTAGCTTGCTTATGTTACAATTATATTATTTGTGAATATCGATCTTACCAGATGGCACCCATGAACCGAAGAGCGACACGTCGTTTGAGGGAAATAGAGAATGCTGAGGTGGCTGTTAAGGAGGAAGTGGCATCGGTAGCTAGTGAGACATGGAGTTCTATTCATCCAGTACCGGTAGCTAGTGAGACCGGAAGTTCTATTCATGCAGCACTTGCAATGGACTACATCTCCCCTACCGTCGTCGATTCCACTTATTCGAGGTGGTTGCGTGATCGTATCACTGAGCGTTTGCGTGAGTTGCATGGTTCTCATTAGCTATTAGTACTTATTTGTATTGGACTATTTGTATTGGGTTATTTTTGTATTAGACTATTTGTATTGGACTACATATATGAATTAGTACTGTGTCAATCTCTGGATTGTATTGGACTACGATATGGTAATCAGGACATAGTCCCTGCAGCCGTTCGACTGGCGAGGCAAAAACTATGTAGCCGTAGAAGAAGTTGACTGTCCTCCGACCCTCATCCCTCGGCAATGATGATATGACAATCTATCACTATATCATATATTGTAGTAGATGATATTTTAGTATTACATTATGTGAGTTCATCTTGATTCTGTTACATTCTTCAGATACTAGATACTAGATTCGATAAGAACGTATACTACACCATACGTACAGAACATAGATGATTCACACTAATGTATGCTAGAATAAATTTTGGGTTGTGTTCTGAGCCATCCGTTCTCACACTTAAATAGATATGAATTAGTACTGTGAGAGCGCCGGAGAGAGTGAGAGCGCCGAGGGGGGAAGAGAGAGAGTGAGAGAGTAAAATGGGAGGAAATGAATTGGTGGAGGAATATAATTATAATTTAGCGACGTTCATACTAACGTCGCTAAATTAGTCACTATTAGCGACGTCATAGCGACGACTAGCTCATGTAACTATGTAGCCGTAGATGAAGTTGACTGTCCTCCGACCCTCATCCCTCGGCAATGATGATACGACAACCTATCACTATATCTTATATAGTAGTAGATGATATTTTAGTATTACATTATGTGAGTTCATCTTGATTCTGTTACATTCTTCAGATACTAGATACTAGATTCGATAAGAACGTATACTACACCATACGTACAGAACATAGATGACTCACATTAATGTATGCTAGAATAAATTTTGGGTTGTGTTCTGAGCCATCCGTTCTCACACTTAAAACACATATGAATTAGTACTGTGTGTCAATCTTTGTTTTTGTATTTTCGGCGAACCCAGGGATTGCACTACAAAAAAAGTTTGCTTTTGGGACGACACTATAAGGAACACTAGTCTAAAACGTCCTAAAAAATTAGCTTTGGGCATGGCTATATTTTTGGTAACAAAAAATAGAGTTGTTTGGGACAGATTGAAAAAATAGATCTCTTATTTGGGTCTATTAAAAAAATTTGTCCCAAATAAATCATACTACCGAACCAAATAATTCGACCGGAATGCCAAATATTTGGCTGCTCTTTACCAAAATTTTGAGAAAACATTTTTTCTCTCCCATATTCCCTCCTACTCGTTGGATCTCCCAATGTAAATCACCACCGTTCATAAAAAAATTCACATACAAAATCCTCACACCCCACAGCTCTCTCTCTCTCTCTCTCTCTCTCTCTCTCTCTCTCGCTTCCCATTTCTCTCCAATCAAAAACCATTACATCTCCCCCCACCCATCCACCCCCCATTTCTCCTCTCTCTCTCTCTCCGACCATAGCAACCAAAGAACCATTCAAAAAACCCTTTCTTCTCCATCTGAAACCCTAAACCGCCCTCAAATCCTAACCCTAGAAACCCCCTACCCTCCGAAAGCCTAGATTAACCCTAACCCTAGATTGTGATGTCTCACGATCAAGCAAAGGGACGACACGACACGCTATCGAAGTTAGGTCTCCGCAGTCGTGCCTCCCCGCCTTCACCGCGAGCGACTTATTTGTCGACAGAGCCTTCATCGTCGAGGTCTTCTCACCATTGAAGGTTTTGCCCAAATTTTTTTATATTATTTTCGTATTGTATTTTTTGGCTAATTTTTGTAATGATTTATAATCTTCATTGTTCTAATTTTATTGATATATGGAAAGCCCTAATTTCTGTCATAATTTAAATAAATTACATGCTAGGGACGATCGGGGAGCATGTGTTTTGGTTTTGTTTTGCATAGCGGCAGGGAAGGTACTGAGAAAAGGGTTGATAATAGCACTAATGGCGGATTAGCTCACCGATAACCAGGTCTCGTAGTTCAAGAAGGCATTTAATAGCTTGTTCTACAAAGAAGGAGACGATCAGCGATCAGATCATCTCTTCTTTCTCCCGTCATATCCATCTCCGTTACGACCGGATTAACTGATTCTTCATCATTTTTGGTTTGGTTTAATATTCCTTCCTTCCTATTCTGATGTGATTATAATTTTGCTTGATAATGCTTGCATTGGTGACTCTTTCCTCTTTAAAATTTGATTAAAAAGTTACTAACCAAATCGATGATGAGAAGGATTCACACAATTGTTAATTATGGACAAAAAGTCTTTTTGTGATTGTTATTAGTGTTAGATCTTGAGAAGGATTGCACCCATTCTGTCAATATGATTAAGCTGAAGATCCAAATAAAGATACCATTTTTTATCTCATTATAGGAAGCATGCGCTTGCTAGGCACAAACTATATACAAAATTCTTGAACCAGAATGCCTTTTACCTATATAAATGTGTTTGCTTGATAATGCTTGCAGAATGAGCTTTTTTCTATTGATGAATGATCACATCCGTAAATTGATGATATTGCTAATTATCTTCCCTGACATAGAGAAGAATACAAGGGGCTACTGGATTTTCTTTTGTATCCTTTACTTGACGCATATATCTTGTATATGTCACATTTTTTTAGCTTGCTATATGTTCTTGCATATTTTTTTAGTTGTTGTTAGTGTTATTTGCATAATTTGATTGCATGATATCTGATACTTTCGTAGAATGTTAAGGTTGATTGAAGAAAAATTGTACAGAGAGTGAAAGGGTGGTAACTGTCAAGACATGCATAGCTCGTTAAAATTATTGGTTATATCCTTCTCTTGTTTCCTTTATATTGCATATGAACCATCACTTAAGTTTTACTTAGTATCTCATGAACACGATTCCTAATCTTATACCATTAATTATATGAAACCTCTTTTGGATCTGGTTTGGTATCTTGGTTGAAACTTTGCCATGTTCTAACATTTGAACTTAAAGCTAATTTTTGCATCACATTCCTTTGTGATAATAAAATATGTATGCATTCCTTGTGATAATAAAATTTGAATTATGGAGGACTTCTGTTTAGTATATGTCTAGTGACCTTGGAAAGTAAACAACTGGTTTATGATTTATTATTTTAGTTTTTCCATGTCTATTTTCACTATCTTGTTCTTCTTTTTCCATTTTCCTTATAAAATGTAACATGTTTTGTATCTTTCAATAGTTCATGCCTTTAAAAATGAAAAAAACATACAGTTTCAAGATTTATAGTAAATAAAATAGCTACATGCAGATTATTGAGAAGGGCTTGTAGACGAGTTTAATTTGGTCCCTGTATCGTTATTCTTTTTAATGTTATTGATGTTATTGCTCGTCGCTTGAAAGGGCATGTAGATGATTTCATCTTGATGTTGCTAAGGAAGGATACTCGTAAGACTGGAATTAGTGTATGGAAGACGAACACTCAACATTTTCATTTTAATGTAAAATTGGTGAATGGAAGACAAACACATTTTGTGAGCTCATTAGTCTATTGATCCCATGAAAAAATCGATCATATATGCAAAATATTTGCTCATCTTTATATTCATCCAATTCAATATTTATCTAACTGAATACTCGTTCTTTACCTATTTCTTGTTTCCGTTTTGGAAAAGTGCTGGTATATTGATCACATTTTGCGAGCTCATTAGTCAATTGATTCCATTAGTCTATTGATCCCATGAAAATCGATCATATATGCAAAATATTTGCTCATCTTTAGCAATTTATATTAAAATGCTGGTATAAAAGAAAAGTGGCATTTTTTTAAAGGACATCTAGACAGTTCTGATGATGCTAACGTGGTACTTGCAAGACACATCAGTCAGTGTTGGTCATCTTATGACTGATGTAAATCCTAGTTTGAGTCAATATAATATCCAATTATATAAGCTTTGGACTTTTTTTGGTTGTTTATGTTATTTTAATAAGATCGAGAGTCTTAAGACTTTCATGTCGGCTTAGATTCCATTAAGTCTCTGTTAAAATTTAAAACTTAATCGGCTGCACCTAACTTTATACCCTTTACTAATCTTATGTATTTATGGCCTATAGATCTCAATGCTCACTTTTCCATCAACTTCAGGTGACTGTAGACTTCTGTGCATGTACTTATATTCTGTGCATATACTTATATACTTTTAAAAAAATACACTTAATTATGTGGTGTGAATTTCCCCCATCATTCATCATGACATTGTCAGTGAAATTTTGATCAATCTGCAAAGGTTGCAATATTTTGCTTTTGCCTCTTTAGATATGCTTATTTACCCTTTGTAATTTTGGTAGGAGGAACATGCATTCTTTGTTTGCTTGAAGAAACAAGTGGAACTCTCCATCTTTCATGTTTTTAAGTGTTTGCAAACTTTTAAATCTTGAACATTACTAGAATAAATAAAGAGCATTGAGCTGAGTGCTCTAATTTGACGACTGATTTATCAACATGTGATAATTATCTCTCTAATGTTTTAGATTTTGTTATTTGCCTTATGAATTTCTAGTGACTGGTTGTAGGTTATGGCAACAGTTTCCCTGTAGTTTCTATGAGAAACCACAGGTTCTTCTTTGGTTTCCTTGACAATCTTACATATATGTAGAATGTTCTATTTTTCCTTTTTCTTTGGAGATGTAGGCCATTAGTTTTGTAATTTATGGATTCTGATTCTCTGAATCTAGTTTTGTTTCCCAAATGTAATGAGACTTCAATGTTTAATATTGTTAATATATTTAGCATTATTATTCAGCCATAGTGTTTGAAGAAACATACTTAATTCATTACAATTTGGTTGCTCTGTAGGATTGCTTATATATATGCCTATTTTGGAATATTCGAGCAGTTACTACAGCTTGGATTAAAGGGGGAGGTATTCTTTGTGTGTTTTTTAAGTGAATTTCCTGTATGTAAACTGCGTTTATAAGTATTTACAGATGTATGAAGCTCTTGTCAATTCATTGAGTTTATAGAGAGGTCTCTATCTTGGATTGGATTTCCTATCTAGCGATTGATGGGGAGTTATGTACAGCCTATGTTGCACGGGCAAAAATGGAAGACGTCCATGATACAAACACCACTACACAGTTTGGTGCGCCCTAGTGTATTTTAGAGTATTTGTGTTGTGTCTAATATACGTCTGACACAGGCTATATGGACATGATACTGGTTTTTTTTAGTGTGCTTCCAACTTCTATATTCCTCGTAACTTCTATATTCTCATATACTCTGCATAAATTCTTGATGTATATATGGTCTTTTGTTAACTAGTTATTTTTTATTTTTATTTGCAGGTCCTTCAAAAGAGTTTGGGCTGATTTTACAAATGATGGAAGATTTTCTTAATGAAAAAGCATTTTGGGTTCATTTTTTAAATGATAGCAAATGATGCTTAATAATGTAAACAATTTAAGATTTATTTTGTAAATGATGGTAGATGAACACTTAATAATGTAAAGCATTTTGAGTTCATTTTTGTAAATGATGGGAAGACGTCCAATGATGTAAAGCGCTTTGAGCTCATTTTGTAAACGATGTGATATAACATTTAATGAAATTAATCTTTGTTGATGTACTTTAGAGTTTACAATATTTTTTTGAACTTAAATAGTTAGTTATATATTGTTTTTGTTATATATGTCTTTTAATTGTACATTCTATATACAGAACAAGGAAACAATAATTTTAAAATAATTGGGACAGTTGTTATAAGTTTTTGGGACGATTTTGTAACTGTCCTAAAAGTAAATTATATTCTTTTGTGACTATTATCCTAAATTATTATGACGGTTCCAATCCGTCATTTAACAATAATTAGGACGACAAAATTCGTCCCATAAGCTTTTGCCACGCCACCCTAATAGCACCGTTTGAATCCGTCCCAACTGCCGTCCCAAATAATGTTTAGGACGGTAAAAGTTCTTTTAAGAACGGTTTTTGGTTGTCCCAAAAGGCCACTTTTTGTTGGATTCTGTATTTTGTATTTTGGATTCTGTATTTTGGCTCCAGCTCCAGCTCCATTTGCATAAATCTACGGTACGACATGGTGATCAGGACATAGTCCCTACAGCCATTCGACTGGCGAGGCAGAAACTATGTAGCCGTAGATAAAGTTGTCTGTCCTTCGACCCTCATCCATCGGCAATGATGATACGACAACCTATCACTATATCTTATATAGTAGTAGATGATGTTTTAGTATTACATTATATGAGTTCATCTTGATTCTGTTATATCCTTTAGATACTAGATTCGATAAAAACATATACTACACTATATGTACATAACATAGATGATTCACACTAATGTATGCTAGAATGAATTTTGGGTTGTGTTCTGAGTCATTCGTTCTCACACTTTGAGAAAAATCGAATTTTCTGTATTTTATCTGCTTTCGAAAATGTACTCAAACGAGATGGCACCCATTCTCACAGATGCCACCTAAGACCCAAGGATCTCGCTTGAGGGAGGCACAAATGGCTGTGAAAGAGGAGGTGGCTCCAGCTCCATAGGGCAGTTCCACCGAGAGAAGTTTATCGAAATTGTAATTGGAGTAATGAAACGACATTGGAAATGGCGTGTCGTAGTGGTCGGACGGGAGGGGGGGTGACGCGCCACCACCCATTGCACACTATGGGGACGCCTACAAATAACAGGGACACTGACGCACAAATACCGCTCGAATGAGCCAAAGGCATGCAGCCACTTCCCTCCCCCCATTCCCCTTCTCCCTCTCTCATGCTATCAATGTCACAACTTTTCCAGTGCGGCTCCCTCTAATGATGATGAATGCAAAAATCAAAGACTCCCCTCTCCTTTCTCACTCTTCACAGTTCTCACAAGAAGAAGGACCAGTGCTTTCTAGTTCTCTTCCATCCTTCCATTCCTCCTTTCTGATCAAGCTTCTTCCTTCTCCTATCCTCCACCATGGCTATGGACCCATCTGCTCCTCCCTACTTCTCTTCTTCTTATTTGACTCTCTCAGCCACATATGATATCCAGATCAAGTGTAGAGTCGGAGTAGAAGAAGTAGGCAGGAAGCGGAGGGGGAAGCAGCACAGCCGGCGGCATGATCTGGAGGAAGTACAGAGGTTTTCTTCAACATCCGTAGGAGAACTATAAGGATATATCTTTTCACAACATGTCACCTTGTCAAAGATCCTTAATGTGAATATCATGTTACCGCGATGTCGGAAGACTAACATGTCATAATTTTCTAAGCCGTGTGCTTTGACATAATCCTTCCAATTTGTTCCTCCTATGTAGTAAGCTTGCATTTCTTTATGAAGTTCAAGACGGCATATAGTGACTTGTAATGGAAAAATATGTCGTCTTGAAATTCATAAAGAAATACAAGATTACTACATAGGAGGAAAGAGTTCGGAGGATTATGTCAAAACACACGGCTTAGAAAATTATGACATGTTAGTCTTCTGACACCGTGGTAACATGGTTGTCACATTAAGGGTCTTTGATAAGGTGACATGTTGTGAAAAGATATATCCTTATAGTTCTCCTACGGATGTTGAAGAAAACCTATGTACTTCCTCCAGGTCATGCCGCCGGCTGTGCTGCTTCTCCCTCCTCTTTCTGTCCACTTCTTCTCTTCCAACTCTACACTTGAGCTGGATATCATATGTGGCTGAGAGAGTCAAATAAGAAGAAGGAAAGTAGGGAGGAGCAGATGGGTCCAGAGCCATGGTGGAGGAGAGGAGAAGGAAGAGGCTTGATCAGAACGGAGGAATAGATAGATGGAAGAGAACTAGAAAGCACTAGTCCTTTCTGTTGTGAGAACTGTGAAGTGTGAGAAAGGAGAGGGGGGTCTTTGATTTTTGTGTTCATCATCATTAGAGGGAGCAGCACTGGAAAAGTTGTGACGTTGATAGCATGAGAGAGAAAGAGGGGGAATGGAGGGAGGTGTAACACCCAGTTTTCCAAATAAGGGTAATTTTGAACTTTTGTAAAAGTTTATTATTTAATAATAGGATTTATGATTTATAGGAATTTTTAATTAATTTAATACTATTTAAAATTGGTGAATTATAATTTTGATATGTTAGCTAGTGAACTCAAAACTGTTGAGCCTAGAGACTAACCATGACCATGGGGACCTAATCATGTGATTAGAATGACTATTTACAACTTTTTAGGCTAAGAGTATTTTGGTCATTTTGTGACTTTTAAATTATTTAGTATTTTGATTAATTGGTGAATTTTTGATTATTTTAATAATATTTAAATTGATGTATTATGATTTTGGTCATTTTTTATATTTTAATATTTTGGGAAATTTTTATATTTTTATATTGTTTTTATTGGATTTGTTTAATCGGATTTGAGTTTCGTCTCGTTCCGACTTGTATTGTGACCCGGGTAGCTTGAACTCTAGATGGGACCCAATATTAAGTTAAACATGGCTCACAAGACCCAACATTTAAGTTAGTTAATTAAATTAATTTTTATCATGTTAGAATGGTTAAGTTAGAGACTCAAAACTAGATCATATTGACCCCAAACTTGAACCTAGTCTAGACTTAACCATATGAGACTAGAGAGGGGCAATTAGGACATTTCATATTAGCCCTAAGAGACTCTTTATGGCAGCCACCTTTAGGAGAGAATGATTCATTTCATTCATTACAATCTTGCCTATTTTATTTTCCTTTTGTTCTTCCCCAATTTTAGAGAGCCTTCCCATTGATTTGATCTCCAAATCAAATCATTCCTTCACCAAGCCTTCCCTCAATCATTCCCATTCTCCAAGGGAAGGGTGATACCAAGGATTGGAAGAGGAGTGCAAGGAGGAGTGTCCACTTTGAGGGATCTTCGTATCGGAGCCGTATCCTAAAGGATTTCATTGGGATTCCACTCCCAATAGGTAAAATCCATCCTCTAAATCGATTTTCTTTGCATATAAATTAGTTTTGAATCCGTAGGATGCATCCTCATGCATGTGTCCCATTTAGATTCAAATTGAGGCCATTTGGAGCTCTTTTGAGGATTTTAGATATGTGTCTTGTGTCCTACTTGATAGATCCCAAATTAGGACATCCCATGTGTATGTATGTATGATAATAGTTTAAATAGATATTTAAATTCAGTTTTATAATGGTTAGGGAGTGGATTGATCTTTGTTAGGATGGTTAGAATGAGTTTCATTTGGATACCTATGTTCGTATGCAAGTATCTTGGCCTATATGTGTTCTTTTGTCAAATCCGTCATATTTTTCATCCACGTTTTTATTAACCAAAGCAACTTAGAAATATCATTACTTTTAGCTTAGAACTCCGATTTATCTCCCTTTTTTTAGAAGAACGAATCGTATCGAAGTTAGCTTTCCAAATATATATTTTAATAAGCCAAATTCTTTCTGTAACTTTCTGTAGAATTATTTGAGTGTCAGCTGTACGAAAGATGAACGTGTTTCGGTATTTTCGCGATTTCGGGAGCTTCCGGACACGAAAATGCGATCCGTTTAAAGTTTCGGAAAGCTAACACAAAGGGCTACGACATACTTTAATCCTGGAATTTAGTGAATGCCCAATTGTTACAGTATTGATTTTAAGTAGAAGAGTGACTATACGATATATGCATTTTGTGTAACCTATGAGCCTATGTAGTATGGATATTAAATGAATATAGAGTATGTAAATATGCATTTTGTATAACCTATGAGCCTATGTAGTATGGATATTAAATGAATATAGAGTATGTAATGTATGATATGTTAGATGAATGAAATGATATATATATGATATATATTCTCTTTACATTAATGTATATATATGGTTGAATGCAAGCATGTAGGAATGCAATTAATATAATGCATATAAGTAATGCATGAATGAAAGAATGATATACAATGTATGCATGAAAGTATATAATGAATGCTAGATATGAATGCAAGATATATATGTAATGATATATATGAATGCATAATGTATAAATATTGTAATGAATATGTAATGATAATATGTATGGTAATGTAGAGTATATGATGCAAGCATGAATGAATGGAGGAAATACATGTATATAGGTAATATAGAATGTAATATATGAATGCAAGCATGCAAGATAATGTATTATATCCATATATGATGTATTCAACTTAAAGATAATGTAATATATGAAAGGAATGAATGATAATATATAACATGATATGTAAGGTAATGCAAGGTATGAAATATATGATGTGTGCATGTTGGTATGTCTCTATGTTAATGTATAAAATGATATGAATATACAATGTATGCATATGTATAAAACATGTAGGTAATGCATAGATGCATGAATAAAATAAATGTTTGCAATATGTTAATATAAATACAAGTATCTAATATGCATGAATGTAAGTATAATATAATACAAGTATACATGTATGTATCATGTAAATGTAATATATATGATATGTATGTATGCATGTATACAAGGTAAATATATATGTATGTATTTCTATAAACTGAGATAACCTATAACCTTTTACACACATGCATTCATACACCCTTTGACATCATGTATTCCATGTCACATACACCTACCTATCACTAAATTTTAGAACATTAACACATATACTTTCACACACATGCCAAACACACACATACTCACTTACTCTTTTACCTCTCTTTCTCTATATATATATATATATATATATATATATATATATATATATATATATATATATATATATATATGTATGTGCCTATATATAGCTTTCCTATATATATCTATGTATATGAATATGTGAATAGTGATGCATATATATATATATATATATATATATATATATATATATATATATATATATATATATATATATATGTGTGTGTGTGTGTGTGTGTGTGTGTGTGTGTGTGTGTGTGTGTGGGATGTACATATATGTAGCCTATATTATCACGAACCGCACCCGGATATACGGGTACGAATACGTAGACGACGCCCAGCCTACGCCGCAGTATCGGCGGTAGAACGCTATCTAGTACCCAATAAATATACACTACGTCTAGAAGGCCTATAACTATAAATATACTCTAGTCACATCACAACAGCTAGGGATGATAAGACAAGAAAGATAACTAAAGCACAAGAACAACTAGAAACTACTAGAAGGAATCATAAGACAGGAAATAAAGAAGGAAAAACAAGACGAACTAAGGATAACTACCAGGCAAATCACATAGAAGAATAGTGAGATCCACCTCAGCTAGCAACATCATGAAGTCCACTAATGGTATAACAACTCCTAAAATATTATCAATGGTTTTCTGTCAGAAAAATGAGCAAGCACAAGCACTAACAGCAGTTCTATGTGAATTGACAAATTCTATAAGAGACAGTATAATGAACTACAAGACAAAGATATATGAAGACTTGGGAACCGTTCGGAAGCTGAGTTATAACCCTTAAACCAAACAAGGACCGGGGTTGTAACTCTTCTCCCGAACAGAGCTTAGTCCTCCAATCAAGGTACATATAATGGCACGTAGAACATGTGAGTAATCTGAATATCATAGCATGGTGAAAAAGTACTGAATGTAGAACAGAACAGGATATATGATTAGACAAAGTAAATATAAAATGTGCCTCGAATATTATAGCATAATGTGATCGGTATGGGTCAAGATCAGGCTTCCAGCCGACCGGCTACAAGTACGTGGACTCGGCCCGGCTGGGATGGTACGCTATGGAGCAAGTAGTAGCACAGGTCAGGCTATACCCATCGTGAGGTGAGGGTATAGCTATGATACAAATAGTAACTCAAGGTGGGCATTGATCACACTATCTATAATATTTCCCATTCCTCGAATAGTATACGGATCCGGACATAGCACGTCATGACGCGGGATTCCCTAAAAGGAGAGCAAGTCCTCTTCAGGAATCGACGTCAATACAAGTACAAGAATCAAGACCAAGCAAGTACAAGTATCCCAAGAAATCCAGCAATGACATCTCATGACCGGAATCCGACAATACTAGTCCGTGAACTATCGTGACTGAGAATCAAGTAAGACACTACGGCTGAATCGGATATAGCAAATATCAAGACAATAAAAACTATCAGTGAATGTACTCGCCTGCGGTCCTGAGCTGTCAAATGGGGTCGATGCTCAGAGTGATGCCACAGACCTAAAGATAAGATATATATAAGCTAATTAGGGTTCAACAGTGTTAGGCTTGATTTTATAGTATAAGCTACGTAATCTTGGTTAGACTCAGTCAACTAAGTCAAACTAGGTCACACTGAGTCACACTAGGCCAAACTAGGTTAATGGTTGACTAACAGTTGACTTTTGGTCAACTGATCAACTCTGGTCAAGTTCTAGACATTCCTAGGCCAAGTGTTGACTGATAGTTGACTTTTGGTCAAAACAGTCAAACTTGGTCAACCGGGGTCAAAACTAGCCTAAGCACACTATTCCTAATATTACCAACCAAGATACCATATATCTTGGTCAAACAGGGTCAACTCTAATCTAAGAATTTAAAATATCAAGTTGCACCTCGTTATTCGTACATCGAAACCTACGACACGCAAATCGAGATAAGATAATCAACAGTAAGGTTAATAATCTTGTCACAGTAATCCACCTGATCATCTTGCCAATTTTAGCGATGTGAGATCACTGGAATCGACTGATCTCAATTTCGTTGTACTAATTCCGAAATACGAACTAAATAAGAATTAATTATAATAAAGGTAATACACAGAGAAATATCTACAAACATTGTCGGATGATAAAACAAACATCACCAACGTGTCCAGAATGGTCAAATTAGCTAGGATAGCCTATCCATAAGTCCAATTTTGACACAGGAGCAAAACGGTAATTTCGGGTCAAAATGATAACCGTCGTTGGACACGCTTTGCACCGAAAAACGTATTAGAATAGAAGTCTACAAAACCTAACAAATTATATGTCCACGAATCCAGAATGATGATACGAACCCAACGGTATGTCCAAAATAGGATTCCGATAATCCGATCACAAAATGGTCCGTTGACACGGACACTTGGAATCCGGTTTGCACCGAAATGCGTGTCGGAGCAAATGTCTTCAAAACTCAGCAAATTATATGTCAACGATTCCAGAATGACGATACGAACTCAACGGTATATCCGGAATTGAATTCCGATGAGCCGATCTCAAAGTGACCCATTGACTCGGAAAGTGGGACCCGCTTTGCACCGAAATGCGTGCCAGGGCCCACGTTCTCCAAATCAAGCAAACTTTATATAAAAATATGCCAGAACGACTCCACGAGTCTACTGGTGGTGTCAGAAATTGAATCCGGAGTCCCGGGTTCAAAAATGGAATTTAACAAATGCAACACTAAGAATTCGAACGGCCAACTTTGGCGTCGAATTCGACTGACCTAACAAGCTCAAACTGAAATGAAATCTAAAGGGGGCAGGAAGAGGGTTATACCAGCTTCGCACAGGAACTGGTAGCGCGCCAACCGGAGCTTTGACGGAGGAGATACGAGTCGACGAAGTCGGCTCCACAAAACTGTCCAAAAATAACACAATTTAAAGTGTCAACTTGGTGGCCGGTTTTCACATAGCAAACGACGGAATTAACGGGTAAAATTTCAGGAGAGTGAAGAGCTATATACCAAGATTGTAACGGAGCGAAGAAATTGCCGATCCAACGGTCGAATTTCTCGAAAAACGTGCATGAAGTTGCTGCTTCGAAACGCCATTTCTGGATTCAACCCGCGCGCGTTACGGCGGAATCTCGTGCAAAATGCACGGATAGCCCGTTTCCCGCGTCGGGGACGACGGAGGCGGCAAGGGGGTACTCGCTGGGGTCGCCCGACCATGGGTGGCCGGCCACGCTGGTGGCGCGCGGCCACCCGCACAGCAACATGCAGCTGCTGCTGCTGTTATTTCCCGCTGCTACTGCTGCTGCTTTGTTAGCAGCTGCTGCTACTGCAGCGCGTGCGCCACGACGGGCGACGGCGGCACGGCGCAGCACGGCGGTGGTGGCGGCGATGCGGCGGCGATGCGGTGGTGGCGGCGGTTGTGTTGTTGTGGTGGTGGTTTTTGTATTGAAGAAGAAGAAGAAGAGAAGTGTGAAGAAGAAGAAGAATATTGGGGGGGAGGTGTGCTGCTCTCGTTCAGCAAGGGGGTTTCGGCTGATGGGAGAGGAGGTGGGGTGTGTGTTTGATATGGAAATAAAGGGAGAGAAGGATATTAGTATGTGTGTGTAGGTGTGTATATATATATTTATATATATAGAAAGTGAGAGAGAGTTAGATATTTAGATAGAGTGGTGGGGGGGTGTTCGGCCACTGTTGGGGGGATGTGAGAAATAATAATTCATTTTAAAAATTTTAAAAAATAAGTCCTGGAAATTTAGGGGACTTACATCCTACCCACCTTATAAAAATTTCGTCCTCGAAATTAAAGGTTGGTAGTGGGGTTAAAACATGATAGAAGATTTAGGCAATATTTTAGGCACGATCGAAGAAAATCAATTCAAAATTGTCCAGGCACGATAATGGATTTGGCACGATAGGATCATGATATGAACAAAATCATATGTGCATGATTTCAGAATTAGTCAAGTCATTGGGGCACGATTTTAGAGACGATTAGGAGAATCGAAGATATAAATCAAGTTCAAGTACGAGGTGATTCGTAGGACTTAGGTTGATGGAAATCAATCCAAAAGTCGCATGGGCCCAATCAAGATGAAAAATCTAACCATGACCAAAACAAGGTTTGGCATGGTTGAGATGAAATTTCAGACACAACAAAATCGAAGTCAAGGTCTTATAGACCCGATCAAGGATTAAGGAGTATGATTAATAAAATCATGAAATACGATCCAAGTTCGAACGTGATTAAAATTGGAAATAGTCTAAGTTCACTTGGCACGATAGAGGTATGATAATGAAATCAAAACTTGAGCCTCGTCCGATTACAATCAAGTCAAAATTTTGATTAACAGGAATTCAGCTCGATGAAATTAGATTTAGGATTATACATAGGCACAATCAAGACGAAAATGATGTGGTTAGGTATTGTTAGGAATAATAATACTTAGCACAAACAGTAATCGAGAATTTAACCACCTGGTCATGAGGGAAATCAAGACTCAGACGCTTCAAGAATTTTGGAATGATTAACCACTTAGGCACGAAGTAGAGTAGAGCGACGAAAATCGCAAACCTAGTCATGATCAGGAATGAAACCTGAGCACGAGTGACTAAAAAATCAAAATTTAAGTACGAAGGAGATCTATTTCGACACAGTCGATTAGGGTTCAAGATTTTTAGCACGATTTGAGGGTTAAGATTATCAAGATCATGAAAATCAAAGTCGGATAGTCATGATCTAAAACAGGGCTAAGAGAAGCAAATGGAGAGAAAATTTTTGAGTATAGCACGATCGAGAGATAGATTTGGTAAAAATTAGATTATAGGTCACATAAGCACGATCAAGATCCAAGTTCAGTTGTGAAAGACGATAAATCATGAATTCAAAATCAAGGTCTTATAAGCACAATTTAGGAAGGAACCCAAGTCAATTTGGCACGGTAGAGGTCAAACATGTTCAATTCTAACACGACTAATTTCGTAGTCACACTAGTTAGTCGTGATTGAAAGTCAAAAATTTAAGGCACGAGTCTGAGGCAAGATAAAATATATAGTTATGATCGTTAAAATTACGGTCAAAGAAATCCCAAGTTGTCTTAGTCATGCCAAATCACCTAGGCACGACTAATCACAAGAAATTTGGATGTAATCAGGAAATGAAATCAAGGTCGAAAAGAGTTTAGACACGGATGTCCAAAATCCAAACATGATCAGAATCGGAAATCAATGCATGAGGGTTAATAGCATTGAAATCCAACCACGATAAAGGAATTAGTCTCAACACGATCTAAGTTGATCAACCTTCGAGTAAATCAGAATTTGGCAAGATGGAGGATAAGATCAACAAAGGCAGGGCACGAGCATCCAAGGATGAAAATCCAAGTCAGAATTGAATTTAACTCAATTGAGTACGACCCAGGATACGGGTACGATAGAAGAGATGACCAAAGTCGTTCGGTCGCGATCAAGAAAATTATGATTTAACGATATTGAAAACTCAAGGGATGATTCAGAGATATGGAATAAGTCAAATTTTTCTTTAGTAGAAATCAAAGACAAGGTTTCATAGGGAAGCCAAGTTAATCATCTCTATCTGATACTATCAAGTTTATCTGGTCATCATTGGCCAATCGTACCTTTAATCTCACAAGTCCAAATATAAAATCAATCTTATACAACTACTTCCAGAATTACCTATCCGTCATGAAGATTGGACTTTGTCATGATACCATAGGCCAGATTCTAAATTCTAAAACCCTAATCAAGAAGTACACCCTTCACTAGAACTCCACACTATCTACTTAATCATCCTTAAATCCGAATTTTTTCACCTTGTCCTATATTGATCTGAACCTCTAAATCAAGTTTATAATATCCTTAAACTTGTTCAAATCACTCTCATGGTGTTATTCAATCTAATACCACTAGGTCTTATAAAACTTATTCTTCCATTACCAATCAACCTTCATATTTCCTTCATCATACACTTCTAATTCAATCAATAAATTATATCCACAAAATCTCTTCTTCCTTTTTTTTGACTCAAAATCCTTGTGTTCTCTATCCTCTTACCAATGTCTTGTCCAGTTTCTAAACTATATCCACAAAATATAAATTTTCATACTATTAATGTACATCCTATTGTCCTTCTTATTTGAAATCCTTGAACTTGCTTTCCAAGTAATTCATCCTCGAAATACCCTAGTAACTCATTTCTAAACTGATTATATCGATCCCTTGGTTTCAGTTTCAACCTCAATCATACTTCTATCTCAAATTTCTACACTAGATCCAACATCCCATATTCCTACCAAGATACCACTTGATAATAAATTTGCCTTCCGAACGAGATAATTTACGATACTTCCTTAACCATTCCAAGGTGAAAAGAAACAAAATTTTAAATGACTTCACAGTGCAGTTGACAGGAATGGATAAAAGACAGGTGATTGGTGTAATCAAGACATAATTAATCAGGATGGATGAAGTAATAACAAGATGAGAAAATCATCATATGATGAGAAGACAAATGACGGAATAAGAAATAATGGTAGGGATTGTCCTTGATCAATAGGTCAAAAGAAGTTAATCAACTTAAGATATGACCTGATAACCATACACGTCTATCCAAAATTATTTTGCCAGAATTTACGCCACGCCAGTAAACATAGCTGCAATAAACGATAGAGTCCATAACTAAGTATACACCCTACAATCATGTCATCTAGATTCCTTACCACGCCAACCGGTATGGCTGCAAAAGAATCTAAATGCCATAACTAGGATAGCATATCCAAAATCAGGCTCCATGTCCCTGTCAGGCTAGCTAATATGACTGCGATAAATTCCAAACTCCATAAGTAAAGTAGACATTTATCGTTCCCATCGTCCTCATCAAATATATTTATCAGAATATCTTAACTCAATCCAGAGAAACTTATCTTCAACAAAATCAAAATCGAAGTCAACAACTAACATCAAGATTTAAAATTCAACAACGAATCAAAGATAAGTAAATAAAAACTAGCGAAAACAGATTCCGAAGTAGAGTTTAGAAGAAAATTCTCAGGAGATATCCAAAGGTACTATCTAGGTCAAGATAAAAGAAAATTATTGGAATATAATCTAAAACAATCTCAACCTGATATGAGACTGGCAAATCATATTCACGTCTCAACCTAGAAGATATATAAGTCCAACTTATACCTTCCCTCTGGGGTTCATAAACTCAAACCAAAGAAAGAATACAGTTGATAACGGACAGATGTTTCAGAAATCAGGACGGACAAAAACAAATGGGAAAAGTTTCGAAAAGTTCGAAATAAGATTTCCAGGGGTCATCTCTGGAATCTACCAAGAGTTCCTAATATGTGACTGAGTACCAAATTCCTAAATATTCCATGACTCAATCTTAATCCTAGGGCAGGCTCGCAGTAGTACAAAAAAGCTCAAGTACTACCACAACTTCGCATTAATTGCAAAGACTGACCTGCATGGGCTACCACTAAAAACGTGTCACGACCTGCACCAGGATATACGGGTACGAATACGTAGACGACGCCCAGCCTACGCGGCAGTATCGGCGGTAGAACGCTGTCTAGTATCCAATAAATATACACTACGTCTAGAAGGCCTATAACTATAAATATACTCTAGTCACATCACAACAGCTAGGGATGATAAGACAAGAAAGATAATTAAAGCACAAGAACAACTAGAAACTACTAGAAGGAATCATAAGACAGGAAATAAAGAAGGAAAAATAAGACGAACTAAGGATAACTACCAGGCAACTCACATAGAAGAATAGTGAGATCCACCTCAGCTAGCAACATCATGAAGTCCACTAATGGTATAACAACTCCTAAAATATTATCAACGGTATCCTGTCAGGAAAATGAGCAAGTACAAGCACTAACAGCAGTTTCATGTGAATTGACAAATTCTATAAGAGACAGTATAATGAACTACAAGACAAAGATATATGAAAACTTGGAAACCGTTCGGAAGCTGAGTTACAACCCTTAAACCAAACAAGGACCGGGGTTGTAACTCTTCTTCCGAACAGAGCTTAGTCTCCAATCAAGGTACAATATAATGGCACGTAGAACATGTGAGTAATCTGAATATCATAGCATGGTGAAAAAGTACTGAATGTAGAACAGAACAGGATATATGATAAGACAAAGTAAATATAAAATGTGCCTCGAATATTATAGCATAATGTGATCGGTATGGGTCAAGATCAGGCTTCCAGCCGACCGGCTACAAGTACGTGGACTCGGCCCGGCCGGGATGGTACGCTATGGAGCAAGTAGTAGCATAGGTCAGGCTATACCCATCGTGAGGTGAGGGTATAGCTATGATACAAGTAGTAACTCAAGGTGGGCATTGATCACACTATCTATAATATTCCCCATTCCCCGAATAGTATACGGATCCAGACATAGCACGTCATGACGCGGGATTCCCTAAGAGGGGAGCAAGTCCTCTTCAGGAATTAGCGTCAATACAAGTACAAGAATCAAGACCAAGCAAGTACAAGTATCCCAAGAAATCCAGGAATGACATCTCATAACAGGAATCCGACAATACTAGTCCGTGAACAATCGTGACTGAGAATCAAGTAAGACACTACGACTGAATCAGATATAGAAAATATCAAGACAATAAAAACTATCAGTGAATGTACTCGCCTGCGGTCCTGAGCTATCAAATGGGGTCGATGCTCAGAGTGATGCCACAGACCTAAAGATAAGATATATATAAGCTAATTAGGGTTCAACAGTGTTAGGCTTGATTTTGTATAAGCTACATAATCTAGGTTAGACTCAGTCAACTAAGTCAAACTAGGTCACACTGAGTCACACTAGGTCAAACTAGGTTAATGGTTGACTAACAGTTGACTTTGGTCAACTGGTCAACTCTGGTCAAGTTCTAGACATTCCTAGGCCAAGTGTTGACTGATAGTTGAATTTTGGTCAAAACAGTCAAACTTGGTCAACCGGGGTCAAAACTAGCCTAAGCACACTATTCCTAATATTACCAACCAAGATACCATATATCTTGGTCAAACAGGGTCAACTCTAATCTAAGAATTTAAAATATCAAGTTGCACCTCGTTATTCGTACATCGAAACCTACGACACGCAAATCGAGATAAGATAATCAACAGTAAGGTTAATAATCTTATCACAGTGATCCACCTGATCATCTTGCCAATTTCAGCGATGTGAGATCACTGGAATTGACTGATCTCAGTTTTGTTGTACTAATTCCGAAATACGAACTAAATAAGAATTAATTATAATAAAGGTAATACACAGAGAAATATCTACAAACATTATCGGATAATAAAACAAACATAACCAACGTGTCCAGAATGGTCAAATCAGCTAGGATAGTCTATCCATAAGTCCAATTTAGACACAGGGGCAAAACGGTAATTTCGGGTCAAAATGATGTCCGTCATTGGACACGCTTTGCACCGAAAAATGTATTAGAATAGAAGTCTACAAAACCTAACAAATTATATGTCCACGAATCCAGAATGATGATACGAACCCAACGGTATGTCCAAAATAGGATTCTGATAATCCGATCACAAAATGGTCCGTTGACACGGACACTTTGAATCCGGTTTACACCGAAATGCCTGCCGGAGCAAATGTCTTCAAAACTCAGCAAATTATATGTCAACGAGTCCAGAATGACGATACGAACTCAACGGTATATCCGAAATTGGATTCCGATGAGCCGATCTCAAAGTGACCCGTTGACTCGGAAAGTGGAACCCACTTTGCACCAAAATGCGTGCCAGGGCCCATGTTCTCCAAATCAAGCAAACTTTATATGAAAATATGCCAGAACGACGCTACGAGTCTACTGGTGGTGTCAGAATTGAATCCGGAGTCCCGAATTCAAAAATGGAATTTAACAAGTGCAACACTAAGAATTCGAACGGCCAACTTTAGCGTCAAATTCGACCGACCTAACAAGCTCAAACTGAAATGAAATCTAAAGGGGGCAGGAAGAGGGTTATACCAGCTTCGCACAGAAACTGGTAGCGCGCCAACCGGAGCTTCGACGGAGGAGATACGAGTCGACGAAGTCGGCTCCACAAAACTGTCCAAAAATAACACAATTTAAAGTGTCAACTTGGTGGCCGGTTTTTGCATTGCAAACGACGGAATTAACGGGTAAACTTTTAGGACAGTGAAGAGCTATATACCGAGATTGTAACGGAGCGAAGAAATCGTCGATCCAACGGTCGAATTTTTCGAAAAACGTACGTGAAGTTGCTCCTTCGAAACGCCATTTCTGGATTCAACCCGCGCACGTCACGGCGAAATCTCGTGCAAAACGCACGGAAAGCCCATTTCCAGCGTCGGGGACGACGGAGACGGCAAGGGGGTGCTCGCCGGGGTCGCCCGACCATGGGTGGCCAGCCACGCGGTGGCGCGCGGCCACCCGTGCAGCAACATGCAGCTGCTGCTGCTATTATTTCTGCTGCTACTGCTGCTATTTTGTTAGCAGCTGCTGCTACTGCAGCGCGCGCGGTACGACGCACGGCGGCGGCGGCGGTTGTGTTGTTGTGGTGGTGGTTTTTGTATTGAAGAAGAAGAAGAAGAAGAGAAGTGTGAAAAAGAAGAAGAATATTGGGGAGGAGGTGTGTTGCTCTCGTTCAGCAAGGGGGGTTTCGGCTGATGGGAGAGGAGGTGGGGTGTGTGTTTGATATGGAAATAAAGGAAGAGAGGGATATTAGTATGTGTGTGTAGGTGTGTATATATATATTTATATATAGAAAGTGAGAGAGAGAGAGAGAGAGTTAGATATTTAGATAGAGTGGTGGGGGGGTGTTCGGCCACTGTTAGGGGGGTGTGAGAAATAATAATTCATTTTGACAATTTAAAAAATAAGTCCTAGAAATTTAGGGGACTTACATATATGTTATGAGTGTACTACAATATATTAGATATATATATTGTTATGTGTATATGTGTTTGTGGTTTGGCTTAGGCATGATATAGCCTATAGCCTAGGGCTCTTAGCCTATGGTGTGTCTGTTTGTCTAGTAAGAGTTTAGTTAGACTTGTTTAGTCTTGATTAGGCCTAGAATAGACTAGTTAGACTAGTATAGACTTGTTTGGTTTAGGTTTGACCTAGTTGACCTAGTTTGACTAGTCTAGTTGACTAGAGTTGACCAAAGGTTGACTTTAGCCTAGATTGACCCCAAACTTCATGTAGATGCATTGTAGCAGTCTATTTTCTTATTTTAGACTTGTTGTGACTTGTATTGTTCTATAGGAGACAGATACCACTCCTCGGACAGTATATTCTCTTCGGACATTCAGGATACCAGGCGAGTACATTCTCTGATCATTTCATATTCTGCTTAGAATTATTTCCTACATTAAATTACTTTACTTGTCACTGTCACGTTGGTCACACGGATTGGTACTATATGGATCCCTTCTTGAGATATTATCCTTAGGGAGCATCGGGTACTAAATGTTCTGTGCGTTTCACTTACATGGCGTATCACTATGCTTCATTGGTTCATGGATCACTTGTGACAAATACTCTTATGATCACAGAGCCTCCTTGAATCCTTATCCCATTTACTGGATATCCTAGAATCTGCTAGAATTCCCATTTATGGGACATCCATGTATCACCCTTCGAGGGCCTTTGCATGGAATCATAACATAACCTGGTTGGATCCTTGTGTATTGATTGGGGGTACGGGAGAGTAGAAATAGACATGTGAATACTATCCAAGTAGTGTAGTATCAGAATCTTTCCGTAGTATAGCATCAGAATCTCCTATGCCATTTACATGTCTATATTGTACTCTGACTTACTAGCCACTGTTAGTTCTCTATTGTATAGTAGATATTTCTATTACAGTTCTTCCTCTATTTATATATTGTATTTCCTTCAGTACCTGTATCTTACTTTACTGCATGATCATATTTTCTAACATGCTATGAACTGTTGAGATGTATTGTGCTCGCTCCTGTCCTGACTGGACCTGTTGATAAATTTTACAGATAGCCTGGAGGTTGCCTGCTAGCCTAGAGGAGACACAGTAGAGGTTGTATAGATAGCTAGGGTTTTGCTCATAGTTTATTTTCAGTTGTCTTGAGTTGTATTTATGGACTACTGTATTTGAACTTTGAGATATATTTCTGGGTTGTGTATCTTAGACACTTAGACTTCTATCTGCCGTATCTCTTTTGGATTTTATGTTTTATCTATCTTCCATTATGCTCTACCTTAGATGTGATTGATTTTACATTCTGCTATGTCACCCCCATTCGGGGAGTATAAACTGCTTAGCCTTATACTGTTAGATGCATGAGACCTAGGACAGCGTTCTACCGCCGACACTGCGGCGTAGGCTGGACGTACCCACGTCTCGTGCCCTTACTCTAGGGTGCGGGTCGTGATACGTTTTTAGTGGTGGCCCATGCATGTTGAGTTTGTGTAGCGGTACTCGAACTAGAGTATCACTACAGCCTGCAGTAGGATTAGGATATTTTGAAGGTACTCAATCATACTAGGAAAAACTCCTTATCAGATCCCTTTTATCTAAATTTGCTGCTTATTGTTTTCCCTTGAATATTAACTGTCTACCTTTGATTTCTCATTTCATTCTCAGTAATTGCTTGTTGTTTTGATCTGTCTTCATAATGGTTATGGAGACATGATCTCATCGCTTCGGTTCGGGGGATACTATCGAGAGGCTGGCCACCTCTCGTCCTATTCATCAGGACCTCGAGACCGTAGCTCATGTTGTGCCGACTCAGGTTGGCATTTTTGCTACATTGGAGGTGTACCTCTGTCTGTACAGAGACCTTTTCCCGTCATTTCTGATTTCTCTCAGCAACAGCGGTTCATGCAGCATCAGCAGCAGACCAGGGGAAACCAGCAGGGGCGAGCTATCGTCCGGACAGTCAAGGATATACAGACCATTGGGGATCTTGCTGCAAGTTTCGTTCTTCTCTACTCCATTCCCGCAATTGTCTCTTATAACTATCTTGAAATTCGATATCATATGTTCCTTGTTGACTGATCAATTTGTTCTGTTGTTCCTGTGTTATGTTTGTTTTTTTTCATCTGAGAAAAATCATATGGGCTAGGTCACCTAAGTTATGGGATCTAGAATCTTCGATAGTCATGTTAGCTGGCATAGTGAGGACATATAGTCAGGTTTTGGGACATATTTCTCGGGTGTAGAAATTTAAGGTTTTCGCCGTCGCATGCGGCAATGCAAAAATTTTAAATACCATGAACCTAGAGGTATGTACCTTAGTCAAGGACTCTGTGATTATCGTAGCCTTGTTTACTAGTATGACGAGGATTTGGAGCACCATGATTTTGGATAGACGCATATGATTATCAGATTGTACCTTAAATGCTCTTGAACAAGTTTTTTCTACTTTTGTTCAGTCTTTCAAAAAAAATTATTTTATTTGTTTTGTTTCTCATTATTTAACTTAGGAGTAGGAGTAGCTTTAGCTGTATTATAAACCGTTGTGTAACTTCTTACTATGAATCTCTTCTTAAAATAATGAATCGATGATTTTGCTAGACCTTATCTTGGATTTAATATTATAGCTCTGGTTTCAAAATGGTTCCTTCTTTTAAACAGATAAGCAGAACAAATTTTATCGTTATTTCATTCTTGCTATTATTCTTGTATTAAATAATAATAATAATAAAACTGTCTTGATTACATCAATCACCTGCTTTGTAATCTTGGTAGGAATCTAAATGTTGGTCTTGATATAGAATTTGATTTTTATATTGGGACATGAGAATATATATAGTGGACACAGACACTTTGCCTGACACGTATGCATGCTACACTTTGATTATCAACCCATCTAAATACATATTAATATGTTGTTGATGTTTAAATTCTCAAAACCCCAATATTCTGATACAGTACAGTATCAGAGACTGGTTCTCTGCTTTTTTCAGTTTAAATTCATAATTTAAATATAAATTTTATGTTATTAGTTTTGTTTACATCACTGCACATGTATCTTATACACAAGGTTTCAATTCTTAAAAAAATTGGTTGAGTTTTGTGTTTGAACTTGTCAAATCTGAGAATGTGTGCATATTAACCCTTAATAATGGATTTTAAATGTTAGTTCAAACATCTGTTTTTAAATGTAATATTTTGAGGTATATACATTGTTGTATGTAGGGATATAATGTTAGGTTTTATATTTTTACATGTTAGGTTGTGATAAACATTGGGTTGGTTTGATGTTCGAATTTCTTCAAAATCCTAAAACTGAATACATGTTAACATTTTACATTGATTTCAAATATTTAGTTCAAATTTAGATTTAATATGTAATATTGAACTGTATGCATAGCAAAATATATGGATAGTATGTTAGGGTTTTATCTCTATCATGTTAGGATGTGTTGGGAGCATTGAGCAGGTTCTGATGTTTCAAACCCCTAAAATCTGAAACTGCATTATGTTAATATTACACTGGTTTAAATGTTAGCTTATTTTCAGATTTTGTATGTAAATGCTGAACTAAAACTGGGTTTAAACCTTTCAATACTAAAGCTATAACCCTGTACAAGGACACACACACCCTAACTTAGTATACACTGCCATGTAAACCTAACCCTTCCTCTCTATGTTATGTTCATATATCTATATAGATATATATAGAGTTTATGCATACATGTTATAATGTATATAGATACATAACTAAATCTCTACCTCTTTATATATATATATATATATATATATATATATATATTATATATATATATATATATATATATATATATATATATATATATATATATTTTTTATTTTTTTTATTTTATATATATATATATATATATATATATATATATATATATATATATATATATATATATATATATATATAGATATATATAGGTAGAGAAAAAAAAAAAATATATATATATATATATATATATTTTATATATATATATATATATATATATATATATATATATATATATATATATATATATATATTATATATAATATATATATATGGTAGCCATGCATTCTATGAGTAAATAGGTTGTGCATTGTAGATTGTTAACCAATGCTATGAGTAGTGTAAACTGGATAGCTATTATTTTGAAAACCCAAATCCTCATATACACTTTCAGTATATTCACATACACACATGCCTACTATCTAACCATATGAACATGTCCACATACATCCATACACACACGAACCACATAACTTTACATAATGCTAGCTTTTCCCCTTTAAACTCTAATACATTAGATATATATATATATATATATTTATATATAGATATAATATATATATATATTATATATATATTGTGATTGGATTTTAATGCTCGACATTTGTGCTTTAAATTTGATTTTGATTATGCCTTTAAAGCCTTGATGATTTGTTATTTCTGTATTTTTTTAGTTTAACACCCCTGATTGCTTGTATGTTTGATACCCTATGACCGTTTTGGTTTTTAGCATGAATAGTATACCTAGATGAGACTTTCACTACCACGTATGCCATGACCATGTATGTCGTCCTTTTAAATCGTATGATTTGTTTAAGTTCTGAGACTTTGATTGTGGGGGTTTGACCTAAAAGGAGTATGAACATTTTAATTTCGAGGACGAAATTTTTCTAAGGGGGGTAGGATTGTAACACCCAGTTTTCCAAATGAGGGTAATTTTGAACTTTTGTAAAAGTTTATTATTTAATAATAGGATTTATGATTTATGGAAATTTTTAATTAATTTAATAGTATTTATAATTGGTGAATTATAATTTTGATGTGTTAGCTAGTGAACTCAAAACTGTTGAGCCTAGAGACTAACCATGACCATGAGGACCTAACCATGTGATTAGAATGACTATTTACAACTTTTTAGGCTAAGGATATTTTGGTCATTTTGTGACTTTTGAATTATTTAGTATTTTGATTAATTGATAAATTTTTGATTATTTTAATAATATTTAAATTGATGTATTATAATTTTGATCATTTTTCATATTTTAATATTTTGGGAAAATTTTATATTTTAATATTGTTTTTATTGGATTTGTTTAGTCGGATTTGAGTTTCGTCTCGTTCCGACTTGCATTGTGACCCGGGTAGCTTGAACTCTAGATGGGACCCAATATTAAGTTAAACATGGCTCACAAGACCCAACATTTAAGTTAGTCAATTAAATTAATTTTTATCATGTTAGAATGGTTAAGTTAGAGACTCAAAACTAGATCATTTTGACCCCAAACTTGAACCTAGTCTAGACTTAACCATATGAGACTAGAGAGGGGAAATTAGGACATTTCCTATTAGCCCTAAGGGACTCTTTATGGCAGCCACCTTTAGAAGAGAATGATTCATTTCATTCATTACAATCTTGCCTCTTTTATTTTCCTTTTGTTCTTCCCCAATTTTAGAGAGCCTTCCCATTGATTTGATCTCCAAATCAAATCATTCCTTCACCAAACCTTCCCTCAATCATTCCCATTCTCCAAGGGAAGGGTGCTACCAAGGATTGGAAGAGGAGTGCAAGGAGGAGAGTCCACTTTGAAGGATCTTCGTATCGGAGCCGTGTCCTAAAGGATTTCATTGAGATTCCACTCTCAATAGGTAAAACCCATTCTCTAAATCGATTTCCTTTGCATATAAATTAGTTTTGAATCCGTAGGATGCATCCTCATGCATGTGTCCCATTTAGATTCAAATTTGAGGCCATTTGGAGCTCTTTTGAGGATTTTAGATATGTGTCTTGTGTCCTACTTGATAGATCCTAAATTAGGACACCCCATGTGTATGTATGTATGATAATTGTTTAAATAGAAATTTAAATTCAGTTTTATAATGGTTAGGGAGTGGATTGATCTTTGTTAGGATGGTTAGAATGAGTTTCATTTGGATACCTATGTTTGTATACAAGTATCTTGGCCTATATGTGTTCTTTTGTCAAATCCGTCATATTTTTCATCCACATTTTTATTAACCAAAGCAACTTAGAAATGTCATAACTTTTAGCTTAGAACTCCGATTTATCTTCCGTTTTTTAAAAGAACCGTATCGAAGTTAGATTTCAAAATATATATTTTATTAAGCCAAATTCTTTCTGTAACTTTCTGTAGAATTATTTGAGTGTCAGCTGTACGAAAGACGAACGTGTTTCGGTATTTTCGCGATTTCGGGAGCTTCCGGACACGAAAATGCGATCCGTTTAAAGTTTTGGAAAGCTAACACAAAGGGCTACGACATACTTTAATCTTAAAATTTAGTGAATGTCCAATTGGTACAGTATTGGTTTTAAGTAGAAGAGTGACTATACGATATATGTATTTTGTGTAACCTATGAGCCTATGTTGTATGGATATTAAATGAATATAGAGTATGTAATGCATGATATGTTAGATGAATGAAATGATATATATTCTCTTTACATTAATGTATATATATGGTTGAATGCAAGCATGTTGGAATACAATTAATATAATGCATATAAGCAATACATGAATGAAAGAATGATATACAATGTATGCATGAAAGTATATAATGAATGCTAGATATGAATGCATGATATATATGTAATGATAGATATGAATGCATAATGTATAAATATTGTAATACAATATATAATGATAATATGAATGGTAATGTAGAGTATATGATGCAAGCATGAATGAATGAAGGAAATACATGTATATAGGTAATATAGAATGTAATATATGAATACAAGCATGCAATATAATGTATTATATCCATATATGATGTATTCAACTTAAAGATAATGTAATATATGAAAGGAATGAATGATAATATATAACATGATATGTAAGGTAATACAAGGTATGAAATATATGATGTGTGCATGTTTGTATGTCTCTATGTTAATGTATGAAATGATATGAATATACAATATATGCATATGTATAAAACATGTATGTAATGCATAGATGCATGAATGAAATGAATGTTTGCAGTATGTTAATATAAATACTAGTATCTAATATGCACGAATGTAAGTATAATATAATACAAGTATACATGTATGTATCATATAAATGTAATATACATGATATGTATGAATGCATGTATACAAGAATGTATATATGTATTTCTATAAACTGAGTTAACCTATAATCTTTTACACACATACATTCATACACCCTTTGACATCATGTATCCCATGTCACATACACCTACCTATCACTAAATTTTAGAACATTAACACATATCCTTTCACACACATGCCAAACGCACACATACTCACTTACTCTTTTACCTCTCTTTCTCTCTCTCTATATATATGTATGTGCCTATATATATAGCTTTCTTATATATATCTATGTATATGATTATGTGAATAGTGATGCATATATATATATATATATATATATATATATATATATATATATATATATATATATATATATATATATATATATATGTGTGTGTGTGTGTGTGTGTGTGTGTGGGATGTACATATATGTAGCCTATATGTTATGAGTGTACTACAATATATTAGATATATATATATTGTTATGTGTATATGAGTTTGTGGTTTGGCTTAGACATGATATAGCCTATAGCCTAGGGCTCTTAGCCTATGGTGTGTTTGTTTGTCTAGTGAGAGTTTAGTTAGACTTGTTTAGTCTTGATTAGGCCTAGAATAGACTAGTTAGACTAGTATAGACTTGTTTGGTTTAGGTTTGACCTAGTTGACCTAGTTTGACTAGTCTAGTTGACTAGAGTTGACCAAAGGGTGACTTTAGCCTAGATTGACCCCAAACTTCATGTAGATGCATTGTAGCAGTCTATTTCCTTATTTTAGACTTGTTGTGACTTGTACTGTTCTATAGGAGATAGACACCACTCCTCGGACAGTATATTCTCTTCGGACATTCAGGATACCAGGCGAGTACATTCTCTGATCATTTTATATTCTGCTTAGAATTATTTCCTGTATTAAATTATTTTACTTGTTACTGTCACGTTGGTCACACGGATTGGTACTATATGGATCCCTTCTTGAGATGTTATCCTTAGGGAGCATCGGGTACTACATGTTCTGTGCGTTTCATTTACATGACGTATCACTATGCTTCATTGGTTCATTAATCACTTGTGACATATACTCTTATGATCACAGAGTCTCCTTGAATCCTTATCCCATTTACTGGGTATCCTAGAATCCCCATTTATGGGACATCCATGTATCACCCTTCGAACGCCTTTGCATGGAATCATAACATAACCTGGTTGAATCCTTGTGTATTGATTGGGGGTACGGGGGAGTAGAAATAGACATGTGAATACTATCCAAGTAGTATAGCATTAGAATCTTTTCGTAGTGTAGCATCAGAATCTCTAATGTCATTTACATGTCTATATTGTACTCTGACTCACTAGCCACTGTTAGTTCTCTATTGTATAGTAGATATTTCTATTACAGTTCTCTCTCTCTGTTATATATTGTATTTCCTTCAGTACCTGTATCTTACTTTACTGCATGATCATATTTTCTAACCTGCTATGAACTGTTGAGATGTATTGTGCTCGCTCCTGTCCTGACTGGACCTGTTGATAAATTTTACAGATAGCCTGGAGGTTGCCTGCTAGCCTAGAGGAGACACAGTAGAGGTTGTATAGATAGCTAGGGTTTTGCTCATAGTTTATTTTCAGTTGTCTTGAGTTGTATTTATGGATTACTGTATTTGAGCTTTGAGATGTATTTCTGGGTTGTGTATCTTAGACACTTAGACTTCTATCTGCTGTATCTCTTTTGGATTTCATGTTTTATCTATTTTCTATTATGCTCTGCCTTAGATGTGATTGAGTTTACATTCTGCTATGTCACCCCCATTCGGGGAGTATAAACTGTTTAGCCTTATACTGTTAGATGCATGAGACCTAGGACAGCGTTCTACCACCGACACTGCGGGGTAGGCTGGACGTACCCACGTCTCGTGCCCTTACTCTAGGGTGCGGGTCGTGACACGTTTTTAGTGGTGGTCCATGCAGGTCGAGTTTGTGTAGTGGTACTCGAACTAGAGTATCACTACAGCCTGCAATAGGATTAGGATATTTTGAAGGTACTCAATCATACTAGGAAAAACTCCTTATCAGATCCCTTTTATCTAAATTTGCTACTTCTTGTTTTCCCTTGAATATTAACTGTCTTTCTTTGATTTCTCGTTTCATTCTCAGTAATTGCTTGTTGTTTTGATCTGTCTTCATAATGGTTATGGAGACATGATCTCATCGCTTCGGTTCGGGGGATACTGTCGAGAGGCTGGCCACCTCTCGTCCTGTTCATCAGGGCCTCGAGACCGCAGCTCCTGTTGTGCCGACTCAGGTTGGCATTTCTGCTACATTGGAGGTGCACCTCTATTTGTACAGAGACCTTTTCCCGTCATTTCTGATTTCTCTCAGCAGCAGCGGTTCATGCAGCATCAGCAGCAGACCAGGGGAAACCAGCAGGGGCGAGCTATCGTCCGGACTGTCGAGGATACACAGACCATTGGAGATCTTGCTGTAAGTTCCGTTCTTCTCTATTCCTTTTCACAATTGTCTCTTATAACTATCTTGAAATTCGATTCCATCTGTTCCTTGTTGACTGATCAATTTGTTCTGTTGTTCCTGTGTTATGTTTATTTTTTTTCTTTTGAGAAAAATCATATAGGCTAGGTCACCTAAGTTATGGGATCTATAATCTTCGATAGTCATGTTAGCTGGCATAGTGAGGACATATAGTCAGATTTTGGGACGTATTTCTCGGGTATAGAAATTTAAGGTTTTCGCCGTCGCATGCGCCAATGCGAAAATTTTAAATACCATGAACCTAGAGGTATGTACCTTAGTCAAGGACTCTGTGGTTATCGTAACCTTGCTTACTAGTATGACGAGGATTTGGAGCACCATGATTTTGGATAGACGCATATGATTATCAGATTGTACCTTAAATACTCTTGAACAAGTTTTCTCTACTTTTGTTCAGTCTTTCAAAAAAAAATTATTTTGTTTGTTTTGTTTCTCATTATTTAACTTAGGAGTAGGAGTAGCTTTAGCTGTATTATAAACCTTTGTATAACTTCTTACTATAAATCTCTTCTTAAAATAATGAATCGATGATTTTGCTAGACCTTATCTTGGATTTGATATTATAGCTCTGGTTTCAAAATAGTTCCTTCTTTTAAACAGATAAGCAGAACAGATTTTATCGTTATTTCCTTCTTGCTATTATTCTTATATTAAATAATAATAATAATAAAACTGTCTTGATTACATCAATCACCTGCTTTGTAATCTTGGTAGGAATCTAAATGTTGGTCTTGATATAGAATTTGATTTTTATATTGGGACATGAGAATATATATAGTGGACACAGACACTTTGTCTGACACGTATGCATGCTACACTTTGATTATCAACCCATCTAATTACATATTAATATGTTGTTGATGTTTAAATTCTCAAAACCCCAATATTCTGATACAGTACAGTATCAGAGACTGGTTCTCTGCTTTTCCAGTTTAAATTCATAATTTAAATATAAATTTTATATTATTAGTTTTGTTTACATCACTGCACATGTATCTTATACACAAGGTTTCAATTCTTAAAGAAATTGGTTGAGTTTTGTGTTTGAACTTGTCAAATCTGAGACTGTGTGCATATTAACCCTTAATACTGGATTTTAAATGTTAGTTCAAATTGCTATTTTTAAATGTAATATTTTGAGGTATATACATTGTTGTATGTAGGGATATAATGTTAGGTTTCACATTTTTACATGTTAGGTTGTGATAAACATTGGGTTGGTTTGATGTTCGAATTTCTCCAAAATCCTAAAACTGAATACATATTAACATTTTTACATTGATTTCAAATGTTTAGTTCAAATTTAGATTTAATATGTAATATTGAACTGTATGCATAGCAAAATGTATGGATAGTATGTTAGGGTTTTATCTCTATCATGTTAGGATGTGTTGGGAGAATTGAATTGGTTGTGATATTTCAAACCCCTAAAATCTGAAACTGCATTATATTAATATTACACTGGTTTAAATGTTAGCTTATTTTCAGATTTTGTATGTAAATGCTGAACTAAAACTGGGTTTAACCTTTCAATACTAAAGCTATAACCCTGTACAAGGATACACACACTCTAACTTAGTATACACTGCCATGTAAACCTAACCCTTCCTCTCTATGTTATGTTCATATATCTATATAGATATATATAGAGTTTATGCATACATGTTATAATGTATATAGATACATAACTAAATCTCTACCTCTTTATATATATATATATATATATATATATATATATATATATATATATATATATATATATATATATATATATATATATATATATGGTTAGTCATGCATGCTATGAGTAAATAGGTTGTGCATTGTAGATTGTTAACCAATATGCTATGAGTAGTGTAACTGGATAGCTATTATTTTGAAACTCAAATCCTCATACAAACTTTCATGTATATTTCACATACACACATGCCTACTATCTAACCATATGAACATGTCCACATACACCCATACACACACGAACCACATAACCTTTACATAATGCTAGTTTTTCCCCTTCTAACAATATATATATATATATATATATATATATATATATATATATATATATATATATATATATATATATATATATATATATATTGTGATTGGATTTTAATGCTCGACATTTATGCTTTAAATTTTGATTTTGATTATGCCTTAAAGCCTTGATGATTTGTTATTTCTGTATCTTTTCTAGTTTAACACCCCTGATTGCTTGTATGTTTGATACCCTATGACCGTTTTGGTTTAGCATGACTAGTATACCTAGATGAGACTTTCACTACCACCGTATGCCATGACCATGTATGTCGTCCTTTTAAATCGTATGATTTGTTTAAGTTCTGAGACTTTGATTGTGGGTGTTTGACCTAGAAGGAGTATGAACATTTTAATTTCGAGGACGAAATTTTTCTAAGGGGGGTAGGATTGTAACACCCAGTTTTCCAAAAGAGAGTAATTTTGAACTTTTGTAAAAGTTTACTATTTAATAATAGGATTTATGATTTATGGGAATTTTTAATTAATTTAATACTATTTAAAATTGGTGAATTATAATTTTGATGTGTTAGCTAGTGAACTCAAAACTGTTGAGCCTAGAGACTAACCATGACCATGGGGACCTAACCATGTGATTAGAATTACTATTTACAACTTTTTAGGCTAAGGGTATTTTGGTCATTTTGATACTTTTGAATTATTTAGTATTTTGATTAATTGATAAATTTTTGATTATTTTAATAATATTTAAATTGATGTATTATGATTTTGGTCATTTTTTATATTTTAATAGTTTGGAAAATTTTTATATTTTAATATTGTTTTTATTGGATTTGTTTAGTCGGGTTTGAGTTTCGTCTCGTTCCGACTTGTATTGTGAACCGGGTAGCTTGAACTCTAGATGGGACCCAATATTAAGTTAAACATGGCTCACAAGACCCAACATTTAAGTTAGTTAATTAAATTAATTTTTATCATGTTAGAATGGTTAAGTTAGAGACTCAAAACTAGATCATTTTAACCCCAAACTTGAACCTAGTCTAGATTTAACCATATGAGACTAGAGAGGGGCAATTAGGACATTTCCCATTAGCCCTAAGAGACTCTTTATGGCTGCCACCTTTAGGAGAGAATGATTCATTTCATTCATTACAATCTTGCCTCTTTTATTTTCCTTTTGTTCTTTCCCAATTTTAGAGAGCCTTCCCATTGATTTGATCTCCAAATCAAATCATTCCTTCACCAAACCTTCCCTCAATCATTCCCATTCTCCAAGGGAAGGGTGCTACCAAGGATTGGAAGAGGAGTGCAAGGAGTAGTGTCCACTTTGAGGGATCTTCGTATCGGAGCCGTGTCCTAAAGGATTTTATTGGGATTCCACTCCCAATAGGTAAAACCCATTCTCTAAATCAATTTTCTTTACATATAAATTACTTTTGAATCCGTAGGATGCATCCTCATGCATGTGTCCCATTTAGATTCAAATTTGAGGCCATTTGGAGCTCTCTTGAGGATTTTAGATATGTGTCTTGTGTCCTACTTGATAGATCCCAAATTAGGACACCCCATGTGTATGTATGTATGATAATATTTTAAATAGATATTTAAATTCAGTTTTATAATGGTTAGAGAGTGGATTGATCTTTGTTATGATGGTTAGAATAAGTTTTATTTGGATACCTATGTTTGTATGCAAGTATCTTGGCCTATATGTGTTCTTTTGTCAAATCCGTCATATTTTTTATCCACGTTTTTATTAACCGAAGCAACTTAGAAATGTCATAACTTTTAGCTTAAAACTCCAATTTATCTTCCGTTTTTTTAAAAAGAACCGTATCGAAGTTAGATTTCCAAATATATATTTTAATAAGCCAAATTCTTTCTGTAACTTTCTGTAGAATTATTTGAGTGTCAGCTGTACGAAAGACGAACGTGTTTCGGTATTTTCGCGATTTCGGGAGCTTCCGGACACGAAAATGCGATCCGTTTAAAGTTTCGAAAAGCTAACACAAAGGGATACGACATACTTTAATCCTAGAATTTAGTGAATGTCCAATTGGTACAGTATTGATTTTAAGTAGAAGAGTGACTATACGATATATGCATTTTCTATAACCTATGAGCCTATGTAGTATGGATATTAAATGAATATAGAGTATGTAATGCATGATATGTTAGATGAATGAAATGATATATATATGATATATATTCTCTTTACATTAATGTATATATATGGTTGAATGCAAGCATGTAGGAATGCAATTAATATAATGCATATAAGCAATGCATGAATGAAAGAATGACATACAATGTATGCATGAAAGTATATAATGAATGCTAGATATGAATGCAAGATATATATGTAATGATAGATATGAATGCATAATGTATAAATATTGTAATGCAATATATAATGATAATATGTATGGTAATGTAGAGTATATGATGCAAGCATGAATAAATGGAGGAAATACATGTATATAGGTAATATAGAATGTAATATATGAATGCAAGCATGCAAGATAATGTATTATATCCATATATGATGTATTCAACTTAAAGATAATGTAATATATGAAAGGAATGAATGATAATATATAACATGATATGTAAGGTAATGCAAGGTATAAAATATATGATGTGTGCATGTTTGTATGTCTCTATGTTAATGTATGAAATGATATGAATATACAATGTATGCATATGTATAAAACATGTAGGTAATGCATAGATGCGTGAATGAAATGAATGTTTGCAATATGTTAATATAAATACAAGTATCTAATATGCATGAATGTAATTAAGTATAATATAATACAAGTATACATGTATGTATCATGTAAATGTAATATACATGATATGTATGTATGCATGTATACAAGGTAAGTATGTATGTATGTCACGACCCGCTCCCGAATAACCGGATACGAGTCGGACACGCCCAGCCTTTGTTGTTAGACACAACAAAGTAAGCTGTACCAATCTAGGGAAACTAACCAGATAAATATGAACATGTATGAAATCACAGCATCTATAAATGTGTCCCCATATCCAGAGTAAAGTACAATATCAGAATTATTACATTCCAACTAATAAAAGAGTCTGCTAGTCTCAATACATGGAAAGATAATAGGAAATACTAAGAAGCTCTAGGCTTCTGTAGCCTCTAGGTCACAAGCAGCTCCGGCTGGCTCAACAGGAAAAGCAATATCCTGTCCATAGTAGATGTCACACAAGGCCTCTATCTCACCTGTAACATATCCTATTCAGGAGCGGAGCCAAGTACAGTTCTAGGTAATGAACAATAACATCATGATATGGAAAGTAAATGCTGAAAGAACAAGAAGAACAAGATATGTAAAGAAAAGGAAGAACATGAACTACTGCTATAAAGATACATGAAAGATCACGACTATATAAAGATGCAGGAAAGATCACGACTATAGCTAAAATCAAGATCAGGATCATAGGAAACTAATATAAGAACAAAATCCTGAACATGTGTGTTATAAATTTGAAATACTTCTATGATATGTGACCGGCTTGGGTAAGACCATGAAAGAGCATGAAAAGATCCTGAAAGATCATATAAGGTACAGCTTAGGACCCGCGTGCACTGTGCGAGGCCTAAGCTAAAGATCATGAGTAAGTATTCGGGTTTGGTCACATATCTAGAGTATTTCCCCGCCCCAAGATACAAGTAAGATCATGAAAGAGCAAGCCAGAAAAGATCATGAACGTGTCGCAGTGTGTCAGCAATAAAGAATAAGAAAATGCACTGATCAAAACTATAGAGTGTACTTGCCTTGTTCCAGAAAAGTACGAGTAGGTAAAAGAGCTGGATGATCTCCTGTAATTGGTAATGATGTGTACAAGTTGGTTAATAAATAGTTCTAACTTGGTATCATGCAATTTAATATTCCTAACTACAAGCTATGATATTGTTTTAAGCCCAATATCAACTACTCAATATTACTTCCTATAATTTACTTAAACATTAGTTGAACTAATCTCCTAGAGGACTAATCATGAATCAAGTTAGAGTCTACACCAGTTTTTAGTTTTAGGAAAACCAAATTCTAACACAACTTGCTATAGAGTTAAAACTTATAATCTAAGTAGAATTCTAGTTTGCAAATCTATACATATATTGGTATAAACCATAAGTTTAACTCCACTACATGTTTACCTATAGACAGATTACAAATATAGTTGATAAAAATATACTGAATTCATTCCTGGGTTACCTGGTTTACACTTGATTACCCTCCCGAGCTTACACAGGAATACATTTCCTGAGATTACATAGGAATACATTTCCTGAGATTACACAGGAATACATTTCCTGAGATTACACAGGAATATGTTTTATTGTCTCAGGTTATGCTGAGTTTACAATGAAGAGTATCAAGTGTCTCAGATTTCTGAGACACTCAGGTTTAGTTCTGGAGACCCTTCAAGTTCCTGAGTCCACACAAATGACAGTGCACAAAAGGATGCACTGGTTCCAGGTTCTCAATGTCCAGGTTTCCTATTTCTGTCCATTCTAACTGCAGTCTATATCTTGTCTTTCCTCCAGGATATTCACATACACAGAGGCAGGGTATTAACAGTCCAATGTTACCAAATGGGAACAACCAATCCTAAACTAATGTCTCAGGTAAAATCCTGAAACTCATCAGTCTGAGTTTGCTCTCAGGTGTCCTATCAATCAACCTAGTCTTTAAAGTATGCAAATTAATACTAGGCTTTGAAGACTAGACCTTCTCCTAATGACCTTGATACCACTATGCTAGTTCTCAGGTTCCTGCTATCAATCACTGAATTCTGGTAGGACTTAATTAAAGACTGTCAAAATTTACAGAAAGCAAGGTAACCCTCCCATAATTCGAAAAACAAGTAGATAGGTCCTTACTCTACCTCATGAATTCTGAGACTAAACTCATACAATCCTGAGAATTATCTCAGGAATCACACTGAGATAATTCCCAGTTTTGAATACTGAAACCCCCTTCTCAACAAGACATTCCAGGTTTGAGGTTGACATGGTTCTCAGAAAAATCCCCATTCAGTTGACATCCCCTCAGTTCTGAATTGAGTCATAGGAGAATTTTAAAATACCAACTAAGTCTACCTATCCTTAGACACATCAGTAACATCATAAGTCCATCCTTTAAACCAGTCCAGGTAAGGATTCCCTTCTCTTATCCTAGGTGCAGTACATGTCTTGAATGGGGACACTCATGTAGTGATTGAACCAGTTACCAATTAGACAGGAATCAATCTAATTGATTCATTAGTACTGGCACTCAACTAACATCCCTAATATGGACTGAAACAAATATGGAGAAGCTCAGGAACCTAAATTTGTAGAGAATACTACATTATCTCCCCACAAGTTACATCTCAGGTTTCCATTCCACATTGATAGACTCGGATGTCTGCACAGCATCTAATCAGGACAGGGAAAAAGTTCAGTCCTTTAATGCTAGCCAGTTCAATGTTGTTCAACTCACAACATTCAAGAGTTCACCCAAACTATTCAAATACAGTCCTAAGTCGAACAGTCCCAAAATATGATTGATACATGAACCACAGTAATCTCTATTAAAAATACTCTTAATCAATCCAAATAACAGTGTATCAAAAAAATTACTAATCTACTGCCTAGATCGAGATCTTCTCATAACCACATCCATGTGTTAGTTAACTATAGGTTAAATTAAAATTACTTGCTCAGTCTTCTTAAATTCCCAAATCAACACTGTTATAAAGAACAAGGAATTAATTACTCCTAGAATGCTTGAAAGAACACAAATAGATCTAAAAGTTATGTATTCACTGGTTCCCAGGAACAGGGCAGGGATCAATTCAAACAAGAATGAAAATCCTATGGTGATCTATCTTCAAATTAACACTCGACAGGAAACAATTATTTACCTGGTTTAATTGGGTACAGGAGTAGAACTGGAGGTTAGAAGATCGGATCCAAACTCCTCGTTCCAAGAACAATCAATTCTGGTCAGACATTCATACAAACACATAGATCAGAATTTGTTGCTTCCATAGATGAACGATCATTTGAAGCAAGGATCGAGCAATGATCCTCATCGATCTGTTCTACTCTCGATCGAAGTCGATTGACTGGATCCAGAGTTGAACCGATCGATCCAATCATTGATCTGATCATGCTCGATCTTTAGGATGATCAAATCGATCAAGAAAACAAAATAGGTCAAGGGATTTACTTACTGAGTTTACACTGTTGATTGTTATGATCAAAACAATCCTGTGAGCTCACTCCGCCATGGCCGTTTCAGAACAGATGTGAAGAAGATGGAGTTGGGAATGGAGAATTGTTCAATCAATAGAGAGGAGAGGAGGCCTTAAATAGCCAGCTAGTGGCGTGGGAATGAGGCTAGCCACGTGCGGGAAATCGCTCTGATAGGTTGTTAGAGGAGAGAGAGAGAGCACGTGGCCGTTGAGGTTTGAATTTTTTTGAAGAGTCCTCTCTGTTAGGAATCAGTGAGAAAACAAAGTCCTTCTCCACAGGACTTAAAGAAAGGAAGGGTTGTGGGCTTTCCTGGGTTATGGGCTGACTTAAAGGTTTAAATGAATTAAACCCAACCATTGTATTAGTGATAACTAAATTCATTACCTACATCATCCAAAATAAAAAAATTCCAATAAAAATATTTTAAAAAAATTAATATTTGGAAAAAATGGAGTTATAATGTATGTATTCTATAAACTGAGTTAACCTATAACCTTTTACACACATGCATTCATACACCCTTTGACATCATGTATCCCATGTCACATACACCTACCTATCACTAAATTTTAGAACATTAACACATATCCTTTCACACACATGCCAAACACACACAAACTCACTTACTCTTTTACCTCTCTTTCTATATATATATATATATATATATATATATATATATATATATATATATATATATATATATATATATATATATATATATATATATATATATATATATATATATATATGCATCACTATTCATATACACATATACACAGATATATATATATGTATGTGCCTATATATATAGCTTTCCTATATATATCTGTGTATATGAATATGTGAATAGTGATGCATATATATATATATATATATATATATATATATATATATATATATATATATATATATATATATATGTGTGTGTGTGTGTGTGTGTGGGATGTACATATATGTAGCCTATATGTTATGAGTGTACTATAATATATTAGATATATATATATATATATATATATATATATATATATATATATATATATATATATATATATATATATATATATATATATATTGTTATGTGTATATGTGTTTGTGGTTTGGCTTAGGCATGATATAGCCTATAGCCTAGGGCTCTTAACCTATGGTGTGTCTGTTTGTCTAGTGAGAGTTTAGTTAGACTTGTTTAGTCTTGATTAGGCCTAGAATAGACTAGTTAGACTAGTATAGACTTGTTTGATTTAGGTTTGACCTAGTTGACCTAGTTTAACTAGTCTAGTTAATTAGAGTTGACCAAAGGTTGACTTTAGCCTAGATTGACCCCAAACTTCATGTAGATGCATTGTAGCAGTCTATTTCCTTATTTTAGACTTGTTATGACTTGTACTATTCTATAGGAGACAGACACCACTCCTAGGACAATATATTCTCTTCGGACATTCAGGATATCATGCGAGTACATTCTCTGATCATTTTATATTCTGCTTAGAATTATTTCCTGTATTAAATTACTTTACTTGTTACTGTCACGTTGGTCACACAGATTGGTACTATATGGATCCCTTCTTGAGATGTTATCCTTAGGGAGCTTCGGGTACTACATGTTCTGTGCGTTTCACTTACATGGCGTATCACTATGCTTTATTGGTTCATTGATCATTTGTGACATATATTCTTATGATCACAGAGTCTCCTTGAATCCTTATCCCATTTACTGGGTATCCTAGAATCTTCTAGAATCCCCATTTATGGGACATCCATGTATCACCCTTCGGGGGCCTTTGCATGGAATCATAACATAACCTGGTTGGATCCTTGTGTATTGATTGGGGGTACGGGGGAGTAGAAATAGACATGTGAATACTATCCAAGTAGTGTAGCATCAGAATCTTTCCGTAGTGTAGCATCAGAATCTCCTATGCTATTTACATGTCTATATTGTACTCTGACTCACTAGCCACTGTTAGTTCTCTATTGTATAGTAGATATTTCTATTATAGTTCTCTTTCTCTGTTTATATATTATATTTCCTTCAGTACCTGTATCTTACTTTACTGCATGATCATATTTTCTAACCTGCTATGAACTGTTGAGATGTATTATGCTCGCTCCTGTCCTGACTGGACCTGTTGATAAATTTTACAAATAGCCTGGAGGTTCCCTGCTAGCCTAGAGGAGACACAGTAGAGGTTGTATAGATAGCTAGAGTTTTGCTCATAGTTTATTTTCAGTTGTCTTGAGTTGTATTTATGGATTACTGTATTTGAGCTTTGAGATGTATTTCTGGGTTGTGTATCTTAGACACTTAGACTTCTATCTGCTGTATCTCTTTTGGATTTCATATTTTATCTATCTTCCATTATGCTCTACCTTAGATGTGATTGAGTTTACATTCTGCTATGTCACCCCCATTCGGGAAGTATAAACTGCTTAGCCTTATACTGTTAGATGCATGAGACCTAGGACAGCGTTCTACCGTCGACACTGCGGCGTAGGCTGGACGTACCCACGTCTCGTGTCCTTACTCTAGGGTGCGGGTCGTGACAGGAGGGAAGTGGCTGCATGCCTTTGGCTCACTCGAACGGTATTTGTATCTCCAATGTCGTTTCATTACTCCGATTACAATTTCGACATGGAGGAAGTCCCCGTCGTCAAACAAGAGCCGGTGACTGTTAAGGAGGAGGTGTTACCAAAGGTCGAGATCAAGGAAGAACCGATGACCATCAGGGAAGAGATTGCTCCCAAGGTTGAAGTTAAGGAGGAGCCACCGTCTTTGATTGTGTATGTTGGAATTGCTTGGGATTATTTGTGTGTTTTATATATTGGAATTGTGTATATCGGAAATGCCCAATTTTATGCTATTTTCTTTCAAAAATTTCCCAGCTACCGTCGGACTGGCGACGTGTTGAGTACATTGCGAGGGCCGGTGTTGAGTGTTCCACCGAAGGGGTCGGCGAACCCAGGGATTAGATTCTGTATTTTGGATTGTACATTTGTATTCTGGATTTTTTTTAACTTTTTAATTTAGCGACATTTTTAGCGACGTTACTATTCGTTGCTAAATAGTTGCGACGTTAATTTATGTCGCTAAAAGCGTCGCTAAATGCTGACGTGGCAACACGTGGCACCAAATCTGATGTCAGCACATCGTCGCCAAAATGTCGCAACAGTGTCGCTAAACGGCGACTACACGATAACGTCGCCTTTTACGTCGCTAATTAGCGTCAACGTTAAAACGTCACAAATAACGTCGCTAACTAGCGACGTTATTAACGTCGCTCAATTACATCGCCCTAGCGACGTTTTGCGACGTTTTTTTCGTTTAGCGACACATTTTTTCCGTCGTTTCCATAACGTCGCCCAAAACGTCGCTAATTTCACTTAGCGACGTTTTTACCGAGGTTAGCGACGTTTTCGAACGTCGCTAATCTGACAAATTTTTGTAGTGAAAGAAAACAGGAATTTAAAGGATTTAGAGGCCATTACCAATTGAGAGTTAGAATCCCAATAAAATTCCTCTTGCAAAACCCTCCCACCAAAACCAATAGTCAAATTGCTCCCAATCCTTGCTAGATAGCCAATAGAGACCTCCTCTACACTAGGGGAGTGTGTTGCAGTTAATTTGGTTCAATTTGGAATTAATTTGGTGGAAGGAGCAAATTTAGGAAAGAACACTATTAGGGTTAGGGTTTTAATAAAAGAGGCAAAGAGGGAAGCCAATGATGTGTTATATAGGGAGAGGGGGCTGCTCTTGGCTGGTCATAAGGTTGGGCTAGGGCTTAGGTCAAGTTACATGGCTTATTGGGCCTTTCTAAGTCATCAAATCAAGTCCCTCTACTAAAGGCCCAAACTAATACCTTAATTAAAATCCCAAAATCAATTCTAAGTCAGTCTTAGCTAGATTAAAGCCTAATTACTAATCCAATTATGTTAATTAGGTCTCAATGATCATGGTTAGACTCTAGGCTTAGTTGTTCTAAGATTTCACTAGCAAAAGACCAAAGTCACAATACACCAAATTAAATAATATTAAAAATAATCAAAAATTCACCAATTTATCATTAACATGATTTAAATCTATTATTTAGTAACTAACATAATCAATTTTTACAAAAGTTTAAAATTATCCTCATTTTAGAAAAGTTGGCGTTACAATCCTTCCCCCTAGAAAAATTTCGTTCTCGAAATTTAGGTGGATCGTACTCCTCTTAAGGTTACGCCCCCAACAATAATGGTCTAAGAAATATTATCTAATTCATACAATTTGAAATAATAACATACAGGGTCATGGCATGCAACATCAGTCTGAGGTCTCATCTAGCTATACTAGTCATACTACAGTACTAGACAATCACAAGGTATCAAAACATACAAGCAATGTGGGGTGCATCAATTATATCAAAAGACATGCTAAGGTCTAGGCTAGAAATCTGGGTACTCCTAAGGCTCTAGGTGGAATTGGATACTGCTCCCTCAGGATCTCAGCCTGAACTCTCCGTGTCTCTAACACATCCCAGAGAAGTCCGAATATCTGAGCTCCATCAGGAAACAAATCTCTCGAAAATATAGTATGGGGTACCACTCTAGGAGGCAGAGGAAGACTCTCAGTCTCAGGCGAAGATACAGCTACACTCAAGGACAGGCTCTAGTCATGGGTGCCCTACTGAAAATAGGAAGAGAAAACAAAAAATTATCAAGGCTATAAGGCAGACTAACATCCTATATGAAACCCGATAATTATTATAACAACAGAGAATTAACTACAATGGGTTTCGATTCTAATGTCAAACTAAACTATCATCTCTGGGATAAAGACCTAATACAAGCCATCAAATCATGGTGCTAAGAAAGAATTATAAATAATGAAGTTCTACAAAGAATTAGACTAAATAACTGAAATTATCCCTACTCCAAAGTTAACTGATGATGGAAAATAATTTTATAATAACTGAAACGAAAGATAGAGATGATATGTTCAAGAACCTTCTCAAGATACGATCTGATAATCATACGCGTCTGTCCAAAATTATGATACTCAGAATCCTCGCCATGCTAGTAAGCAAGGCTGCGATAAACGGTAGAGTCCATAACTGGGGTATGCACCTCTATAATCATGTCATCTGGAATCCTCGCTACGCCGAATAGTATAGCTGCGAGTAATTCTAAATCTCAGAACCATGGTAGATACATCCGAAGTCAGGTCTATACGTTCTCGCCACGCCAGCTAATATAACTTTGATAAATTCTAGGCTCTATAACCAAGTAGACGTTTTACCATCCATGTTATTTTCGTCAACATATGTTATCAGAAGATACCGTAACTCAGGACATAAAATTTATCTCGATAGGAAAAATCAAAATCAACAACGATCCATCAAAATCAAATTCAATAACGAGGAGTAAAGGTGAACAAAACAAGAGAAAATATTTCAAATCGAAGTTCAAAAATGAGATTCTCAAGGGTCGTCCCAGAAATATCTCAAGAAATTCTAATTATAATTATTGAGTATCCTCTCATTCTAATACCTTACTTCCTATATTCTATCGCAGGCTTGAAGTAATACAACTAAGTCGTTGCGCTACTGCGACATCGCACTAATGCGAATCTCGACCTGCATGGGCCACCACTAAAAACGTGTCACGATCCGCACCCAGTGTAGGGGCACGAGAAGTGGGATCGTCCAGCCTATGCCGCAGTGTCGGCGGTAGAACATTGTCCTAGGTCACATACATCTAACACTGTATAAATGTACATGTACAAGATATACTCTCCAATCGGAGGACAATACAGAAGGTACAACTCAATCACAAATTCTAAGATGGAAATAGTACGATAAGATAGATATAAAATCTCAAATGAAGATACAAACAGAAAGAAATAAGTCCAAGTGTCTAAACGATACCAAACATCTCAAATATCAAAATAATACAACTCAGAAGTCAAACACAAATGACATAATGAAATAAGATAAACTACATAGCTATCTAGCCTAGATAATATGGATGATGTCCTCAGCTAGAGCTGGATCCTCTTGTGGGTCCAATTCACAAGTGTCGTCTAGATGGACTCCATAGTATGGCAGAACTCTTTAGTGTCATCTGTAATATTTTTAACAGGTCCAGTCAGGACAGAAACGAGCACATATCTCCCAAACAGATCATATCATGGTAGGAAATATAAAACAAGCAATAGAAAAAGATACATAAAACGCTGTAAGAAATGTACATGAAAGGTAAGAGAGATATCTGATAAACTGGAAATATATATATAGAGAGAGTAAGAACTGTAAGTGATCAAGTGATTTAGAGCACAAGATGGTTATATAATCAGCTTGGTGTTGTACACGACTAAGTTACAGAGTTTGCACACGAGTAAACTAATAGAAATAATCGCATTACCACTTTTACTCCCCGTCTCCAATCAATACAGAAGGATCCATTCAAGTTATGTTATGTACACGATGGTTAGTTTGTACAAGAAGATCATGTGAGCACACGTGAGTACATGAGAGCACACAATTTCTATACGAATATCACGAATACAAGGAGTACACGATGCTCATGATAAAGTACACGAACATAAAATACCCGATGTATCCGTTGAGGGGATAACATTGCATAAAAAGATCCATATAGTATTAATTCATGATAACAAGTGTCAGCATCAAGTAAAGTAGTCTAGAGCAAGAATATAAGTCCTAGCAAGTATGAAACGATTAGAAAATGTACTCGCCTGATAACCTGAACAAGTGATATGTATCGATGTCCAAACTGGAGTCACTGAGTCCTACTAGAGCAATACTGGTTATAAAGAATTCAATTTATATAACAATTGAAATTTATAATACAATCTACATGATTCTAGGTCATTCTAGGTCAAAGTCAACTCTTTGTCAACCCCGGTCAACCTTTAGTCAAACTAGGTCAACATCTAGGGTTTGGTCAAATCTAGACTAGTCAACAAGTTCAATTAGGCCTATTTGGGTCAAATATAGGTCAATCTAGAGGTACCTCAAAATCGACTATGATACCAAGATACAACATCACACTTTATATATATATATATATATTTTTTCACACTTTATATATATATATATATATATATATATATATATATATATATATATATATATATATATATATATATATATATATAAAACTAACTTACCCTCATATACTTCACAAACATAACATATATATATATATATATATATATATAGCTATACCTCAATATCATGTATAACTTAGAAATCTCATTCTCATATACATAACCCATAAGACCATCTCTAAACGTATATATTGAAACTCACTCACATGCCCTTAATAGTCTATAGCAAATAGCCTATACATACTGTAATGCCCCGCTCCGCACGGTGCATTATGCTGAGTCGTTGACTCGAAGAGTTGCGTTGACCCGATTACATATCGATGCGAATCGATACTAAGTATTGAGTTATCCCGAGGAATGCATCAAACTAAGTCGATGCGAAGAGTTGCCTTGTCCCAAAGAATGTATCGAGTGAATCGATGCCAAGTGCCGCGTTGCCTCGAAGGATAAGTGCGTTGAGACGGCTCAAAGATTCTAAGAAATCGAATCGACCAAGGCGCAAGTCCAAATCGATGCAAGTAATGATTTTAGTTGGTTTCATGTGCAGGCTATACGTTTACGCTGAAATGTTAGAGGTCGATCTTTTGCCTTATTTAGTAAGGGGTCCGCGAAAGCAAATCATCGCCTTGCGACGGACTGAGACATTGGCACGGTAAGTCCAAATCGGACGTACAAACTCAATAAGCACGAAGTGCTCGAATGGCAAAGTCAGGAGAGTGGCCGTGCAACAAAGTTAGGAAATCGAGCCACATCGGCTCGGCGAAACGACAAAGGCGTATCGACTCAAGGTGGGAGGATTGACTTTTTTTTACTCCTTCATTCGATAAGTCAAATATATCATTGTATGCCGAGTTAACCTATCAACGCCACGGGCGTGGCTCGATAGAGAGATAAACGTAGTGCGTGTCGAACACTAGATAGAACAATTGAAATGAATCGTACGCAAACGTACGAGTCGCTATGGAACATTGGATATCGCAAAGGCGAGCGCCTCGGTGCGCAAGTCGCAAGAACATGGGATAACTGTACTCGACGAGTGCCTTAGTGCACGAACCATACCGTGCCTTCGCGTACGAGTTAGAACGGCTAGAACATTGAAAGACAATAGGCGAGCGCCCTAGCGCGCAAGCCACGGACATTGAATGCTAAGTCATAGAACATCGGAATACGGTCGAAATGTGTCTACATGCACGGGATAATAAAAGATGGCTTCGTTGCGAGAGAATACAGTTGTGGCATGAATGTGGCAGAACTGTCGGATATGACATAATGCCTCGAAAGGTGTTCGGGACCTTCGGGTCGTTCGGTTGACGAGCATTGAGTTGAGGCATGATGCCATTGAAACATTGAAATGAAGTATGAAACGTAAGAACATAGAAAGTTAACGAAAGAAATATGAGATGATAATGTGGCATGGTGCCCTTCGAAATGTTCGCGGCCTTCGGGCGTTCGTTGAGAACATTGGGGCGTTGTGCCAATTGAAATAGAGATAAGCGAACTTGCTTGGTTGTATGAAATATAAGATTCATTGCATGGTCAAATGGACTTAAAGACTATTGCCCGTGCACGGGTGTTTCTTCCCTCGAACGTGATCACCAGGGCGCTGGGACCGTTCGGCCTAGGAGGGACTGCGATAATTGGTATTGTTGGTGCACTTCGACTAGACGGGTAGCGACTGTCTAGTGAATGTGATAAGCCACTTACACGAGTACTTCGGGGGTCCTCTGATTGTGGTTAGCAACCACAACTGAGTGATTGTCGTCTTACATATTCGATTCGATAAATATAAGTCCATTCTAGCCCGAAAAGCTAGTGACCTTCATATAGATAAGGGCGATGGGTTTGGAAGTGCAAGGTATGCGTATATCCTGCATGGACGGATTCTGAATAGAGGGCACTTATAACATGACAGGGAAAACGGATAGGCGTATTCACCTTGCGTCGGTTGCAAGGGCGGGTGCGTCGATATTGTAAGTTGCGCCACGAATCAAACACGAGATTGCTTGTCTGTTTACTTATGCAAATTGAATAACATGCTTGCCATGCTTTACGCTTTCGAATATGCCATGAAATTGACCCTAAGGAGAACATAGCAAGATCATAAGCTAAGTTGCATGATTCAGCATAAATATTAAAATGTCGGTTTGGAAAGATGATCTTTGCTTCAGTACATGCGAGGACGAACGTACTGATCCCACACCAGCTTCATGCAGGGTGCAGGGAATTGATTGCCCGCGGCGAAGCGTTGCTTGATCGTATTGAGGCTTGGAATGCCGAAGCGTATTGAAGCGTGCGATCGCTTGACGCTCGGACTCGCGACAGGATTGATGTGGCCGAGATATAGAAGGCATGATGTATGAAATAGCGAAATCCTTTGTAGGCAAGAGAGAACCTGAGTGTTGTAGCCAATCTGGCAAATTCCGTTGGGCTATCGAAAGCCTTTGTAATCTGATTTCGAATATCAATAAAGTGAATCATTTTCGTATACTCTGTTTTGCCTTTCGTTGTTAACGTTTAACTCAAAGATAACCATTTGAGAACTTGTCATCTTGCCTTGCACGAGCGCAACTCCAGGCTCGTGCGGCATCACGCCCCAGCGAGGACGATGATTTGGGTGATTCCGGGTCGGGGCGTGACACATACACTATTCTAGCACAGGCAAACACTCTACAGGTTCTACATCCTATTAGTTAGCAAAGGGATGTATAATAGGTCTATTATGGGGTACCAGAGCAACCCTTAATATCTGCTACTCCTACCCTCACTACACATCAAGCACTCACACTAACCACTGTTCTAAACTCCTACACCCTCATCACTGCTCATACAAACCTGACCTCTAATTTTCCTTTCTTCCTAGTATACACTCAATCAAACTCTCACTCTTTAACACTCATATTCCTGTCCCTCCTTAAATTCCTGCAAAACCACTAGCTAAGAACATTCACATAAACTCCTACATTGCCTCTAGTGGCATTCATTCACTCATTCTCACCTTACACTGCTGCTACTGCCACCTTCATTCACACACACCTATACATCTTGACATGTGCACTCACATATCCTCAAGACACTTACATATATGTGACACACAAGCATGGACCATGAAACCCTTTGGTATCCTAAATGCATAACTCACACAAAGTCTTATACTCATATTCAGTATCAGAGCCTCTTTATCTAACACCCTCACTAAGACACTCATCACTCTCTTCCACTCTCTCACCATCACATTTACCAACAACTTTCTCCACATTTAAGCCTCAAACCTGGTCTCTCTCTGATTCACTCACCCTCACACTTAGACACTCATCCCATTGCCCTCTGATACAACTAATGTCCTAACCCAACACCCTCTCACAGTCATCTACTAACCCCAATATCCCTCTCCTTAATTGATACTCAAGGCAATTGAGGCCTGAACTTACAATGGGGTGGTCTGAACATATGAAGAGGGCCCTGCACTACATATGACTAGTCAGAAATGAATGGACTAATCCTAATGTCTGCAGGTCTGATAAATAAAGTAAGGGGCTAAACATGAGCTATATCAATCTCAAATACTCCTAGGTAAACCTACTCTTAATATCACTTCCTCTTTGATAACTTACCAATTATACTCAAGGATCTGATACTCCAAAAGCCCTCACAACTGACACAAGTATCTGAGCCAATGTGGAAGTGGAATGAAATGCAGGTATTGACTTTGTAGGTCAGTAAACTTCATATATGCTCTAATACATCAAGTATCAGAGCCAATAAGGTCTGAAATGCAGATACACGTGTGTCAGAAGAGCAATGCGCAGATAAAAAAGTGTTAGAGTGTGTGAGACCTGTGAACAATAAGTGTCGAGTGTGTCCAAGTGTGTGTCGATGTGTGATAGACATGGTGTCACAGAGAAGGTATCAGACATGTAGTGAATATGTCACAGAGGATGTGTATGTGTGTCATGTATCAGAGTGTCTAATGAAAGCAGTGAGTCCATGTGTCAACCACGTATGTCTAACGTGTGTCAAGCATGTGTCCAAATGAATGTAAAGTGTTCAGAGGTGTGCATGCAATGAATGAGTACTCGACAGCACTGGTGTTCAGCAGGGTGTGTGTGCATGTGTGTCGAGCTTGTCAAGTGTTCATGTTAACATGGCAATTAGGTAATAATGTGTTAACATGTCTAGCATGTTAGGATGTGTCCAAGCGATGTGTGATGTGTCCATAAAGTGGTGTCAAACAATGGCAATGAACCAGTATCAACACTGGTGTGTGCGAGCTCGACTTACATCTGTGGGAAGAATAACTAAATAAAAACACAACCAACTCGAGCCAAACTTCATGTAAACAATGTCAGTCATTGCCCATTTCAATCCCAATAGGTGGTAACCAATATCGTGTCGTGTCCAATAAGTTTGGACACGACAGCAGCAGGAGAGGGCAGTGTAGTGTATGCACGTGTCCCTGTGTCTATTTAGACATAGTAAATGATCTTAAATTTGGCACAGTCATTCACAATTGCAATCCATATATAATTATCTATCCAAACATGTAATTAGTTTAGAAATTGGTGAACAAAACATCCTATGGGGCATTTCATTGAACACTTGAGACACGTATCCGATATTCTTGCGATATGCACCCCAAATGGATTTGATTTCGAACCAAATTTAGCCTAATACTAGGGGACTCTAAATGAATACATCTATGGAAAGAAAACATGAATTGAAAGGATTTAGAGGCCATTACCAATTGAGAGTTGGAATCCCAATGAAATTCCTCTTACAAAGCCTTCCCACCAAATTCAATGGTCAAATTGCTTCCAATCCTTGCAAGATAGCCAATATAGACCTCCTCTACACTAGGGGAGTGTATTGCAATTGATTTGGTTAAATTTGGAGTTGATTTGGTGGAAGAGGACAAATTTAAGGAAGAACACTATTAGGGTTAGGGTTTCAATGAAAGAGGCAAAGAGGGAGGCTAATGATGTGTTATATAGGAAGAGGGGGCTGCTCTTGGCTGGTCATGAGGTTGGGCTAGGGCTTAGGTCAAGTTACATGGCTTATTGGGCCTTTCCAAGTCATCAAATCAAGTCCCTCTACTAAAGGCCCAAACTAACACCTTAATTAAAATCCCAAAATCAATTCTAAGTCATTCTTAGCTAGATTAGAGCCTAATTACTAACCAATTATGTTAGCTAGGTCTCAATGGTCCTGGTTAGTCTCTAGGCTTAGTTGTTCTAAGGTTTTACTAGAAAAAGACCAAAGTCATAATACACCAAATTAAATAATATTAAAAATAATACAAAATTCACCAATTTATCATTAACATGATTTAAATCTATTATTTAGTAACTAACATGATCAATTTTTACAAAAGTTTAAAATTACCCTCATTTTGGAAAAGTGGTAGTTACATCCACTGGCCCCGATCGATAATCTTGCTCAGTGGGTCCTGCATCCCATGTAGCCAGAGGTTCGGATCACCGATCTTCTCTTTAATACTGTTGTGATGTAACCAAGGGTCCATCAACAAGCTAGTGTTCTCCCCATTGCGAATGACTCTTGTAATAGACTGGTTTAGGCGGTGTCGAGAGAGCATGATGTTCTTATAGGTAGCAGAGTAGTTGGGGTCAGATCTCTGCTCCTAGAAGCTTTGCTCTTTTAAGTATCTATGCATAGTCCATTCAGCCCATAAAGATTGTCCCTACAAGAATCTCCACCCCAGTTTAAGGGCAGCGACCTCCCTCAAAGTAGTCAAGGAGTATAACCCCACACCTCCTTCCACTTTAGGCTTACACAGATCACTCCACGCGATAGCTTGCATTCTACCGCGCCAAACAAAGGCACTACACATACTGTCAATGTGACAGACAATATACAGAGGCAAGATAATGGCCTTGATCTAATAGATGAAGATGACAGAGCGGATGAGCTCAACTCGTCCCCCGAATGACAGTATCATGGCCTGCCAACCTTCCAAACGGCTTTGAACATGGTCGATCAGGTTGGCGCAATCTGCCGCCTTAGCGTAGCAGATAGAAAGGGGTAGGCCCAAGTATTTAACTAGAAGTGTGCCCATTTCCATGTTGAGGAGCGATTTCCAGAGATCCTTCCTACCACAGAACTTATTAAAATAGACTTTACTTTTCTCAATATTCAGTCGGAGGCCAGACTAGTCACCAAAGATTCTGAGAATGTCCAGAAGCTTGGAAATGGAGTCCGAGGAAGGGGACAAGAAGACAAGCAAGTCATCTGCGTAGATCAAATGGAAAACCACAAGAGTGATCAGCTTAAATAGCGGGGTGATATCTTTTCGAAGCACAGCCAAGTCAAGAAGACAAGAGAAGTATTCCATTACCACCGTGAACATGTACGAAGATAGAGGGTCCCCATGTCTGAGGCCTCTATTACTGGTGAAGAATCCAAATGGTTGGCCATGAATCAACACGGAGAAGTCGAGTCCCATACAAAACAAGAGCTGACAAAGGAAGTCTCTATTGACATAGTTGAACACTTTTCGAAGATCCAGTTTAATGCAATCCCTGTCCCCACCTTTATTGTTAAACCCTCTGACGAGCTCATGTGACAATACGCAGTTCTCCGCGATCGATCGGCCATGAACAAACGCTGTTTGATTCTTTGAAATCAGGCCTGGCATTATGTCCCGCATACGACTACACATCACGCTAGCAATCGGCTTGTACACGAAGTTGCAGCAGGCAATGGGTCTATAGTCAGCCAGGGAAAAAGCCCTTTTTTTTCTTTGGGATCAAAGTGATAAAGTCTCGAGGGGAGCCCCGCCAAAGTCTCCCCCCCCCCCAATCGGATTGGGGAGTCCGCACGCGCGTCCGTTTGATCCAACAGTCGAGGATGACGGGACTTACGAGTTGACCGTTTGTTGAGTCCATGTTCTATTTCTTCAATCTGACTAGAATTTATCTACCGGATGTACATCTATCCAAACGATTCTATTACTTTTCTGAAAATAAAGAACACAATACCAAATATAGCACTAGTTAGAGTGGTTTAGGATTGTTGCTACATAATTTTTTTTTTTGACTGTTTTGACAGTAAGTGGGAAGCTACTCTCCGAAGCTTTCCCAAAAATAAATTGGCTTTTCAATAATAAGCATAAACAATCTCTGCTAAGCAATAACAAATCCGCCACTAGAATGGTCAGCGAAAAGAGGTATAAATTTTGGCTGGACAAACGGTATCGGAATTGAATCGCGGGGGATATGTAGATGTGTGTGTGTGTGTGTGTGAAAATTAGGAACAGTAGGCCAAAATAGTATGTAACGCACTGTGTACAAAGTCCCATACGTTATATCGGGTGTCCAACTACAACCATGTATAGAATTATATACATTTGATCATTGACTTAACTTCCAATGCACACCCCGTGTGTCATATCGGACATTGCAAAAAAAAAAAAGAAGAAGAAGAAAAAGGAAAGAAAGAAAGTAAAATCCCTACGTTGTCCAACTACAACTATGTAAAGAATTATATACGTTTGTCATTAACTTAACTACCAATGCACATATATTTTTTTCATTCTTTTTTTAAACCAAATATGTGTTTGATATTTGGCTATCTAGAGATGAGGATGATTTGATATTCCTTGTACCAAAACTTCAGGATTTTGATCTAAATCCGAGAGCCCAAATTAAGCTAGGTTCTACTGCTTATATTTTCGAAAGGCAGCAAAAGTTTTTTTTTTTTTTGGGTAATTATTACTTGTGATTATTTATGTAAGTTCATACATTTTTAAGGCATCTTCAAAAGTTGTTTTTTGGTTTTACTTTTCTGAAAAGAAACAGCAATAGCACACGAGGCCTTGAAACTTTGAACAATAAATTAGGACTTGCGGCCCATTCCAGCCCATATAGAAGCCCAGTACTTGTTTGTACCGCATATTCACTGCAACTAGCCCACTACACAACATAGGATCCCCAGCTATCCAGCTCGTGGGCTGACCTAAGTTGTCCACAGGCCGACACGGGCCAATAGTTCGTGACAGCATTTGCTAGTTTTCAAAGTTTTACGTAAATTTTCTTGCAAATGAGTGGGGGGAAATAATTTTCTTGCAAATGAGTGATAGTTCAAGCTATTGTGTCTTAGTGTCTACACTCTAATGTGTCCGCAAAAGTTTGTAAAACCCCACAACTGCCTCATGGATCTTCGACGTTGGATGTGCATGTATTCATTTGGTTCTCCGAAAGGAATGAAAGAAAATTATTTCTTTGATATTTCCATGGATAAGAAACATTATTAAAAAAAATTGGGTGTTTGAAAAGGTGATGAATATAGTCAGAATATATGTTTGAGCAAGAAAAATTTAGTCTAAATTTTTGTAATAAATATAGAAAATTGTGAGGGAAAGAAAATCTTTAAAGCCCTCATTATGATCCGTTTTATCCAAAAAATTATGCAAAAATTCTTCTTATTTTCTAATACCTTACATTATCTTCATTACTAGTTTTTTTTTTTGTCCCGTGGTGTTTTTAACTGTTTACTAATTTTTTATTGATCCCCAGTACTGTAAGACATACAAGACAAGACAGTGGTAGAAATCTCATACGGTCGATCTTTTGTGTCTGTTTCAAAATATGATAACTAATTGACGTCTAATCAAAGAAAACCAATCTTGGGGTAAATAGTTTATACTTTACTTCAATTACTGGGTGCGGATACTTTCTTACTATTTTTTCTTTTCTTTTAGTAGCTATTTTTCTTTCATGTTTTCTTTTCTTTGATATCTAAACACATAAATAAATGACTTTTTTTTTTCCAATGTCATAATTATGCCGACCAAACATGGCCTAAAATCTTTAATAGTTTGCTAGGAAGCCACATAGATACGTACGGTTTCTTACTGCTTGAGGCATATTGTTATGTTGAGTTACATATTGGTTTGGTTGAAGCTACAATATAGTTGCAGCGCGTGAGCCACTTCTACTTGCAATGTGGTCCGTCCTTGCTACGTATAAATGAATGCAACAACACTTTTGAGTCGTCTAAGTAGCTAGCGCTGCAGTACAAAGTGAGTTTAACATACAACGAACCAGTTCCCATCGTCGGTACATTTAAGCCTGTGGGTGCACTGGACAGCAACGATCGATCCGTGGAAAATAAATAAAGATTGGCAATGAAATACATAGACGATAGCCTTGTCAGTAATCATCCAAATAAAACTCTTATTTTACACAAAAATTTTCGAATCTTTCAGAAACATATAATATTTGCGTACTTCTGAAAGATTCGAATCAGTACGTAAATTTTATTCAGACAAGATTTTAAACGTGTTCCGTATAAATTATTGAAAAAATTTGACACAAATAATGTGGTGGAAACCTATTACATCAAATTTGACAACATATTTAAGAATGTCAAATTTCTAATTACTAACCTCAATATTTTTATTTTTCGAATATTTGACCGAATTTTTTAACGTATTTTATTTTATTTGTACTGATCTGATTTATGTTCGTACTTTTGTCATCTCGAATTTTTTTCGTTTGCCGAATTACTAACGAGGGGGGAGAGATAGTCAATGTAATTATTTTCGGAATATAATTAATTCTCCAAGTTCTCATGAAATATAGGATAGATCACTGTATTTATTCTTTGCCAACCTTCATGCAGTAAGAAGGCATATATTCACCAGCATGATGAACATTCCTACGAGAATAACTCCTCGAAAAGTGGGGAAGGGTCTTATAAACAAATAGATAGATAGACAATTAATTCATGGGTTACCTATTCCTCAAGGCTCAAGAGGGTGAAGTACTACTCACTTGGGACCATCCCTTCCAAGTGGCATGCAATCAAGCTGGTTGTTCTTTGTCACCTCTTTCATCAATCTTCACAACCAACAGCACAGTAAACCACAAAAATAAATGCCCTCTGGTTCACTTGTTCAATAGAGTTGGTGAATGACTTGAAAAGATGTACAACTTGAAACTCTCTCGAGTTGAGAAGAATGGGTGAAAATTCAACTAGTAGCTAGTTAATTAAAATACCTATATTAATTGGAAAGGAATGAAATCTTCATATCAGGATATACTTAGTATATAACTCATACGATTTAACTGAGCTCGCGTAAAAAAAAAAGGTATATAACGCACATATTTTAAGATTATTATTAGAAAAATTAAAAGATAACGGTTGTAATTATTTTAATCTTTATTAAGACTACTGCAAAAACTAAAACACAATGTCTTAATTATTCTAAAAATATTATTACATATTAAAGATTATTTAGGAAGACCAAAGAACAACTTCCGTAATTATCTAGTTGTATTTATTAACTTTAATGAATCTATACTACTATAGAATATGAAAAGTAAGGTTTCATCGTAAAAATTTTTTCTAAAAATATTTTTACTTATGTTTACTAATTAAAATTGTTCATTAAATTTAACATTAGTATTTGAGTAATTACGTATAGAAATAGTAAAAAAAAATTTGTTCTTTTCAAATAGTATAAAATATGTACAATACATGTGTCTATATACTAGTAATTTTAATTAGTAAACGCATATAAGGGTATATTTAAAAATAAAAATTTTAAATGAAGGTGAACTTTTCTAGTATAGCATAGATATACATCACGAGAAATCACTATAAATGCATGTGTATATCATAGACAATCTTAGGCCTCGTTTGGTTCGCGGGAAGGAAATCAATTCCTTAGCGTTTTTTTCTTTCTTTGGAAAACTACCATTTTCATCTATTTTTCTTTTATGTATTTGGATATATCAAAAAAATTGAAAGAAAAAGTAAATACTTAAAGGTGGAAAAGTAAATCATTGCTTAGATAGATGAAATTATTATTTTTTTCTATTTTTTTTTCCATTGGAAATCACCTTCATTTTCTCCTTAATTTCTTTGGTACACAAAATAGATAAAAAATGACTTTCATTTTCCAATCCATGATTCCATTCACCAAATGAGGCCTTATTAGAGTATTGGTATCGGAAGATCTCCTTTTATATCGATTTGTAAAGTATCCATAATTGTATATACTGATTAAAAACCGAAAGGAAAAAAATGTAATACCTGATTTTTGAGGAAAGAGAGAGATGGGCAGGTGAACCAGAAAAATATTTGTGCTTGTGGAGGGCTGGCATAAATTAAACTTTAGGATGTTTCATCCTAGTCCGAAGTGGGCACGTAAATAGTGAAACAGTTTGGTTCATATCTATTATCATTGTTGTGAAAGACCATTGGTGGAAACAAAGATAGCAACTTTAGACTATTCTACAACAAGGAAAAAAAAAAAGTTTTATTAATTTATACTAGTTATTTTTAAGTTTTGAATTTATAACACTGGGTATTCCTACATTTAAATTAATTACACTAATTATCCCCATATTTTATGTTTATTATACTGGGTACCTCTAATTTAAGGTACAAATAAAAATGTATAATACTAACTACCTCTATTTTCAATTTTTTTATAAAGGAAGAGGTAGTCAATGTAATTAGTTTAAAATTAGGGTATCCCATATTTTACATGTACGAAGGATGTAAAGTAGCATATTTTGTACTTCGTACGTACATATTGGACACAGAGTTGATGCCTTTATGGTATCAAACAAGTAACTATTCTAATATCTTTACACAGTTGTGAAGTAGGTAGCGGTGTTGTTGATGTGAGGGTAACTTCGCTAGTTATCATGTGATGGTCGTTTAGTTTTCGTAACTGACCACGTCCACAGCATCATGAATTTACTCCTTTATTTGTCGTGTGGGTGTTTGTTTTATAATTGACCATGTCCTGGAGTTACTCATTTCTTTATGTCGCCATTATGACCTTCTTTTAGGAGTCGATTACGTTATGTAACTAGCTTAGTTGTGGATTTCTCCTTTAAAGGGAGGAGTCTCTCTACCCGAATATATAGTGTTTTTTGTTTCAAGACTAAGCACTTGTTCCGAGGAGTCAGCATCAGTGCCTCCGTGTGTGATCCAGCCGGAGGATGGTGATAATCTAAAGCGTTCCAGAAGTTATATTGCAAACTCTGTGCAATACTAGTTGGTTTTTTGGAGAAGAACGACATATAGAGATCGAATCCAACAAGCAGATTGGCTAAAAAATTGTGATCACCTGTAACGACGATTAGGGCAAATTGCGTTAACTACCCATATGTTTTACTGTTATTACAAAAGCCACCTCTACTTTGAAAACTAAATATACGGATCATCCCTATAGTTTATATTTTATTTAGAAACTTATAACAATGACCATCCCTATATATATTTTATAAAATTTCTAAAGAAGATGGATGGCTAGCGTAATTATTTTCGGAATATGGCTAGTCATTGTAATACTCATTAAACATGAGGGGGTCACTGTATTTATTTCTAACATTTATGCTGCTTCTTTTTCTTGTAGAGTTCACATTGATCGATTAAGTTCACATTGATCAGTTAACAGATTATTTTGCTTTATAGCATGTTACTGTTCGAGAACTTTTAATAACACAGTCTTCCATATCTCCATATATTTTAAGAATAGTAATATTTGTACCTCCAAATTTTTAATTAAAATTTACTAAATTATATTTAAAGAAATTTTAAAATAATTTAAATTTGTATATAGTTCTTCAATGATGTTACGAAGACAAAAATTTACGTGCATCGCAGGTCAAAGAAAAAAAAACAACTCATCAAATGTTTAGCGTAGAATTAAGAAAATTACAAATTTGTCCCCTTTGTATCATTCTTTGCATAATAGAGCCCAATATCGATCAAGCTCATATCCGTGCAGTCCCTCTCCATGCACATGCACCAAATCCTATAAGACTTGCGCTTTATTTTTTTTGAGTAACTAAGACTAGCGCTTTAATTTGGAGTTCTAGTTAATTTGTGAACTTTGGAAGTTCATATATGCAAAACAACATTGTCACGTGGACCGTTTTTTTGGTCCGCAGTTTTGGTCCGTAGTCCACGTGACGGCTTTTAATTAGCAGAACACCAATGAGTGGGCCCCACGCGAATATGAGGGAGCGAATGGGGTTGCGATATCACAGCCGGCGGACACAGAGCGCGGGCTGTTTAGCATTTTCCTATGCTAAAGCATTACAGTCAATCTCTTTGACTTCGATGCAAACAACAGTATAGCTACATATTAAGTCACGCTCTGATCATACCACGCAGTATTAGCTACTCTCAGTTGAGTCTTTTTTTTGTTCACCCACTAAAACAAAGAAAGATGTGTTTATCCTTCACTTAAGAGTGAGTTATCAGGTGTCAGTGGTAGCCAACAAAACATGGCCTCAAAATAGTTTTAAGTTGGATGAAAATGGCATATGACAACTCTTGAATAGAAGGATAAATATTTATCCTAGTTTTGATGAATAAACAAAATGGACTCCTTGTTTGGCCATTGTATATTATATATGAAGAATCAAATGTTTGATACCATTGATCATAATTATAATCTTAATTAATTAATATTTTATTATAATCAAATAGCAAAATTTATTTTTCTATCCAAACAATGAATTTGGATTTCAACCAAATCCAATGGCTAATATTTTAACAGACAATGGATAATTGGATTTGGATTTGGATTTGGATTTGAAAATTCGTGATTTGGATTTAAATTTGTGATTTACAAATCCAAATCCGAATACAAATCATATTTACCAAACACGCCCTATGTTCTAATTTATGTTGGTATTTTTTGCCTTTGGACTAGAAAAGATAGTCCCACATCGGCTACACCAAATGGTGAGTATCTCAATATAATGCATTGCTTGTGTTGAGGTGTGCACATAAGGTGTAGTGGGGCACAAGTTTGTGCCATGTGGAAGTATTTTTCTAGAAGGAAAAAGGATTAAATCCAACAAGGATGAAAGTTAATTTTTGTTGTGCGGACTCGGACTCGGACACGGACTCCAGGATGTCTCGTGCATGCACGGGAGTGTTCGGGGGGTAGGCGTGGACTGGCACACTTCTATGCTGATTGTGGGATGATCTAAAATATCAAACTCTATTTTTGAGTATTGGTATTTTAGTCCCACATCGGATAGGAGAAGAGGTGAAGTCTCAACTCCACTCTATAAATAGAGCCCCTTGGCCTCCTTTGAAAGATGCACCAAGAAGAGAGTTGAGGGAGTCTGTTAAGTCCAGGAAGCCCGTTCAAGTCTCAAATATTGACTTACGAGCGTTCCAGAAGTTCTCATGAACTTGCTGGTTCCTGGGAGCTTATCCGTACTGCGGGTATAGCTTTGAGCGCCGGTGTTCTACACCCCAGCGAGATCCGTTCTTCTTCTTCCTCCCTCTTTCTGTTGCCTTCGAGAATCTGAGACTCAACTGTTGTTGATCATCTCTTGTTGCCTTCGAGAATACCGTCGCTTCTCTTTAGAAGTAATACGGTTCGGTTGCCTTCGAGAATACCGTCGCTTCTCTTTAGAAGTTATACGGTTCTGTTGCCTTCGAGAAATATTACGAAATAATCTTTTTAGATTCTCGTAAAACAACTTCACCTTCTTTATGGTGTTGTTGCCAGAAACATTGTCTTTACAATTGTTTCTGAACTCGTATTTTTTCCATCGATTGTTCGTCAAGGGACTAACAATCTCAAAGCTATACGATTCGATGGAAAACACTCGTGCTTCGCTTGTCGATACCGGCTTTAACAAGTTGGAGAAATTCGACGGTGAACACTTCCAGATCTGGAAGCGAAAGGTGACTCTGAACCTTCAACTAGTGGATGTTGATCACGTGTTGGATGAGGAAGAACCAATCGTTCCAACAACAGGATCTGCTGCTGTTCTGGCCGCTGCTACGAGCAAGCAGACGAAGTGGAAAAAGGATAACAGCATATGCAGGCTGCTGATCCTGAATTCCATGGAAGACTCTCTGGCCGAGTCCTACACAAAGAAGACTTCTGCCAAAGAGATCTGGGAGTCCGTGGAGAAGCTGTATGACGACGACGAGGCCCGGTCGAAGATGTTCATGGTTGAAAAATACCACAAATGGGTCTTTGAAGACGAGAAGACCATGCTGCCCCAAGTGAAAGAGTTCATGAAGCTGCGCCAGAAACTGGAGGACGATAGCATGCCCCTCGTCGACAAGTTCGTCGTTGGAGGGATCGTGGCAAAACTTCCTCCAGGATGGAGCAACATCTATGCAAGGATGCATATGAAGAAGATGGAGATTAGCCTGGATAATCTCCTCAGTGAGATTCATGTTGAGGACGAAATGCGCTCTCAACAGAAGTTGGACGCCCTATCCAAGCAACTAGCAACGGCGAATCTGGTTCAAGCCACCAGAGAGAACAAAGGGAAGCAGGCGGCTTCTCACCACAAGAAGAAGGACTACTCGAATCTGAAAGTGAAGGGTCACTATAAAAGTGAATGCAAGTCCAAGCCCAAAGAGCAAGGTGAGCCTAACAAGGTTTCTTTGGTTACTAATCAGGTTGCCATGATAGCACAGGTTGCAACTGTGGGGGCAGACTTGGACTGGTGGATAGACACTGGCGCGACATGTCATGTCTGTTCAGACAAGGACTGGTTCGTCTCCTATGAGCCTACTTCCGAAAAAGTCATGATGGCGAACCAGGCACAAGCTGAAGCTTACATCGGGGAACATTCTGACGCTTCAAGGTGTGAAGCATGTTCCAGTAATTGCTAAGAACCTGATCTCTGGAAGTCTGCTCTGCAACGCAGGCTTGAGGATGGACATCAATGCTGGCCAGTTGGTGATGTCCAAGAAGGGTACATTCTTCGGGAAAGCTTTTTAGACTGAAGAAATGTACAAGATTCAGCTTGTTGTAACCCAGCATGATAATATAAATGCTATCACTTTTTCTGATTATTCTCTTGAGTTGTGGCATAATAGGCTAGGACATGTTCATTGTAAAAGAATTAACAGAATGTCTAGTCTAGGACTTATCTCCAAGTGTGGGGGTAAGGTAGAGAAATGCGAAGTATGTGCTCAGACGAAGATCACTAGGAAACCCTTCCACAGGGTCCATCGAAGCACAGATCTTCTGGAGTTGGTTCACTCAGATATCTGTGACTTCAAACAATTCTCTACAAAGGCCGGGATGAAGTATTTCATTACTTTCATCGATGACTTCTCAAAGTATGCTTTCGTCTACTTGCTAAAGTCTAAAGACGAAGCATTCGAGAAGTTCAAGGAGTTCAGGGCCGAGGCTGAGCGGCAAACTGGACAACAACTCAAGAGGTTAAGGAGAGATCGAGGCGGGGAGTATCGGTCTCATGAATTCTTATCATTCTGCAAAGAACATGGAATCTTAAATGAGACAACGGCTCCGTACTCTCCTCAATCCAACGGAGTAGCAGAAAGGAAGAACAGAACGTTGACAGAAATGATGAACTCCATGCTGTTGACTGCGGGTCTTCCAAAGTATTACTGGAGAGAAGCTGTACTAACGGCAACGTTCATTCTGAACAGAGTGCCATATGCAACTTCCGACATGACTCCTCATGAACTCTGGTTCAAAGTCAGACCTAACTTGAATGTCAATCGAGTGTGGGGGTGTCTGGCTTATGTGAAGCTCCCGGATCTGAAGATTCAGAAGCTGGGGACAAGGACTACGAAGGCGATCTTCTTGGGGTATGCCGAGAAGAGTGATGCTCGGAGATTCCTTGATATCGAGTCAAACCATATCATCGAATCTCGCGATGCTGAATATTTTAAAGAAAAGTTTGCAAGGCACAAGAACATTGTTCTCGCGGACATTCCGGAGAATAATGAGGGTGCGAAGCAGACAGAGGTCTTTATCGAACCAGTAGTCCAAGATGGAGCTGTTGTCGAGGAGACACCAGCTGAACCAGAACTCGCTGGGCCGTCAACTAAGCGAGCGAGGAGGCCGAAAGACTTCGGAGATGACTTCGTCACCTATCATGTGGAAGCAGATCCGCTTACCCATGATGAGGCGATGAAGACCAGAGATGCTATATTCTGGAAGGAGGCGATTGACAACGAGATTGACTCAATCACCTCCAATAACACATGGGTATTGGTCGACCTACAAGAAGGAGCAAGACCCATCGGATGCAAATGGATCTTCAAGAAGAAGATAAAAGCAGATGGAACCATTGACAAGTTCAAGGCCAGGCTAGTGGCCAAGGGGTTTGCTCAGAAGCAGGGGATCGACTACTTTGACACTTATGCTCCAGTAGCTCGGATGACAACTATCAGATTGTTAATTGCTTTAGCAGCAATACACAAGCTGGTGATACATCAGATGGATGTAAAAACGGCATTCCTTAATGGCGAGCTGACCGAAGAGATCTACATGCAACAACCAGAAGGTTTTGTCGTCAGAGGTCTGGAAGACAAAGTCTGCAAGTTGATGAAGCCTCTGTATGGTTTGAAGCAAGCTCCCAAAATATGGCACGAGAAGTTTGACAAGGTGATAAGGTCAAATGGCTACAGGGTCAGTGAAACAGACAAGTGTGTCTATACGAAGTTTGCTGACGGAAGAGGAGTAATCGTTTGTCTATACGTGGACGACATGCTAATCCTAGGTACGGATTTAAGCTGCGTCACAGAGACAAAGAAATTCCTCTCGACCAAGTTCAGTATGAAGGACTTGGGGGATGCCGACGTAATCTTGGGGCTCAAGATCATCCGGACAAGCACTGGAATAGCGCTGTCACAATCTCATTATATTGAGAAAATGCTCACTCGCTACGGGTATCAAGATCTTCCTTTTATTTGATACACCGTACCGGAGTGATCAGAAGCTGGAGCCAAATTTGAGGGAAAGCGTCAGGCAGTTGGAGTACGCTAGCATCATCGGAAGCTTGATGTACGCTACTACTGCCACAAGGCCTGACATAGCTTTTGCAGTGGAAATGCTGAGTCGGTTCACTAGCAATCCAGGCGTTGAGCACTCGAAAGCTGTGAAGCGTGTTATGAGATATCTCAAGAAAACTCAGACATATGCACTTTTCTACAGCGGAGATCCGTTAGTAGTGGAAGGCTTCAGTGATGCTAGCTGGTGTTCAGATATGGAGAGCGAGTATTCCACAGGTGGATTCATATTCGCCATGGGCGGAGCTGCTATATCGTGGAAGTCGAAGAAACAAACTATGTTATCTCGCTCCTCCATGGAATCTGAATTCTTTGCATTGGATGCTGCTGCAGATGAAGCAGAATGGCTTCGGGAGCTCATGTATGATCTTCCGGTGGTTGGGGCTCAGATACCGGCAATACCGATATACTGTGACAACCAGGCGACAGCAGCAGTGGCATCAAATGAACTCTTCAACGGGAAGAAGAGAACGGTGCGGTTGAAGCACAGAGCAGTACACGATCTTATCAAGATATGTGTTATTGCAGTGATTGATGTTCGGAGTCAGGAGAACCTGGCGGATCCGTTCACCAAGGGCCTCAAGCGCCAGCTGGTCGATGACACAGCTTGTAAAATGGGCTTGAAGGCATTCTGATATTGTGTTATTATATTCCTACCATAAAGTTTTATGCTATTAGTTCAAAGAGAAATCTACTAGGCATCTAGCTTTTGGTTCAAGGGAGGACTATTAACCAGAAGAATATCAGGAACGGTGGGTACTTGTCCTATGTGACATGGAGAGGTTACGGACCTACAACCACTGTTGTCTACTATTGTTTTCTGCAGAAAACGGATCCTGTGGGAAGGTTGGCTTAAACGCCTTAATGAGTTCTCAGGCAGAGTGAATGCCTGGTGTGCTTTACAGGAAGCACGGTAGAGCAGCACTACAAGGAGTGAAACTCCATGCTACAGTGGGGTGACTCCACCATGAGGTTCCCAGGTAGGGATAATGCCTCGGCTTTGCAAGCTAAGTCACAGCGGAGTAGCACCGCAAATAGGCAGGTAGCCTAATGCTGTATGATAATCGTAATAAAGAGAGGTAGACAGCACTACAAAGAGGACGATGTCCTCATGTTACAGTGGCATGACACCACGAAGAGGTACCGGGTAGGGTAAAGCCTCGGCTTCGCAAGCCATGTCATAGCGGCGTAACACCGCACGGAAGTGCAAGGCTTCATGCTGGGTAGTTTGGCACTACAAAGGGGCTTGTGACCTCATGCTACAGTAGTATGACACTACGATGAGGTACCCAGGTGGGGTGAAGCCTCGGCTTTAAGCCATGTCATAGCGGCGTAGCACCGCAAAGAAGCGCAATGCTTCATGCCATGACTCTTTATAAAGAACTCACCTATAGTGTATGGAAAGAGATATCAGGCCATCTCTTGAGGGTAAGCTTGTAGATGTCCAAAATTATACACTGAAACCAGGCTGGCACAAGGCCTTCAATGTGCAGCCAGAAGCACAGTTGATGTCATTATGTGAGTAGGAAGAATTGCAGTTATGGTGCAGAATTCAAGGCTTAGTCCATTCTTGTATCATGCTGTTATTTAACCTATGCGGGAAGATTCAAGTCGTAGCGACATCTCTCCTAATGCATGATGGACAATCACTGTGGGGAACGCTCAACCCATATATTGAGATATGTGGGGGATTGTTGGTATTTTTTGCCTTTGGACTAGAAAAGATAGTCCCACATCGGCTACACCAAATGGTGAGTATCTCAATATAATGCATTGCTTGTGTTGAGGTGTGCACATAAGGTGTAGTGGGGCACAAGTTTGTGCCATGTGAAAGTATTTTTCTAGAAGGAAAAAGGATTAAATCCAACAAGGATGAAAGTTAATTTTTGTTGTGCGGACTCGGACTCGGACACGGACTCCAGGATGTCTCGTGCATGTACGGGAGTGTTCGGGGGGTAGGCGTGGACTGGCACACTTCTATGCTGATTGTGGGATGATCTAAAATATCAAACTCTATTTTTGAGTATTGGTATTTTAGTCCCACATCGGATAGGAGAAGAGGTGAAGTCTCAACTCCACTCTATAAATAGAGCCCCTTGGCCTCCTTTGAAAGATGTACCAAGAAGAGAGTTGAGGGAGTCTGTTAAGTCCAGGAAGCCCGTTCAAGTCTCAAATATTGACTTACGAGCGTTCCAGAAGTTCTCCTGAACTTGCTGGTTCCTGGGAGCTTATCCGTACTGCGGGTATAGCTTTGAGCGCCGGTGTTCCCCAGCGAGATCCGTTCTTCTTCTTCCTCCCTCTTTCTGTTGCCTTCGAGAATCTGAGACTCAACTGTTGTTGATCATCTCTTGTTGCCTTCGAGAATACCGTCGCTTCTCTTTAGAAGTAATACGGTTCGGTTGCCTTCGAGAATACCGTCGCTTCTCTTTAGAAGTTATACGGTTCTGTTGCCTTCGAGAAATATTACGAAATAATCTTTTTAGATTCTCGTAAAACAACTTCACCTTCTTTAGGGTGTTGTTGCCAAAAACATTGTCTTTACAATTGTTTCTGAACTCGTATTTTTTCCATCGATTGTTCGTCAAGGGACTAACAATTTAACCTTTTTTGTTCTAGAGAATTGTAATGGTCATTTCTGTATCGAACTCACAATCAAAAAACCTAGAGTAACTCATGAGTTACTAATTTTTAAAATTCAGCAATTTAAAAGCGTCGGATTAAATGCATCTCATTTTTTGAATAATATAAAATCCACGTGTTATAATCATATTGTGAATTCTTATTTCGAGTTTATGTAGTTCTTCAAATTTTTATGCTGGGTTACCAAAACTATCCATAATTTATTACAATTTTTTAGAAATAAAATTTATAGCTTTCCTTGTAAATTAAGAATAATTTTGATAATCTACTTTAAAAATTCATAAACATTTTAAAAACTTTCTTGACAATAATATTTCTCTTGTTCTATACTTAGGAGTAGACAAGGGATCTTGAGTTCAATCCGGAGAGAAACATTCAAAGACTGGCCATTACTGTATTATTAGATTATTCAACAATAAAGGTTGGGAAGCAAAAATTATAGAGGAACTCATGAGTTCTTAAATTTCCAAACTCAGCCTTTAACAGTAGTTGGATTACATGTATCTCAGACGTTAATTTTTTCAGGCCTAAATAAAAAAGCCAAATAAATAGAAAATAATGTTACGTGTTGTGTTTGTGTTGTGTTGTGTTGTGTTGTGTTGTGTCGTCACCATATATATTGTAAGTTCCTATTTGAATTTTTTAGTCGAACTGGGTGGGTTAGTCAGTCCCCTTCCTCTATTCGAGTACTTCTCGGCAACATTAAAAAAGAAGAAGAATGAACACGGACTTTCCTTGACTAATCTTGATTATTATTATTTCAAAAAAATTCACACAAAACATTAAATATTTATGAAATAATACGTACAGTACAAAGTTTTCAATTATTGTATCTGAAGCACAAGAACGCCTTTCATAAGGACATTTTTATTTTAAAATTAATTTTCTTCAGAAAAGAAAAAAATTCTTAGAAAGAGCGTTTTGTCAGTTCTGTCAGAGAAAAAACATCATTCCTAAGAACGTTTTGCCAGTCCTCTGATTTGGACACGTATTGGACAGGATGCTTGACGGAAACACTACACGGTACACAAGGACGACAAAATCAATGTTTTGTCCTTGTCAAATTAGCTTACAAGCAACCGTAGGGTGTCTGTTGTACGAGGGAATTTTAAAAAACAGAAATTTTCATATGGGATAAAAAAGTTTACCAAAATTTTAAAAAAAGTAATAAGTTTGGAAAAATTGTGGATTGGGTAACGAAGCTCCATCATCGATGGCGCGTCCTGGTCGGGAAGCAATTCTCAAAGAACGCGCCATCATTGATGGCGCGCTATGGTTACTGCTGACGAGGCTCATGGAAAAGGACGTGACGAGGCTCATGGAAAGACGCGCAGCGCAGCGCTTTTGTCAGGTCCCCGAAGGACGCGCCATCATTGATGGCGCGTAGTCTTGGCGTCGTATACGACGCGCCATCAGTCGTGGCGCTCTCTGGCTGCGTTGACTGCTTTGCAGTAACTCAGTGGCCGGCCTTGCAGTGATTCAGTGAACGTGGGAAGCGTGCCTTGCAGTGATTTAGTGGGAAGCGTGCCCATGAATGATGGCGCGCCATCAGAAGGGGTGGCAGGGTGAAGTTTTGGAGGGAAATTGTTTGGTAGCGTTTGGCAGGATTTGGCAGCATCTCTTTCTCTCTTCGTTTCCCCTCTATAAATTTCTCCTTCTTTCTTCTTCCTCACACAATTTAGACAGCACCTTCCTCACATAATTTAGACAGCACCAGAGCACCTCTTTCTCTTATTCTTCATCTTCATCTTCATCCTATTTTTCTAAATGTAAGTAACTCTTGTACAAGATTAAATTTTGAATTTATTTCAACATTTGTATTACTAATTGTATTTTCGAAAAAATGTAACAGATGAATCCACCGAATGACGGATTTATTTTCGGGGGACCGACTACAGAAATCGTGAAACAGGAAAGAGAAACTCATATATCTAAGTTAGTTTTTGAGGGGAAGGTAAATTTTAAAATGGTAACTCTCGTTATTCTGTATTATTTATTTATTTTACATAAATGTAACAAATAAAATTCGCTTGTAGTTATATGATTATCCTCCCGAGGCTCGAACACGGGAGCATGGAAGTTGGAGGAATCAGAGAAGGTATCAGACATGGGAGTTAATTGATGATCAAAAGCAGTTGGTGCGTTCATTTGGATTTCATTATCTGGATGAAATTTAAATTTTAGTCCACGATGTTCACCTCATATTTAGTCTTGCTGAGCGTTGGTGGCCTCAACGCAACGCATTTCAGTTGCCTGTTGGTGAAATGACAATCACACTCTGGGATGTCGCAAATATTCTAGGATTACCTATTACAGGTGAACCAATATATTTTGATACAAATTTAAATCCGTGTGAAATAGTCAGGAGATATCTAGGCATTACGCCCCCTGCGGACATAGGAGCAAGGAGTTTTGTCACGATAACTTGGCTTCGGGGTAATTTTATGGATTTAGATAGGACTATCGACGGTCCAGTCGCGGTCAATGATTACAGGGTATGTCCCTCTTTGGTATTTTTGGCTAATATTTATTAATTGTAATAGCGAGTTAATTTTAATATGTTAGTTTCATAATTTGCAGATACTTTGCTGTACTAGAGCATATTTGCTCTGTTTGTCCTGGACAATGTTATTTTCCGATGGACAGGGAAATAGAATAAACGTCCGACTGCTACCATTCTTAGATGATCTTAAAGTACCTACTCGTCATGCATGGGGAGCTGCTACATTAGCGTATCTATATGCCAGCTTGACGGAATTTGCAAGATCGAATGGTTCCAAAAATTTGTGTGGGTGCGCGACGCTGGTTCAGGTAATGGAAAATCAATATCTAAATTGATTTCAATTATATACATTTTCTTGAATATCGAATTATTTCTGTCGTAGGTATGGTGTTACGAACATTTTTTTATTGGTCGACCTGTAACCAGCATTCCAAGTGATATTGAAATTTTTCCGCTTGCTACGCGATGGGCCACAAATGTAGTGGACCCACATCATAATTTACACAGAGATGTTTCACTGTATCGGGGAGAATTTGATACGTTGCAGTGGAATGAGGTAACTAATAAATTTAGTATAGTCAATCCAGTTAATAATTTAGTACAAATTTATCATGACTAATTGTCTTTCAATAGGTTATATGGATACCCTACTCGGATGATGAAAACGGTCCAGAAATAAGAAGGACAGCGTTCCAGCTAAGCCTACACAAAGCTTTTATTATATATGATCGCTATACTATGTATCATCCAGCAGACCGCGTTCTACGATAATTCGGTTATTGCCAGATAATCTCGCCTGACCCTCCATGCATGAGTTATGATATAGCTAATGCAAGAAAACAGAATTGATTCTGCTAGAGCTTCCTGGTTTAGGCGGTTCCAGAATTATAGTGTGGCAAATCTTCCCCGGATAACGCACGCAAATGAATGTAAGTTCCAACTTAGTAGTATACTTGGACAGATAGCGTACACAAATATATTTGTCTTACTATTGTTCCAACGTAATGCAGATGAAGGCAACATTGCTTATAGGCAATGGTGGGGAGCGCCTCGTATAACTAACAGAGCGTACATATTCGAGGAGCCACGGTTCAAGCCTAAAGCCGTAGATGAACCTACTCTGCGAGCTTTTGCTGAAGGCATATCTGAAGCGGTACGCCTTTACCACTAATCCAAAATAAGAACTATATGATGTCAATTTTCATTTTCATATTTCAAATTTTAGGCAATTACGGGACGACAATATTACCAAGAACCAGAGAGCCGTTTGTGGCCGCATGGACGGGAGTGGATGCACGATATTTTAAATCGTGTCGATTCACTTAGTCTTGGTCGGGATCCTGATATGCCTCCATTGCATACCCGTATCCCGGTCGATTATCCGAGTGCCACTGTGCCCCTGAGACGTTCACGACGTCGCAGGGCGGTTGAGCCAGAGGACGAGGCGGATGAGGAAGCTGCTGAAGAGGGCGCTGCTGGAGAGGGTGCTGCTGGAGAGGGCATCAGCACGCAGTACGCTCCGACGTACACAAGCCAGCAGTACCATGGAGAGGGCAGCAGCCAGCAGTACCATGGAGAGGGCAGCAGCCAGCAGTACCCTCCAACGTACACTAGCCAGCAGTACCCTCCGGAGTACCCTAGCTAGTCTTACGCTGCAGAGTACCCTAGCCAGCCTTACGCTGCAGAGTACACTACCCCACACTACGCTGGAGAAGGGCTCAGTCAACAGTATGTGGGCATGGGCTCTTCCTCAGCCTTTCAGCCCTATAATCAACGCATCACGACTGAGGAAATCAACACTACCGCAGCGTATTCCTTGAAGGCATGTCGTATTACTCGCAATTGTTTACGTCTCCGTCAGCCCCGGTGCCTACTCAGGAGGCCGAGGAAGAGGATGAAAGAAGAACGGAGGAGACCACAGATGAAAGAAGAGCCCGACTTGGCCTTAGACAGGTAGAACGAAGGCGTTACAAACGCATGGCCCGCAGAGGAGATTGAAATAAAATTTTATTATGTAATGTTTAAAAGTTGACATGAATGTTGGTACTACAATGAAAAATACAAGTTCTATTGTCATCATTCTCTTGGTTGACTTGTACATTTTCTTCTGTTGTGTCCCATCAAACCACAGTTGCCGCAACGAAGTTCCCTTGTCGATAATTCTCGTGGTTTGATGCGGTTTTTCTTCGGCCTTCCAGCTTTGCGTCTGACATCTGGAACTCCAATTTCGCCCCTTACCAAAGTCGCTTGAATGTTGTAAGGAACTGGAATTGGTTCCATCTGTGGCTCGTACACACTTCTCAACCTGTCAGTAGAAAATATTATAGGATAGTAATGTTCAACCTCATCACTGCAATATTGACAAGCAAAACATGCATGTATACATGGCATGTAAGTATGATACCACCTTAAACATGTACAAGATCTTTCATCTAACCGTACAACATATGTTCTACTCGATGCACGGTCTAATATTTCAAACAAATAACTATCAATTCGTAATATCTGAAGTTGATGTCTCTCATTGGTAATAGATGTCATAGTCTTTAACATCTTAGGACAATAACTTGTGTCTAAATTTTGAGCATGATTCCTGTTTTTGTCATGAAGTGTTATAATCTTTGCTCTAATACCATCAAGAAGTGTCGTTATTGGTTTATCACGCAAACTCTTAATCCAATTGTTAAAACATTCAGCAAGATTAGAAGTGTTAATATCTAATCTAGGACAAGGAGCATATGCTGTAATCCAATGTGCAAAATGACGATTTTCATCATTTGTACCAATAAGCCAATTGTACATCGTCATGTTCTCTGCTTTAATTATCTCGAACAAGTACTGTGCATCTGTTTCATTATACGATCTAGCAAGAGAGTCTAACAACCGATAAAATTTTTTCTCTCTCACAATAGACTTCATATTATGCTTAAAATGTTGAATGCAAAAGAAATGAGGCGATTCAGGAAATATATTTCGCATAGCATGTATTAATCCTTTTTGCTTGTCAGAAATAAATGAGATACTACTCCAATCATTAAAATAACTTTCAAATGATAGTCTAAGACCATTTAAAAACCAAGACCAAGAATCAGTATTCTCACCTTCGGCAACAGCATAAGCAATAGGATACAATTGATAATTAGGATCATGAGCACAAGCAATAAATAAAATACCTTGATATTTAGATGAAAGAAAAGTGGCATCAGTGCTAATAACAGGTAAACAACCCCTTAAAAATCCATCAATACACGCCTTAAAGCAAATAAATATTCTCTCAAACTTGTTGCTTTCGGAAGTCTTAATAAAACATCTACTATCTGGATTCGACTCCATAATTCTAAAACCATACTCCTCAAGGCCAGCATATGCCTCAACATAACTACCATTTATTTCACGTAATGCCATTTCTCGGGCTTGCCATGCTTTAGAGTATGTAATATGTATACGATGTTCTCTAAATATATCCTTCACAATTTGTGATGCACTATATGACGGATTATCTCTAATTAAATCAACTATTTTTGTCTTAACCCATGCACCGGTAGCTAGTCGATGACGTCCTGTCGTAAGTCCACTTAAACAAGAATGACGACTTTCTAGTATACTAACTTTAACTATTTGTCCTTTTCCTATGGATTTGGCATATACTCTCCAATGACAATTCTGTTTATCACAATTATATATAATTCCATGGGAATTATTCATAGCACTGGCTGAACAACTAAAATTATGCTGAATTGCTAAATTACTTATAAAACTTCTAAATTTTGCACGAGTGTCGAATGTTTGTCCTACAAATAATTCAGGAGTGCTAGAATTATCAGTACTATCATCATCTATCTCATAACCAGTATTTTCAATTAAATCATCACTATTTTCATTGTCATCATCATTATCATCATTATCATCATTATTATCATCATCATCATCATCAGCATAATCATCATCATCATTATGTTCATCTTGTAAGGGAGCAATTGTTTGAGAAGAACTAGCACCTGCGTTAACATGTGGGTAATTAGAAACAAATTCATCATTAGTTCTATTAGCAAATGATGAAACTTGAGTAACATATAAACTAATATAAGGTGATTGTGAATTAATCTCAAGAATAAAATTCCATGCTTCTTCACCATCTATCAATAAACATGTGGAACCAAAAACAGACTTTAAAATAAATTGATAATTAATAGAAAAACGCGTTGAAATTAAATTGCGTAAATTTTCTAAGGTAATATGGCGATAAGTTGTAAAAAATTGGGTGTCACCTCCTTCGTAAGTTAACCCATTTACTCTACCACCATGTGAGCAGACTATTTTAATATTAGGATCCATGGAAAAAATAAGATGGTTGACAATGTTTAGCTAATAGAGAAGGAGAACTTGTAAGAGGGAGAGAAGCTTCAGAGGGAGATACTGGCTTCCGTCAGGAGTTGGAAGCTTGTAAGAGGGAGATACTAGCTTCTGAAGACTTGCGCTTCCAAGCTTTAGAGGAGTGCTTCTGTGAGAGACAGGAGAAAGAGTTGTGTGCTTCTGTAAGAGATAGGAGATGTGTTTGCGTAGAGAGAGAGTTAACATTGAAATATATAGACGATGAGAATAGAGACGTTAAAATGTAGACGTTGGAAAAAGCGCGCCAGAAATGTTGGCGCACTCTACTTTACATATAGCCGTTGAAGGTGCAGGGGAGAAGTACATGTAGCCGTTGGATGTAGCCGTTGGGGGGAGAGAGTGGGAGCGCGCCATCATTGATGGAGCTCTCTGACTGATGTCTTTTTTCCTTCCCATTCCTAGCCCATTCCTAGCCAGGCACGTGGACAACGCGCCATGGCCCATGGCTCCCCATGGAGCGCGCCATGGTCGATGGCGCTCCGCTGGATCCCCACCCCACTTCACGTGACCCTGTCCCCCCCCCCCCCCCCCCCCCCCCCCCCCCCCCCCCCACTGCACGTGGATCTGAAAAAATGGCAGCGCGCCAAGGCCCATGGCTCGCCCAAGGGAAGGTAGTGGGGAGTTTGCCAGCGCGCCATCGGAGTTGTCGCCTCATTACGCTATACGTAATTTTCATAAACTTATTACTTTTTCCGAAATTTCGGTAAATTTCTTTACTTTATATGAAAATTTCTGTTTAAAAAATTCCAGTACCTAAGTATGGCATTACTTTGCTCGTTTCATGTTATAGAAAATTCTTGGAACATGTAATTATCAAAGAAAGTTAAAAAAATTCTTGGACATGTATGAGGGAATTTTAAAAAATCCTAGTACCCAATCAAACACAGCCTAAATTCTTTATTGATGTAGAAGCTAGAATATTCTTGGAACATGTAATTATCAAAGAAAGTTAAAAAAAAAGTGAAAATAATTTTAATGTGAATCTCTACATAACAATAATTATTACATAATTTTTATTACAGATGGCTAGTCTAAATGATGGAAAAATACTGGTGGTCTGACAACTCCGGCCATTTTACATGAACGAGAATCCCAGTTTTCTAAACTTGTATTTACGGGAGAGGTAAACTAAATTTTAGGTAATTAATTTTCTTGTTGTTATTTTTGTTAAATTATACTAATAATGTGTAACTTTCACCCAGCACCTTATATCCCATCATCACTTATCAATCCCATCCAACTGTCCACCGACTCCACCCTATATCCCATCATCATTTATTATTCCCATCAGTCCACAGTCAGTCTAAGCTAGAAAAAAATTAATAAATAAGAGAAGAACGCTCTTAGGAAGGACGTTCCTCTTATTTATTATTATTAAAAAAAAATTCATTCGACGGCTAACGGAGTTAGTAACGGTAGAAAAAGTAATTTTAAAATCATAAAAATGGCATAACGTCCATCCTAAGGCCTCGTTTGGTTCGCAGAATGGAAGGAAAAGGAAATCAATTCCTTGTCATTTTCTTTCCTTTGGAAAACTTTAATTCCTATTGATTTTCATTTCCGATGTTTGGCAATGCCAAAAAATTTGGAAAGGAAAGTGAATACTTCAATGTGGGAAAGTGATTCCTTCCTTGGATGGATGGAATCACTTTCCTCCCTAATTTTTCTTCCATTGGGAATCACTTTTCTTTTCTCCTCAATTCCTTGGGCACCCAAACATAGAAAAGTAATCACTTTTCTTTTCCAGCCGGAAGATTTCGCGAACCAAACGAGGCCTAAGAGCGTTGTTGTGCTCCCTAGAGAATAATCCCAAACTTTATGTTTGGAGTAGGATTTTACAAATATTCAATGCTTTGTATGAAAATTTCCGTTATTATTTTTTCTAAGTTTGCTTTTGTACGCAAGTCGATGTGGTGTGTTTGCTCGTTACAGTGACCACGAGTGTGCATGGTAGCTCTGACAATTGCGAATTTGGAGGCGATTAAAAGTGAAGGATTGGCCCGCAGTACTGTGTGCACCAGCTGAATCCAACGCATGCACGCATCACTCCACCACTAGTTCCGTGAGCGTTATTGCCACCATCTCCGCCACCAGCACAGCAGCAACTTTCTAGCCACAATATTAACTAACGGCAATCACTACCAGTACCAAACTCGCCCTTTAAAAAAAATCTAATTAAGTAGACAATTTAATGGTAGCAGGAGCGGAGCCAGAATTTTGGAGTAGGATAGACTAGTTAATAGTATTATTATAAGGTTCTAAAAATTTATACCAAAAATTTGGCAAAATTTTTCTTGTAAATTCGATGATTCAAAATCTGTGATAGACTAACACAATTGTCTTGTAAATTCGATAATTCTAGGACTTTTGCTCGGTAGTATTTTACAATTGCCAGTTTAGGAAAGACAAATACATAGAGCAGTTCAGTGGTAAATTCGATGATTCAAAATCGGTCATAGACTAACAAGCAAAATGTTGTCCAAGTTGCAAATAACAGCAGATACATGAAATAAGAAGAGTAAAAAAAAAAAAAAAAACTAAATGGAAAGGAGCACATAATTTAAAAAGAAAAACATGAAAGGAACATCAAGATAACATCTGTATCCTCGTTCATAAACTTCACAAGTCACCAAGGCAAGAAAAAAAACTGAATCTTGCTACAATATAAAGCATGTTAGCCAAGTATCAAGTATGCATGTGTTTGCTTGTATACCAGTTGACCATATTATACCAAACTAATTTTCTAGCAATCATTCAATATCAAAAATTATCCCTTGCAAATTTACAATATTTAGCACTGGGCTACAGCCCAGTGCACCTATCATGTGACTCCGCCCCTGAACGGTAGGAGAATGATATTTTGTTTGAGGTTTGTGACCGCGCACCAGGGCTGGTCCGGCCCTAGTCCGGAAAGGCCAGGACGACCGTTTAGGGTCCACGAAGTAGGAGAGCCTCAAATTTTATTTTTAATATATATAACTTTTATAATATGATAAATATTATTATGAATACAAAATAACATTGCAACTTATTTAGTGTAGTTGGTTTTTACTTATATCTACAATGTAAAAGATTATGAGCTCAAGACTTAGTGGAAGTGTCCGTGGGTTGTGGCCTATTGGTAGCAACGGGGACCCCGACGCGGAAGACGCAAATTCGGATCCCCTTTGGCATTTATCAAGTCGGAGGAAAGGACAATTCCAAAAAAAAGGCTTAGTGTAAGCGTTTTGTCCACGTGACAATCAATCATTGGCCCTCTTGTTAGCACCGGCCCCATTCTCTTAAAATCCGAACCAGAGGCCAACCGAAAGCTATCACGTGGTGGCGGACGAGCTGCCGTCACAAAAACTGTGATCAAAATAGCAATGTTCTACTTAGTAATAGTCACTTGCAGTTGACGTGCCTACTGGATGATATACTTAATTGTTGGAAAATTCCAGCGAGGGCGTGTTGTAGGAGAGTATAACATGATGACAGCTGAAGCACGGTATATAGGCGGTATACAAAAAACTGCAAAAATCGTCTTAGTAGCTTTTTGGTACAATTTTACCAACGATATAATATCGTTGTATAGTGTTGTACAATTGAAGTTTTCAGTAAAATTTTGGAACGTTTGATCTACTTTGGACTTACTAATAGAGGCTAAGAGAGTTGTTCATTGACGAGAGTCAATGTGGGGAAAATCATGCTTGCTGTAGGTTCTTGTACTCGAGATAGAAATTGTAGGTAGTTTTGTTTGATGTGTCGTCAATTTTGTCAGCAATATCGTCACCCTTGGACGGTAGACAATTGCTGCTAGGTAAGGAGTCCTAGTTAGGGTTGAATGTCATATTATCTCGTTGAAAATTTCTTTCCGTTCGTGAGATTTTACAAGAAATTGAATCTTGGGGCAAGTGAACATGTACATATGCAATGTACCAATTTTATTATTGTTAATAGAGACTGTGATTTATCCGGAAGCATTAAGTCACCCACATATACCATGTGATCTGTCTTAGCGCTTGTAGCACTGTTCTGTAATCTAATAAGAAATAATATTTTGTCCACGGTTTATTACTGCAGCCATGACCGCAGCCTACGTGGCAAATAACCAGTGGCCCTCCCTGCTATTATCGAATCCCACTTCTTTAAAACCTGGACTAGAAGAACAATAAAAATCCGTCATGTAATCTGTGGTCACGTCAGTGGTCACAAACCGCAGTAACATAGTAGCGTCGTTTATAATAAACTTTCGATAGTCCATGTTCAAACTATTCGCACATATCCGGTTCCCTATGTTCACTTAATTACCAATTCTTGAGATACCATTTAACGCTAATCTTGTCTCGTTTCAATTACATATATAGAGGTTTCTCCCTACATTGACATCTAGAACTTACCAATGTCTGATTTATGTCACGGAAATTAATTAGTACCGAGTTCACAAGGTAGATTGAAGAATTAATGTGCATATTTTAACTAGAATCTGCGACAGCAAACAGCATCTCCAAGTACAGCATTCATTGCTAGGTCATCTTCGAGATATGGACTATGGAGATCTAGCTAGGGGTTACAAGTTAGTTGTATGTATATAGTAAAACCTAAAATTACTCAAACCAATGAAACTTCCAACCCTACTTGTCATCAACAATGAAGGTTGCACGTAACCGTGGGAAAAAAATTCCTCATTTTATTCGTGATAATTAAGGAAATCCAAAGTGTAAAGGAACTGTTGTAATGTGGTTAAGGCGACGAGCAATATTATCCGATGATGGGAGAAGCTTAGAAGGAGTTGAAGGCAACGAAGAGGTTCAAAAAAGAGCCAAAACATCATGATATAACGAACCAGAATATCGACTTTTTTCAGCAGCTACTGCGCACTAAGTACACACTAGCAGGGCCGGTCATGAGCATGTCTGCCGAGTGCACCCGCTCCAGGTCCCATATTTACTGGGCCTAAAATTAAGATATAAGTGTTGGTTATAAAAAAAAATAAGTGTGGTATAGTGTATAACATAAAAGAATTGTGTTGTTATAGTTGACATAAAATTATTGTTTTGTAGTGGTTAGCATATTAGTCTTTTCAAGATAGAGATTTTTAGTTCAAATCTTCGTGATACTGATAATTTTAAGTTTTTTTTTATTTTTATTTTAACTCTATATATGAGGGGCTATTTTGAAAGTTCGTCTTGGGCCCCCATGAACTCAGGACTGGCCCGGCACAATTGGAAGGTGTTTTGGTTCCCAAATCAAAATTCCTGTTTGAGTTGATTTCGCGTACAGGTCAAATTTGTTAAATATTTCTCCATGGTTTTGATTGCTCCAAAATTTGAGGTGGCTAGGAGAGCTATATTAGGTTTTTATAAACTTAAGACATTAGTACTGGGTTTTATGGATGAAATCTAAAGGAATAGAAAGAGGGGAAAAAAAGGGAGATCTCGTAAGATTTGTGCGATCCGGTAAAACTTGTATGAATTCTTGTACGCTTCTCTTGATTATTCAATAAAGATGATTCTCCTTTGACCATGTGGAAGTAGACAAAATTTACCGACCGAACCATGTTAGATTTGTGTGCTCTAGTATTGTTAGTGTGTTTGGTTTTATTTCTAGTTGTTTACTCAGTGAGAAGAAAACTCGGTTTCCATACTTATTTAGAAGAACATGGAGGGTAAAAAAAAAATACAAACTACAAACTCAAATAAAATGTCTACTAAGTTATATCGAAGGTTGTTGTAGCTACAATTCGTCACTTTCATTAACGAATCTGTGGGCCCCCATATGAATGAATAGAATTCTGGATCATGGCACACCATCTACACCACATGCACCAAGAACCCTAACCCTAACCCTATAACCTTTCACAAATCAGGCCCCACTCAACTAAAATTGTGTCTCGTGTCGCGGTGTCGATCGGTTGTAACTCCAAGTAGTACTCTATCATGACTCGATCGATGGTTCCATGGAATTTGTGGATCAGGATCAATACGGGTTTGTGCGCGAAGGATCAAAAGAAGTCGATCGGACCGAATCTTGCATTAGTATCGGAAATATATATATGCATAACAATCCGATCTCGTGCAATAAGTTTGTGACAGTACTTTAGTGAAGTCTACGGATCTAAGGTTGAGTGTAAAGAAGCAGAGAAAGTTAGCTAAGATGCACTAAATGTATGTGTCAGACTGACTGGTGTAGAACCAGGAAGAGAGGAAGATGATGAAGAGAGTAATCTAATTAGGACGTGCACTGGTCGGGTTGGCGGAGATACCAGATTAATCTTTACAAGTTTCAAATAATGAGAATTTTTTACCTTTCGAAGTAGCGGATTTGTTTTTTTATCAGAATATTGCAGTTAAAATTTTATTTTTAAGTTCCTTTAATTTTGTTTCGTGTCATGCAAGTGGGTGCTGTAAGTGTTTTTTTTTTTTTTTTTTACAATGTCCAACATAACACTCGGGACTACTTTTTGTGCACACTGTATTGTATAACTTTGGATCCATTGTCTCCTAACTCCCACCATAAATAAAAAGAATAATACACTTCCATGAATATATCTACTGATCTTCCACCACCCAGCCAAAGTTTTATGTCGCTCTCCGCTGACCACAACGGTCACTCGAGTTTGGCCTTTAATGACAAGACTATATATTGCTAACGACATAAATTCAAATATGAACTTACAATATAGCTATGTCATTATTATGATAATAGATGGTATTATTTCTACATTTAGGTCTTTGAACTTTTCCATTTAGGTCCTTGAAAAAAATTTGATGAAATACAAGTAATCCAACAACTATTAATGGCGGAGTTTTTAAATTTAAGATCTCATGAGTTCCTAAATGTAAACCAACAGCTATTAGTGATCGTGTTCCTCTAGATTTTTTTATTGAGAACAACATCAAAGAATTTTATCCTGGACTTTTGGGGTTGTTGAGTTATTTAAGGGTTAATATGCCCTCCATGACATTATCCATTTGTCATTTAACTACTTACTGTTCATTTTCTAACATCTATGGCTTTATATGCTTTACATTTCGAACCATATTTTTAAAAAAATTTATCATTTCGTTCTTGATTGGTGTCACCTCCAACAAAATATGTTGGGCGGCCTCTCGTACAAGACAGACACCAAACGAGGTCAAAAAATAGGACAAACACGCATATGATACTTTCCGATGGAAGACGTTGAGTCCCCTTAAAATCTAGGCCCTATGGATACGTAGGGAGAGTGAAAAACTATCTTCAGTGCACGTGGCGGTCTCCCATCGGCCCTCTGGTTCGGATTTTAAGCTGATGGGAGCCGTGATAGCAGAGAGCCAATAGTTAATTGTCACGTGGACCAGCGGTCATATTCGCGATCACAAACTACAAAATATCAGAGGAGGTGCAGTGAAATTGCTCTTAATAATGCTTGTGAATTTATGTACTTGGTACAGCTTTCAATATAGGTGAAGGCTACAGCTACTCTTTTGTTGATCCCGCGGGTTTCACTTGCCATTGTAGACGCATCATCATCTTCCGCTACGTGCGTGCGCGCTTATAAATAGCAAGTTCTTACATACACAAATAACACAAAGAAAGAAAGAAAGAAAGAGCTAGCTAGGGTTTGCAACAGCAATGGCCTCTACGACACTATGGCCTTCCCTCTTCCGCAGCTACCCCGAGATCCTCCTGGCTGTAGCATGCTTCTCCTTCTTCCTCTTCTTCCGCTGCCTGAACCGAAGCCGACGCAGCCTCCTCGTCGACTGGCCGCTGGTGGGCCACCTCCCCTACCTCCTCCTCCACGCCCACGACTTCCACGACTGGTGCACCGACCTCCTGCGCGCCAGCGGCTGCACATTCGTCTTCGCCCCGCCCGCGGGCGCCCTCTACGACGTCGTCCTCACCTGCGACCCGGCCAACGTCAACCACGTCTTCAACTCCAACTTCCTCAACTACACCAAGGGGGAGGGCTTCTCCGAGATCTTCGACTTCCTCGGCGACGGCATCTTCAACTCCGACCGCGACTCGTGGAAGTTCCAGAGGAAGAAGGCCCACTCCCTCATGGCCAGCCCGAGGTTCCGCTCCTTCGTGGCCGAGGCCAGCCGGAGCAAGGTGGAGCACGGCCTGATCCCCCTGCTGACCCACTTCGCTTCCGGTTCGGATCAGTGTCGTGTCCTGGACCTGCAGGACGTGTTCCTGAGGCTCAGCTTCGACACGACGTGCACGCTGGTCTTCGGCATCGACCCGGGGTGCCTCTCGGTCGGCTTCCCCACGGTCCCGTTCGCGAAGGCGATGGACGACGCGGAGGAGGTGTCCTTCTTCCGGCACAACGTGCCGGTGACGTGGTGGAAGCTGCTGCGGCGGCTGAGGATGGGGCCGGAGAGGAAGATGCACGAGGCGATGGAGGTGCTCGACCGCTTCGTGTCGGGCTACGTCTCGAAGCGCAGGGAGGAGAAGAGGTCGGGCGGCTCCGACCTGCTGTCGTCCTACCTCGACTGCCAGGCGGAGGCGGCGGAGTGCGGGTTCGACCGGTTCGACACGTTCCTCAGGGACACGACGGTGAACCTGATGGTGGCCGGGAGGGACACGATTAGCTCCGCGCTCACCTGGTTCTTCTACATGGTCGCCGAGAACCCGGACGTGGAGGCGAAGATCCTCGCGGAGGTGCGGGAGCACGGGGCCTCGGACCTCGGGAAGCTCGTGTACATGCACGCGGCCATCCTGGAGTCCCTGAGGCTGTTCCCGCCGGTCCCTTTCGAGCACAAGGACGCGGTGAGCGCGGAGAGGCTCCCGAGCGGCGAGGAGGTGCACGACAAGAGGAGGATCATCTTCTCCATATACTCGATGGGGAGGATGGAGGGGATATGGGGGGAGGACTGCCTGGAGTACAGGCCGGAGAGGTGGATATCGGAGTCGACGGGGAGGATACGGCACGAGCCGTCGTACAAGTTCTTCGCGTTCAACGCCGGGCCGAGGACCTGCCTGGGGAAGGACATGGCGTTCACCCAGCTCAAGACGGTGGCGGCCGCGGTCATCGACAAGTTCGAGTTCGCGGTGGCGGAGGGGTTCGTGGCCCGCCGAAAGCTCTCCATAATACTCTACATGAGGGATGGGCTCATGGTGAGAGTCAGGAAGAGAGCTGGGGATTAAGTTTGCGTCATTTTTATATGCGGTCGATAACTATCGATCGGTATCGATATTTGTATGTTCAGTTTGATGGTGGTGATGATGGCTAGGTTTTCGTTGAGTTCCACTACAGAAATTCAAATAAGAACTCAAAAATAAAAATAAAAAAAAAACTTACGATATAGATGTGGAAAATGAAAATGTATTCATGTATCTAAATCAAGGGATAATATTCATGTAATCAAACAGTTTTTCTTGGCGGAGTTTTAAAAATGAGATCGATCGAACTTTGTTTTTGGAGGGTTGCTGAGTTGGTGACACCAAACAAATTGCTAAGTATATTCGAAAAAACTGTTTGGCACGCGTGTATGCACAGCCGACAGTGGTGTAGCCACATGGAGTCGAGGGGGTGCGGCTGCCCCCCCTCAAATTTTGAGCTTTTGTTTATATTTTTTTCTGAAATATTATATATATAGTTTTATTATGGTGGACATAGAAAAAAACTATCATGATGTTACAACAACATTGCAATATCAGATCGGTAAAATAATATATTTATGGAACAACAGAACATCAACTAATCATAGCAGTGTACTTTCAAGAACATGTCTATGAACAAAATGCTAAAGTCTACGGAACCTTGTAAATATGTTGCTTTTTTAAGATTTACCTTAGTAGCACATAGAATAAAAAGGAAATTAGTAAACAGGATATACATCACTAGAAAGAATGTTCATAAAATATATTTCTATATTTACAACACTCAACAATTTATCACTATTTTTTATAGATATAATATATTTTTAACATATATATATATATATATATATATATGGGAATGCCTCTTAACTCACTTACAAAGAAAAAAAAATATGTCAATAGGAATAGCAATTTTTTCGAAAATGTTCGATGCAGACCTTTTTTTTCGGGGACGTGTTTGGTGTTTTAAAATGGGAACATGGATGGGGATGTGGACGTGTACACATTACGCGCGCCGAACCGGACAGGACGGCGCCGACGACACACACGTGTGGCCCACGTGATTAGTCCACAACAACTCACAAGTGAGTAAGTGATAAACTAATATAAAGACGTATATGATAACTCCTAGTCAACCTGAGACTAAAAAGGAGAACTTGATTTTTTCAATGAGAAGAATACAACAAATATATGATAATTTTAAAACTATAAATGTATTTATTATAAAAAAAATTAATACTAATTGCCGTGTCTCTAGACGAAAATTCTGGCTATGCTACTGACAGTCGATGCACGTGCATTGACGAGAACTACGGTGTTGTCATCGCCAACCTTTCTCCCTACTTCGCTGCCACCTTTCTCCTCTCCTGCTCCGCCGCCTGCTCCTCCTATTCCTACGCCGACGCCTCCACCCTCTCCCCATACTGTTACGCTGGCCTCCGCCGTGTATTATTTAATTGAAACATTTATATCCTTTTTCTTTAATTTATAGTAAGAATGTTTTACATTTCATTTGCTTGATGCATGGATTATGGAAATGTAGATCGAAGCTATATATAATTGGTTGCTTGAAGTAATAATGTACAGTTACTGTTGGAACATAACACCAGCTCAACGTCTTTTCTTGTTTGGATCTCACCGGCCGGGAGTAAATTTAAGCGTAGCTACTTATCTACTTCTTTGTAACTCAATGAAGTCACCAAACTCGACCGACCTTACGAGGATACTCGCGTTAGCTTTCACTTCCTATAAATATCTTTTTGTTGCTATCATAAATAATTTTTAGCATTTCACTTTCATGCAAGCGCACATCCAGAAATTCCAGCTCGAATAGGGCAGGGGAATGTTAGGTAAACAAAAAGATATATATATATATATATATGAGGAAAAATGTACCTAAGGTCGACCTTAGGTAAGTTACCTAAGGTCGACCTCATTTTCCTGGCTAAACAATATTATTTTTTCTTGAAATTTGGTATGTTGCCAATCAATAAGGTGTAGATCAATCCCATAAAAAAACATTCAAGAAAAAAAATGTTGTAAAGTGAGGAAAATGAGGTCGACCTTAGGTAACTTACCTAAGGTCGACCTTAGGTACATTTTCCTCTCTATATATATATATATATATATATATATATATATATATATATATATATATATATAAAGGCATCCATCACTGTGGGTACTTATTCTTTGGTATATCCGAGGGCCAAATGCCAGTAAAAGAAAACTGACTAGCCAAAAGGCCGGGATAAGCGAAAAAAGGGGGCAAAGGTCTACTCTCAGGCTCTACGGAGTGAACCCGGGTGATGAAATTCCAGTCACTCAGATAATCGGGTCATGACCTCAAGATTACCCTGAGCCGCGCGCAATCAAGCAAAGCAATCCAAAAAAGAAGCATTCAAACCACATAAACCAAGAATCACAAGTACAATCAATCACAAAACTACGCTACCCAACCAGCTGATAAAAGGTCTAATTCAGCAGGGCTACAGGCACGAAATGCCGATCAAACCCGTTAAAGGAAGCATAATCAAAGCAGGCAAACAAGAAGATCTGACTGAGTTGATGATGGACCGGATCTCGAAAGGCGATCGTCTTATCCCTGCCAAAGTGACTGATAAGGCACAAGGCGCAGTCAAGTGGAAGGCTTGGACCAGCTCCTGAATTTGTAGGCGAGAAGCTCTTTGTTCGAGTTGACTGTGTGATTGTGGTTTTATTTATGGCAACCGGAAACCTTTTCCTGAATTGAGAATGAGTAGAAGCGCCTTTGACAGGGGTTTATGGGATGGATGCGGGAAAGAAAGAACTCGATCCCCTTTTGCAAAGCAAGGTTTCACTCTCTGATTCCACTTCTTTTTAGGGATGGGATCTTCTGCCTAGATTAGATCTCTCACGGGATTCATCTGGCATTTCTGGATGGATCCTGGCATTGAGCATGTCATTCCGGACTTCGCTATTCTCACAGTCAGATCACTGCACTTTTGAAACTTCCCAAAAGAAACTGTTCTGATCTTTATTTGTTTGTGTCAACTGAGTGAGCTAATATCAAAAGCAGGTCCTCTGATTTCTTCAACCCCAGGATGTGGATGAGTCAACATCGAGGTCCTCCCTCTGGTCGCCTTCTTTGTACCCGCCTTCGTGGACTATAAGGAAGAGAATTAAGAGCATGAAATCACGACCGAAGAGGAGTCGTAGCTATAAAGGGCAACTTCAGGCGAGCGGATCGATCCTTCTTTACTTTCAATAATTCCATAGAATAGTCCAATTAGTCCACCAGTCTAAGTAGCAAACCTTGAAAGTCAGCCATGTCATGTTCTCGGGTACGTAAGTCGCTGTCTTGAAAGCCAGAACGTATTTCCTTTCAGTTATGTTCTCTGTAACTAAGGCAGGGTCCGCTCAACCATCTATTCCGCCTACACTAGCAGGGTCGTTGTCCTATAACTATAATGTGGGCCTCTCATATGCCACGAGAAGATCTTCACGGCACGTACTTCATGTTGTACTTTTCTAATCTTCTGTTCTCCAGCTCCTGACTCAAACACTGTATATTAATTAGGCTTGTTGATATACCATCCCCCTCACGAATCCGAACAACTCAGCCATCCAAACATTGACAGTCTCCAAGCTAGGAATTCAATAAATTAAAAAAAAAAGATTTAGATTCATTATGCATGGCATTCCTTTGAGATTTGTTAGTCATTATGAAATTCATTTTCAGAGCACTAATAAAATAGTTTATTTCATAAACATATATAGCTACATCCGACCCTATTTAGTAAGCTAATACTAGATAGAGTCGAGTTCGAGACTTTCCCCTCTTCGCTTTCATCAAAATCAAATGCTTTCTTGACCTTATCGTAAGTGTTAATGCAATGTAGCAAGTGAAGCGATAGAGAAAGGATTCCTTTTCTTTTCCAACCGAACTAAAGAAAGCAAGTCACGTACGTTCTCGTATATTTACATATTGATATTCCTACGATAGTTCTCGTATAGCTAAGTTTGCGCTACATCCGTCGATGATAACGATATCCGCCATGGAGGAAGCTGAGCTGTCAACTGCCCAGGCGGGCACCTCCCGCTACTCCTGCTAGGGTCATCACCCGGGAGTTTCGGGTTTACTACCGATATTTTAGCAACAAATCTAAGAAATCCAAACTATGCTGGAAAGGAAAGTTGCTTAAAAAGTCCTTCTGGATCAGAATTCGGAATGCAAACTCTTTTCTTTGGTCTTCAGCTTCATTCTTTTTTTTTCCATCGGTAGGAATGAGAAATCACAGATCGGTGCGGTTAATCACTACAGGTAGGCAAAAGGCAGTGAGGGAATTTCTACCAGATGCATGGGAAGACCACTGGCGGGAAAGGAGAACGAAAATTAGACAAACTTTCAGACAGTTCCTTACTTTCTATTCTCTAATCTCATATGGCAGCTTTCAGTCTCATCTTCAGTTTCGAGACATTGTTCCTATGCCTCTTTGAAGTGAAGCCCTTATATCGAATGATTCAAGACATTTGATTTTCTAATAGAAATGAGACAATCTTGGAAGTGAGGGAGGGGCTATCCACCTATTATTTCACAAGGCATTCTTGCACATTCGAGAGCTCGTGCGTCCTGAAAAAAGCCCTTTACTCACGAGATGAGATGGCATGAGCTTGTTCGGATGCTAATGTCGGCGACAAGATCCGATATGTCACTTCTGATTCAATTCCTTCTACTATTGTAGTTCCGTAGTTGAGTTCTTTCTCATTTCTCGTATCATTTTTCGCGGATTAGCATCTCGAGGTTCTTTGATGTGCATAAAGAAATCGTCCCGGAATGGGCGTTATGGCAAAGAACAATAAGAAAAAGAAAGAAGAAATCCTAGGCGGCTACGGATGCCGACAAGGTGCTAGAATCAGTTGGACAGTGACGATTTAGTTGTGTTAACATTCGCGGATTCGAATCGATCACCTGGAATAGAGTGGAAAAAGCTCACTTCGCTCACCTCGATCTCATCAGGATCAAGTGCATCAGGTGGATCCTGAGGTTAACGGTTGACTCGTCGAGCATCACTTCAGTTATATTCCAACTGTGCAATCTTTAGGGTTAGGTGATTTGAAATGCAACACCATGAAGCAAGATCCGCGCTAAACCTACCTCTCTCTCTAGCCCTCCCTTATATATATATATATATATATATATATATATATATATATATATATATATATATATGATGAGGGAGGTGAGGTGTCACCCTATGGAAGGTGGCTACATGTCACCTCCCTATGCTATCATCATGCACCAAAGTGCATGATGATAGCATAGGAGGGTGACATGGTGCCACCTTACGATGAGGTGGCACCTCACCTTTCTTTTATATATATATATATATATATATATATATATATATATATATATATATATATATATATATATATATATAAGTAATTGGTAATTGTGGTGAACTCGTCTCCACTAGAGCTCGAACTCCGACTACTTGGACCGCTTACATCTCTCTTAACCACTAGGCTAGAGGTCATTTGGGTGGATCGGAGCCCAGCCCTTAGATAGTTTCGAGTGCTTCCATATGTTTGTTAGCAATCCAGTCCTGATTGGATTCAGAGAGCAGTCTAGTGGACTATTTTAGTTGTAGTATGATTCCAATTTTTGGGTTACTTATTTAAGAAATCATATTATGAACTAGAATATGATTTTCTCATCATATATATATGGGCTGAGGGTGGAGTCATAAAACAGAGCACAAAGTTGAGATTCGGATGCTCGTCCACAAGAGATCTAAGAAAAAGTATGCACTTTATTCTTAGGACTTCGCCATAAGATAAACGAAGGAGGATATCTGATCGAAGAATCGTCACCTTCGGTGAAAGAGATTGCTACGGATTGGTGAGTAATTTTATTGTAATCTCTGTCTTTTCTTCTTGAGCATGTGGTGAGGGGGTTAAACATATTAGAATAGGGTTCAACATTCATCTTTGTCAATCTTGTCATTTTACCTGAGTTATAAATAATGTGATTTGTCCAAGTGACATTCGCCGTCAAAGACTTGTCTTTATCTGTGATAGGTGTTCGTTAGACGGGGGTTGGTTATTTCAGGTGGGTTAGCCTAAGTTTCCGTTGTGGCAACGTCTGAGATGCGGTATCGGAGCGCTTATAGGACGTGTTCGATTTCCAACAATGTCGATGTCATTAAGAGAAGATGGTACAATGATCATATTCTTCTTCGATCCTTAATCGTATTAAAACCATCTCAAACCTAGCTACCCCTAAATCTAACATTTACCTTTAACCCTTACTTAAATAGCCTTCCCCTCTCCTCGGCTTAGCATAATATTTTGGCTAAATTACAACTTGATACCCTCAATTATTCGAATTTTTTAACTTAATACCCTCAACATTCACTACAAAAAATACCCCCATTTTACAACGATTTTACTGCAACACTTATATGGATGTTGCTAAAACTATAATTTGCAACAGTTACGTAACGGTTGAAATGACCGTTACTAAATTAAATATATTTGCAATGGTTAGAGATTAACCATTGCCTAATACACTTTTTCACAACAGTTCGTTAACGCTTGCTAAACGTTTTTCTCTTTCACAACGGTTAAACAACAGTTTTATGAAACTGTTGTCAAAGTGAGTTAAATGGGCAACGGTTATGCAAGGATTTTAAGTATTTGTTACAAATTTATTAATATTTTGCAACGATTATATAAAGTCTATAAAAAGGCTCATTACTAGCAACAGTTGCGCAACAATTTTTGCAACATGTTGTAAGTGAGCATATTATTTGTAATGATTGTGCAACGATTTATGTTGTTAATTATATTTTTTGTTAAATAATAACGTTTATGATAACCACTATCCAAAGAATAAACAATTATTACAAAAATATTGATCTTGCAACAGTTTTTTTATAACCGTTGCAAAATCAATGTCCAATTTAAATTTTGTTTATACACAATAAGAATTTAATCATTAGAATTACTCGTATTAATTGGTTCCTTGTTTGCTAGCAAAAAAAAAAGATAATTAATATTTAACATCGATCCAAAATCATCAACTGATGAAAATGAGATAAGTACTTATATATTATATATATAAGTATTTACATACAAATGAGCCTCTAACCTAGTGGTATAGAGGAGGCACATAATCTAGTAGGTTGGAAGTTCGAGCCCCAATGGCAATAAAAAAAAGTATTTGGTTTTTACCGTTGCCAATTATCCGCAACAATTTTTAACCGTTGCATGAAACATTTTAGGCAACAATTATCAACCATTGTGCATTATCAGTATTTACAATGGTTTGTTAACCGTTGCCAAATATATTATTGACAACGCAATATAACTGTTACACATTAACATAAAATTCTGTCACGACCCGATCCCAAATAATTTGGTCGAACCGGATCATGCCCAGCCTGTACCGTTGTTGAGACGGCGGCAGTAAGCTGTTCCATTAGCAGGTAACCACAACAACATCTATATTTGTCACAACTCAATATTCGGGAATTTAAAACTTTATTAAACCTTTGAAATAATTACAACTGGAATTTAAAAGTACTGAAATAAATGCTAAATTCAAATAAACAGAGTTTTTCAATAAAATAACAAAACTGGGAAAAGAAATCTATCTAAGCAGTCGGCTCATCGGCCTCAGTCCCTGCGTCCTCCAATGGGGACTCTGGCAGCACTACAGGGTACAGAACAGGGTCGTAGTAGCTGCTGATTAACAGCTCAGCATCCTCAATATCCCCTAAAAATGTATTTCCAGTCAGGAGGGAGCAAAGTACAATTCATGCTAATTTAAACAGTTAAAATAATAATAGAATCATGCACTTTTAAACAGTTTGGAAATGAACAGTTTTCTATCAGTAAAACAGTGTGATTTGAATAGGCAATGAATATGACCGACTTGGATTGTACAGTTGTATCCTATTGATACGATACGGCTTATCCCCGTGTGTATGAGAGGTAAGCTAATACAGTTCTAAGTTATCAGTTGGATGTGGTCATAAATATTACACTATTCCTCCAGTACCCAACAGTCAATCAGTCAGTGCTCTCAGAGAGAGTTCCGTGTTGCATCGTGGTCTAAACTTGCAGTAAAGCGATTATTAAAATAACTGTAAACTAACACAAAATGTACTTGCCTCAATTGGACTGGACTGGAAAGATTGAAGACTTCGAGATAGGAATTAGGATCGTCCTCGAATTCCTACATTCGAGAAATTGACTCAGAATCCAGGGTTACCAATCTAACTACGCTAGTTGAAATCTCTAATTGTGTCCTAATCAATTTTAATTCTTTATTAACAAAACACGAACAAAAACACGATTATTGGTGCGTTGAATTAATAACGAGGAAAAGATCGTTTAAACTTTGTATTTTGGGAAAAACTCGTCGATACCAAATTAATTGATTAAAACTTTGTATTTTTATATTTATACATATAAAACTAAATTTCTTATTTTAATGAGAAATACATGATCGTTTGTTACATATAGATTTTATGTGAGAAAACTTTATTAATTTTCTATATGAAAAGAATTATTATTAGATTTACGCGTATGCTACAAAAACTCGCAAAACCAGAAAACAACAGAAAATCCAACTTACAAGTCACAGAGCCAACAACCAGCTGGACTTATGCCCATTACAATTTATTTACATAAATTGAAATAAGACCAAAACAGTCGTTAGTTCTAAACTTCCCATAATTTAAATATGAATAAAAAATAATAAAAATAAATTAAATAATAACGAGTCTCAGATATGGTCCATTCGTCAACTAGGCTAATGTCTCAACGTCCGGGCAAAGCCGGTTTCGTTTGCACTTAGTCGGGGCCCATTGACCGATACGGTCGTCGCCCAAAATCCAAATTATTTAATATATTTTCAAAATCTATTTTAAAATCATTTTTAAAAATATAATTAAATTTACGGAAAAATTCGGCAGCATTTTCTCTATTTTTGGTCAACCCAAAAACTGGGAAATGTGTGCCAATATTTTCCTGCAAATCCCAAACCAGGGAATCCCAAAATATATATATATAAATAACCACAAACATTCCACAGATTAATTCGGAACGACCCAAAACAAATTCGGAAGTCCAAAACTAAAACAAAACATCACAGCACAATATCGGAAGGATCCGAAACTAAAATATTTAGAAAATCATCTCCGAAAAGTTTCGAAAATAAGGAAAACCAAATAACAGAACTTCCCGACGTTCCTCAGAAATCTCGGGAACGACGTTCACCCCAAAAATCGAATTTCCCAAAGGAAACTCATGGACCAATTCATCATCGACATCGGGGAGGGACGAACTACTGTGAATAACCAGGGTTTACCCAAAATGACAGAATCCGAAGGGTTGCCTCGGACTCGGGACGCGCAAATCCACAGATCGGAGTCGAAATCCCGCGAACAGCGCTGGACAGGGCTGTCCAGAACAGCGAAGCAAGTGATCGGGGTGCGCCGGGGAGAACAGCGTCCGCGTGCTATGGCACGGAAAGCCGCGGGGTCGCACTGGCCGACGGCGGTGGGGCGCCGGGGCTGCGGGAGGTGCGCCGAGCTGGGCGCGTGCGGGGATACGACCGGGTCGCGCGGATCGGCTGTCACGCCCCAGAACTAGGATACTGGAGAGCGGGGGCAGACATAGCCAGCTACGTATAATGAAATGGAATCCATCTCACCATACGGTCACGGCTGTCTAGATATGTGAGGGTTTATCTACAAGTCATCAGTCTCTTAAGGTCATATATTATTCTATTGTCTCAATCTCAACCAGCTAATAATAATCACAAGATATCAGATCACCAAATATACAATTGTAAGGCGTCCCAAACATTACATATCCAGATGATCATGAAGCTAGTCGTACAAAATGTAAGGACTAGCAAGAGTTAAGTCATACATGATCAACCTCGAGTTGCCAATCATGATTACAGCCCGTAGACAGACAGTAAATAAAGTTGCAAACGAGCTAACACTTGCTCGGCGGCTAAACGCCTCAAAAGAATATTTTTACAAGGGAGTGGGAGAGCAAAATAAAACCCACTCGTTGCCCAGGTTACGCCTGGCGGTCACCATCGAGCTGGAAGACAGGTAGATCCTTTGCTGCTGCTCCAGTATCTGGCCATACAAAACCAGCTGGGTCAGACCCCAGAAAGAGCAAGTGCCACAAAGGATGCCACAAAATAAGAACTAAAACCAGCAAATTAGCACAATAATATAATTACATAATAAGAGACAGTAATTTAAGAAAAGCATGATAGGTGAATATAAAAGACAATCTTGTACAGAAACGATAAAAGACAGAACATATGGAAAAGCATGACAGGATGATATACGATGAGATAACCATGGGACTATTCAGATAACCAGGTTACAACCCGTAAACCAAACAATGACCGGGGTTGTAACCCTTCGTCTGAACAGAACTTGATTTTTCCCACCATTTATCGGCAAGGTAAAATATAAGAAATCAGGACCTGTAATTAATCATGATATAGAATTAAGATAAAGCACGAGTAAGCATGTCATGTCAAAAATTATACAGGATCAGGACGAGACAAGGCTGGACTAGACTCCATCCAATCAATCACGGCCAAGCAATAAATACGGCTTGCTACTTTAACTAACTAGGATTATCACAGGCCTAGTTACTAGCAAGATGCAATAAGAATTCCAAGTCCGGTTACCTGTTTGTTACTACCTGAGTGATCCAAGCAAGAAAAAAAAAAGATAGCAGGATATAGCAGACACACTGTAGTAAGATACATGTATCCTAAGGTACCACACTCGACGGCGGGCTGGAAGTGCGCTCATCTCGACGGATAGCAACAAATCCCAAGTATATATATATATAAGGCCGGGACCAAAGGGGCAACGGGTAACTGGGAAATTCTCCATGAACTATTTGATCAATCTAGTCATTACACTACCAAAATACACTCATTTAGCGACGGCTTTTTAGCGACGAAATTTTTTCGTCGGTATTAGCGACGGTTTCGTGGCCGCTCAGCGACTGATTTTCGACTACAAGTCTTTGCCATTTTTATTTTAATTTTAGGGGGAGGAAAGGTCGCACATCCGTCGCTAGACTGTCGGTGTTATAGCAACGGATTTACCTTCGTCACTACACAGTCGATTATTTGCCGGGAATTGTGTAGGAAATTGGCGAAACATTTTTGCGACGACTTAGCGACGGAACTTCAGTCGGCACTTATCAAAAAAGGCGACTGATGGACGACGGCTTATTACCAGTCGCTCGTCCGTCGCTATATGAACGTTCCAGACTTTAAATGGAACGGCGGGGGAAACTTTTTGCATTCCCCCCAAATTCACTCTCTCTTCTCTCTCTCTCGCCGGTGTCGGCTTCGGTGATCGGCGTCGGTGTCGTCGTCGGCGTCCTCTCCTCTCTCTCTCCCGAAGGTAACCCCCTCTCTCTCTCTCTCTCTCTCGATCTCTCTCTCTCTCTCTCTCTCTCTCTCTCTCTCTCTCTCTCTCTCTCTCTCTCTCTCTCGCGGTGTCGTATAAGGGCTGGGCGGCGCGCTTGGGGCTGGGCCGTCCGGGGCTTGGCGGCTGGCTTGGGTCGGGGGCTGGGCGATAGGCTTGGGGCGGAGGCGTCGGGGGCTGGGCGGCGGGCTCGGGGCTGGGGCGGCGGGGGCTGGGCGGCGGGCTTGGGGCTGGGGCGTCGGGGGCTGGGCGGCTGGCTTGGGTCGGGGTCTGGGCGGTGGGCTTGGGGCGGGGGCGTCGGGGTCTGGGAGGCGGGCTTGGGGTTGGGGCGTCGGGGGCTGGGCGGGGGCGTCGGGGTCTGGGAGGCGGGCTTGGGATTGGGGCGTCGGGGGCTGGGCGGCTGGCTTGGGTCGGGGTCTGGACGGTGGGCTTGGGGCGGGGGCGTCGGGGTCTGGGAGGCGGGCTTGGGGTTGGGGCGTCGGGGGCTGGGCGGCTTGCCTGGGTCGGGATCTGGGCGGTGGGCTTGGGGCGGGGGCGTCGGGGTCTGGACGGTGGGCTTGGGGCGGCGGCGTCGAGGGCTGGGCGGCTGGCTTGGGTCGGGGGCTGGGCGGTGGGCTTGGGGCGGCGGCGTCGGGGGCTGGGCGGCTGGCTTGGGACGGGGGCGTCGAGGGCTGGGCGGCTGGCTTGGGTCGGGGGCTGGGCGGTGGGCTTGGGGCGGCGGCGTCAGGCGCTGGACGGCTGGCTTGGGGCGGGTACGTCGGGGCTATTTGCAACCGACGCACACCCATAAGCACTCTTCATATATATATGCAACCGAACTACTGGGCGACGGGCTTTGGTCGGGGGCGGCGGGTGGCTTTGCTTCTCAAATTCATCTGAGTTTATATATTGGCTAAATAATGTGTTATCCATATTGGGTGTTCCATTAGTTTGGTGGTGTTTGGATTAGTAAATGTGAATATATATGGGATTTGGATTCATGGTGTATATGTTCACTGTCTCAAGGACAGTGCGAGTTCTATCAGTTGTGTGCTTCTGTATAGATGTATATATCTATACATCTAGCTGTGATATACATATGTGTATGTGACAATCTCAGTTAGGGACGGACTAGTTACCGGTTAGCGACGGATATTTTCAGCTCCATTAATTGCATTAATCTACGGTACGACATGGTGACGGATATTCCCTGCAGCCATTCGACTGACGAGGCAGAAACTATGTTACCGTAGATAAAGTTGCCTGTCCTCCGACCCTCATCCCTCGACAATGATGATACGACAACCTATCACTATATCTTATATAGTAGTAGATGATGTCTTAGTATTACATTAGTGAGTTCATCTTGATTCTGTTACGTACGTCCTTCAGATACTAGATACGATAAGGTTAACATATACTACACGATATGTATACAGAATATAGATGATTCACACTAATGTATGCTAGAATGAATCTTGGATTGTGTTCTGAGCCATCCGTTCTCACACTTAAAACACATAGAAATTAGTAGTGTGAGAGCGCCGGAGAGAGTGAGAGCGCCGGAGGGGGGGAGGAGAGAGAGAGAGTAAAATGGTACGACATGGTGAAGGAGTACTGTATTTTGGCTCCAGTTCCAGCTCCATTTGAACTACGGTATGACATGGTGATTCCGGACATAGTACCTGCAGCCATTCGACTGGCGAGACAGAAACTATGTAGCCGTAGATAAAGTTGACTGTCTTTCGACCCTCATCCCTCAGCAATGATGATACGACAACCTATCACTATATCTTATATAGTAGTAGATGATGTCTTAGTATTACATTATGTGAGTTCATCTTGATTCTGTTACGTTCTTCAGATACTAGATACGATAAGAACATATACTATACCATATGTACAGAACATAGATGATTCACACTAATGTATGCTTGAATGAATCTTGGGTTGTCTTCTGAGCCATCCGTTCTCACACTTGACAAAAAATCGAATTTTTTATACTTTATCGACTTTCGAAAATGTACTCAAATTATATGATGGTTCCTTTAGTTAGCTTGCTTATGTTACAATTATATTATTTGTGACTATCGATCTTACCAGATGGCACCCATGACCCGAGGAGCGGTACGTCGTTTGAGGAAAACAGTGAATGCTGAGGTGGCTCCTCCTACAGTTAAGGAGGAAGTGGCACCGGTTGCTAGTGAGACCGGGAGTTCTATTCATCCAGCACCGGTAGCTAGTGAGACCGAGAGGACTCGTCATGCAATCCTTGCAATGGACGACAGCTCTTCTCGTGCCAAAAATCTCGCTTTTTCGAGGTGGTTGCGTGAACGTATCACTGAGCGTTTGCGTGAGCAGCGTGGTTCTCATTAGCTATTAGTACTTATTTGTATTGGACTATTTGTATTGGGTTGTTTTTGTATTAGACTATTTGTATTGGACTACATATTGAGTTGTTTTTGTATTAGACTATTTGTACTGTCCTCCGACCCTCATCCCTCGACAATGATGATACGACAACCAACAAGTGAGAATACTAGATCCATCTCAGTATGACGTATACTCTGAGAGATCACAATTACAAGAATGATATCAGTAGTGGGATTGAGTGCTGGAGGAGATATTATCAGAGTATACGTCCTACTCAGATGGGTCTCCCACCGTTACTAATTTTTTTTTGACAGCATGGTGGATGTGCTCCGTCAACAGAATCTTGCTCCGAGCCAAAATTTTGCCCCGGAGCTCAAGTAGACATCCTTCGTGTAGAGCTCGAGTGAGAGGTTCCTGACAGCATGGTGGTCTCATTTGTCAAAGTATTCGTGCTCATCCCACATTGGTTGTGGGACGAGCACGGATACTTTGACAAAGGAGACCACCATGCTGTCAGGAACCTCTCACTCGAGCTCTACACGAAGGATGTCCACTTGAGCTCCGGAGCAAAGTTTTGGCTCGGAGCCAGATTCTGTTGACGGAGCACATCCACCATGCTGTCAGAAAAAAATAGTAACGGTGAGAGACCCATCTGAGTAGGACGTATACTCTGATAACATCCCCTCCAGCACTCAATCCCACTACTGATATCATTCTTGTAAAGGTGATCTCTCAGAGTATATGTCCTACTCAGATGGATCTCTCAGAGTATCCTCTCCGGTTGGTTGTGTTCTGAGCCATCCGTCTCAGGGATTTGATTCTGTATTTTGGTTTCTGTATTTTGGCTCCAGCTCTATTTGCATTTGATCTACGGTACGACATGGTGATCAGGACATAGTCCCTGCAGCCATTCGACTGGCGAGGCAGAAACTATGTAGCCGTAGATAAAGTTGACTGTCTTCCGACCCTCATCCCTCAGCAATGATGATACGACAACCTATCACTATATCTTATATAGTAGTAGATGATGTCTTAGTATTACATTAGTGAGTTCATCTTGATTCTGTTACGTTCTTCAGATACTAGATACGATAAGAACATATACTACACCATATGTACAGAACATAGATGATTCACACTAATGTATGCTTGAATGAATCTTGGGTTGTCTTCTGAGCCATCCGTTCTCACACTTGAAGATAAATCGAATTATAACGACGGATATTAGGTTACTCTTCAGGATAATTGATGTCTATTTTATATTAATTTGGTTTGGTCTATATGATTCTTGGATAATTGGCGTGCATTAAATTCGTATGTGCATATTTGGTCTATGTGATTCTTGGATAATTGGTGTGCATTATATATTGGTTTGGTTTATGCATATTTTTGTGAACAGGGAAAGTGCTCCATTTGCATTAGTCTACGGTACGACATGGTGATCAGGACATAGTCCCTGCAGCCATTCGACTGGCGAGGCAGAAACTATGTAGCCGTAGATAAAGTTGCCTGTCCTCTGACCCTCATCCCTCGGCAATGATGATACGACAACCTATCACTATATCTTATATAGTAGTAGATGATGTCTTAGTATTACATTAGTGAGTTCATCTTGATTCTGTTACGTCCTTCAGATACTATATACGATAAGAACATAGATGATTCACACTAATGTATGCTAGAATGAATCTTGGCTTGTGTTCTGAGCCATCCGTTCTGATCAAGCATCTTCCTTCTCCTCTCCTCCACCATGGCTCTGAACCAATCTGCTCCTCCCTACTTCCCTTCTTTTTATTTGACTCTCTCAGCCACATATGATATCCAGCTCAAGTGTAGAGCCGGGAGAGAAGAAGTGGGCAGGAAGAGGAGGGGGAAGCAGCACAGCCGACGGCATGACCCGGAGGAAGTACAGAGGTTTTCTTCAACAGCCGTAGGAGAACCTCTGTACTTTCTCCGGGTCATGCTGCCGGCTGTGCTGCTTCCCCCTCCTCTTCCTGTCCACTTCTTCTCCTCCGACTCTACACTTGAGCTGGATGTCATATGTGGCTGAGAGAGTCAAATAAAAAGAAGGGAAGTAGGGAGAAGCAGATTGGTTCAGAGCCATGGTGGAGGAGAGGAGAAGGAAGATGCTTGATCAGAACGGATGGCTCAGAACACAAGCCAAGATTCATTCTAGCATACATTAGTGTGAATCATCTATGTTATAGTATCTGAAGGACGTAACAGAATCAAGATGAACTCACTAATGTATGCTAGAATGAATCTTGGGTTGTGTTCTGAGCCATTCGTTCCGATACTTGGCAATTAAGTCATTCGACTGGTGAGGCAGCAACTATAAGGCTACTTGCATGTTCTTCCAACTTTAAATTACAAGATTACTACATTTGGTTACATAAATCACTAACCTCATCGCGGCCAATGTTTACAGTCTTGGTCTCAACTGTCTTCGATTCTATGATCCCATGCTTTCGGAAAATAGACAACGCAGACTCATGGAATAGAATGGCCTTACATGCAAATCGTCTATGATTATGTATTTTTTCCCTCCTTTCACAAACACGCCATCCTTGTTGCCTCCATGCAACCCCCTCCTACGTAATATTCTCATCCATTGCCTTACCACAGGGACATCGAGCGCCAATAACTGAACTATACAGACGGTGAGTCTTGGTGTAGCACTCAAATGCGGGGTATCCGTAAATTCGTCGAGGTTTTAAATCATCGACATTGAGTTTTAAACCCTCACGTAGCCTTTCTGCTTCACTTCTAGGGTCGAGCAGCATCTTCTTGCAAGCTTCGGTCTCCAGATACTTAGTGTCAAGATTCTGGACGCTTTCGTAGAGCATGTCAACGCATCCTAGCGTCAATTTCCTGCCGAGTAAATTGACGCTAGGATGCGTTGACATGCTCTACGAAAGCGTCCAGAATCTTGACACTAAGTATCTGGAGACCGAAGCTTGCAAGAAGATGCTGCTCGACCCTAGAAGTGAAGCAGAAAGGCTACGTGAGGGTTTAAAACTCAATGTCGATGATTTAAAACCTCGGCGAATTTACGGGTGCCCCACATTTGAGTGCTACACCAAGACTCACCGTGATGAGGTTAGTGATTTATTTAACCTAAGACATGGGATCATAGAATCGAAGACAGTTGAGACCAAGACTGTAAACATTATGTGAGTTCATCTTGATTCTGTTACATCCTTCAGATACTTGATACGATAAGAACATATACTACACTATATGTACAGAACGTAGATGATTCACACTAATGTATGCTAGAATGAATTTTGGGTTGTGTTCTGAGCTATTCGTTTCCATACTTGGCAATTAAGCATGTGAAATAGAACTGATTATGTTTAGTTTGTCTTACGATATAGATTTTCACATCCAAATTGAAATGGATCGTTACTTCGTTGTTCGTACATGGATGTACTAGCGGATCAACCTCCTGGACCGTAGATACTTATAAGTATTGACCGTGTCGGATTAGTATCGATCTATCGTTTTGGTATGGACCGTATCGGTTGGTATTGGTCTTAGCGAATTGGTATTGTCATATCCGATATGTATCGGCCGTATAGCCATTAAGTCATATTGGCCTTATCGATTTGGTATCGGTCATATCCGATAGGTATCGGCCGTGTTGGATTAGTATAGACTATTTCGGATTAGTATCGTGGAAGGTTTAGTAACAACTGTACTTGGATTTCTCTCTTCTAGAGCTAGATTACCATTGCAAGAGAGTCACGAGAGCGTAGATGGCCAGTTACAGAACATACATACTTCCTTTTCTATCTCGCTTTTCCTGATGGAAAAGGAAGTATGTATGTTACTGTAACTGGCCAATCACGATCTGGTGATTCTCTTGCAATGGTATTCTAGCTCGAGAAGAGAGAAATCTAAGTACAGTTGTTACTAAACCTTCCACGATACTAATCCGAAATAGTCTATACTAATCCAACACGGCCGATATCTATCGGATATGACCGATACCAAATCGATAAGACCAATATGAATCCTAGCTATTCGGCCGATACATGTACATATCGGATATAGGACGATACCAATTTGTTAAGGCCAATACCAATATGATACGTCATATACCAAACCGATAGACCGATACTAATCTGATACACTAGATACTAAGTACATCTGGCCTATACCAGCGGATCCACAAATTACTGCACGATAGGCCCAACGACTCCAGTTACATCCGGTTATTGGTGAGTACATGATTACATAATAATTCTGTTAGTCTTGTGATACAGATTTTTACTCTCTCATGCTACCAACGTCACAACTTTTCCAGTGCTGCTCCCTCTAATGATGATGAACGCAAAAAACCAACATCACAACCTTTATAACTTGAGTAAATTTCTTTACCCTATATGAAAATTTCTGTTGTCAGAAAGATGGCTCATAGGACTCGTCGAGGTGGTGCTGCTAGTCGAGGAAGGGGTCGAGGCAAGAAACCCTTGGAGGTCGACACGGAGGAAGTCTCCGTCGTCAAACAAGGGCCGGTGACTGTTAAGGAGAAGGTGTTACCAAAGGTCGAGGTCAAGGAAGAACCGATGACCATCAGGGAAGAGATTGCTCCCAAGCTTGAAGCTAAGGAGGAGCCACCGTCAGAGAGTAGTAGCATCGGGACCGACCCTCCTATCCCTACAGAAGACTTCAACCAGATTGAGCCTTCGTATGCAAAGTGGCTGATAGAATGGTACATGCCTCAACGCAACTATCATCCCTGGCTGTGAGGATTCATCGTCTGACTTGTGGTCTTTGTTGAGGCCAAAGTCGATTTTCCTATGTGTTTTGGAATATTTGTGAAAATTTTGGAATATTTGTGCTATGATCGGTCGTCAGAATTGGATATTAGATTACTGTAACTGGCCAACTCTTTCCTATGTGCTTTAGAATATTTGTGAAAATTTTGGAATATTTGTGCTATGATCGGTCGTCAGGATTGGATATTAGGTTACTGTAACTGGCCAACTCTTTCCTATGTGCTTTGGAATATTTGTGAAAATTTTGGAATATTTGTGCAATGATAGGATTATAACGATGGATATTAGGTTACTCTTCCGGATAATTGATGTCTATTTTATATTAATTTGGTTTGGTCTATATGATTCTTGGATAATTGGTGTGCATTAAATTCGTATGTGCATATTTGGTCTATGTGATTCTTGGATAATTGGTGTGCATAATATATTTGGTCTATGTGATTGTTGGATAATTGGTGTGCATTATATATTGGTTTGGTTTATGCAAATTTTTGCGAACAGTTAAAAAGCTGTAATTTTTTTTTAAAATATTCTCAGTTAGCGACGGACTTGTGACCGTTTTGCGACGGATATCACCAGTTTTCGACTACTTTTCGACGGTTATGCCGTCGCTAACTGGATATTTGAAAAATTTTCCCAGTTGGCGACGGATGGTCGACGGACTATCCGTCGGCATGATACATTGTTCGACGGAATAGCGACGACCTATCCGTCGCCCGTGTTCTGAAAATAACAAGAATTTCCAGAACAAGGTCGACGGTTAATCCGTCGCTATTCGGTCGATATATTTCGACGGCAAAGCGACGACTTATCCGTCGCCAAGTTGCTGGAAATGACATGAATTTCCAGGAGCTGGTCGATGGCATTTCCGTCAGAAAACCGTCGCTAATCCGTCACTTGATATCGACGGTATCGACGGATTAGCGACGGAATGATACGATCTGATACGCATTTACGACGGTTTACCGACGGAAATTTATGTCGGTATTGTCTACACAGTTCAGTACTTAAAAGCTGAAGTGGACGACAGTCCGTCGGAAATGCGTCGCTAATGCTTCGTATTGTGACGTCGATTATCCGTCGTTATTCCGTCATGTGACGACAACTTAGCGACGGAAGGTTATTAGAGACGAGCTGATTACCGACGGATTTTTTTGGCCAATATCCGTCGGCAATCGGTCGCTAATAGTAATTACCGTCGTCTTAGCGACGGATGTGGCCGTCGCTAAATCGATAAATTTTGGTAGTGTTAATCCTAGCCATATTCAGTATGAATCCCTGATCGTGAGAAACCAGGAATGCATGTCCTAGACATGATGCAAGACAAGACAGGTTCATTTGTACAAACACATTCACCCACGGTGTCCAGGCCATTTATTCTTGTCAAGTCGTGTTAGCCGTCGCAACAGCATTTAGTTATCAAGTCATGTTACAAGTCAGGAGTGCGCCGCCACGGGCCACTATCAAGTTATCAAGGATTAATTACAAGTAACAAGTTAGGTGTGCACCCACCGAGTCACTAGCAAGGAGATCAGAGAATACCAGGATCATAATTCACAGAAAATCCCGAAAACCGTACTAGTCATAACAATTACTTGAAAATCGTGTTAGGCCGTGTCGGGTCAAGATAGTCGTGCTGTGTTGAACAAGATCTCAGGAAAAACCCAATCCACAAAAGAGAAACCAAGTCGAGAAATAAAACCAATACTCCAAGAGCCAATGGGTTTAAGCAAGGGGCCAGGGGGGTTGGGCATACGCGCAAGAGCACGCACGCAGGGGAAGCATACACGCAAAAGCACGCACGCAGGAGAGCAGCGTACGCACAAAAGCACGCACGCAGGAGGGCAGCGTACGCACAAAAGCACGCACGCAGGAGAGCAGCGTACGCACAAAAGCACGCACGCAGGGAAGCAGCGTACGCACAAAAGCACGCACGCAGGGGAGCAGCGTACGCACAAAAGCACGCACGCAGGAGAGCAGCGTACGCACAAAAGCACGCACGCAGGGGGGAAAAGCGTACGCTCAGGACATGCGTACGCTCAAGTCAGGGCACGCACAAGTCTGCGTACCAGGGCACGCTCAAGTCTGCGTACCAGGGCACGCTCAAGTCTGCGTACGCAAGAGACACGCTTCCAACAAGAAGCGTACCCAAGTCTGCGTACGCAAGAGACACGCTTCCAACAGGAAGCGTACCCAAGTCTGCGTACGCTGTGCTAAAGAGCACGCGCAGCTCCGTGGCGTAAGCTAAGAAGCTCTGCACACTGCTCACTGTCTTCTCCAAACCAGCAAGAACTCCATGGGTGAACCCAAAGCTTCAAAAGTTCATAACTTGGCCATCCGAACTCCAAATTCGGATTTCCAGAGTTCTAACTTGGGTGAAATTGAATTCTCTTCCACATAGAAACATCAAAACCCATAAAAATCCAACTTAAATAGATCAAAACCATGCAAATCCGAAAATAGAAAAAACTTAGATCTAGAATAATGGAGACTCCAAATCATAAAATGTCAAGTTCTAATGTTGATCACCATGTCCTAATCTAGCAAATGGACAAATAAAATAGGGTTCTCATGTGGTGGCAAGATGCACTTGCCTATGGGTGTGGAGAGTTGTGTGGAGGAAGAAGAAGAAGAAGAAGAAGAAGAAATTAATGGAGGAAGTAATGAAGAGAGAGAGAGAGTGTTAGGTGGGGATTATAAAGAGGGTGGGATGTGGTGTATTGAGGGTGGAGCATAGGCTAAGGTGTTCCAATACACATTAAACCAAACCAAACCAACCCAAACCAATTAAAACCGAGCCAAGTCAAAACCTAAAATACGAGAATACCGAAATTCCACAAGTTGAGAAAAATAAAAATACATGCCAAAAATCCAGATACGAGTATAAATACGAAATACGAGAAATACGAAAAATGAGGGTGACAACTCTACCCACCTTAAAAGAATTTCGTCCTCGGAATTTAATCAAGGAGCTAGAGATTGCCACGACAAGCTACACTAAGCACAGGCAAGCTACACTAAGCAGTTCAATCATACAATCATACAATGCAAGCAAGGAAGGGAAAAAGTAAGGCATAAGGAAGATATTATACCTCACGAGTCAAACAGGTAGGGATAACGTGATCGGATATCATCCTCACACTCCCACGTTCGACTCTCCCAAGGAGCGATGAACTCAAGTAACATGAACTAAACTGATAGTCTTGCGCTTGAGGTCTCTCTCTTTGGTCAAACAGGGACACGGGCCTCTCCTCACACGAAAAGGTTGGTACCAATAACCGTTTTCGAATGATCTAGGACATGGCTCGGGTCCGAAATATACCGTTGTAATTAGGACACATGAAACATGACACATGTCCCGCATAACGACGGCAGAAAGCAAGATAATAGGACACAGATACCTCTCTGCCGATTCTGGATCTGGGCCTGGGCCAGGGCGAACTGCTGAGGCCTCTGTTGCTGGAAGGCCTGGGCCTGAGACGGCAATGGACCCGGGAACGGAAGCTGCTGTGGTTGGTGAACTGGAGCTGGTTCTGGTGCTGGTGCTGGTGCTGGTCCCATAACCAAGGGACTAGTTACTGTCGACGATGATCTGTTTCTGAACGGACAAGATCCTATCATGTGGCCTGGCGAACCACAAAAGAAGCACAATCCCTGTGCTCTACGGCACTCAGTAACAACATGCCCGGGCTTCCCGCAATGAGAACAACCCGTTGCGAAAGGCCGCTTCTGCTTCTGCTGCTGGGGATAGGTCGGGGCAGAATGTTGTAAGGAGGTAACCGAATCTGTCCTCGTAGCTCCAATGGTCAAGGTCCTAGCTGCTGGGGCCGGTGCTGAGGATTGGTTCATCTGGTCGTGAGACCGCTTCCGATCTCCGGTCCGGTCCGCTATCCTTCGGGAAGTGTACTCATGCCTCCTCGCTGCTCGCAAGACGGCATCAAAAGTTCTGTGCTCGAACTGCTCTACTGCCAATATGATCTCCAAGTGGAGCCCCTGCTGAAATTCCTGTGCTCTGTCTAGCTCGGTTGCCACCATGGTGGGAGCAAACCGACTCAACCTTGAAAACTCGGCCGCATATCCGTCGACCGTCCTACTCATCGGCCTGAGATTACTAAACCTGGTCTGCAGGTCATACCTAGCCACTGCGTCGAAGTACTTGGTCTGGAACATATCACTGAATACCGCCCACATGACAGGCGTACCCAAACTCGCTGCTTGCATAGCCCACCAGCTGCGGGCTAGATCTAGTAACTGCAGGCGCACCACTGCCACCTTCTCTGCCTCAGGGGTCCCGGCTGCCTCCAAGATAACTTCAATGTCCTGTAGCCAGGCATCTGCAGCAATAGCATCCTCGCTGCCGTCGAAGAAGGGAGGGTTCAGGCGCTTAAAATTGTTGACCGCACTATTCCCTCGAGGACCACTTCCGCTCATAGCTTCTTGTACTGCTTGCTGCAAGGCATCACCTTGACGGTCCTGAGACGTAAGCAACTCACGGATGAGCCCTATCAAGACCCCATCCTCTGACCCTGCTGGCTGAACTGGCTGGACTGGGGGCACTGGTTCTCCAGAAGGCATGGCTCGAGAGGCGGCTGCTGAGGACTGATCTTGATCTTCTTGCTGTTGCTGGGCTGCCGGCCGAACTTCTTCTGGCTGATCAACAGGAGCGATGCCGCTGAAGCAATGACATCAAGAATATAAAGGAAGGACCAGGATAGAACAATGATGCAAGCATTTTATCAAGTCAGGGATTCAAGAAGATAAGAGGATACGAGTGGAGATCAAAGGCGAGTACAGATTGAGACATCTATCTGGTAAACCCTCACATTTCTTGATTGACAAGACTTGCATGGGCCACCACTTAAACTATGTCACGCTCCAGAACCAGAATACTGGAGAGCGGGGGCATACATAGCCAGCTACGTATAATGAAATGGAATTCATCTCACCATACGGTCACGGCTGTCTAGATATGTGAGGGTTTATCTACAAGCCATCAGTCTCTTAATGTCATATATTATCCTATTGTCTCAATCTCAACCAACTAATAATAATCACAACATATCAGATCACCAAATATACAATTGTAAGGCGTCCCAAACATTACATATCCAGATGATCATGAAGCTAGTCGTACAAAATGTAAGGACTAGCAAGAGTTAAGTCATACATGATCAACCTCGAATGGCCAATCATGATTACAGCCCGTAGGCAGACAGTAAATAAAGTTGCAAACGAGCTAACACTTGCTCGGCGGCTAAACGCCTCAAAAGAATATTTTTACAAGGGAGTGGGAGAGCAAAATAAAACCTACTCGTTGCCCTGGTTACGCCTGGCGGTCACCATCGGACTGGAAGACAGGTAGATCCTTTGCTGCTGCTCCGATATCTGGCCATACAAAATCAGCTGGGTCAGACCCCAGAAAGAGCAAGTACCACAAAGGAGGCCACAAATAAGAACTAAAACCAGCAAATTAGCACAATAATATAATTACATAATAAGAGACAGTAATTTAAGAAAAGCATGATAGGTGAATATAAAAGACAATCTTGTACAGAATCGATAAAAGATAGAACATATAGAAAAGCATGACAGGATGATATACGATGAGATAACCATGGGACTATTCAGATAACCAGGTTACAACCCGTAAACCAAACAAGGACCGGGGTTGTAACCCTTCGTCTGAATAGAACATGATTTCTTCCACTATTTATCGGCAAGGTAAAATACAAAAAATTAGGACCTGTAATTAATCATGATATAGAATTAAGATAAAGCACGAGTAAGCATGTCATGTCAAAAATTGTACAGGATCAGGACGAGACAAGGCTGGACTAGACTCCATCCAATCAATCACGGCCAAGCAATAAATACGGCTTGCTACTTTAACTAACTAGGGTTATCACAGGCCTAGTTACTAGCAAGATGCAATGAGAATTCCAAGTCCGATTACCTGTTTGTTACTACCTGAGTGATCCCAGCAAGAAAATGAAAAGATAGCAGGATATAGCAGACACACTGTAGTAAGATACATGTGTCCTAAGGTACCACACTCGACGGCGGGCTGGAAGTGTGCTCATCTCGACGGATAACAACAAATCCCAAGTATATATATATATAAGGCCGGGACCAAAGGGGCAACGGATAACTGGAAAATTCTCCATGAACTATTTGATCAATCTAGTCATTAATCCTAGCCATATTCAGTATGAATCCCTGACCGTGGGAAACCAGGAATTCATGTCCTAGACATGATGCAAGACAAGACAGGTTCATTTGTACAAACACATTCACCCACGGTGTCCAGGCCATTTATTCTTGTCAGGTCGTGTTAGCCGTCGCAACAGCATTTAGTTATCAAGTCATGTTACAAGTCAGGAGTGCGCCGCCACGGGCCACTATCAAGTTATTAAGGATTAATTAGAAGTTACAAGTTAGGTGTGCACCCACCGGGTCACTAGCAAGGAGATCAGAGAATACCAGGATCATAATTCACAGAAAATCTCGAAAACCGTACTAGTCATAACAATTACTTGAAAATCGTGTTAGGCCGTGTCGGGTCAAGATAGTCGTGCTGTGTTGAACAAGATCTCAGGAAAAACCCAATCCACAAAAGAGAAACCAAGTCAAAAAATAAAACCAATACTCCAAGAGCCAATGGGTTTAAGCAAGGGGCCAGGGGGGTTGGGCATACGCGCAAGAGCACGCACGCAGGGGAAGCATACACGCAAAAGCACGCACGTAGGAGAGCAGCGTACGCACAAAAGCATGCACGCAGGAGGGCAGCGTACACACAAAAGCACGCACGCAGGAGAGCAGCGTACACACAAAAGTACGCACGCAGGAGAGCAGCGTACGCACAAAAGCACGCACGCAGGGGAGCAGCGTACGCACAAAAGCACGCACGCAAGAGAGCAGCGTACGCACAAAAGCACACACGCAGGGGAGGGAAAAGCGTACGCTCAGGACATGCGTACGCTCAAGTCAGGGCACGCTCAAGTCTGCGTACCAGGGCACGCTCAAGTCTGGGTACCAGGGCACGCTCAAGTCTGCGTACGCAAGAGACACGCTTCCAACAGGAAGCGTACCCAAGTCTACGTACGCAAGAGACACGCTTCCAACAGGAAGCGTACCCAAGTCTGCGTACGCTGCGCTAAAGAGCGCGTGTAGCTCAGTGGCGTAAGCTAAGAAGCTATGCACACTGCACACTGTCTTCTCCAAACCAGCAAGAACTCCATGGGTGAACCCAAAGCTTCAAAAGTTCATAACTTGGCCATCCGAACTCCAAATCCGGATTTTTATAGTTCTAACTTGGGTGAAATTGAATTCTCTTCCACATGGAAACATCAAAACCCATAAAAATCCAACTTAAATAGATCAAAACCATACAAATCCGAAAATAGAGAAAACTTAGATCTAGAATAATGGAGACTCCAAATCACAAAATGCCAAGTTCTAATGTTGATCACCATGTCCTAATCTAGCAAATGGACAAATAAAATAGGGTTCTCATGTGGTGGCAAGATGCACTTGTCTATGGGTGTGGAGAGTTGTGTGGAGGAAGAAGAAGAAGAAGAAGAAGAAGAAGAAATTAATGGAGGAAGTAATGAAGAGAAAGAGTGTTAGGTGGGAATTATAAAGAGGGTGGGATGTGGTGTGTTGAGGGTGGAGCATAGGCTAAGGTGTTCCAATACACATTAAACCAAACCAAACCAACCCAAACCAGTTAAAACCGAGCCAAGTCAAAACCCAAAATACGAGAATACCGAAATTCCACAAGTTGAGAAAAATAAAAATACATGCCAAAAATCCAGATACGAGTATAAATACAAAATACGGAAAATACAGGAAATGAGGGTGACATCGGCGCCGCTGGGGCGGCCGGAAAGGTCGACGAGACGCTGGGGAGGGCGCCGCACAGGGGGTCGCGCGCGGGGTCGGGGTCACGGGCGCACGGCGTCGGGCACGGGATGTCGGGGGAGTGGCCGACGGGAGCTCGGGGTCGGCCTCGGGAGCTCTGGGGTGCTCGGGGCCGAGAGGCGCAGATGGGAGCGCGTAGGGAAGAGCGAAGGGGGTTTGAGAAAGTAGGTGGTGGGTAGAAGCTTCTCCTCTGTTGAAGAAAGTATTAGAGAGAGAGATGGAGTAGTGGAGTTGGGGTGGTGGATTGTGTGTGGGGAGTTATAAGGAGAGTTGGGAAAGTAGTACGTGGGTGTGAGTGATTTGGGGAGAGCAAAGTGAGGAGGGGAGAGTTGAACGTGTAATGAGGGGTTGCTGGTCCAACTTGGACCGGCACAAAATATATATATATATATATATATATATATATATATATATATATATATATATATATATATATATATATATATATATATATATTTAATAATAATAAAAACCATATTTTCAAAAGGAATAGAGTGGGTTCAGGTCGGGTCTGGGTTCGGGAATCGGGTCCGGGCTCGGGTCTGGGTCAGCACCCAAAAATCCATGTTTATTATTTTTGAAATTGATTTTAAAACTCAAAATGATACTAATAATTATAATAAATATAATATTCATATAAATATAGCTCTACAAAAATTGGGTTTCACAAATTCGTTGCATAATACGTTATTTGCAACTATTTATAGAAATATTGCAAAAACTTTCTATAACCGTTGCAAGAGGAATATGCAACGCTCAAATTTAGAATGGTTGCAGTAACTGTTGCAGATTGATTTTGCAACGGGTTATATAGTTTTTGTAACGGTTTTCAACCATTGTAAGACACCCTAGTTTCTAGTAGTGATTGATAGACACTAACTTAATACCCTCAACTATTGTAAACTTTTATTTTGATACCCTCCGTCTGTCAAACTAAACTTTACTTTCTAAAAAAAAATATCTAAAATACCCCCCTCCCTCCTCCTCCCTCACATTTCCACCCCCCCTCCCCACCCCTGCCCCTCCGATAGCAGGCACCCGCGCAACCCCTGTGCTCTCGCGTCGCATGTGTGACCACCAGCGACCCCTTACGGTCGAGCCCCCCTTGCGCCACTGCGCCGCCCCCACGGTCGCAGCGCCCCCTACACCTCGCTGCCAACACGACCCCAGCTTTCCCCTGCAGCCGCCCGTGCCACCTCTGCACCCCCGCGTCGCACGCGCGACCCCCTGGAACTCGCCCCCTTGCGCCCCCATGACCCTATGTGCCCTTGCGCCACCCGTGATGCCCTGCGCCCCGCCGCCCCTGCGTCGTGCCCCCCGCGACCACCGACGCCTCTAAGCCCCCCGCCCCCACCCCTCCGCCCCCGCACTGCCATGCGACCTCCCGCGTCCCCCACTGTTGCTGCTGCTACTACTGCTGCTCGTCGCCCCCCCCCCCCCCCCCCCCCCTCCCCCCTCCGGCTGCCGGCTGCCGGCGCCGGAGAGTGGGGTGGGACGGGGCTGCCAGAAATAGACAGAGGAGGGGAGGAGAGAGAGAATGGGGACAATTTTGTCATTTTCCTCTCTTTATTAACACCGTTAGGAGAAGAATGGGGGGAGAGTATTAAGTTGGTACCTATCAAAGTTGAGGGTACCAAGTTGAAAAACTCGAATAGTTGAGGGTATCAAGTTATAATTTAGCCTAATATTTTTACTATTATAAAGAGCTTTGAAAATGGCTAGCCATCGAAGTCGTATGTATATTCTACGTAATTAAGAGGGAAAAAAAACTAAATTCTTCTAACCACTGAGTACGTATTTTCTAACATAATTGAAATAAATTCTAAAATCCTTCAACTACTTTAACATCTATCCAAAGCCTATAAATATATCTATAAAATAAAATTATAGTTAAATTATATTCAAAAAAATTTGTTGGTATGTATAATGCACGTGAATATGACTAGTATATAATAATATGTTTGCACCCATTGATGACTAATTAAATCTCATGAAAAATTTATCTATTGTAGTTGAGCGCAAACTTGTGAAAGTTTGCAAAAGAAATATTATAATAAAAATAGTTTTAATACAAATCCCATCTCTGAAAAAGAAAAGGTTAATATGGTGGTCCAGACATTGGAGGTGAAACCAAAGAGGACCAGATGTCTGCTCTCTTAGTTAATGCAGTGGGTCCACCATCCGATGAAAATCTCAAGTTCAGGATAAATCTCGAGGAGCCCGTGCCTTCTTAGACCGATGAAGCTAATGCGCCTATTTTTATATTACATGCACGTTGGACCCTATCTAACTTTCACGTTTTATCAAATAAATGAAAAAAATGATAGACCTCCGTAGTTCGATCTCTTCGGTAATCATAAGAGCCACTTGAACTCGATGCTAATGGACTTTGATGTCTTTTGTTTTTATTTCTTCCACATTTTTTGGACCTCAAAGAAAAGATCATTTTCTTCCTTTGTGTTTGGTAGCAATGATGGAAAAGATAAGAGACGTATTTTTTTTTGTTTGGTATGAAATAAAAAGTGGAAGGAAAGAAAGTAAAAAATATAGAGTTTACCAATTCTACTCCCAACTAAAAACACTTATTTACTATTTGACTTCAAAAATAATTTTTAATAATACATTCATATGGAGGTATAATTGTTAATTAATACGAGCCTCCACTTTTTTTTTTTACTTTTCCTCCCACTTTTGGGGGGATTGGATTTCTTAGGTTATGAGAGAAAAGTAATCCCTCCACTTTTCCTTCCTTCCTATTTTCCTTTCATACCAAACAAGAAAAAATGAATCTTTTCCTTGACTTTTTCCTCCTCTATTTTTCTTCCTCCCACTTTACCCTTCTACCAAACACACCCGGGGGCGTTTGGTACGCGGTATTTTTTTTTTATTCCCGGAAAAATTTAAGATGGAAATCTATTACCACGTTTGTTTGGCTTATAAAAAATTTATTTCCGGAAATTATAAATATCCGGGTAAATAGTTTACCCACAAAACATGGGAATTCTATCCCTGGAGAATAGGTGGATATTTTTTTTTTGCCCGGGAAAAAAAAAATTGTCTAAATTTTTTTCTTCTTTTTTGATCAATTTTGATTAGTTTTGAACATTTTTTTCTTTTTTTTTTGTCGTTTTTATCGTTTTTTTTTTGTCATTTTTTGTCGTTTGTACCATTTTTTTTTCGTTTTAAGCGATTTTTTTCGTTTTTTATCCATTTTTTGTCTTTTTTGTCACTTTTTGATTTATTTTTGTCGTTTTTATCGTTTTTTTGTCGTTTTTACCAATTTTGTCGTTTTTTTAAGCGTTTTTTTTTTTTTTTTTTGTCTTTTTTACCCTTTTTTTTGTCTTTTTTTGTCGCTTTTTGGTTATTTTTTGTCGTTTTAACCGATTTTTTTTATAGTTTTTAACCGATTTTTTTCGTTTTTAACCGATTTTTTTTGTCATTTTTTGTCGTTTTTAACCGATTTTTTGTTGTTTTTGTCATTTTTGTCGCATTTTGGTTTTTTTCGTTTTTACCGATTTTATGTCGTTTTTTGTCGTTGTTTTGGTTATTTTTGTCGTTTTTACCTTTTTTTTGTTATTTTGTCGTTTATACATTTTTTCGTTTTTTTGGTCATTTTTCTCGTTTTAAACGATTTTTTTGTCGTTTTTCATCGTTTTTGTCGTTTTTCATCGTTTTTGTCGTTTTTGTTATTTTGTCGTTTTTACCATTTTTTTTCGTTTTTACCGTTTTTTGTCGTTTTTACCGGTTTTTCTTATATTTGTTCATTATTTTCGTTATTATTATTTTTTATTTTTTTCCAGGGAATATTTATATTGTCACCAAACATGGGAATGTAATTTTTCAGGAAATTTAATTCTTTGGAATTTGATTTCCGGGAATATAGAATTTTCGGCTATATAGTATTCCGCGTACCAAACGTCCCCTAAGGGTGGATTGACCAAACGGCTTCAGTTGGACCTCTTCGTAGAGTTTTTGGACTTCTAAAAAAATATATTATATTATATTATATTATATTATATATACATATAATATATATATAAACTCTTACCAATTAATTAAAAGAACTAATATTTTTGTTTCGTTGGATTGAATCCATACATTCTTTACCTGTTTTATATATATATATATATATATATATATATATTAGTTCTTTTAATTAATTGGTAAGAGTTTATATATATATATATATATATATATATATATATATATATATATATATATATATATATATATATATAGAAAAATCACTACTAGAACAAAATTATATATATATATATATATATATATATATATATATATATATATAATTTTGTTCTAGTAGTGATTTTTCTCTTAAAAAAAATCTAAATCTCTCTTTAAAGATATTTTATTTTTTAGATTTATTTTCAAAGATATATTATTTTAAAAATAGATATATTTTTAAAGATAGATTATTTTGAAGAGAGATTATTTTGAAAAGATAGATTATCTTTAAAAGATACATTATTTTCCAAAATTAAAATTAAAACTAGAACTAAAACTAAAACTAGAAGTAAAGTTAATATTAATATTAAACTAGAAGTAAAGTTAATATTAATATTAACACTAAAATTAATGTTCATATTAACATTATTTTTATTTTTTTTGAGATATTGTCCATAGACGATCGTCCTGCCATACCCATGACTTGAGAGGAGGTACCATGTCCTTCAACGCCTTATTGGGAGATAGCTTCGCATGGCTAGTTTGATGAGGAGCCCGTGCTCCTTCAAATCTAGACAAGTTCATTTCTTCCTTTGTGATCAACCACCCGAGTTAAGCCGGGAAACAAGGGCGCAACCGCGCAATTCGAAAGCCTCGTGCTTCAGTGCACGCGACTGTCATTAGCTCCGCACACACGCAAATGCCAGTCCCAATTTCACTTGGCCCAAAATTGTGAATTGTACATAATGCAACATTGGATTTTTCCTCGCCAACAAGATTCATTCAACTTCCTGAATAAACAAAAATTTGTTAAGTAGCATGTAAACTCTATACTAGAGTAACCACTACTCTCCCTCCACCTTCTCCATTCTGCACTTTCTCCAACTCCAAATCGACCTCCCACCATTTGACAATATAAATGGAGATAATGAAACACAAGATCCCACATTCAACCAAACAAATATAACCTCATGCTTCTCAACAACATTCATTCTCAATGACGCGCCAACTTGCTTGCATTCGCAGCTTTGCCACGGCATCGAGTACTGGTGTGCTTTTGTTCTAACCACATTGAGATTCAGCAGTTGACAAACTATCATTAAAACATTTGGAAGTTATCATCAACCATTTGTTAAATAACAACATAAAGGATTTTTTTTTATGATCTCTATCTATTGACACGACTACGGCTATCTTCTGTATGAGAATTCGGACTGAAAATCTTTCTCGAGCCGTTCTTGAGTCTCTGTTTTTGCTGCGAGTATGGTGTCATTGATGAAGCCTCTTTGTGGAAGTTCATCAGGCACGAGGTTACTGTAGATCTCAAACTGTTCATCAGCTTCTTTCTTTTTGTCTAATAAGCTATATACAATCCCCTGTAACATACCAATGACGTTATCAATTGATGTACAAACCTATTATGAAATAGACAAATGTACATACATACCTATATGTAATAGACAAGCTGGTTTGTTGTCAAACTATATGTAGGTGAAACATAATATACTAATTACAATGGTATAAGAAGATACGACAAATCTTCGATATGTCAACTCAAAGACCAAGAACAAAAAAAAGAACAGTACAAAAATTCAAGTTGGAGAAGGATCTAAATTAGCTTTTGTGGAGACTAGAGGCCCTTGAGTTATCGCTTAGTTCCAATTCTATGTTTATTAGTGCCACAGATCTGTATTTACACTTCCAAAAAAACTGTCAGATTTTTTAAAGAGATTAAAGTAATAACAAAAATGTGCCACATCGGACTTTTCAACCTAATTAATCATATATAAACCTGAAGAAAAATTTAGTTAATCCCAACAATATATCAGAAACCAAAAATTATCTGAAAACCAACATGGATAGTGTCATGACTTGCAATAAAATAACTCAAAGCAGTCAAACCTGCAGTTCTACATTATTGATGCAATCACAACTCACAAGCAAGCATCAAGGAAAACTCTCTTTGATAAGGTAAGTTCATGATACTCAGGGCCGGCCCTGGCCCAGGGCGACCGCCCAGGGCCCACGGATCATGAGGGGCCCAAAATAGTTAGTTTAAAAATAAATATGTTAATAATTTTGTATCTCAAATAGAACTAGTATGTAACATGAGCCCTTTTAACCATAAAGTTATTATGGTGTAGTGGTTAGTACTTTAGACTTGCATACTAGAGGTTCTAAGTTCAATTCTTGGTTTCAACCTTTTTTTTTAAAGTTTTTTACATTATGTATGGGGGCCTTATTTTGAAAGTTCGTCTTGGGCCCCCATGAGCTCAGGACTGGCCCTGATGATACTTTTGACTATTATTTCTGAGGGTTGTTCTAAAACAATAAGGGCCCGTTTGGTTTGCAGGATTGGACAACGTAATGTAATTGGCATTACGTTGTCAATCTAACTCGGGTGTTTGGTCGGACAAAAAAATTAGATGTAATGTAATCGCGATTACAAGTTTGATTACATTACATCAGTTTCTTCTAAACTCAATTACATCATAAAACCTATGTAATCGCAATTACATTACAACTTAAGCGGAAGGTTGGTATGCTATAATTTGGTCTTTTTGTTCTTTTTTGGTCATTTTTTGTTGTTTTTGTTTGTTTTTGTCATTTTTGTTCGATTTTGGTCGTTTTTGTTCGTTTTTTGTCATCTTTGGTCATTTTATGTTGTTTTTGTTTGTTTTTTGTCGTTTTTGGTCGTTTTTTTCGTTTTTGGTCATTTTTTGTCGTTTTTGTTCGTTTTTTGTTATTTTTGTTCGTTTTTGGTTGTTTTTGTTTGTTTTTTTGTTCGTTTTTGTCCTTTTTTGTTGTTTTTGTCCGTTTTTTTGTCGTTTTTGTTCCTTTTTTGTCATTTTTGTTCGTTTTTTTTTGTTTTTTTTGTTTTTTTTTGTCGTTTTTTTTTTGTTTTTGCCCATTTTTTGTCGTTTTGTTCGTTTTTTGTCATTTTTGTTCGTTTTTTCGTTGTTATTGTTTGTTTTTTGTCGTTTTTGTCATTTTTTTTATTGTTTTGGTCTTTTTTTTTGTTCGTTTTTGATCGTTTTTTTAATTTTGTTCGTTTTTTGTCATTTTTGTTCGACTTTTTGTCGTTTTTGTCCTTTTTTTGTTCATTTTTTGTCGTTTTTGTTCATTTTTTTGTCATTTTTGTTCGTTTTTGGTTGTTTTGTTTGTTTTTTTTTTTGTCGTTTTTGTCCTTTTTGTTGTTTTTGTCCGTTTTTTGTTCATTTTTTGTCATTTTTGTTCGTTTTTGGTTTTTTTTTTTGTCGTTTTTGTCCTTTTTTTGTTCTTTTTGCCCTTTTTTTTGTCGTTTTTTTTTATTTTTTGCCTTTTTTTTATCGTTTTTGGTCAATTTTTACGTTTTTTATCGTTTTTTGTCGATTGTGCACTTTTTTTTTGTCGTTTATGCTCGTTTTTTCTTTTTGTTTGTTGTTTTTGTCGTTTTTGTTCCCTTTTTCGTCGTTTTTGGATTTTTTTTTGCAAGTTTTTTAATCTTTTTGTCATTTTTTGCTCGTTTTAATTCCCTCTTGTTTTTGGTCTTTTTTCGTATTTTCGTTTTTTGTCATTTCTGTTCCTTTTTATCGTTTTTTATTTTTTTGCTCTTTTTTATCGTTTTTTGTCATTTTTTTCTTTTTTTGTCGTTTTTGTTCATTTTGTCCTTTTTTTTTTGTTTTTGATCGTTTTTCGTCTTTTTTTTCCCTTTCATTTATTGTTGTTTTTTGTCAATTTTTTTGTTTTTAGTCATTTTTTTATCATTATTGGTCACTTTTTATGGTTTTCACATTTTTGATCTTTTTTTTTGTCGTTTTTTTTTATCGCTTTTTCATTTTTGGTTTTTTTTTTCCTTATGTTTTGTTCGTTTGTCATTTTTTGTATTTTTAATTTTTTGTCTTTTTTTTCGTTTTTTGGTCTTTTTTAGCAGAAAACAAACCATTTTTTCCGTTTTTTTTATTATTTATTTTTAATTTTTTTTCTTTTTTCTTTTTAAATTTTTGAAATTTTGTATTGATCAACTTTTTAAATTTTATGTTGTATTTTAAAAAAAATATTAAATTAAAAATTCAATTATATTACATGGTAAACCAAACACATGAATGCAATTAACATTACATTACATGGTTTGATTACATATTTCAACCAAACATAGTAATGTAATTGTAATTCCATTACATTACAAACTCGATTACATTACAAACCCAATTCCATTACGATTACGATTACATTACAATGAACCAAACGCAACCTAATAATCCCCCAGTTCAGAGGTACAAATGAGAACCTATTGTGTGATGGCAATGGCCTTTAGAGTGACCAGAACAGATATCAAGAAAGAAGCACAACCAACCTTCAGTGGAACATCCAAGTAAATATGTGAAGTTTTTTTGGGGTACAGTAAACGTGGGATTCCAGCATAGCAAAGTAGAATATGTTGTTAAGAGTTAGGCCTTCCGGAACAAACAAAAAATCATTATCAAAGGCATGCAGTTCCACTGATATAGTAAGGATACAATAGAAGCTATACCTGACAGAGGTATGGTCGGAAATCTCTAGGATTCTCATTTACAAGATCTTCAAATTGCTTCAATGCCCCTTCTAAGTCTCCCTACATGGCATGAAAGACTTAACATGATAAATCAAGTACCACAAGGCAAGAAATCTTCTTTTTCTAATAAATACGAAACTGCATATCTTATCTCCAAAAGAAATCAATATCAGATTTAAGTAACTTCCCACCTTTACCACATGCATTTGAGCAATCAGAATCCTTATGTTACGCTCTTCAGTTACTCTGTTCTCTCGCCGGGCAAGTTCCAAAGCCTTGTTCAGCATATCAAAAACAGCTGGTCCTTCACGATTTTTATGCATCGCCAGTGCCAAACCCTGCACGGAAAGCTAGTAAGTTTCTCCAATAACATGCTGAGAATTGGTGCAAGAAGATAACACAGTTATTTATTGTTGGTAGCTGCATTTTCAAGTTTTAAGTAGAATTAAGAGGAGAATATACTCTAGGAATGTCATGAAGGAAAATGTATGCTACTGGCATATCATAAGATGGAAAACAAGGAACAGATAGAGCAAATTAAATATGCAGGACATGAGGACAGTTCCTATCCCTACAGATATATGATAAGAATGCTTGTGAAAGGCATCAGCCATCCTGTCAATAAATGAACAGATGCATGCATAACATTCATCGCATGTACTGTGAAAAAAAATATTCCGACAGGCATTCTCTTAAGAAGATTCTTTGTATGATAGTTTGACAGCAGAATGCGTTAAATCTCTCAGGAACAAGTAATTCTATTCTATGGAGGAACAACACCTCAATGTATCTTGAATCTTAATTAGTTAAGATTCGGACAGATTTCAAGGCCATCAAACAACCCATCACCCATCAGAATGGATTTGCAGTAGAAACAACAAATTATGTGAAAATAGGGCTGGACTAGACTGGATTTAACCTAGGTCCAATCTTGAAGTAACTTTGGTGGTGCAATCTAACAGATTTTTATCGCATTGTTCATGCTTCTATTTAATCAGAACAAGTGCACACGTTCACTAATTAGAACTTAAAGTGTCCAAGATCACTTCTTCTGATAACACAAAGTACTTATTCCATGAATAAATCTATAATGCATTCCCCGAGTGCTGACAGTAAACAGATTTTTATTGCAGTGTTCATGCTTCTATGTAATCAGGACAGGTGTACACATCAAGTAATTAGAACTTAGAAGTGTCCAAGATCACTTGTTCTGATTATACCAAGTATTTATTGCACGAATAAATCTATATCCCCGAGCCCTAACAGTAAGCATTTGTAAGATAAAAATGAGTGTAGAAAACAAGAAATTAGCCGGAAAGCAACAACATTTGTATAGACTTATGAGGGTTCCTAATCAGTGAGGTCCACTCCAACTATGCACAAACTTCATATATGCTCACTGAACACATCCGGAGCAGAGAGTGTTCCCAAAGTTTTCCCCGTGTACAAATATGTACAAGCTGCTATGCAGACACCATACTTGTTGCAAGATCCACCTTCGAATATGAGATATGCATAGTCATCAATTGAAAGTAAAACTACTACACAATCTCGCAGGATGAGTAAAGACTTAACTATTTGAGAAATCAGCCTTGATGGTTGTATAAATAGAGACTACATTAGGAATAATTGGGATGTATTAGTTGAGTGCTTTGAGTACCTATATGTAGAGAAGGAAAGTGTTCCTCATACAAGTCTATCCAGTGTGGGACTAAACATGGAACATGACATTCTAATACACCCACTATCTCAAACAATGGCCAAAGACGAAACAAATATCTCAATAAAATAGTTGGTGAAGACTAGTCAGTAACAGACACACCACAACCATACTGATGAAACGAATGTCTGAGAGCCGCGAATGAGAGCAGCAACAAAGCCACTTCCATGAACTATGTTGCACGGACACGGATGCAACGCGACATTGTAAGGGCACGGACACGCCACCTATTTTGAGGTGTCCTAGTTTATTTTGGAGTGACCTTGTTTTGTCCGATATGTGTCCAAAACAACACGGCCTAGATATTTGGAGTGTCCGTGCTTCCTAGTCCATGAATCAAGGCATAGACAACAGATTTTTTTGAGTGAGGAGAGAAATGACAAGTGGCCTTTTTTTAGATAAATGAGAAGTGGATTTTCGCTCGCTCTTTAATGAAGGTAAAGATCAAGATAACAAACAAATAAACTACTAATGGTCTGAAAATGGATAAACACTAGTTACTCTTGAGAAAAAGAGAAAAGGCAAAGCAGTCAAAGTTGCAGATCGAGAGATCTTAATAAAACTGCACCAACCGTAAATGACACTATGAAGCTTAAGGATGTTATGAATAGTGTGAAAGTTTGAACAATTGGCTATGGTCAAAATATGCAATGCATGCAAGGGAATAAACATTTAGATGTCATGAGTGCTTTACTATTGATAAAAAAAGGGTTCATAAGAGTTGGTGAAAGAAGAAATTATGTGGCAAAAAACATAAATTAAACTAGTGTAATATTAAATGGGATGAGTAAACTTGTCTAAGCAAGCAGCCGTATGCATTCTCTGATTAAAAACTAAAATGAACATGATTACATACTTGTCCATTATCAAACCAAAGATAACACTTTATTAGTTCTGTTAATAAAATATAAAAGGGTGCGGATAATGAAGTCAAAGACACAGAAAATTTGACAACATTGTTGTCTAGACAAAGAGGTTCTAAAGATATAGGACTTTTTCTTTTAGGGATAGGTGTCATATGATGTAATCCTATTTATAGATTTCCTTCCTGCCAATGATCTTTGTTGTATCTATATCTTGTTACGTGACGGTAGGGAGGGATAACTTCAAGCATCCACAAGTGTGACAACTGAACTTGCACCCAAGAATAAATTCCTTCATGCTGAAACTTACTGTGGCCCTAAAAGAACTATTACCGAACTTTGGTAGCTTTCAACAAGTTATCTGAGCTAAGAAGGATCATACTTGGTAGTACTGAGACTTGAGAGATTTTATGGACTGCATATGACACATACCGTACTAAGTTATCCTAAACAAAGTGTATCTGACTATCTGCTTTGATATTTCTGAGTACGTGTATTTTGTCATGGGAAAATATAGATATTTGGATGCAAGAAATTCAACTTAACCAGTCATACCCCAAACATTATATTACTTCTTCAGTTTCCTTTGGAGTTTGGACACGCCCTGCTCACACCAAGTTCGGAGGAACTGTTGTTTATAGTCACCAATGATTTTCAAATTTTGTAATCGCACAAATGTGGGTCGTATGTCCCTAGCGAAAATCAAATCACACTTGACTTTGTTTACGCTCAGCCACACGTTTGTTCAAGCCTACCTTAAAACCTCTTGAAGCTCCGTTTATTGTTGGTCTATGTTCTATTTTTTTCTTCGAATCCTATCATAATTCCTCTCTTGTTATATCTTCTACTAGCTAGTCTAGCCTGCTAGAACCATCTACAAAAATGACAACAAAGCTCTCCTAAAACCTTATATAGTTGTCATTCATTAGCTTGGCTTTCCCTTAGTTCAAGAGATATCCAAGATCCACATTTCCACCCTAATATAATCTTCTTCTTTTTTTACTTTTAGAATGACATTCTTTTTTGCACTTTAACTTGTCTCTTAGAGATTGCTGCAATTCTCCATAGCAATCACATCATATTCCCTGTACTTCTAGACTCATTTCTAGTTTAGCTTATAGGGTGTTCCATAACCATAGGAACTTCAATTCTATTACCAAAAAGATCTCTCTACCCAACATCTAGCCTTCTGCAATTTAAGGTAAGCCTTCTCTTGTTAATAGCTAACATGGCTTGGGAATTTGGCACCGTATAAAGGGAGGTTGATAGTGGGGTATAGCAACTTTATTACTATTTTTGGAGCGCGCACCTTTTGGCTTAGAAAAGGTATGGACGATGATAATGATGATTTGGAATCAATTACTTGCTTCTTTATATTAACGAAGGAGGGAGAATCTGAGTTTACCTCTCATTCCTTACCATAATGGCGCCGACGGCTCAGATCTGTTTGACAAAAGAGATCAATGAGGGAGATTGCACTTTGATACCAGCTCCATCATAAATGGAAGCAACTGAAATCCCTTGTCGCATATTTTTTCCATCTCTTTAGAAAAAGAATCAGTAGGTACAAGTCCATCTTCAAGAAACAATTACACTGTTCCATCTTTCCTTCTTCTTTTTTACTTATTAGGGCCATTGTTACCCTATTATTCATATAGAGAGAGGGTAGTGGCAACCCCTGCAACATTGACTCCAACTTCTACTGATGCTTCCTTTTACAGTTGTCAAGTGGGAAATTTTATGATTGTTTTCTCCATCCTAGGTTATTAAGCCTAACCACTCTTCAGGGGGAGTTTTCTTGTTTAGCATCTTCCTTGGAAGGGTCATGTCATCGTTCTCCGACTCACTTAGAAATGATTTGATGATGCATATTTGGAGGACGATCGCATGGATAATTTAGCATTTATGTTACTATTCCGCACATCTGTTGTGGATAAGGCTTTGGCTTCTGAATAATGCTTTGGATCCTGAATATATGCTCGACCACAACATACGCCTTCATGACATAATCATCAGACGGAGCCTCGGAGTTGATTATGACTGCTCCTATATTGGCAAATATTGTCTCATCTCTTTCTTTCAGACACGTGTATACTCTTTCAGTGATTCATATACTGTGGGCATGTGGGAAGTGGGAAGTGGGAACTAGATTTAAGGTTTTGTCCTTAAACATACTATTTACAAATGTTCAATCAAGAGATTCAAACATGTATTATCGGACATGCCTGTTTACACAGCTAATAAATTACTGATATTTAAATAGCTGGCCAAAGAATTAGCGATAATCATATTGTTGAAAAACGTAGTTATTTTGCAGTTGGCAGTTGAAAGTACTGAGAAGTAACATAGAAACTTATCATCGCGTAATAAAAAAAGGTAATCAATATAGAAGGTAAGTGGGTGCTTGATCTTAAAAGCTGAACATAATCAAACAATTGAGTCATCAATGTTTCCCAGAGTACATTTTTGTTCACCCACCAAAACTAGGGTGTTTGTTCACCTCCAATAAATGATTGACACGTGTCAAATTCTTTAGTCAAAATCACTTTGAATGTTTACAAAACCACTTCCAAAGTGGTTTATATTGAATGAATTTGCCACGTGTCAATTTTTTGTTGGAGGGTGAACAAATATCCTAGTTTTGGGGGGTGAACAAAAATATACTCATGTTTCCCATGAGTTTCGATGACTTTCCATCTGTTTGGATGTAAAATGGTATGGGAGTAGTTTCCATTTGAGAAACGGTTCACTCAATTGCATCCTCTAATCACTTGGCGATCAGGCCGTGTTGTGAATGCGGTCCTCGGACCTCGTGCACCGCACTTGGCCCAATCGACATGCGATTACAGGAAGCCACTGAGGGGCTGGCGATTGGGCAAAGTACTGGTCTTTCCACTTTGGGGTTGATCCTACAAGTTTTCTAACTCACTCTTCCAATTGCCAAAAACACGTAATTAGTGGAAACTAGCCGCATTTTCCATCACTTTCCCAATTCCCAAACCGACCAGTTGTGTAGCGACTTATCTAGCAATCAATCATTTAATCAAACATGAAGCATGCATTCCAGAGTCAGAGAAACAAAACCCACGTGCAGCGCTCTGAGAAGCAAAGGCCTCTCCTTGAGGATCTCCCTGAAGAGCCTCTTGGCCTTCCCCAGCTGTCCCATTAGCTCGAACGACAGCGCCTGCAGCAGCCTCCACTCCACCTCCTCCGGCTCGATCGCGATCAGCCTCTCCACGTACTTGACGGCCTCCGCCGTCCTCCCCTTCCTCATCTTCTCGTACAGCACCGCCTTCAGTGTCTCGACGTCGTCCGGGCTCCGCTCGAGAATCTTCTCGAACGTCGCCTCGTCCTTCTCCGAGGAGTGGGTCTTGGGGGGTTCTGTCGCCAGAGCCAGAGCTGGTTTCTGACCGAATCGGCCGGGGAGGAGGAGGAGGAGGGAGGTGACTAGAAAGACTGCGGCTTTTTGGGAGAAGGTCGTCGGTGAGGGTTCTGGTGGGGGAGATTGGTGTGATTGGGTTGAGAGCGGTTGGGCTTTGATGAATTTCTGAAAGCGAGGGAGAGGGGGCCGGAAGAAGGAGAGGGTTCTTGAGGGGTGGTGGTTGTTGTTTGGAAACCCTAGTTTGTAGGGACGGGGACGATGGGAGAGGTGAACGGAGAGGGATGGGGAGAGGACGGTCGCCATGGCTGCCATGGTTCCAAGAGTTTTTTGTGTGTGTGTTGTAGCTGCCTGCACTTCCTCAAAACCCACCACTTAAACCCTACACTTTTGGGCCTCGTTTGGTTCACGGAAAGGAAATGTATTCTTTGTATTTTTCATGGGAATTTTTCATGGGAATGGGAAAGTAGATTCCTGTCACATTTTTTTCCGTTGTTTGGTTGCTGCAGAAAAAAAAAACAAAAATATAGCAATGTTTCAATAATATCCTTATATATAAAATAAAAATAACATTATGAAAAATAACATTAATGGTAAAATAAGCAATAATACATGGTTACTTTTGTCATAACTTTTGTAATAAATGTTGAAAAAGGAGGAGGGAAAATCAATCCCATAGGTCATGAGTGGAACCATATTTCCTCCAATTTTCTCTCTTGTGAGAAAATTGATTCTCAAGTTTGTGGTTATCAAACAAAGGAAAGAAACAACTTTTCTTTCCTACTTCCTTGAATCCGTGAACCAAACGAGGCCTTGGAGAGTCATCTCTAACACCCAACGCTATCTGAACCCAAGGCCAAATAGACGAACATTGGCCGGTAATTACACCATCACTTACCTAAACCAACACCATAAACTTGATATTAATAACAGTAGAGATTTTGAGTTCATTTCATAATCCTTGGAGTTAAAAAATTATTGGGAAAATTTATTAAATGCCCAAATATGTAAAAGTTCTATGTAAAATCCACCGCAAAATAACATTTCATCGCGTATCCAGAATTAGCGAAAAATATATAAAGGGGGTTCTGAATGACCTTTTTGTCCTTCTAATTTATTGAAAACACCACTGAACCCTACTCTTCAAAAAAAAAAACGTTTTGATACTTCATCTTCTTCCATACGCCGCTCAGTTTCGAATCTAGGTTTTCTCCTCCAAAATCTTCAAACCTACCTTCAAAAACTCGTCGAAAAATTTCGAAAATGCCGACAAACGGTAAAATTGTTAAAATGGAGGTCCAAACATCTTTATTTTTTTGCGATTCTAAAATTTTTGAAGGCCAACAAACGGTGGGGTGGTTTATCTTAGGTTTCTCGAAAATACGCTCATTTTTCGACAAATCGGTCCTCGTTTTGACCTCCCAGTCAAAAGTTATAGCCATCCAAAGTTTCAACTAGCCATAATATCACGGAGAATGGCAATTCTCCGTGTTAATATCACGGAGAATGGTCATTCTCCTTGTATTTTAACAAGGAGAATGACCATTCTCCGTGTTAAAATGACGGATAATGACCATTTTTCGTGCTAAAATGACGAAAAATGTCCATTCTCCGTCATTTTAACACGGAGAATGGTCATTCTTCGTATTAGAAATCACGAAGAATGACCATTCTCCGTTCTTAAAATCACGGAGAATAACCATTCCTCGTGTTAAAATCACGAAGAATGGTCATTCTCCGTGTTAAAATGACGGAGAATGGTCATTCTCAGTGGTAATATCACGAAGAATGGCAATTCTCCGTGTTAATATCACGGAGAATGGTCATTCTCCTTGTTAAAATGCAGGAGAATGACCATTCTCCGTATTAAAATGGCGGAGAATGACCACTCTCCGTGATAAATGACGGAGAATGGCCATTCTCCGTGGTTTTAACACGGAGAATGGTCATTCTCCGTATTAGAAATCATGTTCTTAAAATCACGGAGAATGACTATTTTTCGTGTTAAAATCACGGAGAATGGTCATTCTCCTTGTTAAAATGCAGGAGAATGGTCATTCTCCGTTCTTAAAATCACGGAGAATGACCATTTTCCGTCATTTTAACACAGAATGGCAATTCTCCGTGGTTTTAACATGGAGAATGACCATTCTCCGTGTTAAAATCACGGAGAATGATGGAGAACAGTTGACAGAAACCTAATTTTTATTTTTATTTTGTAGAAAAAATTTGTCAGGAATAAAGTTTCGTTCTTCTTTCAAAACGATGCTAACTCTTATGGAAAAGAAGAAAAAGATCTTCTCTCCACAATTGACCTAATCGTCGAAAAACTTCAAATCTCTCCAGGAAGATGATGATGATGACGAGCGATGATCGAAGTTCGACTGAAGAAAAGCACAATGAACTACGAACGATCTTTGCGATATCTGCTGAAGATGAGAGCAATGGAATTCATATCTCTTATGAAGAAGAAGAAGAAGAAGAAGAAGAAGAAGAAGAAGAAGAAGAGAATCGCAATCCAAATCTGAGTTTGTGCGAAGGGGTAGTTATGATATTATCAAAATGACAAATTTGTAAATACAGAGCATCTAAAGGGAATCTTGGAATATTTAACGTAAAAATATATAATTCTGGGCATTTCATAAAACTCATCTTGCGGGTAGGTTTTTCATAAAAAAATAACCCCGAAATTGGGTTTCTCAGCAATTTCCAGAAAAAATATTTAAAAAAAGCATTGTCTGTACATATGTCTTTCATACGTATTCATGGTTCGATATAGAGTTAGTTGTTAGTTTAACACATGACAACTGTATGTAATATTCGATAGTGTACCATGTTTTATTTTTTTATTTTTTATTTTCAAATTACTCAACTTCATCCTTTATCGAACTCGAGTGACTCTTGTGGTTACTGAATAGAGGTAGAAGACCCTGACTGGGTGGCGAAAGATCAGTGGATCCAGCCACGGGGACATATTATTCTTTCCATTTATTTGGTAGAAATTGGGATACGCTGGGCCCAACATATATGCAATACAGCGTGCACAAAGTCTCGTGCGTAACGCCGGGCAACTCAAAAAAAAACTCATCCCTTTAGATTGTAATTACTTTTATTCAAAATCTCATCAGGCACAAAACGCGATAGAGGAGCCAAACAAATTGCTTTTCTAACGGGGGCGAACGTGGTCCAGGACAGACTAGACGATGGTCAGAGTCCTGATATGTACAAGAGATTTGACATAATCTGTTTTTAGAGGAGGAGTCGACATTCATAAACAAGAAAACGTATTTTGTTATTTTCTTTAATGACGTGTAAGATGTATGATCCAAAATCATAAAGATGTCAGGATTATTCTTCAACTGAAAATTGCTGAGAAACCCAATTTCGGGGTTGGTTCGTATGAAAAATTCACCCGCATGATGGATTTTATGAAATGCCCATAATTATATATTTCTACGTTAAATATTCCAAGATTCCCTTTAGATGTTCTGTATTTACAAAATTGCCATCTTTATAATACCATAACTACCCTTCGCACAAACTCAGATTTGGATTGCGATTTTCGTCTTCTTCTTCTTCACGAGAGATCTGAATTCCATTGCTCTCATCTTCAGCAGAGATCGCAAAGATCGTTCGTAGTTCACTGTGCTTTTCTTCAGTCGAACTCCGATCATCGCTTATCATCATCATCATCGTGAAGAGATTTGAAATTTTTCGGCGATTAGGTTAATTGTGGAGAGAAGATCTTGTAAACCCCCTAAATTTTTACTATATTTTTTTATTAATTTATTTTGGTATTGATTTTTATTTTGGTATCGTACCTCGAGTGCAAATGCGTAAAGACGTAAATATGAGATATTTGTTCATTCATATATAAATATTTTATTATTGTTTTTCTTATGAATATAGAATAAATATGTTGTTTCAATACATAGTATAAACAAATATTTTCATATCAGAAGAACATTTCACGATATTTGCCAAAACTTTTATCTTTTACTTTTATAAAAGATTATTTTATTTCTAGTTCAAATTAATTTTAAAAACTATATTTTATGTAAATACCTTATTTGCATGGATGTACAAATTTTTATTCACATATTTTTTTGGATTTTCGAAATTATTTATTATTATTATTTTTAGAAAAGATATTTTGAACTTATTGTGGTAATTTAAACTTTGATTAGATTTTATTGATTTAATTTAAACAAGTTTGATTTAAATATGGGAATCATCTATATTTAATTTGGATTTGAAATTATCTAGATTTAATTGAGTTGGACTTGGATTGGATTTGGATTGAATCGGTTTTAAAATAATTTAAATTAAAAGGAAATTAATTAAAGGGGGTTTTAAATAATACTAATCCTACTTCTACTAGAAAAATATCTCTATCTATATCCTATCCTAACAAAGCAAACTCCAATTTATTTAAATCAAATCATATCTAATTTAGGAGATAAATCTGAAATAAATACCTATATAAACCCAATACATCCCCCTTCTATCCGCCATAATTCAAAATTATTTTTAGTCCAATAGAAACTCTAAAATTCGTCATTAGAATTCAGTCCCACTTTTTAGTAGCAAGAGCAACTTGCAACGATGATATCTCCTAGCTCCGAACTCCGTTTGCCTCCAATTTTTTTTAAAAGAAGCGTATCGACGTAAGCTTTCCAAAAATATATTTTAGACAAAATTCATTCTGTAGATTTTTACAAAATTGTTTGAGTATCTAGTGTCCCAAAAATAAACGGGTTTCAGTATTTTTGCGATTTCGGAAGATTCCGAAAACGAAAATGCGATCCGTTTAGTTTTTCGGAGAGCTAATACAAAAACCTATGCCATATCCTAACTTTAGAATTTATTAAATAAATGTAATAGGTGCAGTATTATTTATAATTAGATAATAGACTATTTTCAGCATCCGAAGTTGTACCTACACCTTCCTCTTTGTGCGCTGCTGTTGATTCATCGCCAGAACATCATCTTACCTCAATCGGACATCAGGCAAGATACCTTGCCTTTACTGTTTAATTTCTTGCTCAACATCATGCATTTTTTTATGTTGTTCTTTCAAAACTATATATAGATGCAAATTATTATACTTTATGCAATTGGCTTAGAGTTAAGGGACCACCGTATGTTTAGTGTATCTCATAAACTATCACGATGTACCACATGTCACGCCCCGATTCGGGGAATCGCTCGCTTTGCTTCGATTCACGCCGAATCGATCGTCCTCGCTAAGGCGTGATGCCGTACAAGTCTGGAGTTGCACTTGTACAAGGCTAGAACATACACATATCACTTAGAAACATTTGAAAAATAAGCCACAGTTGCGGAAACATCGAGACACAATATAGGAAGAAGAAATACTCATTTTATTCATAATTGTAGTCAGAATACAACTTTTCTCGATAATATTTGAAATGCCATTTCGGCTACATTGATTCATGAAAGAAGTACAACTGATAGGCTGCCATGAAATAATTTCCCGTTCCATACATCATGCCCCTTTAGTACTTTGAAATATAAGCAGCTATCTTTGAAATCTCCGCAATACTTTGTGCGTCTTTAGGGAAAAACAACTTGAAAGGAAACAGCAGTTCAGAAAGCTTTAGTTCGGACGTGCGCCTGAGCCTTCTCCAGTACCTGTGGAGGAGGGGTCAGCACATTATAACAATGCACTGGTGAGCCCCGTTGGCCCACTCCGCTAAACCAACATTTGATTAATGACAAGTATTTTAAAGATATGAACTTATTAGGGACAGACAACATTCAGAGTAATTCACAATAAATGCAACATGGAATAAACCATGTTTACTTTACCATTGGCCGAATCCAGCTTTCCTGCATAAGATACAGGATAATAATAATATACTTACCGCCCCTGCATAAAATAATCATTAGCATGCATCCTGACTACATGGCCACTGGCGTTGTTAAACCATATGGACATCTCTTTGCCTTATAGGACTTCAAGGTAATGCAATGACTCCAAAGTAGGTAGCTAGCCCCTAAGGATGCCTCACAATACCCGTGATCCCATTAGCACGCCAATGCTTCCTCCTAGGCCGAATCGGTTCCGGCGCCCCAGTACCGATTCGAGAAAACACACCACCAAACCTTGTGCACAAGTTGTCCATGACCATGCGAATGCGTGATCGACTCGATAAGCAAATAGTGCATGGTAGTTTTGAAAGTAAATAGACAACTTGTTCATTTCGCAGCATTTCATCATCATTCTAGGTATCAATTCAATCTCAATTCAATGTTCAGTGGACAAGCATAATCTCAATTGTTGTTAACAGTGTAATCGATTCATTTCAATGTTCAAGGGACTAGCATTCATTTCAATGTTCTATGAACTAGCATTCATTTCAATGTTCTATGAACTAGCATTTATTTCAATGTTCAATGTTCAATCTCTAGCTTCTTAGTGGTATTGACTTGTGGCATTTAGCAACTTGATATCGATCAACGGATGTTGCAAGACAATTATTTAGTTGGCATGAAGGAATAGCGAGAGGGACAATACCACCACAGAGATCCACACTCACCAAATTAGAGAATCGTCGAGAGAGAGAGGAACACTTTCACGCTTAGCCTTCCATCACGCATCAGTCTGCATTGGCACCAAAAGTTTGGTTAATAATCCATCTCGTTGTGTTCTCTTCTCTCAGAATTCTCAAGAATGAATGCTATGCAAATCGATAAAAACGGGCAAGAATCAAATCATCGAAAATCATTCAGAAAAGCATCCATCAAAACCAAGCAGCAAAACCAGCAGCAAAACATCCAGAGAAAACTCTTGGACGCATTTCAAGAGAAACCAATCCATTAGTTGGAAAGGTTCTTATGCACTTGTCCGTGATCGATTCGGTGCCGACGGTAAGTTTCCCCAATACTCGGTTCCGATCGAGTTAGCCAAGCCACAAGCCTTACATAGTGAACCGCTAGGAGCGGGACACTACATAATATACCACTAAGAAAAAGTTTCGTCCTCGAAACTTAAAGCAAAAGTTCTACCTCAAAAATATCAAACAGCGAAGGGTATTTCACCCGCATCTCTTCCTCTAATTCCCATGTCGACTCCTCTACAGCATGGTTCCGCCACAGCACGTTGACCAGGGGTACTGTCCGATTCCGCAAAACTTTCTCTTTCCTGTCCAAAATTTGGACAGGCTCTTCAGTGTAGGATAGGTCAGCGCTCAGCTGCAGCTGGTCGAAGTTCACTACGTGACTTGGATCATGCACGTACTTCCAAAGTTGAGATACATGGAAGATATCGTGCACAACAGCCAGAGCCGGAGGTAGTGCAAGTCGATAAGCCACTGAGGCTACCTTCTCCAAAATCTCGAATGGTCCGACGAATCTCGGGCTTAGCTTTCCTTTCATCCCAAACCGCATCACACCTCGCATGGGCGTGACCTTCAAGAAGACATGATCGCCTGCTGTGAATTCCAAAGGTCGCCGATGAACATCCGCATAACTCTTTTGTCGACTTTGAGCAACTCTAAGTCTTTCTCGAATTAAGCGAACCCTCTCGATGGCCTGTTCCACAAGTTCTGGTCCGAGCACTTGCCGTTCACCGACTTCATCCCAGCATATCGGTGATCGACATTTCCGTCCATATAAGGCTTCGTACGGGGCCATTTGGATACTTGCCTGATAACTGTTGTTATAGGCAAATTCTGCTAATGCGAGATGTGTGTCCCAATTTGTCTTCGAATCGAGCACGCACAATCTCAACATATCTTCAAGAATCTGGTTTACTCGCTCTGTCTGACCATCAGTCTGCGGATGGTAAGCCGTACCGAAGTTTAACTTTGTGCCCATAGCCGAGTGCAGACTTATCCAAAATTGCGACAAGAATCTTCCGTCTCTATCCGATACTATAGAAGCTGGCACCCCATGTAATCGAACAATTTCATTTATGTAAATCTGAGCCAACCGTTCTACTCCCCATGTAACTTTTATTGGAATGAAATGTGCCGACTTGGTTAATCTATCCACGATAACCCAAATCGCATCATTTCCCTTCTGAGTTCTTGGCAAGCCGACTATAAAATCCATACAGATATTATCCCACTTCCACAGTGGAATAGCCAAATTTTGTAATTCTCCGCCTGGCCGTTGGTGTTCGGCCTTCACACGCTGACAATCCATGCATTGTGACACAAATAGCACCACATCCTTCTTCATACCATGCCACCAAAAAGTTGAGCGTAGATCTTTATACATTTTCGTGCCTCCCGGATGCAAGGAATACTTTGCGAAATGAGCCTCGGTCAGTATTTCCTTCCTGATATTCTCGTCCTTAGGGACGCACAATCTTCCCTTGACACGAATAGTGTCATCTTCAACGGTAAAGTCTGACGCCTTTCCTGCTAGAATCAACTCGCGTATCTTCTGCAGAAACGGGTCATCCTTCTGAGCAATCTTAATCCTTCCCTGGAGACTCGGCTCAAGTTGTAACTGAGCCAACTGCACATTCTGTGGACGAATCCTGAACTCGATGCCCATCTCTTCAAGATCTCGTAGTACCTCTTTTGCTACTGTTAGGGACCCAACAAATTTCCGACTCAAGGCATCAGCTACCACATTTCCTTTACCCGGCGTGTAGGAGATTGTCAAGTCATAATCCTTGATCAATTCTAACCAACGCCGCTGCCTCAAATTCAATTCTTTCTGTGTGAATATATATTTCAGGCTCTTGTGATCCGTGAAGATCTCGCAGGACACACCATAGAGATAGTGTCACCACAATTTTAACGCGAATACAATCGCCGCCAGTTCCAAATCATGTGTTGGGTAATTCTTCTCATGCTGATTGAGTTGTCTCGAAGCATAAGATATTGTCTTTCCACGTTGCATGAGAACACATCCCAACCCAAGTCCCGATGCGTCACTGTAGATCTGAAATCCCTCGGAGCCTTCTGGAAGTGCTAAAATTGGAGCTGTGACGAGCCGCTGCTTGAGTTCTTGGAAGCTACTCTCACAGTCGTCAGTCCACTTAAATACGACTCCCTTCTGAGTTAGGCGAGTCAAAGGCGACGCGATTCTCGAAAAGTCTTTCACAAATCTACGGTAGTACCCGGCTAAACCAAGGAAACTCCGTATTTCACTAGCTGATGCAGGCTGCTTCCAGTCCACAACTGCCTCAATCTTCTTTGGGTCAACGGCAACACCTTCTGCCGAAACAACATGTCCTAGGAACGACACGCTGTTCATCCAAAACTCGCACTTACTTAGCTTTGCATAGAGCTGGTTGTCCCGCAGCATCTGAAGTACTTCTCTCAAGTGCTCGACATGAGTCTCCCTATCCTTTGAGTAGATCAAGATGTCATCGATGAACACAACAACAAACTTGTCTAAGAATGGTCGAAACACTCTATTCATTAAATCCATAAAGGCTGCTGGAGCATTGGTCAAGCCGAATGGCATGACCAAAAACTCATAATGTCCGTATCTTGTACGGAATGCTGACTTAGGAACATCTTCGGGTCTGATCTTCAACTGATGGTATCCTGAACGAAGATCAATTTTTGAAAACACGGTCGCCCCTTGTAGCTGATCGAATAGATCATCTATCCTTGGCAAAGGATACTTGTTACGGATGGTTGCCTTATTCAGTTCTCTATAATCGATGCATAGCCGCATCGTTCCATCCTTCTTCTTTACAAACAGCACTGGAGCTCCCCATGGAGATACACTTGGGCGAATGTATCCCCGGTCTAATAATTCTTGTAGCTGCACCTTTAGTTCCTTCAATTCTGTCGGAGCCATCCTGTACGGCGCCTTAGATATCGGACGAGTATCCGGAAAGGTGTCAATTGTGAACTCAATTTCTCTATTCGGCGGCATCCCAGGTATCTCGTCCGAAAACACATCAGGAAACTCTGCCACAATTTCGGTCTGATTTGAGCCTACACTCTTCATTCGAGTGTCTTGGACAGAAGCGAGAAAGCCTTCACACCCCGAGTACAGCATGTGCCTTGCTGTAACTGCCGATATTACCATAGGTCCTTGGAACGCCGAGCCGCACGAGTAAGAAAACTCTGTTTCTTCAGGTAGGCAAAACACAACTCTCTTATCCGTACAGTCGATCGTTGCATGACAGGCGCTGAGCCAGTCCATTCCCAATATGATATCGTACTCCTTGATGTCGAGTACAATTGCATCCAAAGATAAAGTTTTTCCTCCAATCTTGATGTAGCCGTCCCTGCAAATCAAAGTTGCAGGCATATCTACTCCCGAAGGAGTACTAACACACAAAGCTGTCTTTAATTGAGTCATATAAATTTTATTTTCCGTTGCAAAATCAGAAGAGATAAAGCAATGAGTAGCACCAGAATCAAAAAGTACTCTTGCAGGTATGCCTTTGTACAGCAACATACCTGTTATAACATTCTCTGCGGTCTGGGCCTCTGCCTGAGTCAAGGCATAAACCCTTGCTTGGCCACCTTGTTGATTCGGTGCATTTCCATTTGGAGCTGGCAAGGCTGGTGGCGCCTGGCCACGATGCTGGTTGTTGTGTTGGCCCCGGTTCTGATTGTTATTATGCCCATGATAGTAATTATTGTTATTCCCACGAGGAGGATACTGGTTCTCTCCCTTAGTTCTGCATTCAAATGCCTTGTGATTCATTCCCCCACATTTGTAACACCCGACGCGACAATCCTCGCGACGATGACCAATTCGATTGCACCTGTTGCAACGCAGTTCCTGATATGGTCCTTTGTTATTGCCCGTATTCGGACGCTTAGGCGCGTCATTTCTTCCTGCAGACCAAGGTCGTTTCTGATTGTTGAGTCCTTGGTTGCTCTGCGTTGTCCCACGACTACCCGGTTGATGAAATCTTTCCATTTCGAGAGCTGTCTCGTACGTCTCCCGGTAAGATGTACATTTACGACTTAGAACATCCCGCTCTAGGCCTTCATTCAAGCCTTGCACAAATCTTCCTCGCTTGGCATTGTCATTCGGTACCATGTACCCAGCGAATGCGACTCTCTTTAAAAACTCTGTCTCGTAGTCAAGCACTGACATACTGCCCTGTCGAAGTGCGATGAACTCATTCTCTTTTTGTTGACGGACAGCAGGTGGGATGAATTGGGTAATGAAAGCCTGCTTGAAGGTCTCCCAAGACATCTTCATATCCTGACTATTTCCGTAAAGTGCCTGTCTCTGCGAAATCCACCATTCCTGGGCCTTGAGGCGAAGTTGTACAGCGGTACACTCCACTCTCTTACTGCCCTGAATCTCTAACATTCGGAAATAGCCCTCCAGTGTGTTCAAGAAGCCCATCACCTCATCTGGCTCCTCTTTTCCATTAAATTCAGGCGGGTCGCAACTTTTAAATTCAGAGAACTTGAAGCTCGTCCTCTTCCGTGTCGGCGTCTCAGCTTTCTCTGCCGGCACTTCCACGGTCTCGGTTGTTGCGGCCTTTGCAGAAACATTAGAATCGGCCGTCAACTTGGTGACAATCTGAGTCAGACTATCAACTTGCTTTTGTTGAGCATCCAGCTGCTCCTGAAACTGATACTGAAGCTGCTCCTGAAGCGCGCGATGTTGAGCTTCGCTCTGCTTTCTTTGAGCCTCCATTTGCTTAATCAGTTTCTCAATCGGGTCCGACGATGAATTCGCCTTTGAGCTATCACCCTTAGTCATTCTACAACAAAGAAATAATTCCATTAGCACTCATAAAATATTTATGGGCTTATTGTATGGAACATTATTTCATGCCAGCGCTATCGACACCATCAATCGAGAAAATTTGCATCAAGACTTCCTTTTTAAAAATATTTTTGAAATCCGAGGATTATAAACCGTGCTCTGATACCAACTTGTCACGCCCCGATTCGGGGAATCGCTCGCTTTGCTTCGATTCACGCCGAATCGATCGTCCTCGCTAAGGCGTGATGCCGTACAAGTCTGGAGTTGCACTTGTACAAGGCTAGAACATACACATATCACTTAGAAACATTTGAAAAATAAGCCACAGTTGCGGAAACATCGAGACACAATATAGGAAGAAGAAATACTCATTTTATTCATAATTGTAGTCAGAATACAACTTTTCTCGATAATATTTGAAATGTCATTTCGGCTACATTGATTCATGAAAAGAAGTACAACTGATAGGCTGCCATGAAATAATTTCCCGTTCCATACATCATGCCCCTTTAGTACTTTGAAATATAAGCAGCTATCTTTGAAATCTCCGCAATACTTTGTGCGTCTTTAGGGAAAAACAACTTGAAAGGAAACAGCAGTTCAGAAAGCTTTAGTTCGGACGTGCGCCTGAGCCTTCTCCAGTACCTGTGGAGGAAGGGTCAGCACACTATAACAATGCACTGGTGAGCCCCGTTGGCCCACTCCGCTAAACCAACATTTGATTAATGACAAGCATTTTAAAGATATGAACTTATTAGGGACAGACAACATTCAGAGTAATTCACAATAAATGCAACATGGAATAAACCATGTTTACTTTACCATTGGCCGAATCCAGCTTTCCTGCATAAGATACAGGATAATAATAATATACTTACCGCCCCTGCATAAAATAATCATTAGCATGCATCCTGACTACATGGCCACTGGCGTTGTTAAACCATATGGACATCTCTTTGCCTTATAGGACTTCAAGGTAATGCAATGACTCCAAAGTAGGTAGCTAGCCCCTAAGGATGCCTCACAATACCCGTGCTCCCATTAGCACGCCAATGCTTCCTCCTAGGCCGAATCGGTCCCGGCGCCCCAGTACCGATTCGAGGAAACACACCACCAAACCTTGTGCACAAGTTGTCCATGACCATGCGAATGCGTGATCGACTCGATAAGCAAACAGTGCATGGTAGTTTTGAAAGTAAATAGACAACTTGTTCATTTCGCAGCATTTCATCATCATTCTAGGTATCAATTCAATCTCAATTCAATGTTCAGTGGACAAGCATAATCTCAATTGTTGTTAACAGTGTAATCGATTCATTTCAATGTTCAAGGGACTAGCATTCATTTCAATGTTCTATGAACTAGCATTCATTTCAATGTTCTATGAACTAGCATTCATTTCAATGTTCAATGTTCAATCTCTAGCTTCTTAGTGGTATTGACTTGTGGCATTTAGCAACTTGATATCGATCAACGGATGTTGCAAGACAATTATTTAGTTGGCATGAAGGAATAGCGAGAGGGACAATACCACCACAGAGATCCACACTCACCAAATTAGAGAATCGCCGAGAGAGAGAGGAACACTTGCACGCTTAGCCTTCCGTCACGCGTCAGTCTGCATTGACACCAAAAGTTTGGTTAATAATCCATCTCGTTGTGTTCTCTTCTCTCAGAATTCTCAAGAATGAATGCTATGCAAATCGATGAAAGCGGGCAAGAATCAAATAATCGAAAATCATTCAGAAAAGCATCCATCAAAACCAAGCAGCAAAACCAGCAGCAAAACATCCAGAGAAAACTCTTGGACGCATTTCAAGAGAAACCAATCCATTAGTTGGAAAGGTTCTTATGCACTTGTCCGTGATCGATTCGGTGCCGACGGTAAGTTTCCTCAATACTCGGTTCCGACCGAGTTAGCCAAGCCACAAGCCTTACATAGTGAACCGCTAGGAGCGGGACACTACACCACGGATTGTGTGTGAGTTGTGAGTCGCATATAGATGTGGACTTACGTGCTGACTGATCATTGGTGCGTACAGACCGTGTGTTAGGATATAACTGCTAATAGATTTGTGTAGAAGACTTGGCAGTTATTAAGGATTAAACAGTATCGTGGAGTCGACACATATATAGTATCATTAGGGAGAGGGGACAGTTATTAGCGTAGGGGCTACATTTTATTTTTATACACATTTTGGGTCGAGGGTGACTCTCATGAGCACTACCTTCTGCCCAGGTCGATAGCGTCTCGGATGAGCGCTACTTGCTGGCCACTCTCTATTACTTGCTTGCGTGAATCCGTTACAGCCCCTGCGTAGAACGTTGTCCCCCAAGTGCATATCACATAGAATGGTTAGGAACCTTTACTCATGCATACTTTTCTGTTGAGCTTTATTATTCAGTTTATTGGCATGATATTATGTGTCTTGTTACGTCCCTCTGAGGACCTGGTTTTTCCCCAGGTGTGTGTTCATGTTTTCTGCATGTGTTCTAGCCAAGGCCGTGGTCTTCTCCACTCCTTCGAAGAAAATTTGTGCTTGGTTCGTTTTATCATTTTGTCGATCGCTTTCTTGTACATTTATATCATCGAGATAGTTGGTAGTGGACTTTGTCTCCGCCTAACGATTGTATCATAAATGTTCAAGTTAAATTTTTCTATTATTATTCTTTTCATTGTGGATGAGATTTAGTTTGTCTTGGATTACTACATTTTACAGCTTATGTATCCATACGAGGCCTATGTACTTCGTATGAATACAGCTGGCATGATACGTATCTAGTCCCAAGTATTTTGGGACTGGGGCATTACATGTTTTTGTGGTGGCCCATGCAGGTCAGTTTGTCACTTCGATTACGTAATTGTACCGATGTGAGCCTGCAACATAGGATTAGAATCTAGGAATCTCATCTATACAGCTTGACCTCTTCCCTTGGCTTCAATTTCTGAACTCTTGTTCGACCTCCTTGAACTGCATCTTGCTAGATTCCTTTCTACCGTTGATTCTTATTTTCATGCTTAGTGTCAACTAGGAAGATGACTACACTAGTATATGCTCATAGGTCAAACACACGGCTAAAATGGTCATATTGGCAATTGGAATACATTCAAGACTCTAATTTAGTTAAAAAGGCTTTTTAGTGTGATTTAATAATTAGTAATTGGTAAAGTAGGATATTACCACAAAAAGTTTTAACCTTGAGATTTCTAAATAGTAAACACCAGAGGATTTATAGAATTTCATACTTGGTTTAAGAAAGTGATTGATTTTCAAGATTTGATATTTATGAATTATTGGATTATAGTTATACATCCTTGCATAAGTATAAAATTGATTTGCTTTTCGATTTGTGATATTTATGAGTTTTGGGTGACAGATATACATCTTTGAACAAATATATAATTTATTTGATTTTCGAGTTTTGATGTTTATAATTTATTGTATTATAGTTATACACCTTTGAACATTTATAAATTTGGTTTGAAAATAATCTTAGCTTTTAAAAATGGTCATAGGAATTATTTAAATTGAGTTATAGCTACACATCTTTGGAGGGATATAAATTTGAATTGAAAGGGGTCTTAAATATGTTTATGTTGCAGTATACTTTACGATTGACCAAACTTTGAGGACGATGATAAAATTTGGTAAATTTTTAGATTTTAACTTGTGTCGTATGACTGAGGATTATAAATTTATTTAGATTTTGAGTTTAAGGTTTCGATATTGGATATCAAAAAAAAAATATATATTGTGGTAAAAAAAGAAGGGAAAAATAAATTTTGATTTTTGGAAGTATGTATGATTTATGAAATCAATTTGATAAAAATCATACGTAGGATTATGGTTGATAAGTGTATTAAATTTTTTTTTTTTTGTTTTTTTTTTGTTGTTGAGTTTAGATTTGGACTTGTATGCTAAGAGTTATCTCGAGGATTATTTGAATTTTTTTTTTAAAATTATGATATGCTATGAAATTTAGTTTAAAAAAGGGATTTGATGACTGATAGGATTATTCGAATATTGAGTTTTATTACAACTTTTAGGAAAAGTTACTAATGATGTGATAAAAAATTATTGATTAAAGGAATTTACATTTTAAGTTATGATTATGATTGGACGAGGTAGAATGAATAGAAATTTGGTAGATTATTTTTCGAGAAATTCTTATTAAGAAACTTTGTGAAAGCTCGAAGTCAAGAAGTTAGACTTATAATGGTAGACAACCAAGATAGCCCTAATGAGATAGAGTAGTCCACATTAATTGCCATATCACTCATGACCATGATAGTTGTATATACTCAAGTGTAGTTGGCCATCTACCAAACCATGTGACTTTATCTCAATCTTGACTTACCTGTCCTTCCCTCAATCTAGACCTTTTACCGTGACCGTCTAATCGTTTGAGAATTTCAAAAATAATTAGAACTGTATCTTGATCATACCCCATTTAGGAGACTATCTTCTCTCTAGAAACCTTGTCCCTAACTTATTTTACTTTGATCTACTAGATTTCTTAATTATCTTTATTTCGTGCTTTAACTTGATCCTTTTTATTCTGTTTGCATTAATTAGCACCTCATGAACAGCCACTTTCTATTTTTGATCATTGGTGTCCCCTATCGTGACATTGATATTCGGAGCACGAGACCAGCTATTACCTTCCAACAAATTTTATATGTAAGACCTAGACGAGCTCACCTTCATGTAGGTATATTATGTCCCACTCAAACACGTCCATTGGTACTCTATTTTTTGATATGACTTCCGGGTCATAAATACTAGACTATAACCTTTACCATGATACCGATATATTTTTCGACCAAGGATAGGGACTCAACCTCGACTCAATTTTTTTGATCCGATATGTGATTTTGTTCTACTTAATTTCTTAAATGCTTAACTTTGTGCTTTATCTTGATTGCTTGACCCATTGTCCCATCACACTATTAGTTTAACTCTTGTAAGTTTGGTAGAATGCCTTACGACCTAACTATCCTTATGACCTTAACCAAGTCTTAGACAAGTAGACCGTAGGATGACTACATAGATACCTAGATCCTTAAGAAGTTCGAAATAATTCTACACTCTTTCAATAATAATCTCATGTGCCTATATTTTTACCATCTTGACTAATGTTGCTACTATAAACTAGTTTTGCAAGCTTATCCATCTATCGAGCTTGTTCATGACTTATGCTGTTGAGCGCGCGCTCACTAACATATTGTCTAATTAGAACCGGTGCATGATGGTCTGATCAACCGAGTGCACTTTGGTTCGCTTTTTATATATCGTTCTAACATGGATGGAGACATAGTTAAACTTGGCCTCTAGAGTCTCATCCACGATTGCCTTGGCAATTCTCTTTTGAACTATTCATGTCGCCTTTGAACCACGTATTCGTATTCGATAATAGCTTCTTCACACTCTTAATAGTCTTTGTCTTTCACTTATTTTGGAATGACAAAACGCTTGTACTTGATATCCCCTTAGTTGTCCCACCATCTATTGCCAAGATAGTTAGCCACCGACCAACCAATGGAACTATATCCCCATCTCGAGTTACTCGTCCTTTCCCTTGACCCTAGATTCATTATTGTGACCATCATTCACTCCCTAAATTAAATTCGTAATTTATTTTCATAGTTATCGAGATCACGATTTTCTAATGCATGTTTGTGTTGAACGTCGTAATTTGATCGATATAACTTTGTACCTTCTCGAACCCCCTACTTATTTTTAAATTCGAGGACGAAATTCTTGTAAGTTGGGTAGGATGTAAACCCCCTAAATTTTTACTATATTTTTTATTAATTTATTTTGGTATTGATTTTTATTTTGGTATCGTACCTCGAGTGCGAATGCGTAAAGACGTAAATACGAGATATTTGTTCATTCATATACAAATATTTTATTATTGTTTTTCTTATGAATATAGAATAAATATGTTGTTTCAATACATAGTATAAACAAATATTTTTATATCAGAAGAACATTTCACGATATTTGCCAAAACCTTTATCTTTTACTTTTATAAAAGATTATTTTATTTCTAGTTCAAATTAATTTAAAAAACTATATTTTATGTAAATACCTTATTTGCATGGATGTACAAATTTTTATTCACATATTTTTTTGGATTTTCGAAATTATTTATTATTATTTTTTTTAGAAAAGATATTTTGAACTTATTGTGGTAATTTAAACTTTGATTAGATTTTATTGATTTAATTTAAATAAGTTTGATTTAAATATGCGAATCATCTATATTTAATTTGGATTTGAAATTATCTAGATTTAATTGAGTTGGATTTGGATTGGATTTGGATTGAATCGATTTTAAAATAATTTAAATTAAAAGGAAGATTAATTAAAGGGGGTTTTAAATAAACAATAATCCTACTTCTACTAGAAAAACATCTCTATCTATATCCTATCCTAACAAAGCAAACTCCAATTTATTTAAATCAAATCCTATCTAATTTAGGAGATAAATCTGAAATAAATACCTATATAAACCCAATACATCCCCCTTCTATCCGCCATAATTCGAAATTATTTTTAGTCCAATAGAAACTCTAAAATTCGTCATTATAATTCAGTTCCGCTTTTTAGTAGCAAGAGCAACTTGCAACGACGGTATCTCCTAGCTCCGAACTCCGTTTTGCCTCCAGTTTTTTTAAAAGAAGCGTATCGAGGTAAGCTTTCCAAAAACATATTTTAATAGACAAAATTCATTCTGTAGATTTCTACAAAATTGTTTGAGTATCTAGTGTCCCAAAAATAAACGGGTTTCAGTATTTTTGCGATTTCGGGAGATTCCGGAAACGAAAATGCGATCCGTTTAGTTTTTTGGAGAGCTAATACAAAAACCTATGCCATATCCTAACTTTAGAATTTATTAAATAAATGTAATAGGTGCAGTATTATTTATAATTAGATAATAGACTATTTTCAGCATCCGAAGTTGTACCTACACCTTCCTCTTTGTGCGCTGCTGTTGATTCGTCGCCAGGACATCATCTTACCTCAATCGGACATCAGGCAAGACACCTTGCCTTTACTGTTTAATTTCTTGCTCAACATCATGCATTTTTTTATGTTGTTCTTTCAAAACTATATATAGATGCAAATTATTATACTTTATGCAATTGGCTTAGAGTTAAGGGACCACCGTATGTTTAGTGTATCTCATAAACTGTCACGATGTACCACGGATTGTGTGTGAGTTGTGAGTCACATATAGATGCGGACTTACGTGCTGACTGATCATTGGTGCGTACAGACCGTGCGTTAGGATATAACTGCTAATAGATTTGTGTAGAAGACTTGGCAGTTATTAAGGATTAAACAGTATCGTGGAGTCGACACATGTATAGTATCATTGGGGGGAGGGGACAGTTATTAGCGTAGGGACTACATTTTATTTTTACACACATTTTGGGCCGAGGGTGACTCTCATGAGCACTACCTTCTGCCCAGGTCGATAGCGTCTCGGATGAGCGCTACTTGCTGGCCACTCTCTATTACTTGCTTGCGTGAATCCGTTACAGCCCCTGCGTAGAACGTTGTCCCCCAAGTGCATATCACATAGAATGGTTAGGAACCTTTACTCATGCATACTTTTCTGTTGAGCTTTATTATTCAGTTTATTGGCATGATATTATGTGTCTTGTTACGTCCCTCTGAGGACCTAGTTTTTCCCCAGGTGTGTGTTCATGTCTTCTGCAGGTGTTCTAGCCAAGGCCGTGGTCTTCTCCACTCCTTCGAAGAAAATTTGTGCTTGGCTCGTTTTATCATTTTGTCGATCGCTTTCTTGTACATTTATATCATCGAGATAGTTGGTAGTGGACTTTGTCTCCGCCTAACGATTGTATCATAAATGTTCAAGTTAAATTTTTCTATTATTATTCTTTTCATTGTGGATGAGATTTAGTTTGTCTTGGATTACTACATTTTACAGCTTATGTATCCATACGAGGCCTATGTACTTCATATGAATACAGTTGGCATGATACGTATCTAGTCCCAAGTATTTTGGGACTGGGGCGTTACAGATCTTTTTATTCTTTTCCATAAGAGTTAGTATCGTTTTGAAAGAAGAACGAAAACTCTTGAATTTTTGTTCCTTGACAAATTTTTTCACAAAAAAACAAAAAATAGGTTTTAGGTTTCTGTCGACTGTTCTCTATCATTCTTCGTGTTAAAACCACAGAAAATGGCTTTAATCATGTCAAAATGATGGAGAATGGTCATTCTCCTTGTCAAAATGATAGAAAATGGTCATTCTCCGTGTTAAAATAACAGAGAATGATCATTCTCTGTGTTAAAACCACGATGAATGGCCGTTATCCGTGTTAAAATGACGGAGAATGGCTCCGTGATAAAATGACCGAGAATGGTCATTCTCCGTCATTTTAACACGGAGAATTGTCATCCTCCGTGTTAAAATGACAGAGAATGACCATTCTTCTTGTTAAATTGACAAAGAATAGCCATTCTTCGTGTTAGAATGACGGCCATTCTTCGTCAATTTAACAAGGAGAATGGCCATTCTCCGTGCTAAAACCTCCGTGGTTTTAGGCTTTTAGCACTGTCACGACCCGCACCCTGTATAGGGGCACGAGAAGTGGGTACGTCCAGCCTACGCCGCAGTGTCGGCGGTAGTAAGCTGTCCTAGGTTGCTAACTAATCTCATGCAGTGTATAAAATATACTTGTCCAGATATCAGCTCCGAATGGAGGACAAGTAAAGGGTAGGATATACTCAATCACAGTCTAAAATACGATAAGATAACACAGAAGTTATACCTAAGGAATTAAAGACAACAACAACTAACTACTAAAATAATACAACAATATCTCAAACAAACTTAATACAAACTCAATATCTTAACTTTAATACAACAAGTCAAAACATGAAAGCTAAAGTAGTCTACTAGCTAATCTCCTGAATCACTCCTGAGAGTCGGGACCAAAGGTAGCTAATCCCTCGCCAGGTCCATGGTAAGTAGGGCATGTGTCCTCAGGATTATCATCTGTAATATTTTCAACAGGTCCAATCAGGACAAGAACGAGTACAACTCATCTAGAAAATCCAAATAAATGACAAAGAACTATAAAGCAGTTATAGACAGTTTTATTGATGAGCATGGCAGTTTTATACAGGTAATGATGGCATAGAGAAACAGTAAGATACAAGAAAAGAAAGGTAACTAAAACAAGAGAAGAATCATGGCAATGAAGACTGTAATAAAAGCTAACTGAACTAGAATAACATGTATGAGTCCAGACAGTACGATATAAGTCTAATGTAATCCCAGTGTGAGTCCAGTCCATATAATCCGATACCAGATGATTTCCGATACAAGATGAGTCCAACAGTGATCAATGAATCCAGGGTGAGTCCAACTATGATCTAACAGTGTGTTTTAAAATATCGAGATCGATATATAAACGGCTGTAGGTATCAGGCACATCTCTCACTGATCGGGCAAGAGATGGCTATGCTTCCGGTAGATTCCAGTGGAAGATTCCAGATTTGGGATATGTCTACATGTCTTACTCAATATTTCCCCGCCCAGCAAGTGAATCCAAAATCGACAAAAGAATCGAGATGAGTCTGGCCAATACATGATGATTCCAGAAATAATTTTGGAATGATTCCAATGACTCCAGTAATAGAGGCCAGTAAGTAAGGTATGTGTCGATACATGAATCCAGAAATATCCATACGTGTTGATACAGAGAATCACATAGAACTAACTAGAACTAAAATACAGTAATTGACAAATAAATGAGAGAACTATCAGAGAATGTACTCGCCTGATACTCTGAAAAGAGTAGTGTAATATCAGATGTCTGTACCAGGGTCACAATGTCCTAAAATAGAGCAATACAGTTATGACATGTCCAAAATGAAGGTAAATAAAATCTACAATGCAATCTATATGAATTCTAAGCCAATCTAGGTCAAAGTCAAACTTGGTCAACTCTTCAGTCAAACTAAGTCAAATTAAGTCATACTAGGTCACAAGAAGTTAAACTAAGTCATACAAAGTCAAACAAGGTTAAACAAGTCTAATCTAGGTTAAAGTCAACTCTTGGTCAAACATTCTAGCCAAACTAGTCAAGTTATCTAGGGTTTAGTCAATAATGGTCAGACTAGTCAATATGGTAATTAGGTCAATGGTCAACTATCTAAGTCAAACTCTATAAGGTTAACTCAAAACCAAACATAGGCTAACATGTTTTAGGATACCTAAGATGCTATACCACAATGTTAAGGTATAACCAATTATCTATACAAAGTATATCACACATAAATACATATATATAATACCAACCTTAATCCTATAATCAAGCTAATCCCATGCTCCAACTCAAGTCATGACTCAACTCTAAGTATTCCACTTAACCCCATACATATCTTAATTGACATGTAACTATCCATATAACCATATGGTCAAACATAAATCAATTAGTTAGGGTTTAGTCAAACTTTAGTCAACTAGTCCTTCTATGTTCATCCAAGCCATTTCTAGGTCAATTAGGTCAGGGTTGACCTATAGTTGACTTTGGTCAACAATGGTCAATTATCTAGTCAAACTAGGTCTACTAGTCAAGTTAGGTCAAACATGGTCAGACTAGTTAAACTAGTCATTTTAGGTTAATCCTAGTCAATTCTAGGTTAATTAGGTTAAGTTTTGACCTAAGGTTGACTTTGGTCAACTCTAGTCAAACAAGGGTCAACTAGTTAGGTCATGGGTCATTAGGTCAATTAGGGTTAGCCCCTAATGGCCATAGGCTAATGTCTATAACCCATAGGCCAGTAACTTATAGGTTCTATGTAAACCTATAGCTAAAAAGTATAGTATCACAAAAAAAAAAAAAAAAAAAAAAAAAAAAAAAATATATATATATATATATATATATATATATATATATATATATATATATCAAAATATATCAAAAAATATATATACTAATATATACCATATATATATATATATATATATCTACATAACCTATATATATATATATATATACAACATACATATATACATATATATATAGAGAGAGAGAGAGAACAATAGAGAGAGAGAGAGGGTGATGGGGTGTCATGTGTGTGAACATGTGTGTGTGTGTACTGTGAAAAGGGGGGGGGGTTAAATCTCGGGAAAACTGAGATGGGGACACACCTACACACACATACTTATAATATATATATATATATATATATATATATATATATATATATATATATATACACACAAACCTACATATATACATACATATACACACTCACACACTTACATACACACATATATACTTATATACATATATATACAGTATATATACACACAAATATACGTATATATACACACAAAAATCAATTTGAAATTCGTTTTAAATACAGAAAAACCCCCAGGAATTACTGTTCATAACTGAACCCATAGGTAACCACCCAAAATCGATCTAAACCCAACTATAACCTAAAACCAAGGGTTGATAATCGTGTCCCCACACGTGTACGTGTCGTGTGTGTCCATGGGAGTCCACCACGACACGATACGGCGTGTCCAGGAGTGAAAAACCCCAATCGGGTAAATTCCAGACACCACAGTGTCACAGCGTCGTACAGAGATGCACACGCGTGTAGGGCACGACACACGTGTCCATGTGTCTCGTGCACATGTGTGTAGGTTCGCCTAGGATTGGTCTAGGTGTCCCACAGCCTGAAACGTGTCCAAGTGTCTTCGTGTCCGAGTTATAAGGTCGTATCAGTGAGGGTCTGTGCGCGTGTTAGTACAGTGCACGAATCAGTGCAGAGCTAACTACGTGTCCGATACGACACGTGGGGTCGCAAAACTCGAGGGGGAGTTTGTCAGAGGTTGCCCCCACCTCCGTGCCAAGTAGCATGTGTCCACGTGTCACGTGCAGCGAGCACGAGATGTGCAGCAGCAGGGGAGCCGCACGCAGTGTCGTGCTGCGTCGTGCACGCGTGTCGAGGGGCCTAGGACACAATCTGTGCACCCAGACACCTCGTGCTCGTGTCAGTGTGTAGCCTAGGTCTAGGGCTAGGGTTTAGGCCTGACACTTTGTGTCCACGTCGTGTCTAGAAACGACACGAAGGCCGTCTCAGTGCGTGTTTAACACTGTGTGCAGTGTAGTGTGCGGTCAGTGCGTGTCGAATTTCTCGTCCGACACGACACGAGGTGACATGGCACTTGGGGGCTGACATGTCAGTCATGGCCCCTTCGTGTCCACCAAATTTGGCGTGTCGAAGTGTCGTGTACAGTGAGAAATGGGGCTCGAGCAGCATGACATAGTGTAAGTGTGTGTACAGTATATTCGTGTCCGTTTTGGACACGAACACGACACGATAACGTGCTCAGTCCTAGGGTTTTGGATTCAGGATGTCTAGGGCTACCCAAAAATGTATTTTGTTTTGGAAAACAACAATTTTTATTCCTAAGTGGCATTTCACTAAACACACTAATTTAAGCACAGATACGTGTCCGATACGGACACCAAACCCAATCTATTTTCTACCAAACTTGACCCACAGCTAGGGTATACCTATATGCATGCAACCATGAAGATAAAACACAATATTAACAAGGTTTGGGGGTATTTACCTATGAGTGCAAAATCCTCAATAATAGGCCTATTTGAATGAAAACCTCCTTCAACTCCCAATGTCCAAAGCTCCACAATTCCTTGCTAGCAAGCCATAACTGGTATCCTCTAGTGTAGGGGAGTCCAATACAAGAAACTAGGCTCAATTTGGAGTCAAAATGATTAATTGGTGAGGGTGTGAAGGTAGAAGGAAAACTAGGTTTTTGTGTATGTAAAAATGGCATGAATGAAGGGGGGTGCATATATATGGTGGGGGGTAGGGTTGGCTGCCATGGGGGAGTGTAGGGGTAGGCTTTAGGTCCCTTCCACCTTGCTAACTTATCCCCTAAGGCTTTGACTAGGTAGATAGATATTTAGGTCTCTAAAATATCTAAAAAGTAAGATATATAGATATTTATCAAACCTAGATATTTCTAACATAAAGCTAACATCTAACATTAGTCTTCTAGGTTAGTGGCTAACCTCTGGATTAGTGCTAAACTAGGTTAGGAGCTAACATGACACTAATCAACTAATTAAATAATAATAAATCACATAAATCCAAATAATTCCAAATAAATCCTAGAAAATTACCAAAATACCCTTTAGGCTAAAAAAGTGCTAAAATGGTATCCTAATCACTTGGTTAGGCTTACATGGTCATGGTAGTCTCTAGGTTATGAAATCTCTAGGATTTACACTAGGGTTATACTAGTAAAATCACAAAGTCATAAGTCATGACTTAGAAAATAGTTTTAAACTATCTAAAAATCACCAAAATTCATAACATGACTAAATCACCATTATTTAATAATAAAAATAATAAATTTTCAAAATATCCTAATTTCAGAAAACTGGGTGTTACAAGCACGGAGAATGGCCATTCTTCTTGTTAAATTGATGGAGAATGGTCATTCTCCGTCATTCTAACATGGAGAATGGCTATTCTTTGTCAATTTAACAAGGAGAATGGTCATTCTCCGTGGTTTTAGCATGGAGAAAGACCATTCTCTGTGATTTTAGCACGGAGAATGGTCATTCTCTGTGATATTTTGTCACGCACCAGAACCAGAACACTGGAGAGCGGGGGCAGACATAGCCAGCTACGTATAATGAAATGGGATCCACTCCACTATACGGTCACGGCTGTCTAGATATATGAGGGTTTATCTACAAGCCAACAGTCTCTTAAGGTCATGAACAAGCCTAGTGTCTTAATCACAAGCAAGCAAATAAATGTTACAAGATGTAAGATAACCAAATATACAATAGTAAGGCGTCCCAAATATTACATATTCAGCTGATCATGAAGCTAGTCGTACAAAATATGAGGACTAGCAAGAGTTTAGTCATACATGATCAACCCTAGGATCTGTCAATCATGTTACAGCCCGTAGGCAGACAGTAAGTAAAAAAAATGTACACGAGCTAACACTTGCTCGGCGGCTAAACGCCTCAAAAGAATAATTTTACAATAGAGTGGGAGAGCCAAAATAAACCCACTCGTGTAAGTCCTAAAAATTAAGTTGCATCCATCAACTAGGCAGAGAAGTCTCATTTGTGCACCCTTCAATGAACTGCGCTGGAGACAGATTGCGCTACAAATCAAACGCGCGAGGCTAAACTGTGCTAACCCCTGAGCGCGCTACGCTGACGTGGCAACGCCATCATTACCTGACAAGAAGATCAAATCTTCTGACAGCCTGACAGCCCGAAAAGCGAGAAGTCTGTTCGTTTCCTGTGTAGCACGGCGCTCGAGAACAGCTGTACAGTCCAGCGCAGTCTGCCATTCCAACATGAGCGCAGTATGCTAGTCCAACCTCAGCGCAGTTTGACCAAGCCCCAATCCCAGCGCTATCCATTGACTAGAAGGAAGCGCAGTCTGAAGCTAGCACTATTCAAGTGGCGCGATCCATCAAACTTGTCGAAGATAACTGACATTTATTACGTGGCCTACATGCCATCAATTGCTTGCCACGTGGCAACCGCCTGCACACGACCAAGCGCATTTCAATCAAACAATGCCACGCGTCTGAGTACGGTTAGCCCACGATCGAGCAACTGTCCAATGGCCAGCGCGGTTTGCAGTCTGCGTAGTCTATCTCCAGCGCAATCTATTGTGCGCAATCCAGAATAACTATAAAATAGTTATTTCTAGAACTCTATAAATAGAGTTTCAAGTTGACCAGATCATTATTCAAGATCATCAGAGATCAGGAGTTCTTGTCCAAGTGCTGCTGCATTCTTCAGAGGCTATCGTCTTCAGGAGTTATTGTCCAAGTGCTGCTGCATTCTTCAGAGGCTATCGTCTTCAAAGTTCACATCGTCCAAGGGATAAAGCGATCGTCTTCAGATCGGATTCCTATAGTTGTACTTTCCCAGAATTCATTGTACTCTTGTACTATTCTTTAAAGTTTGTGAAATAAAAGACTTTTGTTTTTGCAAACAACTCGTTGTCCTGGTTACGCCTGGTGGTCACCATCAGGCTGAAAGGTCGATAGATCCTCTGGAGCTGCTCCGAAATCTGGCCATACAAAACCAGCTGGGTCAGACCCCAGAAAGAGCAAGTGCTACAAAGGAGGCTTCACTTAGGAACTAAAACCAGCAATTAGCACAAGAATACAATTACATAATAAAAGACAGTAATTAAGGAAAAGTATGACAGGTGATATACGATGAGATAACCATGGGACTATTCAGATAACCAGGTTACAACCCGTAAACCAAATAAGGACCCGGGTTGTAACCCTTCGTCTCAACAGAACTTGGTTTCTTCCACCATTTATCGGCAAGATAAAATAAGAAATCAGGACAAGTAACGATCTTGTACAGGACCAAGACAAGACTGGACTGATTATGCCTCATCCAACAATCATGGCCAAGCAATAAGTACGGCTTAATACTTTAACTAACTAGGGTTATCACAGGCCTAGTTACTAGCAAGATGCAGTGAGATTATTCCACAGCCACAAGCCCTGCAGACCATCCAGGCTATCCGGACGCAATTATGGGTTGAATTCAAGTGGGTACATCGTCCAGGAAACGCATGTACCCTTAGGTGACTTAGAGGGTGCAACACATGACAGTGTGCTGAAAATGTGTCATACTCGACGGCAGGCTACAGATACCAAGTGGGCGCCCAAATAACGGGATTGCCTGTAGCTGGGGAAATCTCTTCATGACTACTAGATTATTCTAGTTGTTAGCCTTAGTCAATTCAGTAGGTACCCTTGACCGTGGTACTCAGGGGTCCCCGTCCTAGACATGATGCAAGACAAGATGGGTTCATTTGTACAAGCACAATCGTCCACGGTGTCCAGGTCATTCATTTTATCAAGTCATGTCATGTCATGTTAGCCGTCGCAACAGCATGTCGAGATATATCATGTCAGATTTACTTTGTCAAGAGTGCGCCACGGCGGGCCACTATCAAGAATTATCATGTCAAGTTTATTTGTCAGGAGTGCGCCACGTTGGGCCACTATCAAGTCATGTCATTGCCAAAAGTGCACCACAACGGGTCACCATCGTGTCAGGAAACAATTAAATATTAGCAGGAGCAAGGACGTGGACTCATGCGGCTCAGAAAAAATTCGTTCATGCGGCCATGCAAGTCACTAGGCCTTATGCGGCTCAGGAGAAAGTTTAAATATTTAAGCATGCGAGCACATGCAAAGTGCATGCGGCTGACAAACAATTCCATGCGGCCAAGTGCAATTAATAATGGCCTATGCGGCTACAAATATTAACGTGCATGCGGCTACCTAGAAATAAATGTGCATGCAGCCAAGCACGTAGATGTGCATGCAGCCATGAATAAATAAATGTCTAATGGCCATACGGCCATGAATAAATAAATGGCCAATGGCCATGCGGCCAGGAATATATATAAGGCCATACAAATATATATACCAGCATGCGGCCAGCTCGTGCAAATATATAAGGCCATGCAAATATATATATATATATATATATATATATATATATATATATATATATATATATATATATATATATATATATATATATATATATATATAAAATATATATATATATATATATATATAAGCATGCGGCCAGCTAAAGAATTCATGCGGCTCGCAAATAATCCATGCGGCCATGAATAAATAAATGGCCAATATAAATTACCATATGCGGCCAGCATATATTACCATATGCAGCTCACATATAAATTGAATGACCCAAGCATTAAATTAATGGCCAAAGCATTATCAAATGCATGCAGCCATGCATGCATATTTGCACCAACATGTAAGCAAAGCATGCATGCGGCCAACTCTAGGCCAAGCTAATATTTAAATGCCCAAGCATGCAAGCAAGCTTGCATGCGGCCAACTTGCTAGGCCATATTCGGCCATGATTGGCATTGGTCTACGTGGCCAAAATTATTATGGCCATGCGGCCAGGAATTGTCCAATGGCCTATGCGGCCCAGGCAAGTTGCATGCAAGCTTGCAAGCAACTAAAATAAAAGGGTCATGCAATAAATAATGCTCATGCGGCCAGAAGCTAAAAATGCTCATGCGGCCAGAAGCTAAAAATGCTCATGCGACCAGAAGCTAAAAATGCTCATGCGGCCAGAAGCTGAAAATGCTCATACGGTCAGAAGTAAAATTAATGGCTCCCACAGAGAACATATCCATGGAAAATACCATGGCCTTCATGCTCCTCCAAACAACAATAGGAACCCAAATCCAGACTCCCGTAGGTCAAATTTGGACAAAATGGAATTCTCTACAACATGAACCATCAACTAGCAAAAATATGAAAGTTTGATAGATCAAAATTCATGGAAATCGAAAATACCACAAAACTATATCTACAAGAAATTAACCACATAAATAAAAAATACTAAGTACTAAAGTGGGTTAGAAACACATGAGGAAGACAATGGAACAATAAAAATGGGGTTCCTCCATGAAGCATGATGCACTTGCCTAAACCTTCCACTCTCAGGTTGGTGGAGAAGTAATGGTGGGGAAGAAGAGTTAATGAGGAGAGATAAGTGTTTGGTGGCATACATATTTGCACCAACATGCAAGCAAAGCATGCATGCGGCCAACTCTAGGCCAAGCTAATATTTAAATGCCCAAGCATGCAAGCAAGCTTGCATGCGGCCAACTTGCTAGGCCATATGCGGCCATGATTGGCTTTGGCCTACGTGGCCAAAATTATTATGGCTATGCGGCCAGGAATTGTCCAATGGCCTATGCGGCCCAGGCAAGTTGCATGCAAATGCATGCAAGCTTGCAAGCAACTAAAATAAAAAGGTCATGCAATAAATAATGCTCATACGGCCAGAAGCTAAAAATGCTCATATGGCCATAAGCTAAAAATGCTCATGCGACCAGAAGCTAAAAATGCTCATGCGGCCAGAAGCTAAAAATGCTTATGCGGCCAGAAGTGAAATTAATGGCTCCCACAGAGAACATGTCCATGGAAAATACCATGGCCTCCATGCTCCTCTAAACAACAATAGGAATCCAAATCCAGACTCCCGTAGGTCAAATTTGGACAAAATAGAATTCTCTACAACATGGAACCATCAACTAGCAAAAATATGAAAGTTTGATAGATCAAAATTCATGAAAATCGAAAATACCACAAAACTAGATCTACAAGAAATTAACCACATAAATGAAAAATGTTAAGTACTAAAGTGGGTTAGAAACACATGAGGAAGACAATGGAACAATAAAATGGGGTTCCTCCATGAAACAAGATGCACTTGCCTAAACCTTCCACTCTCAGGTTGGTGGAGAAGCAATGGTGGGAAAGAAGAGTTAATGAGGAGAGAGAAGTGTTTGATGGGATATTTAATGAAGAGGGTGGTGGTAGGTGGGAGTGGTTTGGTTCACATAAAATGAAGCAAAACCGAACCATGCAAAACCAAGCCGAACCAAGTCAAGTCGGGCCGAACCAAACAAGGAGACATGCAATACGGGTCTAAATACATACACGTATACCAAAATACGTAATACGAACAACGGACATTACATATTACCACAGAGAATGATCATTCTCCTGCATTTTATGGCCAGTTGAAACTTTGAAGGGCCATAACTTTTGACTGGGAGGTCGAAACGAGGTCCGGTTTGTCGCAAAAGGAGCGTATTTTTGGAGATTAACAGCTTCTTCTTTAGTCGGCCTTCCGAAATTTTAGAATCGCAAAAAAAATAATGTTTGGACCTCCGTTTTAACAGTTTTACCGTTTATCGACCTTTTCGAAATTTTTCGACGAGTTTTTGAAGTAAGGTTTGAAAATTTTTGAGGAGAAAACCTAGATTCAAAAATGAGCAGCGTATGGAAGAAGATGAACATATGCTGCTCACTTTCGAACAACAATGTTATCTCATTTTTAAACAACAATGTTATCTCAACCTTGCGTATGGAAGAAGATGAACATAAATAACATTATTGATTTTAAAATTTGTCGATCAACATGTCACATCAGTTGTCACGTAAGGAGGGACAATTTGGAAGGATAAATAGCATTCTAACAGGTATTGAGCTAGACTGTCTTGCTTTTGACACAACAACGTATATAAAAATTGTTATATATCATTATATTTGTTGTGATTTGTCGATAAATTCAAATATAGATACCCTTATTTCTATGTACAACAATCTCTATTATATTTTTTCCTTTATATATATTCTTAATGATAAAAGCAGTAAAAAAATTATTAGATTACAATTTTTTTTATCTTTTTATAATAATATTAAATACTTAAACATAAATAACATTGTTGGTGAAGTCTTCACAAGAACTATAGTATATTGTATAAAAAAAACAAGGAACACTCTATAGACAGCCATTTAGGATTTATATTTATTAGAGGAATTTATCTAATCATTTTCATTCACAACTTGTGCAGTAAATTATTTGTCTTCATCATAACATATAAGCATCTAGAAATTAGCAACTATAGTAATTATTCTTTTTTTTTCGCGATTACAGTATAAAATAATACTTACTTTTAATATTTAACGTTGTAGAACTATCTAATTTACTTATTATTTATTCGATAATTTTTTTTTATTGTTGAGATTTGTAATATAATAGAAAATTTAATGATCTGCAACTATAAAATGTCTTACTAATCCGATCATTTGTTTGTTCTTTCTTTTTTATGTTGTGATATATTAATTAAAACACCCTTGAGAGAGGGTTAGTAGATTTTTACGGTTAAGAAGACTAATATATAATTTAAATATGTGCTAGAAATGAGGTAAGAATACGAATACCCGATTTATCATGCTATTTTTCGTGAGATACTCCAATCCCGAAACTCTCGGCTCTAATATGTTATTATGAAAATAGTTACACTTGCTAACTTTGATTCAAATGTCTCGTTAATTTCTTACACACGAGTTTTGATTTGAAGGGCTTGCCGACTTTTACACAATCTTTTATAGGCTTACGGCTTGCGGACTTCAAACTCTTCTGTAATAGCCGTACTCCGTAAAACATTTTTATTTTAAACATTTATGCCCTAATTAATTTCCTAATAATATTATTAATAACAAATGATAATAATAATAATAATAATAATAATAATAATGATTTTAATTAAAATTATTTTTTATAAATTTTGGATTTTAACCCTAAATAAATTTTTGCAATTGCATATTAGACTTGCCAACTCATTGGGGCTAGGTGTCAACCTTATATTTAAGTGGCATTCTCCCATGCCACATGGCCTATGGCATGGAGAGGGAGCTCCATTGAATGCCACCTCATCCCATCTCTCTTTCATTCTTCTTCTTCCTCTATTTCGTCTCCATCTCTTCATTCTTCTTCACCCCCTTCTCCACTCCACCTCCCCCTCTTCTCACTACTGCTGCTGCTGCTGCTGCTGTCGGCCGCTGCCGTCGGCCACTACCTCCAGCATCACCAATCTCTCCTCCTCCTCCTCTTTGATTTCTTCTAGGTATAAATTCCTTTCCCTCTTTCTTTAAATATTTCAATTTCTAAACCTAGGTTAGAGTTTAATCTCTAAAAAATTTGGAAAGAAAAAGATCACAAGAAAATCAAGAATTCCCTTAGATTTGAGGAAGGGAACTCTAGGTTTTCCAAAGCAATGCAAGTCCTCCCCCTTTTCTCTTGAAAATTTTCATATTTTTTACATTCTACTTGTCTTGAATTAATAAATTTTAGTTTCATTTTCTGAATTTAGAAAGAAAAAAAAAAATCATGACCACCCAGCCTTATGAAGGTATAATATTAATATAGGCATAAAATTTGGGAAAAATCCACTTATGGAAATAAATAAATGTATGCATGTATAAATTGGACACAATGTGTAGGACACGGAATGTATGGACACTTCGACTCTAATTTTTATGTGATATATATATATATATATATATATATATATATATATATATATATATATATATATATATGTATATGTATATATATATATATATATATATATATATATATATATATATATATATATATATATATATATATATATACCAAATTGACATGTTTTAGCACAATTATTTAGTTAAAATGGGTATTTATGGGTACATATATGTTAGGGTAACCCTACACCTACTAATTCTCAATTTTAAAACTTTTTTTTTGCATCTTTAAGAAGCTAAAATATGGCATGTAGCAAGTATGAGTTAAAATTGAACTTTTAGATTTAATTTAGCCAATATCACAAAGCATACAAAATTATTTAGTATGTGATAACGTTTGAAAATAAAACCTTGGTATTATTGTGTTACCAACAATCTTGTTTTTTTATAGTTTTTAGAAAGGAAAACAATAGAGATAACCGAAATAAATCGTTTGTTGCCTATTCGTTGCTAAGGTAAGAAAATTTTAAATTTAACTGCATATATAATATTTGCGTGAGTTTCGGTGTCGAGAGTTGCTCCACCGAAGGGGTCGACGTACCTGAATATATATATATATATATATATATATATATATATATATATATATATATATATATAATGTGTGGTACCGGTGTTGAGGGTTGCTCCACCGAAGGGGTCGACGTACCCGTTTTCAATATAATTGCCTCCAATCGTCCCATCTCGTTATTGTTCTCCAGCTTCTCTCCAATGTACAATAGTAGCTCCTTGGTCTACAAATTTAGTGAACAATACTAGGTCGTCAAACGACATGCAAGCCCACAGTCAAGGACGAGTAAATAAAATAAATAAATTGAGAATCTCTGAGATGATCGGATTCTCGGAATTCCAAAGTAAAGAAATTAAGAAATTAATTCAGAGGGATTATAACGCTAACTTAAAATACGACTCTGACTAGATCTTGTTCTAGTGAATTTCCTCAGTGTTCATCTTACGACTAAATCCTAATAATTCATAAATAACGACTACCGTCACAATCACAACAACTTAAATTCACTACCAAAATCATAGTCAAGTTTCCTATATGATTATGCACTTTTGTAGATAACACATGTGGATCACGATCACCCTCTATTTTTTCGTCAATAATCTCATTTATCTGGGACCAGGTGGTGTCTGTATTGGGTACGGCGCCTTAGTCCGACCCCTTCACATCTTGTGAAAAACTTGTATGTATTAACTTTTTAAATTTCGATTTTATTCTCGAAATTTACTGGACTGTTCTCTGTTGGTGAGCTAGGCCTCACCCCCGAAATCATAAGTCCTTACAGATGCGGGACTAATGATCAGCTTTTACTGGTGTAATTATATTGTAGGAATTTTGATGGTTGTGATCCAGTTGTTCTCTCCCACCCCATGATGCAACTACAAACACATACAATAGTCTATTGACTCATAGGTCTAATATATGGTTCCAACTTGATTACCATATCATATGTCAAAGACAATACGCCATATGGTAATCTCTTGTTGGCAGGAGATTATCCAACTTATTACTATCTCGTGTGTCTGGACAACACGCCATATGGTAGTAATTGTTGGCAAGGAATCATTCAACTTATTTTACCATCTCGTGTGTCAAGGACAACATGCCATATGATAAAGTCGTTGGCAAGGAACTATTCTTTCAACTTACCTTACCATCTCGTGTGTCAAAGACAACACGCCATAGGGTAAAATTCTAGTTGACTAAAAACTGGATATAACATAGATTTTTCTACTAGGTTTCCTAATCTTAAAACTTCTAAAATTTGGCCAACTCCCGAAATTTTTAAAAATTTCGGCAGTCTCCTTTGTATTTATTGACTCCAGAATTTTACAATAGATAAAAATATAATAATCGGGTACGCCGACCCCTTCGGTGGAGCAACTCTCAACACCGGAACCACACAATTAATATCCGGGCACGTCGACCCCTTCGGTGGAGCAACTCTCAACACCGGAACCACGCATTTATATATATATTTATAAATTAAATTTCATAAAGTGATAAATATTCAACTTCTTACCTAGCAAGTGTTCTTAGCATTTCTTACCCATTTGTAGTACTAAATGGTAGCAAATGGTCAACTCTCTGGTACTCTATCAAAACACAAGTAATCTAGCATTTTCGTTAGTCACCATAGCACGTGAAAAATAAATCAAAACACTTTATACTTGCATGGCAATTTATAAGGCTTTGATTATTCCAAAGAAATCAAGAACTAATTGTATTCTATTTAACTATTATAAATCAACTATATAATTATGCATACATATATTCAAGATTCCAGATCATTGGAAAAATTTCGAAAGTTCCTAGAATTTTAATAAAATTTAACAATCGAATCTATAACTATATGGATAAATATAGAATATTTAAAATTTGGCATCTACGATAAAATTTGATGGATTTCGGTCCAAATTGTTAAATATTGATTCCGGATTCCGTATTCTAGTCTACTTTAAGGTATAAAGACCCATTCTACGTATTTTCTTTTCTTTCTAAAATCTAATGATCATAAGGGTTTTGTAATGCTGAATTTAACAAACACATATTAATTATTTTGTCATTAGCTCAATTTGACCCCGACAAAGCCTAAGAACTATTAAACATAATAAATTTCTCTGTCTCAGTATATCATTTATATTGATATTGGTCTAAGATCATGTTGGATTAAATGTACAATGCATATGTATGGATCAGAGACTAATTTTAGAACCAGTACGATCTAGAATCTTTATTATAAAATATTGAGGCTAATCAATACATAAATGTCTCTTTTGCAATGTACAGTATAGTCTAAATAAATTATTAGATGTGCTGAATTCTATTTTTAATAATCCCTAATGACCTATCGGTTTACGAAATCGAGTCGGAGAAATCCAAAACTTGCATTGGAAGTACCATGCATGATTATAATAATTATTAATTCTTAGGCCTGAAATGTCATCTAAAATATAAAATTAATCATATTTCTATTTACGAGCAGCGGTTAATCCTTCAATTTTGAATGTAAAATTTTCTATTTGAACCATAAAGCAACCTAAAGTATTCCGAAGAGGGATTTATGAGTACTACTTGAATTACGATCATCAAGCATACATGATTATAAACTTATACCCTTACAGACATAATAAATAATTATAGCTAATCCATAATAGAATTTCACATTTGGGGCTTAAGATTAGATCCCTAATCTACTTACACCTCACAAGCAACTCCTCATAATCAAGCACACTAGAATAACCATATTCATATATTCCCAATTTCTACGTCATGCACAATTCATTTGGGGCTTAAGATTAGATCCCTAATCTACTTACACCTTACAAGCAACTCCTCATAATCAAGCACACTAGAATAACCATATTCATATATTCCCAATTTCTACGTCATGCACAATTCATTTGGGGCTTAAGATTAGATCCCTAATCTAGTTACACCTCACAAGCAACTCCTCATAATCAAGCACACTAGAATAACCATATTCATATATTCCCAATTTCTACGTCATACACAATTCATTTCCAATGACCTACTAGAACAATTTCAATTTTGGATATAGTCATTTATTTCATAATAACTAATATCAAACAATCTAAGGAACAATATAGAAATTTGACATGAATAAAATTAAAAGATTTATGATAGGAGAGGGCTTGCCTTAGAAATTTTAGGAATTTGAATTTGGGGAATTGGGTTTGATCTCCTTTTCTTCCAACTCGAGCTTCTTCTTCTTCTCCCCTCTTCTTTTTATTTTAAAAGGGGTTAGGGTTTGAAGATGGTGGTCGTGGTGATGATGGTGGAGATGGAGATAAAGATGGTGGTATTGGAGGTGGTGATGGAGGATGGCCGGCCGGAGGGGAGGCCGCCGACGGTGGAGGGCCATTCGGCCGCAGCCGCGGGCACGGGTGCACGGTCATGAGTGAGGAGTGGAGAGAGGGAGTGAGAGAGAGAGAGAGAGAGAGAGAGAGAAAATGAGAGATGAGGAGAGTGAGAGGGATGGAGAGAAGGAGAGGAAGCCGAGGGAGAGGGGGAGAGATGGAACCGAGAGGGAGAGAGGGGAGGCTCGGGTGATGGGGCTGAGAGCCCTCTCTCTTCCTCTCTATATAAATATTTTGTTTTTTTTCCTTTTATTTTTATTTTTCTTTTATTTTTTATTTTTTCTTTTTACTAATAAATCCATGCATGTAGACATGTGTCCCCAAGTAAAATTACTATTTTGCCCATGCTTCATGCATGAGGACATGTGTATATATTAGGTGTCATGGTTAATTTGCAATTTTCAAATATTTACAAGGGCTTATGTATAAAAAATTATTTTAGAAAAAAATGTGTTTAATTAAAAATAAGATAATGATAATAAAATTAATGTTAAAGATATATTTTTTTCTTAAAATAAATTATTAACAAATATAATATAGAGAAATAAACAATAAAAATAATATTTTATTAGGTGGCTATTACACTCTACCCACCTTACAAAAAGTTTGTCCTCGAAATTTAAATTTTAAAGATAAGTTTTTCAAAAAATATAGAAAAAAAATAAAATATTCTACCCACCTTACATAAGTGAAGTAGTAATTTATTAAACAGTTAAATGAAATATCTTGAAACTTGTTTTTTCAAAAGCTTTACGAAAATAGAGACAATTAGAAAATACTAGAAATCTTCAAGGTTCTTGAAATTCCATATAATCAAATAAAATAGTCAGATACAATATTGTTTCAACCCATAACGATGTATGATCCTTGAATTCAAAATCATATTCCTTATTCTTATTTTCTGACGTGATATAGTAATCTTGTGCCTCGCCATTGTGCATATGGCTGCAATCAAGATACCGTTTCACTATCAGGATTCATGACTGCAGCTTTTGCTACCACGCCAATGATATCCATAGAATGAGTATGAATCATGATTGTGAAGTAGCTTTACACGTTAGGTTATTCTTAATAATCAAAAATATATTAAAAAACAATACTTAATTTCAAGTTCTCCAAATATCATCAACGTTATTTTATCAAGGTATCAAACTAATAGATAATATGATAACATAAGATAAACTCATAAATCTATATTATCAAAAGCACTATATGTCGTTTTAAATGACATTTTTTTTCAAATTCCAGATCAAGGTAAAATGAAATCAAAACTCGAATATCAAGTTCAAAAATTTATTATGAAAAATTATGTCTTGATCCCCGAAAATTTATTAAATTCTTGAATCATGTTTCGAGAATATGTGCCTCGCCAATTTGGATGGCCTGTCCGAATGGCTGCAACAACTTCTTACTTAACAATTCATTAGAGAATTTTAGGTCTCAAGACACAAGAAGTATTCATTCACATAAATATCATTTACACAAAATCCAATCAAAGCATTCACTTCACAGAAAAAAAAATATCAAAAGAGTAAATTGTAATGGATATTAGATAGAGGGCAATTCCTGAAATAGGGATGCCAGGAAAAGATGTAAATGGAAGAAAAGATTGAGGATACAATTCTAGATTTTTATTTAGTGAATGTTAAGTGAAACAACAAAATTGAAAATTTTGAAGCAGATTGGGTTTGCGAAATAACCAGACCGCAGAAAATTCAATAGATAAAAGAGAACAAGTCGGGACTTAGGCATCGATAGAAGTCTAGAGGGAGTAAGGAATAAGGAATTAGCTTCTTAATATAATATGTATATAATACTTTATACAATAACTATTATGCAAAATCCTAGACAAGTTATTGCTAGTACTTTCCTACACAGTAATCATTCAAAATATATTTATATCTATACTTACACCTTCACTATTTCTAACTATGTAATGGTTCAAAATATATTTGAACTTCGGGTTTACTAGAGATACCAAGTCCAAGATCCTTAAGGAGTATTCTAGATTCTTTTACCAGCTCAGACGAGAATACTTGCCCTATTCTCCCTGACTTAATAGGCCTAGAATGATTATGTCTATCCTTATACTACCCATGACCTAGGTAAGGATACCTAATTATATATACTCACTATAGAAATTTTATTTAGGTAAAGACACTATGAAATACAGTCTAACATAGACAATTCTATTTGGTATCTCTTGGATATTTCCTAAAATATATCTTAAAGTTTATACCTTAGCCTATAGGGTCTCCCCAAAATCTTGACCAACATCTTATCTCAGCTTGTATAGGTTTCCCTAGAACTTGGCCTATATCCTATCCTTGGGTTGTCAGACTTGCACCCTATCCTATTTCCTCTATGTAATGTCTGACCTGCACGGGCCACCACTAAAAGAGGTGTCACGCCTCGCTCCCAGAATACGGCGAGTCAAGTACGTAACAACATCCCCAGGCTACGTGACATACGAATACTCCAGTACCTATATTCGCGATTGTCGCCCGTAAGGTTCTAGGATAGGTTTATTTCAAGTCATAACTTGCAAAATAAAATTAATATTATTCAAAGGAAATTCTGAAACTATAAATTTGAGATGGATTATTCTACCCAATACAACTATTAACCCAATATAGTTATATATTTATATACCTGAATTGATGATGAGAATATCCGTTTTCAATATAATTGCCTCCAATCGTCCCATCTCGTTCTTGTTCTCCAGCTTCTCTCCAATGTACAATAGTAGCTCCTTGGTCTACAAATCTAGTGAACAATACTAGGTCGTCAAACGACATGCAAGCCCTCAGTCAAGGACGAGTAAATAAAATAAATAAATTGAGAATCTATAAGATGATCGGATTCTCGGAATTCCAAAGTAAAGAAATTAAGAAATTAATTCAGAAGGATTATAACGCTAACTTAAAATACGACTCTGACTAGATCTTGTTCTAGTGAATTTCCTCAGTGTTCGTCTTACGACTAAATCCTAATAATTCATAAATAATGACTACCGTCACAATCACAACAACTTAAATTCACTACCACAATCATAGTCAAGTTTCCTATATGATTATGCACTTTTGTAGATAACACATGTGGATCACGATCACCCTCTATTTTTCCGACAATAATCCCATTTATCCGGAACCAGGTGGTGTCTCTATTGGGTAAGGCACCTTAGATCCGACCCCTCCACATCTTGTGAAAAACTTGTATGCATTAACTTTTTAAATTTTGATTTTATTCTCAAAATTTACTGGACTGTTCTCTGTTTGTGAGCTAGGCCTCACCCCCCCCCCCCCCCCCCGACATCGTAAGGTCTTACAGATGTGGGACTAATGATCAGCTTTTACTGTAATTATATTGCAGGGATTTCGATAGTTGTGATCCAGTTGTTCTCTCCCACCCCATGATGCAACTACAAACACATACAATAGTCTATTGACTCATAGGTCTAATATATGGTTCCAACTTGATTACCATCTCGTATGTCAAAGACAATACACCATATGGTAATCTCTTGTTGGCAGAAGATTATCCAACTTATTACCATCTCGCGTGTCTGGACAAAACGCCATATGGTAGTAATTGTTGGCAAGGAATCATTCAACTTATTTTACCATCTCGTGTGTCAAGGACAACATGCCATATGATAAAGTCGTTGGCAAGGAACTATTCTTTCAACTTACCTTACCATCTCGTGTGTCAAAGACAACACGCCATAAGGTAAAATTCTAGTTGACTAGAAACTGGATATAACATAGATTTTCCTACTAGGTTTCCTAATCTTAAAACTTCCAAAATTTGGCCAACTCCCGAAATTATTGAAAATTTCGGCAGAGTCTCCTTTGTATTTATTGACTCCAAAATTTTACAATAGATAAAAATATAATAATCGGGTACGTCGACCCCTTCGGTGGAGCAACTCTCAACACCGGAACCACGCAATTAATATCCGGGCACGCCGACCCCTTAGGTGGAGCAACTCTCAACACCGGAACCACGCATTTATATATATATATTTATAAATTAAATTCCATAAAGTGAGAAATATTCAACTTCTTACCTAGCAAGTGTTCTTAGCATTTCTTACCCATTTGCAATACTAAATGGTAGCAAATGGTCAACTCTCTGGTACTCTATCAAAACACAAGTAATCTAGCATTTTCGTTAGTCACCATATAGCACGTGAAAAATAAATCAAAACACTTTATACTTGCATGGCAATTTATAAGGTTTTGATTATTCCAAAGAAATCAAGAACTAATTATATTCTATTTAACTATTATAAATCAACTATATAATTATGCATACATATATTCAAGATTCTAGATCATTGGAAAAATTCTGAAAGTTCCTAGAAATTTAATAAAATTTAACAATCGAATCTATAACTATATGGATAAATATAGAATATTTAAAATTTGGCATCTACGATAAAATTTGATGAATTTCGGTCCAAATTGTTAAATATTGATTCTGGATTCCGTATTCTAGTCTACTTTAAGGTATAAAGACCCATTCTATGTATTTTTTTTTCTTTCTAATATCTAAATGATCATAAGGGTTTTGTAATGCTGAATTTAACAAACACATATTAATTATTTTGTCATTAGCTCAATTTGACCCCGACAAGGCCTAAGAACTATTAAACATAATAAATTTCTCTGTCTCAGTATATCATTTATATTAATATTGGTCTAAGATCATGTTAGATTAAATGTACAATGCATATGTATGGGTCAGAGACTAATTTTAGAACCAGTACGATCTAGAATCTTTATTATAAAATATTGAGGCTAATCAATACACAAATGTCTCTTTTGCAATATACAGTATAGTCTAAATAAATTATTAGATGTGCTGAATTCTATTTTTAATAATTCCTAATGACCTATTGGATTACGAAATCGAGTCGGAGAAATCCAAAACTTGCATTGGAAGTACCATGCATGATTATAATAATAATTATTAATTCTTAGGCCTGAAATATCATCTAAAATATAAAATTAACCATATTTCTATTTACGAGCAGCGATTAATCCTTCAATTTTGAATGTAAAATTTTCCATTTGAACCATAAAGCAACCTAAAGTATTCCGAAGAGGGATTTATGAGTACTACTTGAATTTAGACCCAAATTGGCAAGTGTACTATCATCAAGCCTACACGATTATAAACTTATACCCTTACAGACATAATAAATAATTATAGCTAATCCATAATAGAATTTCACATTTGGGGCTTAAGATTAGATCCCTAATCTACTTACACCTCACAAGCAACTCCTCATAATAAAGCACACTAGAATAACCATATTCATATATTCCCAATTTCTACGTCATGCACAATTCATTTGGGGCTTAAGATTAGATCCCTAATCTACTTTCACCTCACAAGCAGCTCCTCATAATCAAGCACACTAGAATAACCATATTCATATATTCTCAATTTCTACGTCATGCACAATTCATTTGGGGCTTAAGATTAATTAGATCCCTAATCTACTTACACCTCACAAGCAACTCCTCATAATCAAGCACACTAGAATAACATATTCATATATTCCCAATTTCTACGTCATGAACAATTCATTTCCAATGACCTACTAGAATAATTTCAATTTTGGATATAGTCATTTATTTCATAATAACTAATATCAAACAATCTAAGGAACAATATAAAAATTTGACATGAATAAAATTAAAAGATTTATGATAGGAGAGGGCTTGCCTTGGAAATTTTAGGAATTTGAATTTGGGGAATTGGATTTGATCTCCTTTTCTTCCAACTCCTCCTTCGAGTTTCTTCTTCCCCCCTCTTCTTCTTTTTTTTATAAGGGGTTAGGGTTTGAAGATGGTGGTGGTGGTGATAATGGTGGAGATGGAGATGAAAATGGTGGTGTTGGAGGTGGTGATGGAGGATGGCCGGCCAGAGGGGAGGTCGTCGACGGTGGAGGGCCAATCGGCCGCCGCCGCGGGCACGGGTGCACGGTCATGAGTGAGGAGTGGAGAGAGGGAGTGAGAGAGAGATAGAGAAAATGAGAAATGAGGAGAGTGAGAGGGATGGAGAGAAGGAGAGGAAGCCGAGGGAGAGGAGGAGAGAGGGAGAGAGGGGAGGCTCGGGTGATGGGGCTGAGAGCCCTCTCTCTTCGTCTCTATATAAATATTTTGTTTTTTTTCCCTTTTTTTCTTTTTCTTTTATTTTTATTTTTTTCTTTTTACTAATAAATCCATGCATGTAGACATGTGTCCCCAAGTAAAATTACTATTTTGCCCATGCTTCATGCATGAGGACATGTGTATATATTAGGTGTTATGGTTAATTTACAATTTACAAATATTTCAAGTGCTTATGTATAAAAATTTATTTTAGAAAAAGAAATGTGTTTAATTAAAAATAAGATAATGATAATAAAATTAATGTTAAAGATATTTTTTTCTTAAAAAAATTATTAACAAATATAATATAGAGAAATAAACAATAAAAGCAATATTTTATTAGGTGGCTATTACAGGCCTTTCTGTCGAACAAGGAGGCGTGGTGCGAGCGCTTCCAACAAGGCCTGAATGACGATTTGCATCGGGATGTTATGAACCAAAGATGCCAAACTTACAGAGAATCGTATAATGGTGCCCTTGATAGCGAGCAGATCTTCGGTCGAGCTTCGCAAAGGACCGGGTCAGGCGTCCGCAACAACTTCAACAAGCGTCCTCACGACGCGAGAGGGTCTGGTGTGCCAAAGCGCCAAAACACGTTCAAGTATCGGGGGCCTCATCCCAGCGTACGGTGCCATCGTTGCGGCAAGATGAGACATCTGGCGGTCGATTGCCAGGGGGATGCTTCAAGTGTGGCCAGCTAGGTCACAAGGCGATAGATTGTCGAATGGGAAGGGCGAACCAATATCCACCAAGGAACGTCCAAAACCAGAACGGGGCACCTCCCGCCCATGGCGCAAACGCAGTGCCCGTGAACCCACAAAATCGCCAAGGGGCACAAGGCCGAGTCTATGCACTGACTCGGGACGAAGCGTTTGCGTCCGACACTGTCGTGACAGGTATATTACTCTATAAAAATATGCATGCTAGAGTACTGTTCGATTCGGGTGCTACGCATAGTTTCATATCTGCCGACTTTGTAGAAGAGAATAAATTACCCATACAACTTTTAGATATGAATCTTAGCGTTAGCACTCCATCGGGAGTAGATATGGCTGTCACTAAAATATATAGGGATGGTTACATCTGCATCGGAGGAAAAAGTCTATCCTTGGAAGTTATCGTCCTCGACATCAAGGACTACGATATAATCTTCGGCATGGATTGGTTGGGTGCGTGCCACGCAACGATCGAGTGCACGGAGAATAGAGTTGTGTTCCGCCTTCCGGGCGAAACCGAGTTCTCCTATTCGTGCGGAGCAGCGTCAAAGACAACAATGATGATATCGGCAATTTTGGCAAGGCGTATGTTGCATTCTAGTTGCAGCGGATACCTAGCATCCGTTCAAGACACGAGAACGGAGATTGCAAGCACGGCCCAGACTGAAGTTGTGGCAGAATTTCCTGATGTGTTTTCAGACGAGTTGCCAGGGATGCCGTCGGACCGAGAGATAGAATTCAGCATCGACAGCTTTCGGACACCCGACCGATATCCAAAGCACCCTATCGAATGGCGCCGGCAGAGCTGAAGGAACTGAAAGCACAACTACAAGAGTTGCTAGATCGCGGATATATTCGTCCTAGCGTCTCCTCGTGGGGTGCTCCAGTATTGTTTGTAAGAAAGAAGGATGGGTCGATACGGCTGTGTATCGACTATATAGAACTTAACAAAGCCACGGTACGAAACAAGTACCCGCTGCCGAGGATAGACGATTTGTTTGACCAGTTGCAAGGGGCGACGGTGTTTTCCAAGATTGATCTTCGCTCAGGCTACCACCAATTGAAGATCAAGTCTGAGGACGTGCCGAAGTCCGTCTTCCAAACTCGATATAGTCACTACGAATTTATAGTCATGCCCTTCGGCTTGACAAATGCTCCTGCCGCGTTCATGGATCTGATGAATCGGGTGTTCCGATCGTTCATAGACAAATTTGTCATCGTATTCATCGATGACATTCTCATATATTCAAAAAGCAAGGACGAGAACGTGGAGCACTTGAAGACGGTGCTACAGACTCTGCGTGAACACCAACTTTATGCCAAGTTAAGCAAATGCGAGTTCTGGATGAGCAGCGTGACGTTCCTTGGGCACGTTGTTTCAGCTGAAGGCGTCATGGTGGACCCAAGAAAATTGAAGCGATAGTTGAATCGAAGCGGCCTACCTCGACAGGCGACATCCGAAGTTTCCTCGGCTTGGCAGGCTACTACCGAAGATTTGTGAAAGACTTTGCCAAGATTGCGTCGTCTCTGACTCGCCTCACCCAGAAGGGAGTCGCATTCGAGTGCAACGACGCATGTGAATCTAGCTTTCAAGAGTTAAAGAAACGACTCATCTCAGCGCCGATCCTTACACTTTTGGACGGGCCAGAAGGGTTTTAAATATTTAGCGATGCATCGTGAACTGGTTTGGGAAGCGTGCTTATGTAAAAGGATAAGGTGATTTCGTTTGCTTCAAGACAATTGAAGCAACACGAGAAGAATTACCATACGCATGATCTTGAGTTAGCGGCGATTGTGTTCGCATTGAAGCTATGGCGGCACTATCTCTATGGTGTGGCTTGCAGCATCTATACGGATCAAAAAAGCCTCAAATATATCTTTACCCAACGAGACTTGAACTTACGACAGTGGCGTTGGCTCGAGCTCATCAAAGACTACGATCTGACTATCGAGTACACGCCAGATAAGGGAAACGTCGTGGCAGACGCTTTGAGTAGAATATTTGCAGGATGCTTGTCTATCAACCGTAACATACTGCGAGACTTGGCAGGGATGGGTATCGAACTCCGAATTCGCTACCGTGGAGCACGATTGGCCCAATTGTACCTTGAGTCGAGCTTGCACAACAAGATAAAGACCGCACAGGAGGACGATCCATTCCTGAAGAAGATGTGCGAGCTGATTTCGACGGAAAAGGCGACCGACTTTGTGGTGGACGAGGGCAGAATGACGTGGATGAAAGGAAGAATATGCGTGCCAGACCATGCCGAACTTAGAAAAGAGATTCTGACGGAGGCCCACTATGCGAAGTACTCGTTGCATCCCGAAAGTACCAGAATATACAAGGACTTGCGCACGACCTTTTGGTGGCACGGCATGAAGAAAGACGTGGCAATGTTTGTGTCACAGTGTATGGCCTGTCAACAGGTGAAGGTCGAGCATCAAAGACCAGGCGGGGATCTACAAAACCTCGACATTCCAGTATAGAAGTGGAATGACATCTCTATGGATTTTATCATGGGCCTTCCGAAGACGTCGCGGGAAAATGATGCGATTTGGGTCATTGTCGATCGTTTGACCAAATCGGCTCATTTTATCGCTATCAAAGTATCATGGAGCGTCAATCGGTTAGCTCAGATCTATATCAATGAGATTGTCAGACTGCACGGGATACCAGCCACAATCATTTCGGATAGAGATGGGCGATTCTTATCATATTTCTGGACGAGTCTGCAAGCGACGATGGGCACTAAGCTGAATCTAAGCTCCGCGTACCACCCGCAAACCGATGGCCAGACAGAAAGAGTGAATCAAATCCTGGAGGATATGTTACGCCTGTGTGCAATAGATTTAAAGACTGTCATGCCCCGCTCCCGCAGGAGCGATCGTCCTCGCTAAGGCGTGATGCCGCACGGGCCTAGGTTGCGCCCGTACAAGGCTATGTCCAGAAATGGCCGATTTGAGCTAGGCCACAGAGTCGCACAGAGTGTCCCCATTTACAGCGGAAAGTAAATGAACACAAGTGGAAGCGAATTCGAACTCTTTATTGATATTCAAGAAGTTTACAAGCGGCGCTAGGCCGATATTACAAATCGCTCAAGCTCTCTCTCTCTGAAACAAAAAAGGCGTGCCAAGTGGCTTACAACATGGAATGATTCATGGCGATGTTCCGATACATTATGTCCTGTATAGGGTGCTTCAGCTCCTTGCAACGCTCCAAGGCTCCAGAGATAGCTTCGCGCCTTAGCAAGTTCGATGGAAGCTCCGCACCAGCCGACGATACCTGCATCCTGCAAGTAGACTGTAGGGTTATCAGTACATTGTTATGCACTGGTGGGGAGGCTAGCTCGCCCACAATGCTATCATTACCAAACACGTTTCATTTACTTTTGTGCATCTCTATCATTCATTGTCTTTCTAATCTTGCCTTAGGATCAGTTTCATGGCAAATTTTATAGCCTATCTCGTGTTGTCGAATGCAAGTGTCGCATGGAAATACATGCATGACTTACCCATACTTACCGTCCGGCCTTCCCTGTCCAAAGTAAACCAAGTTAGTCAACAATTCAATATGAACTTTCAATGTCAAGTGCGTGTCCCTGCCTCGGATTCTAGCATGTCGTAAGCATGTTATCTAACACACTTGCATGAATTTCACATTACCATTTGGTGTGTTACATTTCAAGTATATTCATAAGGCACTTCATTTTGTTAACTTAGATTACTTTGATTTCAATGCAAGGACTTGCACGTGGATCGCCACCAGCAAAGCCCACTTAATCTATATGCATCGGTCGCTGGCATCACAAGCCATCCTGGACATGTCTTCCCCTGTGGTAATTTCTCACCTACCATGGCGTGCGGCTTGGTACACCCTGATAGTCTTTTGAAATACCCGGCCTTACGTCCCCTGGTGGCCAAGCCCGCACTCAGGCCTCGTCCGTAAGCCATTTCCTTTGATTTCGTCCGGACCGGCAAGTCCTTCACACTTTGATCATGCCGCGGAATCCCTTTTTCTTTACGGCACAGCATACGCCACCCCTCGCTCGTACCGTTTGTCCACGACCATTTCGTATTAACTTGTCTTTTTAACTTAACGGCTGTCTCTGAGCCGTAGGCTAATCCTTAGCCTTAATGCGTTATCGACCAGGTTGGCGTCCGTGCAGCGCGGGTAGCGAGCCCCGTTGCACGTGCCCGTCATACCTGTCGCTAACCATTTCCATCCTTCTTATCTTTTATTCATTCTTTCTTTCACTTGTTCATTCATTCTTTGGTTCATTTATTCACTTATTCGTTTACTCTTTCATTCATACATTACGCAACTCTTTGTGCGGGAGTCGCCTTGGCGACCCATCGGTCCCATAGCCTTTCAATGTTGCTATACTCTACTCGGAACGACTATATTGATAGTCTTCCCATTTTATTGTTGTAACCCATTCATTGTTTCATTGTTGAAAGCAAGCTTGTGCCTTAGCACGAACGTGGAGCACGGTGCGAGAGTTATCGTATTTTCCATGTTCCTTTCCATATTCTATGCAAGCATACAAGATGGGATTAATCCCTTAGCTAGGTGCGTTAGGTCATTTATTAGCATATACAGTATTATCGCCTAGCGATTCTCGTGATAGTGTCCGCATTGTTATGTGTCTAGGCTAAGCACAGACGGGTTCATCGGAGCCACCCACCTTAGCGATGTTCGCATCGGCCGAGCGATACTCCGAGCGCGCCTTTGATAGTCTAAGTCTGGATTCATCTTTGACGGCCCAATGCAAGTCTTGTATCGATTCGCATCGATACTTCATCGGGTCGAAGCGACTCTTCGGGTCGACGGCTCGTTTGAGTCGTTGCACTTGCCGTTTGAATCGGCGTTCCGATAGGGCGGAGCGGGTCACTACATAATACACCACTCAAAACAAGTCTCGTCCTCGAGACTTCCTGAGTGCAGGTCATCCTACCGTTCCTTAATCCGTGTCGTATACGTTCGGTCGATTTTTATTGAATCATTTTTCATTCATTTTAGATTTGATGGTACTTATTCAATTATCGTATTTCTCTGACTTGGTTGCTATTTTGACGTATCATGGGACTGAAACGGTCGCACGAGGTGCATTGTATTTTACCAAACTCGAGAGTCGTAGGCTGAGGCAAACTCACTCATTCCATCATGCGCATCTCAACACCCACTTGCAGCTGCATTCGAGTTCATCATATCGCTGAGTTTTGGATCGTGCACGCATTCAAGGCGTCCCCCAAATACGTACATTTCAACCAAGCTTAGCGACTAGCGAAGTCGGACAAGCTACTCGTGATAGTTTCGATTTGTCGATCGTTTTGCTAACTTCGATTTAAAACCGAACTCACGTGTGTATCGCATATCGTTTATCTCGGTCCTCGAGATTATTCGATTTGCTTCTCAAGCGTTCTTGTCTACGAAATTAATACAATTTCTTCTTAGCGGGGTCGACCAAGTCTGAGTAACTTCCGTCCGATTCAAGACCAAGCATTGTATCATCATCGAGTACGTCTTCCGATCAGTGATTCAATTCGTTATCCCAACTTGCGCATCATCCAATCCTATCATTCGCTTCGTTTTGGGGCCAATCCTGCCGTCGTTTACGCACTCTCCCAGTTCTCCGTCCTACTCTAAGTCTTATTTTCCCAAGTCTATCGTCCGTCCAGACGATACTGTAAATGCTATCGTACAGGTTCAATCACTCGGCATAGGGTCGTCCGCCTATCCGCTAGGTCAGCTCACAAGGTCATAGTTACACGTTAAGTCCGTGGTTCATCGTGCAAGATCGTTGTACGACGCTCGCCCCAAATCCTATGGTCAAACCATTTGTTCGTTTGTATGGGAGTTTCTACCCAAGCTCGCGTCACTCAGATTTTTAAACATCGAGCATGATCACCTAATTCGCATCAAGACTTACGTTGTACATATTCAATTCCATTCAATCACCAGTTCTAACCAATTCATGTATTCGATCACGAGGTCATCCAGCTCGACAATACATTATGCCCCAATCTCACGCGAGTCCGATTATCCACGGCGGTTCATGAATCACCATGCAACGCTCCCGCAGAATAATTATTCTTATCGGGACGTAACTCTTGTTTGAGTTTAAGACTAACCCATTCTCGATACGTGGATTGGACCTACTCAATCCTCATGTTCAATTCTTCAAGCACACAAATTCATTCTCGAGTCCACCTTTGTGTCAAACCACAAGTCGAAGCAATCAGCTTGCCATGCCATCCAAGTTTAATCACTTCCGCTGTATGAATCACCATATCAGCGCTCACGCAGAGTGATCGTCACAATCCGGCACGACGCATGTACGAGGCTGGAGTTGCGCTCGCATAAGACAAGAATGTCAACGTTGTGGTTGTCAACGAAGCAAATTCAAGCATTCACATTTTCATCCAAGCCACATCAATTCGATAGTTTGACCGTCATGCGTTCAACTAGAAAATCCTCGAGCCAAATCTATCTTTTCCTCGACACATCTTTAACATCCCAAGTATAGCATCCAACGGAACAATGACATTTGCACGATCGTCATTCGCCGAGTCAGAGTACCCCCGAGTTATCGCATATCGATCTTTGATACGCCTCAATACCATCGACGATATGCGTAACCTGACGATCTTCCTTTGCAACCGATTTCGAGTCGTGCGTTGATGCTGTTGTCCGAGTTGGATATTCCATAATTTCCTCGATATTCAAGATCAAGTTTGATCGCTATTCCTCAAGCTAGTTTCAAGATCGTCGTCCAAGCTCAAGTCACAATTCATTTGAATCCATCCGAAATCGTACGCGTGACCTCTAAGTTTCCTCGATCAAGACCATTCATTTTCATTCATCGTTCCGAATTGCTAACTTGTGTTGCCCATTGACAAGTTGTCCGAACGACATCTCGTTCGGGACAATCGAAGTCACGACCAACTAAGCGTGATGCGTTCTAAGGCTTTGTACGATCGCATCGCCTGGCCGACGTACTCGTTGTTTTTCGTAATCTTCAATTTTCGCTCGAATGATTTTCCAAGAACATCCATACACCACTCGAATTCGAACCATACGATCTAGTCATCGACACTCACTCTTATCCTTCTTCGAAGCTATCACATACACCACTCGGGTTCAAGTCATTCTATGAGTCCTCAATCACATTCGTATCATTTGCTAAGACATCCTTCAGATTCGTTTGACGAATCTCTAGCGTAATCGCTCACGTCGCCTTGACGTACTAAGTCGTTCGCACTAATCCTCAAAATCCAATAAATCTTTCGTGCACGCCTAAGCGTTAGTTTGATAGCGTTCCTATCGATATATACTCTAAGTGTATCTCCGTTCCCGACCGAGCGGTACTTGATATCGCTCGCAACTCGATTGCACCAGAAGTCGAGGTACGCGACACGCGGACTAAGTTGTGCCGCATAACCATCCCGTTCGAACTATACTTTGGTCTCGTGTACTCGTTTGCTGTCAGCGTGAGCTCATTCAAGCACGCACTGCGTTTGCTAACTCTTAGCATCGGTTCATTCCAACTCAAGTCCGTCGTGGTGGCACAAAGGCCTTCGCCTATCGATCCCGTCCAACCGAGTACTTGTACGAGCTTTTGAAAATATTAGACTTATTGTATGGAACATCCCAAGGCACAATGAGAGAGAGCATACACTTCTTTTGTTTTCCAAACGAGCTTTCAAAACTGAGAAAATCGAAATGAAGTCCAAGGACGTGAAGCCGTGCTCTGATACCAATCTGTCACGCCCCGCTCCCGCAGGAGCGATCGTCCTCGCTAAGGCGTGATGCCGCACGGGCCTAGGTTGCGCCCGTGCAAGGCTATGTCCAGAAACGGTCGATTTGAGCTAGGCCACAGAGTCGCACAGAGTGTCCCCATTTGCAGCGGAAAGTAAATGAACACAAGTGGAAGCGAATTCGAACTCTTTATTGATATTCAAGAAGTTTACAAGCGGCGCTAGGCCGATATTACAAATCGCTCAAGCTCTCTCTCTCTGTGAAACAAAAAAGGCGTGCCAAGTGGCTTACAACATGGAATGATTCACGGCGATGTTCCGATAAATTATGTCCTGTATAGGGTGCTTCAGCTCCTTGCAACGCTCCAAGGTTCCAGAGATAGCTCCGCGCCTTAGCACGTTCGATGGAAGCTCCGCACCCGCCGACGATACCTGCATCCTGCAAGTAGACTGTAGGGTTATCAGTACATTGTTATGCACTGGTGGGGAGGCTAGCTCGCCCACAATGCTATCATTACCAAACACGTTTCATTTACTTTTGTGCATCTCTATCATTCATTGTCTTTCTAATCTTGCCTTAGGATCAGTTTCATGGCAAATTTCATAGCCTATCTCGTGTTGTCGAATGCAAGTGTCGCATGGAAATACATGCATGACTTACCCATACTTACCGTCCGGCCTTCCCTGTCCAAAGTAAACCAAGTTAGTCAACAATTCAATATGAACTTTCAATGTCAAGTGCGTGTCCCTGCCTCGGATTCTAGCATGTCGTAAGCACGTTATCTAACTCACTTGCATGAATTTCACATTACCATTTGGTGTGTTACATTTCAAGCATATTCATAAGGCACTTCATTTTGTTAACTTAGATTACTTTGATTTCAATGCAAGGACTTACACGTGGATCGCCACCAGCAAAGCCCACTTAATCTATATGCATCGGTCGCTGGCATCACAAGCCATCCTGGACATGTCTTCCCCTGTGGTAATTTCTCACCTACCATGGCGTGCGGCTTGGTACACCCTGATAGTCTTTTGAAATACCCGGCCTTACATCCTCTGGTGGCCAAGCTCGCACTCAGGCCTCGTCCGTAAGCCATTTCCTTTGATTCCGTCCGGACCAGCAAGTCCTTCACACTTTGATCATGCCGCGGAATCCCTTTTTCTTTACGGCACAGCATACGCGACCCCTCGCTCGTACCGTTTTTCCACGACCATTTCGTATTAACTTGTCTTTTTAACTTAACGGTTGTCTCTGAGCCGTAGGCTAACCCTTAGCCTTAATGCGTTATCGACCAGGTTGGCGTCCGTGCAGCGCGGGTAGCGAGCCCCGTTGCACGTGCCCATCATACCTGTCGCTAACCATTTCCATCCTTCTTATCTTTTATTCATTCTTTCTTTCACTTGTTCATTCATTCGTTGGTTCATTTATTCACTTATTCGTTTACTCTTTCATTCATACATTACGCAACTCCTTGTGCGGGAGTCGCCTTGGCGACCCATCGGTCCCATAGCCTTTCAATGTTGCTATACTCTACTCGGAACGACTATATTGATAGTCTTCCCATTTCATTGTTGTAACCCATTCATTGTTTCATTATTGAAAGCAAGCTTGTGCCTTAGCACGAGCGTGGAGCACGGTGCGAGAGTTATCGTATTTTCCATGTTCCTTTCCATATTCTATGCAAGCATACAAGATGGGATTAATCCCTTAGCTAGGTGCGTTGGGTCATTTATTAGCATGTACAGTATTATCGCCTAGCGATTCTCGTGATAGTGTCCGCATTGTTATGTGTCTAGGCTAAGCACAGACGGGTTCATCGGAGCCACCCACCTTAGCGATGTTCGCATCGGCCGAGCGATACTCCGAGCGCGCCTTTGATAGTCTAAGTCTGGATTCATCTTTGACGGCCCAATGCAAGTCTTGCATCGATTCGCATCGATACTTCATCGGGTCGAAGCGACTCTTCGGGTCGACGGCTCGTTTGAGTCGTTGTACTTGCCGTTTGAATCGGCGTTCCAATAGGGCGGAGCGGGTCACTACAAAGACTAGTTGGGACATGCATTTGTCGCTCGCGGAGTTTGCGTACAACAACAATTACCAATCGAGCATCCAGATGGCTCCCTACGAGGCACTTTACTGGAGGAAGTGTCGATCTCCGATTTGCTGGGACGAAGTCAGGGAGCGACAGGTGCTCGGGCCAGAACTAGTCGAACAAGCCGTTGAGAAGGTCCGCATGATTCGAGATAGGCTCCGTATTGTTCAGAGTCGACAGAAGAGTTATAAAGACACTCGTCGGCGACCGTTAGAGTTCTTAGTTGGGGACCACGTGTTTCAGAAGGTGATGCCGATGCGGGGCGTCATGCGATTTGGGGTAAAGGGCAAACTGAGTCCGAGATTCGTAGGTCCCTTCGAGATTCTCGAAAGAGTGGCGATAGTTGCTTACCGGATCGCGCTACCTCCTGACCTGGCTGAAGTGCACGACGTCTTCCATGTCTCCCAACTTCGGAAGTACGTGCATGACCCAAGTCATGTGGATAGTTTCGATCAGTTGGAGCTACGCGCCGATCTATCATACTCGGAGGAGCCCGTGCAAATTTTGGACCGTAAAGAAAAGATCATGTGGAGCCGATCGATGTCATTGGTTCGCGTACTCTGGCGCAACCATTCCGTTGAGGAATTGACGTGGGAACTAGAGGCGGAGATGAAGGAGAAGTACCCTTCACTTTTTGCCAACGAAGGTCAGACCCTTGTTCTTAAGTTTCGGGACGAAACTTTTTCTTTGTGGTATATTATGTAGTGTCCCGCTCCCGTTGGGGCGAAGTACTATGTAACAGGCTCGTGGCAAGTCAGACATGGTCGGGAACATAGATGGCTAGTCTAACTCAGCGACGAGTTTGGTATACGAAAACCATGGCATCAATAAATCGATTTGGACGAGTGATATGGGTACCGTTCCAACTAATGGATCGGCTACTGCTGAAATAAGTCCTAGATGCAGTAGGCGGTGTCTTGGCGAATGAACTCTAAAGAGAGCGATACAACCTATCTGCTGTTGGTTTTATTGGTTTTCTTAGCTTTCTGAACGAATTGTTGCGTGGATTTGATAAGTGTGCTTTCGCGTCGATTTCTGAATGCGTCTTTGGAAATTTCGAAGGAAGGATTGAACTAAGGGTTCTAGGTTGTGCCAAGCTAGGTTGTGCCATGCGCCAAGCTAGGTTCTGCCGAGCCAGGTTGTGCCAAGCTAGGTTGTGCCTGTGTCATGACCCGCTCCCGAATAATCGGGCACGAGTCGGACACGCCCAGCCTTCATCGTTAGACACGATGAAGTAACCTGTACCAATCTCTAGGGAAATCTAACCAGATAAACATGAATATATATATAATCACAGCATCTATAAACGTTCCCAGAATGATCACCGTAATCCACCGATCGTAATATCATAAAAGTACTAGAGACAACAAGAATGAACTACAATGTGAATTCTAAGAACAATATCTAGAAGTAAAGCAAAACAGTCTAAACCTGAAGCCTCAAGCTAAGTCTCATCCTGCTCAGCTAATATCTCGGGCTCTGGCCCATAAAGTAGAACAATACCCTGCAAGTACACCTGCAATATATCCTAGTCAGGAGCGGAGCAAAGCACAGTTCTAGGTAATGAACAAGACATCATGATATGAAAGTACAAGGGAACATGGTATGTAAAGCAAAAGAAGGAACATGGTGTATAAGCACATGAAAGAACATGGTATGTAAGAACATGAAAGAACATGGTATGCATGGTACAAGCTCAGGAAACACAGGAACTAGGTACAAGATATATCTTCTGAACATGTGTGCACAATGTTTAAAATATAACTAAGTATGTGACGGCTAGGGGTAAGCACATGAAAGAACATGAATGGTACGGCTTAGCACCCGCGTGCACGATGCGGGGCCTAAGCTAAACACACCTGAGTTATTTCTTGGGTTTGGCTACATAAATAGTATATTTCCCCTCCCCATGTACAAGTAATAAGAACAAGGAACATGAGCACCAGAAAAACATGTCGTGTCGCAGTATGTCAACAAGGAAGCACATGATATAATAAAATGTACAAGACCATAGAATGTACTTGCCTTGCTCCAGGAAAGTACGGGTAATGAATGGAGCTGGACGTCCTCCTGATTATTTTGTATAAATTTGATAAGTGAACAGTTAAGTTAAAATATTCTAACTAACCACATCAATAGGTTACTAAATAATTCCTTAGTTTGACTCTTAGAAGAAAAAGGCTTTTTGCTCATAAACCAATTTATTAAACTAAAGTTTTTAAATAAAAAGGGTCCACACCTTTTTGGTAGTCCAATAATCAACTCAAATTAGTATTCTTTATTAGAACGTAAATCCAAACTTTTACCAACATAATAACAATATACAGATTGTATTTAGCAAGTTACTCTAAAATGGTAATCTGGATTAATCATATGGACTGGACATTCCATGAACCACATTGGTTCTGCCTCACAATAGTTGGCAGGCCCAACTCCACAAAATGAGCCCAAGGCTAGCTTACTCATAATTGAATTCATAAATTCCCAAACCTAGCAACTGGTTTAATCAACACAAGCTAACATTAGGTATATAAAAGAATGCAAAACCACAATATGACCGATACATCATCCACCTGAACCATTTTCATATCTTATACTTACACGAGACTACGTTAAGATTCACAATCAACTGAAAGGTTCTTCGGCCCATATACTAATTCAATATAACCCAACCTTTGTCACCAAAAGTATTCCCAAAGATTGAAATTAAAACCAACAGTTATTTGAATCAGAAAGAATTCCACGAAAACTCATTTAAGAATATACAAGCCATATTTGGAAAAATATACTATTCAATTGAAGGATCATACAAAATAAAAGAATAACAGTGTACAACCCCAAATGAATGAGAGTTTAATAAGGAAAATCCTACTGTAATATAGTTCAGAAGAACCCCTGCGCGACTCTGGCCTGGCAAGGACACGTTAATTGAAAGAAAGAGATTCACATGAACTCCTTGCCAATTGGCACACAACATCAAATCCCCTCTTGGATACGTCCCTGCCACCAAACAGACACGAACACAACAACACGAACAGGACATGAACAACACCAACACGAACAGGTATGGTAGGTCCTCGGATACGACTCAAAATCACCAGGAGCAGACACGAACAACCGAATGCAAACGCAGAAACAAATAACAGTATTACAACCAAAGTAACTAAGTCAAGAATTTAGAAAGAGAAATACCTGATAAAATGGATCAATGAAGAGGACACGTAACATCTAAACCGGACACAATCTTATTAAAATTTTGCACCAACAACAGGACATTCAAACTAAAAGCTATTTATAGGTTAAATCAAAGAAGAAAGACAGTAAGAACATCCCATACCTGAGATCAAGTTCAACGTCTAAATGACTCCAGTAATGCAAGTAGTCATCATCATCATTCGAAAACTAGACAAGAAAACTACTAATCAATTCAACAATCAAAATAAATTCTAATTGAATTTCAAAAATGAAAATCACAGCTTACCAAAAGTTGTTCGAATTGGACCAAGGACTTGTCAATCCAAACAGTTCGAATGGAAACCAATCCGATGATCACGCAATCGGATCAGATCTCACCAACGCTGGTCAACCGAAATCACAAGGAGTCTCAGACTCAGAAGAACAAAACGAATCAAAATATAACAAAGAAGATCGATCCCTGACCTAGATTACTGAAGACGGAAGTTTCATGACTAAAGAGTCGCTCGACGCTGGAAATTAGGATAACGAACTCGCAGAGGAACGATCGATGAGAAGAACAATTGCACCAGCACACTCGTTCAGCCGCATCGGTGGAAACCCTCGGGAAGATCGCCGGTCTTCGAGAGTGTCGTCGAGAACACCGCTGCTACTGTGGAGATCGGCCGCTAGCTGCTGGGAGAAGATTCATAGTCGCTGAGAGCCGTTGCGCCACCGTCATGGCCGGAGAGGGAAGCCGATGCCATCAACTAGGGTTAGGGTTCGGCTAAAGGAGAATGGGAAAAAATGGGGAGCTCTGAAGAATCGGGAAAGAGACGAGTTGAGAAAATAAGCAGCTCTCTCTCTCCTCAACTGATATATAATGAAAATGGAACTTTTGCAATAAAGCCCCTCCACCTAGTGGCAACATAGAAAATATGCCCTCCCCCTTTTCACTTATTACATAACTGATCGGAAATCAGTTATCAAGTTTGTTTAGGAGATTTTTAAAAATGGGGACCACTCAAATTAGTTGTAACCAGCTTTTGAATTTTAAAAAAATATTCCTTCTCCAAATTTTTTTCCTCCAAAATATTTATAAAGTATAATTTTATAGGAAAAAGAAATAAAGTATTATTATTAAAATTTTAAATTCCAATAAAATGGAAAAAGTGGAGTTACAAATCTCTCCCCCTTGAAAAATTTCGTCCTCGAAATTCGAAGACCCACAAAATAAATCTCAGTAAAACACAAATAGATTCAACCACTAGTCATTTATTGAAATCAGATTTTTCGAACACTAAAATACAATTAAACAAACAAGCTAGGATAGCGCTCTAGCATTTCATCCTCGTGCTCCCATGTGGACTCTCCTCGAGAGTGGTGTCTCCACATGACGCGGACAAGTTGAATAGTTTGGTTCTGCAGGCGCTTCTTCCTCCGATCAAGGATCTCCACTGGCTGCTCCTCGTAGGTCAAGCTCGGACCCACCTCTAGCTCTGAATAGTCCACTACATGGCTCGGATCTGGAATATAGCGTCGAAGCTGGGACACGTAGAAAATATCATGCACTCCTTCCAAGCTAGCTGGAAGCGCTAGTCGATACGCCACCTCACCAATCCGTGCCGTCACATCGAAAGGTCCGATATACCTCGGACTGAGCTTCCCGCCTCTGCCAAATCTGATGACGCCTCTAGTCGGTGAGATCTTCAGGAATACTCTATCTCCAACCGCGAACTCCAGTGGCCGTCTGCTGCTGTCCGTCCAGTGCTTCTGTCGATCCTGTGCAACTCTGAGACGTCCTGAGCCTTTGAGATCAAATACGATAATTACACACAAGAAGTTGAAATAACACGATCTAACAATGATCAAAAATCAAATAGGCACGAGATGGAATGAAGTTTCAATTACAACTTAGATGAGCAAAATTATAAAGACACAACTATTAAGTACGATCAAAAATCGATAGTTTAACACAAGTGGACTAGGACAAGATAGGAAAATCATGGTCAGATAGTCATGATTTAAGATCGAAGTTTAGACAAGACACAAACGAAGTATAGAATCAAAATCTGGCAACGTATAATTTTGAGGAATTCTATGATCTAACGATAAAATGCTATAAGGGAAATTATCAAGGGTTGATTGAGGAACATACGAAATACTCAGGGGGCACAGTATCCAATCAGGATAAACGTGCAAGGATTTGTGATTCTCGAAAACCAATAATCATATGAAAATGAAATATAGTTTCCATGATATTCAAGAACATATAGATATTTGAAGTCACTTTACTTAGAATCCCTGCCCCGCCAGTGTATGTATGGCTGCAGTAAACTTTTGGATCCATGACTTAAATAACAATATTTTACCGAATAACATATCAACTTTATATATTTTCAAACAATTATTAACGAAGCAATTCAAGAGATCTAAATATGAAGAGTTTAGGACAAAGTCTCAATAATACCCGGAATCCTATGAATGTCTGAAATCATTTCAACTTAGAGTTCCTGCCCCGCCAGTGCGCTGTTGGCTGCAGTGAACTTTTGGTCTCCGTAATCCAGATAACGGCTGCAGCGCGCAACTGTCACGTCCTAGTAGGTCATCAATAGTCTTTCAACTTTATCCATAGAAAATTTCAAGGAATCAAAATGAGTTTCAATAGTCCAAGTCACGAAAATGGTGAGGTTATCTGACTATTAGAATATAAGGATTTATTAGGTACTAAGAGACGACAAGGGATCCAATCAGTGAGTACAAAAGGGCAATCAGGGAGATTTAAAATTTCAGACAGGAAGCGAAGTTTCAAATTATAACAAAATTTCAACTGATATCTGAAATGGTAACAAGATTCCATATATGGGATATTATCCCGAAGGGATAACAGAGTCTCGAAGGATAAACTGGAGCAAGGTATCAGATAGGAGACATGTTTCAAAATAAATAAAATTCCATACTGGAAACAAGTTTCAATAAAATCTCGAATAACAATGAAATCTCGAGCAAAACTTGAATTGAAAATGAATTCTCCAATAAGGTACACAGTAAAAAAAATAGAAAATCAAGTATCAACAAAGTCGTGAATAAGGAACAAATTCTCGAATAGAAAATCTCAACGAAGAAACAAGATTTTGAATAGGGAACACGGTCACAACGAGTCGCGAGTAGGAACTGAAGTTTCAAAGTATGTAAAACCTTGAATATGAGACTAAATTACGAACAAAACAAAGTCTCGTAAATAGGAAACATGATCTTAAAAATTCGAATGGAATCAAATTACGAAATAGGAAAAGAGAATCACTGGGTGAATAGGAAACAAGTATCCATGAAACAAGTGATACCTCAAATAGGGGACAAGATTGAAACAATGTGGTGATCAGAACAATTTTTCAAACAGAAAACAAGCCATAAATAGGAAAAGAAACCTCATATAGGGAACATGTCAAGTCCTCAGATTTGAAAGAAAATTTTCAAAGGATGTCTTGAATGGTGAATAGAAGCAAATATTGAATAAAATCAAATTCCAACAAGCCCCGAATAGAAAACTAAACCTCGGGGAGAAAATAAAATTTATAAATTGTAACTAGTTCTGAATAGAAAACAAAATTTCTGAGTAGAATCACGAAAAGAAAGCAGGGTTACGAAGAATGGATGGAGGAGTATCATTCAACGAATAGGAAACAATATCTCAAAATAAGTTTTGAATATCAACCAAGGTTCCAAAATAGAAAACAAGAAGTTTCAAGAAATGGTCTAGATGCTAAAAGAAATTTAAGGGAAGACTAGATTGCTAATCAAGATACATGGTTTTCCCAACCATGCAAAATAAATCTTCTGTCTTCATTCTATCTTCAATATTCCTTCGGGACGAAAATCTCTCTATCCTTCTTCAACTTTCCTGACGTAGACTGGTCCTTGCGGTAATGCCCCATGTGATTGCGAAATCTGGAGAGGTGGGTCCCCTTGTTGTAGTCCTGATGCTCCTCGTGCTAGTCCTTGGGCGGTGCGATCAACGACCACCGGCAATCGTTGACTTAATGGGCATGCGATTCGTAGTACAAGCATAGCCTCCGTCTTTTGCGGCACTCCTCGAAGCGATGTCCTTGCGGGTTCAGGATTGTAGAAGCATGGAAATTCACAACTAGAAGGCCCATGCGTCAGACAATCTATACGTCAGAGCTCGAACAAAACAACAAAAGCAGCAAATATAGACATTGAAAGAGAACTTTTTATTTCACACATAAAAGTCTATTACATGTCTAGAGAAGAGAGTACAAAGAAAAACTTCTACAAAGGAAAGATCCTAAGTCTACGGTCAGCAGTCACCATGCGCCTCCAGTCAGGCGCAGTAGTCACCATGCGCCTCCTGCCAGGCGCAGCAGCCATCATGCGCCTCCAGTCAGGCGCAGTAATCACCATGCGCCTTCAACCGAGCGCATCCCACCATGCGCCCCCAGCAAGGCGCATCCCTTCAGCAGCTCAGTTATGTGCATCCCCAGTTATGTGCATCCCTTCAGCAGCCCAGCTATGTGCCACTCTTCCAGCCAGGCTCACCTGGCCAAGCAGGATGAGGGTGGCAATTAACCCCCATCCAGAGAAAGAGCCTCAAAAGCCAAAGGAAGACGGTCAGGGCACCACCATTCCGATCTACGGCTCTTCCGAAACAACGAAGACGAGGCCCGAGCATCCCTATCTTTGGATGCAACATGCACCTTCCGCCTACCTCGGAAGCCCTCGACTCCGTCTTTTGGATGTAACAGTCACCTTCAAGTGCATCAACGACGACCTGGCGTCTCATCTTCACCCTCGGGAGCACTTCGTCAACAGAATGCACTCGAGTACCCAAGTTCATGTTGGAAGTACGTGAGAGAACGAAAAGCAAACCTTCTCTCCATGCCACTATTTATAGGTCGGGCAGATCAAACCCACGTGCCGAGTGGATGGCTCTCTGAATTCTGAGCAATGAACTTGCATTTAATGGATGAACCGGACGCCTCGAATTCAGCCAAACGGCTATTTAAAGCACTCGAAGAACGTAACAGTTGCACCATCAAAGACGTGTCACGAAGCAGATGCGCCGGCCAGACCGCGCATCACACAGACGTGCCCTTCGACTTCAGGCGCATCACACAGATGCGCCCTTCAGAACCAAGCACATCACAGAGGATACGCCTCCATGCGTCCCTATACCCAGTGGAATGCCAATCGATGCGCCTCCTCAGCTGTCCATCGAATGTCACAAACATTAAATGCTGAACTGACAGAGTTGGCAGCACACCTCCCAAAGTCTGAACGTTTGACAGCTTTTTCAGAAAATGAAGCGTCGGCAACGTCAGCATCATCATGACTTTACTCCGACGGCTACTGCCACGTAGCCACTCAACCACCCGCATGCGCCTCAAAAGCCATGCGCCTCAGACTCTTCACTGATCCCTAAAGACAGAAGAAAAGTCTCCATTTGAAGCTCTGCATGCGCCTCAAAAGCCATGCGCCCCAGACTGTTCTCTGATCCCAAAAGACAGAAGGAAAGTCGCCTGCATGCGCCTCAAAAGCCATACGCCCAGAATGGTTCGTGACTCATAAAGGTTACGAGCCAAAGTCTTCTCGTGTGCCCAGTCCTAGGCGCATCCTACCAAATCATTCTCCCCACCAAATCTGAGATCTCCGAGCCATAGGTCGATGACACATGTCCTTTGACTCAACTCATCCAAGATCTCAGCAACAGAAAGATCTTCTCCTCTGCTACGTGCCGGCTCACAACAGCAACGTGAAGAAGTCAACCCCTCGATCAGGGCGCATCACCCATACACCTCCATCAGCAATCAATACGTGGCGTCCCCACGCACCGGCGCATCCTACATATGCGCGCAAGAGCAACCAACCTGCCCAGCTATAAATAGAGGAATCATTTCCTTCTAACACACATACGAACGAACATACCACCAGAGAGGCAGATATAGACACTCAACGTCTTCCTCCTCTCAGCAAGCTCCAGCACCCAAAGCAATCCAAACCTTCAGAGAATCGATAACCGTCGTCAGCTCGTCAACGGAGTCAACGCATTACCACTCGCTCCATCGGCACAAGAGACCCAGATAAACAAAAGTGTACTCCTAGGACTACGTCTAAAGTCCTATATTGTAACACTGTTCTGTTTGTATTGAAATTACATCAAAAGATTTTAATGGCAAATAAGCTGGCGACTCTGCTGGGGACCTCTTTCTCCTCCACCGAGAAAGTTGTGTCGCAAGCCGACGACGTGAAGGTGGGCTCCTCCCACAAGACGCTGGTCGTACGTCTCAATCAACAGGCATATGAGGAGTTCATATCTGAAGGCAGTGCGAGTCCTTCGAAGCGGCTGCCGAAGCCGAAGAAGACCCGCCGAGTCTGGGTGCGCAAGGTCGACGCCTCGGGCACCACCACGAAGGGGATGCGCCGATCCAGCCTTCCCTTCCTGCTGACGTCCTCAGCAACCAAGATGCGCCCGCTAGTGCAGCGCATCTCTCGGGGAAACGTGCGGCTAACCACGTTCCCCAGCCATCTTCCTCTCAGGCGAAGAAGATGCGTCGATGGAGCAGGGGAACAGCCAATGCCCCGCGCATCGTCTCTGATGCGCCACAGAAGATCTCTGTCTTTGACAGACTTACTCGCTGTAGTGGCAAGGAGAATTTGGATACTGAGTACTACACGCCCCAGCGGCCTAGTACGAAGAAGTCCAAGGCAGCACGGGACATGCGTCCCAAACGTGCTATGCCAGCAACAAGCCAGAAGCATGCGCTCACAATCATGCGCGCTGCTGATGGTAAGTTGTACAAGGTCGACTCGAGTGCTGCGGCGCCGAGAACGAGCCGACCTTCAAAGCCCTTGTCTCACTTGGGCGCATCTACTTCGTGCATAACCAAGTCGAGCAAGACAAACAAATGTTGTGGTTCCCCTACTACTGATCGGGATGCCTGTTTGGTATCAGATCATGGGGCGCAACACTCACTTGACCACCCCAGCGCTTGGCCTTGCCATGCGCTTGAAGGGGGTGCGAAGGTAGCACTTTCCTCCAACGATCTGTGTAATGTGATCACTCACAAGCGTCGGTCAGGAGAGTCGACCAACAAGCATGATGCGCCCCTCACGGGGCATACTTGTACGGTGGTCACCATCAACTGCTGTTACAAGGCGGCAGTACCACCAAGGCAGTCAGTCTTCCAGCGACTGCAATCATCGACACCCCTCCGACATTGCCTTGGGATGAAGGTGTCAACAGAAGAGGAGCCAAGGGTTGCTTCATGCAATGTGATCTCCAACTCCTCGTCAGTCCGAAAGACGATCGACAATTCCTCGTCCTCAACCAAAAGCCAGCCGAGGAAAACCAAGGCAGCTGTCTCGTCCTCCGGAGTGTTCGAAGGCACTCGGTCGAGAAAGAAGGAAGCTGGAGGTAGTCAGACCCTTGTTGAGCCTCCTTCCGAAGACGAAGATGTCCAAAGCACAGCTGCGGCGGATCTTCATCCTCGAGGCGAAGTCAGCCTCCCAGAAGCCCCTCAAAATGAGGATGTCCCCTAGAACACAGCTGGGGGTAGTTTCGGAGACGGAGAGGTCCCTCAAGACGAAGCTGGGGGTAATCAAGCCCTTGTAGATGCGCTCGTCGAGAATGACCTCCAGAACGTGGCTGGGGGTGGTCAAGATAAAACTCCAGGAGAAGCGACTCCCCTACATGAGAGTGAGGCCGAGAGCGAAGCCTCAACCAATCCATCCACTCCCGGTCGTGCCATGATAGTATACATGGCTGGGGGTGATTTCTAGTCTGATGCGCCGCCGCAGGACATCGTCCAGCGCATAGACACATTAGAGGGAGGACTCAAAACCCTCTCTGCTTTTATGCAAATACTGACTCAGGCGGTGTTTGAAATACGGTCGGCCTTGACCCAAACACCTTCGACCGGTCCCGACCCAGGGGCCAATGAAGAGTCGAGTGTACCCCTTCAACGGGTACCCTCAGACACAGACCGCCGAGAAGTACCCCGGACGTCTGAGCCCTCAAACGCCCAACTCCAGGTGGTACCACCTTCCCCGACTCCCAGCTCCACGGAGGATGTGGTCGAAATGATCAAGGACTTGCGAGAGCGCTTTGAGTCCAAGAACAGGCAAGAGGAGCGCTAGAAGATGGGCATTCCCCAGCCTTATCCCCTCGAGTGGAACAAGGTGGTTTATCCTCCAAAGTATAAACCACAAACACTGACGCCGTACGACGGGAAGGACTCTCCGCATCGCTACCTGACATACTTCCAGTCCCAAACGGGACATCTCCCGAAGGAGGACGCGCTCCTCACTAGCATATTTGTCGGAGCATTGAAGGGAGTGGCGTATGACTGGTACTGCAGCCTCCCCGACAATTCCATATCATCCTTCGACAACTTGACGCACCTTTTCCTCGACCGCTTCTACGATGGCGGGAAGGACATGACGATGGCATCCCTCATAGAGATACGCCAAAAGGAGAAAGAAACGGTTCGGGTGTTCATCGAACGCTTCCGACAGGCCTGCTTCAGACTACCTCCAGGCATGCCGAAACATGCGCTCCTCTCCTCTTGCAGCATGAACATGCTACCTGCAGTCAAACTCTAGCTCAACTCTACTCCTTCCCCCGACTGGAGCTCCCTGATCATCGAAGCAGAAGCCGCAGAAAAGAAGGCGGCCAATGCACGTCTTCTGGAGGTCAGCTTCCCTGCCTTTGATGATAAGGGAAAAAGGTCTGCAGCCAACAACCCCGGACGAGAGACAAAGGGGAAGCATGCATTGACTGTTAATGCCTCAAAAGGCGCATCTGCGCCTACTCAGAAGCCTCCACTTGCACCAAGGCCCAAGGAGGTTTATTCGTTCAACGACGAAGACATCCTGCAACTTTTTGAAATACTGAAGCAGGGTGACAAGATCAAGCTACCGGACCCAAAGCGGCCCGATGAAGTTAGGAAAGTGGACAACCCGAGGTACTATCACTACCATCGGTTTGTCGGACACCCGACCAAGGACTATTATGTCCTCAAAAATTACATCCAGCGCATGATCAATGCGGATGTAATCTCCATCGACTACGAAGAGAAGACGGTGTCAGCCAATGTGGTATCACTCCAGTTCGGCACCTTACCGTCGACCACCACACAAGATGGCGTCGTCCCCATCCCCAAGGCGACAATGGAGGTGGTTAACTTACCACCTACCCGTGACAATGTGAGTGGACTCATCCCACTCACCACATCTCGAGGAGAGGTCCTATGGGTCCACCCGACCTCGTCTCCGAGGTGACTCAACCGGAGGTACGTCCTACCTCCAAATCCAAAGGCAGGAAGATCAAGTCTTGCCGTATGATTTCTTCTTCAACGGAAGAGGCACTCCCTGTGCAGACGCGTGCACAACAGAACGCCTAACCCGGCGAAGCTGCCGCCGAGGTGGTGCCTCCTTACACCGTCCCTGCTGTCCAGGAAGAGGGCCCGTCTAAGCCCGCAGCAGCCAATAAGCAGAAGCAGGTGGAGGCTCGTTTCGACAGGCCTCTACGAAAGGAGAATGCTTCGGGGCTAGCCAAGCCCCACAACTTCGACATACTGGTACAACTGGCCAGTACTCCTGCTCGCCTATCTTTGTTCGAGCTCCTGCGTCTTTCCAAAGACTCCCGAGAAGCTCTCTGTGAAGCTCTGAAGGACGCTGAATCCTTTCTCAGTCAGGTCAAGCAGCCTGAAGACCTCCCAACTACTTGTGCGTACTGTCATTGTGCGGATGAAATTATCCCAAATATAACTTTCACCCAACAAGACATGCTGCTCAAGCACCACCGACATAACCGGCCGCTGTATTATACAGGGTATATCGGTTCAGTCAAGGTAAACCGGATTCAGATCGATCCGGGGTCTTCTCTCAGCATTATTCCGAAGGCGCTGTTATCAACACTGGGGATCCCAATGTATCGGCTGACGCCCTCCAACACAACCATCAGTGGCTTCAACGCTAGCAAAAGCGAGCCACCGGGCAAAATTCGACTGAAGTGTCACATCGATAACCTCAAAACTGAGGTGACCTGCTACGTTGTGGATGCCAAGTCAACTACAATATCCTGCTCGGTCGACCATGGCTATATGAGTACATGGTGTTGCCCTCCACGCTCCACCAATGCATGAAATATGTATCCACCAACGGCGTCATCCGGACGGAGTTCGCAGACATCGACCCTTTCAAAGGGATTGAAGCCTACTTCACCGACTCCGACTTGTACAAGTCACTTGATGAGGAGGAGGCCAATGATGCTGATGACGAGGCAGAAATGGCAGCTGAGCCGGACATGGAGCCTGAGATAACTCTCGATGCCCCTTTGAAGATCCGACTCAAGGGCAAACCGCCCCAGGAGGTGCCTCCAATGAGCATCAAGCTACCAGGAAAAGCACCAACTCCTGAAGCTCTCCTGAAGATATGCCTCAAGGGAAAGCCGCCTCAAACATCGGCTCCCCTGGTGGCAAAATTATAGGAGAAGGCACCAATCACTGGAGGCTCAATTGAGGCATCTCTGAAGGTACGTCTTAAGGGTAAGCCGCCGCAGTCATCCAAGATGCCAGAGAGGGCTCATATAACCCTCTCAGACCCTAAGATCAAAGCGATGGTGGAATCTCCTGATCCAACCCCAGTGCTTACAGATGAGGAGCTTGGCGAATATATCTCTGCTGATGTAGATGCACCCTCCTTAGACAATGTAATCCCACAGGATAAAATCTCGTATTTCATCAATAATAGAGTATCTTTTAATTATTCTTGCCTTCCACATTGGAATGTCATGTATACATTAGATAACGCTCTACGGTCGTTGCAAACACAAATAACGATCATCCATCATGTAAATCGAGTAGTCCCGTCTCAAGGAGTCTGTTACATAGTCCCTCCACGAAGTCGAGACGAAGGATCCATCATCTTCGGCAAGGTCGAGCGTCATCAGGACCTCCCGCCACTCAAGCCAAACTCTATCGGTACACGGATAAGGCAAAGTATCTCATCCAAAAGATGGGCTACGACCTGAAAAGCAACAAAGGCCTAAACTACGACAAGGGTCGACGTCTCCCTCTCCGGCTTCCAACACCTAAAGGAAAGCCAAAGGACTACTACAACAAAACTCGACGGGGGGTAGGCTATGTCACGCCGCCATCAACTCCAGAGAGTTCAGACGCAGAAGACGTAGAACATTCCCACTCGTCCGAAGCATCAATATGGGATTCCGACACCAGTATCGGATCTGTCCTCAGGAAAGTGTTGTCAGCTAACATGACATCAACACAACCTCAAAAAGGTGAAGGCGAAGACCAAACGCCGGAACCCTTCGAAGAAGAACCCTGGGCCCAACGCCTAGGAGAACAATGGGAGTCTCGTTTCGAGTTACGTGAACCTCCCACCGAAGACGAAGTCGAGCAGATCGACCTTGGAGACGGATCTTCTTCCAAACCCATCTTTATCAGCAAAAGCCTAAAAGGAGAAGACCGAGAATCTTTAATCCAGCTGGCTAAAGAGTATATCGACGTCTTCGTCTGGAGTTACGAAGATATGTCGGGACTTGATCCCCAGATCGCGATGCATAGGCTGAACATCTTACCTGATGCCAAGCCTATCAAACAACAAAAGCGGTGCTTCCGTCCGGACATCATGAACGTCATCGATCAGGAGGTAGATAAACTCTTGACTAGCGGCTTCATCCGTGAAGAGCAACACCCAGATTGGGTAGCCAATGTCGTACCTGTCACCAAAAAGAATAGGAAGATACGAGTCTGTATCGACTTCAGGGATCTCAACTCTGCTTGCCCGAAGGACGAATTCCTGCTTCCAATCACTGACGTGATGATCGACAACACGTGTGGCTTCGAACGCATGTCTTTTATGGACGGGTATTCAGGCTACAATCAAATCAAGATGTTTTCCGATGACGTAAAACACACGTCATTCAGGACTCCAAAGGGTGTTTTCTGCTACACAGTGATGCCTTTCGGCTTGAAGAATGCCGGTGCGACATACCAACGAGCTATGAGCACCATCTTCCGTCAACATCTTCGCAAGACAGTAGAATACTATGTTGACGACATCGCAGCCAAGAGCCGCCTCAAAGGAGATCACCTACAGGACCTGAAGACAGTCTTCGATCTCATGCGGGCACATCAACTCAAGATGAACCCCGCTAAATCCTTCCTGGGGGTTTCGAGCGAAAAATTCTTGGGCTTTGTCATCACGGCAAAAGACATTCATGTTGATCCCGAGAAGACCAAAGCCATCCTCAATATGGACCCTCCGAAGAATCTTCGAGAACTTCGGGGATTACAGGGACGTCTGGCATACATCCGGAGGTTCATAGCAAATCTTTCCGGTAAATGTCAACCCTTTACTCAGCTCATGAAGAAGGGAGTCTCTTACGTCTGGACAGAGGAGTGCCAAAAGGCTTTCGACGACATCAAGGCTTACTTGACAAGCCCGCCAGTCCTGGTAGCACCTGTCGCCGACAAACCATTTCTCCTCTACGTCCGTGCCATGGATCATTCCCTGGGCGCACTGCTGGCTCAAAACAGCGATACAGGCTACGAGCAAGCAATCTACTACCTCAGTCGAATGCTCATTAGGGCTGAACACCGGTACAACCTCGTTGAAAAGGAGTGCTTGGCCTTGGTGTCTGCCATCCAGAAGACTCGCCATTATGTCTCGGGCCAGACAATTCATGTCATCTCCCAAGTCAATCCACTCAGAGTCCTCATGACGAAGCCAGGGTCATTAAACTCTCGGCTAGCTACATGGGCGATCCTGCTAACACCATACAATATGGTGTTTGTGCCACAAAAAGCTGTTAAGGGTCAAGCCCTGGCCGACTTTCTAGCTGCACACCCCATCCCGGAGTCCTCAAGACTCTATGAAGACATCCCGGATGAGGTCCAAGAATCAAATGTCACCGAAGGGAGCTCCGTCTGGCAGATGTTTTTCGATGGCACTTCAAGAACAGGCCCCAAAGGCCAGATCATCGCAGGAGTGGGGGTAGTCTTAGTCTCCCCCGATCAGCTGGTCATCCAGCGTGCTTACTCTCTTTCGAAGCCGTGCTCCAACAATGTTGCCGAGTACAACGTGCTCATTATGGAACTCCAGCTGGCACAACAGCTGGGGGTGGATCGTCTGGAAGCCTACGGCGACTCAAAACTCGTCGTAAACCAGATCCGAGGGCAATACGAGGTTCGCCGTGAAGATCTGATCCCTTACCATGAAGTTGCATTGAACATCATTTCAACCTTCACCGGGTTCTTCATCGAACACGTACCTCGTCTACAAAACCTAGAGGCTGATGCTCTGGCTGGCCTCGCGGCCTCATTAGCAGCACCTCTTGGGACTCAACACTACGTCACGGTAGTTGGCCGAGACTTGGTTTGTCCTAGAAATAACCTATGCTTACGGGTGGCCCACGCCATGCCGACAAGTACTGGTGTTAACGTCCGAGATTGGAGGTTCCCGTTCATCGACTTCGCCGTCTACGGAATTCTTCCAGAGGACCCGAAGGAAGCCGTCTCAGTCAGGAGACGTCCTCTTCGATTCTATTGTGATACAGCCACTAAAATGCTGTACCGACGCTCCTACGATGGACTTCTCCTTCGATGTTTGTCCAATGAAGAGGCAGCCGAAGCTCTTCGAGAAGCTCATGACGGAACTTGCGGAGCTCATCAACCTGGGCCTAAGCTGCAGGACCGACTACGGCGCATGGGCTACTACTGGCCAACCATGGCCGCTGATGTTGTCGACTATGCTAAGAAGTGCCATGCGTGCCAACTTCACGCAGACTTCATTCATACGCCGTCAGAACCACTACATCCTACAGTCGTCTCCTGGCCCTTCGAAGCCTGGGGCATGGACATTGTAGGATCGATCATCCCTCCTTCATCAAGGGGGCACCGCTTCATCCTGGCCATTACCGATTACTTTTCCAAGTGGGCAGAAGCAGTCCCATTGGCGGAAGTAAAGAGCTCCAGGGTGGTCAACTTTATCAAACACCATGTCATCTACCGCTTCAGAGTACCCCGGCGGATCATCCATGACAATGGTCCTCAGTTCATCAGCCACATTTTCAGCAGGTTCTGTGACAAGAATCGTATCCAAAACGTGGCCTCAACCGCCTACAATCCGGCAGCAAACGGATTGGCCGAGGCGTTCAACAAAACTATCGTTAGGCTGCTCAAAAAAGTCGTGTCATCTAACAAACGCGACTGGGACGAAAAGCTTGGCGAATGTCTTTGGGCCTACCGCACAACGGTACGAACCCCAACAGGCAACACACCATTCTCCCTGGTCTACGGGAGTAAAGCGGTACTGCCTCTCGAGATCCAGATACCCTCACTCCGCGTAGCAATCACAAACAAACTCACAGAAGAGGACAATCAACGTCGTCGTCTGCGGGAGCTGGAGGCACTTGACGAAAAGCGTCTCCTAGCTCAACAACGTATCGAACTCTACCAAGCCCGTATATCACAGGCTTTCAACAAGAAGGTCAAATAGAGAACTTTTCAAGTTGGCGACCTGGTTCTGGCAGTCAGGAGGCCGATGGTGTTAACTCACAAGACACCAGGAAAGTTCGAGCCCAAGTGGGAAGGACCTTTCATCATTGAGACGGTATACTCAAACGGTGCTTACCGCCTCGCCAAACCCAATGGGGACTTGTTCATGATGCCCATCAACGGCAAGTTCCTGAAGAAGTACTACTCTTGACATCTTTCAGATATGTGCTTCCACAAGGGGATCTATGATCCCAATCATCAGGATTCACAGACAATTCCCTTCCAACAAAACCATACGCTGCCGGAACCCAGCTGTTCTGTAGCATCCTCCAGTAGAAAGACAACCACGTCCACATCACCTCTGAGTTGTCCCTCTACACCCTACAAAGCGAAATCTTATACTTCGTAAGCCTACGCTATCCTTCATGTTTACCACGTCCACATTACCTCTGAGTAAACATCTCGTACAAACAACCCCTGCGTTGTCGTACATTGATCGCAGAACTTCCACGTCCATATCACCTCTGAGTTGTTCAGCGTATCCCCCAGGATCACTCCTACCACGTCCATAATACCTCTGAGTAGGAAGATTCTATCATTTGAACCCCAATGATTGCTACGTCCACATTACCTCTGAGCAAACATGTTGGTTCCTTCAAACTTATTATCTGTACCTAAAAGCCAAGATACACAAAAGCTAATAGGTCCACACAAATCATCAAGTTTATGATAACAAAAATGAACACATCACAAAAAAAGGTTACGTACTTCTTTATTTTCTAAAAAAAAGAAAAAGAAAGAGTACAAAACTACACTATCCCCCAGCCAGAGTTGAAAAATACAAAAAAAAGGAAGAGACTACGACCCCTAAACATCCCCAGGGTTGGCCGAAAGCTCTTCAATACGACGCCTCAAGTCTGCTGCATGAGTCTCCACAGTCGCCAGGACTCGACGCTCAGCTTCTTGACGCATCAATTCAACAGCCTCAGCGGAAGTATCATTCTCATGCTTCTCATCAAGCTGTTGTCGCTGCCGAGCCAGGGCAAGAGCCCGGAGAGTGAAGGTTGCTTCCTCCTTCTTGAAAGCTACGTGTTCAGCCTGGACACGTTCGGCATCTAACTGGAGTCGGGCCCGTTGGTCCTCAAGACGGCGCATCTGGGCATTGATCTCCGCGATATTAGCGTCCAACGCAGCTCGCGTTTCTATTGTCTCCTTCATGGACTGAGACAACTGCCCCACCGCAGCCTCAGTCTCAGCCACCTCGTGCTCCCAGATGCTCACAATGGCCTGGTAGGAAGACTCAATCTCAGCGATCAACTTCTCCTTCTTCGTATCTATCAAGACGAAAAGGTCATTTCGCTGGATGCGCTGAAGTTCCGTGAGCCGCTGGTCCAGCTCGACCACCGAAGCCTCCAGGATCTCGGTCATATGGTCGTGGCCTTGGTGAACGCGGATCAACACGATATAAGGCATTGCCAGAGTTCTTGCCGTCGCAAAACTTCCGTTGGCATCCATCACCGCAGATACACCCCTCTGCAGTATTTTATACACCCCCTCGACGATGAATTTCACATATTCATCTGCGTCCGCCAGCACCTGCGGCGTCATAACAGGAGTCGGAGGGGCTGCTGTAGTTAGCGGACCGGAAGAAGATCCGCCAACCTCAACCTGCGAGACTAGAATCTCTGTATCAATAGGCTCTTCATCAACATGGGCCGGACTGCTAGCCCGAGGAGCCGAAGGAACAGAAGAAGCCGGCACAGGCGTCGAGATAGTACCCCAAGTAGGAGGAGCAACAGAGGGTTCCACACCTTTACCCTTCTCAAGTTCGGAGGAACCACCGATGTCAACGACCACCTCTTCTTCCCCCAACATCCTATCAGCGGTCAGTACCTTCCCTGGCAGAACGAGGAGATCAACACTCATCTCCTGGCCCGCCCCGGAAGACAGGACTGGCAGATGAGTCTCATCCTTTTCAAGTCCCTCTGCAGGGACAGGATCTGTCGCTACCGCCTGATCGGTAGCCACCTCAACTTCCACGGGTGAGGCTGGGGTAGGACTCGGCAATGATACAGCCGACCTCCCCTCATCATGACAAGGAGGGGAATCAACCCTCTCCTCTGTTCCAACTACCTCTGTTGCCCCCGCAACAGACCCTTGCAGCGCCGGAGAGACGTCATCCGAAGACGACGAACTCCATTCCACTTCACCACCAGGAAACTGCGTGCCTGCTAAACCCTCGGCATTCGAAGCCCCCGTTGTGGCCTTTATCATCTCGGAAGCTGCTGCATCCTCAGTTTCCCTCCTGACATAATCCGGGGACGCTGGAACGACAACAACATCCTCCGGATCCTCCCTTATAGGAGACATCATAGTCAGCGGGATGCGCACTTCAGACGAACCCGCCATCTCCTTTGGCCTGCTTCCACCGGATTTTGGAGTACGAGGCTTTCTTTTTAGTGGCTCCTGTACAAAAGGGAAGCATTGATTACATAAAATGTCGAACCTAAACCAGACTATGTGGGGCATCCTTACCTCTGCAGATGTTGAATCCGATGACACTGTCGGTGACGATGTCTTCTTCAGCTTCTTTGACGCAGGAGATCCAGCCCCTGCATCTGCACGTCGTTTCGGTTGATCAACCGAAGGTGCAGCCTGACCCACCCCTGGTGTATGGTGTGGTCGAGCCTTAGCCGATACATGCCCAGTTACCGCTAACGGGGTGCCTGTAACGAGACTCGTCTCCCTATCATACCCGGAAGGCACGGCAGCCATAACGCAGTAAAACTTGGCGGCCGAGTAAAGAACGGGCGGCCGCGGATCCTGGGCGGGCAGCGTAAAGCGAGCTCCGGTACATCCGGCATTATAGTAATGCCAAGCTCGTGCACCATCCAGCAAACTTCCAGCATACCCCAGGGTGACACTGGGATTGTCCAACATCAGCTGCGCATAACCGAATTGACGTGCAAAGCGGCTCGGTAAATACGGTTCCAGGAAGCACTGATTCCTGTTCCGATACACCAGGTGGGATGGCCGAATACTCTGCAACCAGCGGAATCCCTACGGAGGCAGAGCGGTGGCATCTTCACCTGAATCCCTTAAGTCTTCATTGGCCTCAAAACCCAAGAAGATCGGACCAACTTTGGTGATCTCCCATCCCTGGAGATGGGATAAAACCCTTCTGCAAATAGGGACGCCGGTGTGTGACCAACTCCTCTGGTGGAAACGGCGGAGGAATGCATCTCCGGTCCTATAGTCTTCTTCTGAACCCGGACTCATTACGTTGGGATGGTGTAAAATTAACCACCCCATCAAATAGTGAAACGGCAGTTCAGTACGCGGGAAGTTATCTTTTCGACCTCGGTCATGAATCACATTTCCCGCGAACTCGCGTAAACCTCGCAGTAAATTACATACCATCGCGGGGAGTAGAGCCAAGCGCCGGCCAAAGACCAACTTCACAGCTGGCAAGATCAAGTGATGGGTCACTCTCTCTACAGAGCCGGATCCGCCCGGGAAGACATAATCCCGAAGCCAAACCATGAGATACGCGACCAATACTGCTTTTGATGACATTCGATGAGCAAGGTGCCAGAAACAGCTGTAGGAGCGTTCATCAGACTGCTGGTCCTCGTTTTCCCGGGGATTCTTCTCATCTAACCTGCTCATCTCAGAGAGCACTTCGCTACGAGAGAGCGCCGACGGAATAGAGAACTGGGAAGGATCCCCCTTGTCTTGCCGAAAGACGTAATCTCTCCAAACAGTCACATGAGGCTGCAATCCGCCCTTGTCCCTCTTCTGCATATAGTAATGATGACTAGCCACTTCCTTAAAGACGGCCGTCATCTCCTCAGGCTTGTCCCCCAGGACTTGAAATTTTTCGTTGGTCGGAAAATACTCTTCATAGGGTTCCGATCCCCAAGGGAGCTTTGATACCTCATACATCTCATGTAGTGCGAGCCCTAACTCTCCTACCGGAGTAAAAAAGGTCCCGGTATGGATATCAAACATCTCCAAAAGGGCGAGGAACATATGCCTGTTAATGTCAACACCTGCCTGGGTGGCACGAATCGCGGCAGTCAGCCCAATTTCTTGGAGCTCAGTCTGGAACCGCGACAAAACCCAGAGTGTCAGTTTATCCCATTTGGAAACGTAATGACACCAACCCTCTACCCGAAACTCCCCTTTCGGGTATGAGCGTTCCATCAACAGCATGCGATGTGCAAAAGTCAAGGCACTATAAGCAAATGTATCAAGGGAAACATCACTGTAAATGCTCCCAGGACGTAGCGTCCGCCAGGTGAAAGAAGACCCAGACCGTACCGCGGTCAAAGTATCTCTCTGATCGGAGGCAGAATCAATTTTGATAATGCCAGTCACCGCTCCCCCCTGAGAGGGGGTAAGATCCCAAGACATCATCCTCTTCGAAGCAAGACGACAGAAGGCCATCAAAGGCCATTGGCGTTCAAGTTGCTTAACGGTCATATGCACTCATTTTGCTGTGAAAAACCAGTCTTCCTTGACCTTCAACACTGTTGCTTCAGTAGAAGTGAGGCGGTCCCCGAATAGGAACTCAGGCTTCAAGAAGGTCACTTTATCAGATGTGGCAGATTTCAAAACTCCACGCTCCATCATCCGTTTGAGGAACCCATACTGTTGTTCCCGGATTTGAGTCATTCTCTCGGGATGCTGATCCAGCATAAGAACATCTTGAGCAGGGTTTATCACTTCCTCGTCATAATCTACCCCCGTCTGACTGAGGGCAGCCTCCAAAAGCACTTCATTCAAGGGCGGGATAGTCATTGACACTAGCAAAGATTCGAAAATGTTAGAAGTAACAAAAGAGTCTAAGACCCATCAGAAGTATATAATGTGTTTGGAAAAATTGATGCGGCACATCATCAGGGTCTAAACCCATGCACGTCAGCGGCAGTGCTTCGGCGCATCATCAGGGTCTAAACCCATGCGCGTCAGCTGTAGAGCCTCGGCGCATCATCAGGGTCTAAACCCATGCGCGTCAGCTGTAGAGCCTCAGCGCATCATCAGGGTTTAAACCCATGCACGTCGGCGGGCAAAAACCGCGGCACATCATCAAAGACTCAAGGTCTATGTGCGTTGGTGTACGTAAAATGAGACTCACCAACCACCTCCGGCCGAACTTCGACAGGCCGACGGGGGACGTCAGCCGCCACAACTGTCACAGGCTCCTTTCCTTTCTCATTTTCCTTGCCGGCACCGTCGCGAGGTATCTTGGGAGCCATTCTCTCAAGAAGAAAAAGTTAGGGTTTTTGAAGAAGAACTCTAAAGAAAGCAAAAGCAAGGAGAAGAAGAACTCTCTCACTCCATCTCTTGCCTATTTATAGGGCTTGGTCGCACGCGTGACCCGATGATGTGTGATCTCAGCCGTCGCCTCGGGTTCTGTAAAGAGATAACAGCAAACAAAACTAAAAGATCATCATTAATCTTTTCGGTTACCGAGGCATCATTATATACATTAACTGAGAGGAGCATGCGCCCGAACAGGCATGCGCCCCAACAGTCATGTGCCCTGACCTCCATGCTTCTTATTCAAAGTATTCCAAAACTTATCCAAAAGTTTTGAAAACTTTGAAAGGGGTCTTGTAGAAGCATAGAAATTTACAACCAGAAGGCCCATGCGTCAGACAATCTATCCGTCAGAGCTCGGACAAAACAACAAAAGCAGCAAATATAGACATGGAAAGAGAACTTTTTATTTCACACATAAAAGTCTATTACATGTCTAGAGAAGGCTGTACAAAGGAAAACTTCTACAAAGGAAAGATCCTAAGTCTACGGCCAGCAGTCACCATGCACCTCCAGTCAGGCGCAGCAGTCACCATGCGCCTCCCGCCAGCGCAGTAGCCATCATGCGCCTCAAGTCAGGCACAGTAATCACCATGCGCCTTCAACCGAGCGCATCCCACCATGCGCCCCCAGCAAGGCGCATCCCTTCAGCAGCTCAGTTATGTGCATCCCCAGTTATGTGCATCCCTTCAGCAGCCCAGCTATGTGCCACTCTTCCAGCCAGGCTCACCTGGCCGAGCAGGATGAGGGTGGCAATTAACCTCCCATCCAGAGAAAGAGCCTCAAAAGCCAAAGGAAGACGGTCAGGGCACCACCATTCCGATCTACGGCTCTTCCGGAACAACGGAGACGAGGCCCGAGCATCCCTATTTTTGGATGCAACAGGCACCTTTCACCTGCCTCGGAAGCCCTCGACTCCGTCTTTTGGATGTAACAGTCACCTTCAAGTGCATCAACGACGACCTGGCGTCTCATCTTCACCCTCGGGAGCACTTCGTCAACAGAATGCACTCGAGTACCCAAGTTCATGTTGGAAGTATGTGAGAGAACGAGAAGCAAACCTTCTCTCCATGCCACTATTTATAGGCCGGGCAGATCAAATCCACGCGCCGAGTGGATGGCTCTCCGAATTCTGAACAATAAACTTGCATTTAATGGATGAACCGGACACCTCGAATTCAGCCAAACGGCTATTTAAAGCACTCGAAGAACGTAACAGTTGCACCATCAAAGACGTGTCACGAAGCAGATGCGCCGGCCAGACCGCGCATCACACAGACGCGCCCTTCGACTTTAGGTGCATCACACAGATGCGCCCTTCAGAACCAAGCGCATCACAGAGGATGCGCCCCCATGCGTCCCCATACCCAGTGGAATGCCAATCGATGTGCCTCCTCAGCTGTCCATCGAATGTCACAAACATTAAATGCTGAACTGACAGAGTTGGCAGCACACCTCCCAAAGTCTGAACGTTTGACAGCTTTTTTAGAAAAAGAAGCGTCGGCAACGTCAACATCATCATGACTTTACTCCGACGGCTACTGCCACGTGGCCACTCAACTACCCGCATGCGCCTCAAAAGCCATGCGCCTCAGACTCTTCACTGATCCCTAAAGACAGAAAAAAAGACTCCATTTGAAGCTCTGCATGCGCCTCAAAAGCCATGCGCCCCAGACTGTTCTCTGATCCCAAAAGACAGAAGGAAAGTCGCCTGCATGCGCCTCAAAAGCCATGCGCCCAGAATGGTTCGTGACTCATAAAGGTTACGAGCCAAAGTCTCCTTATGCACCCAGTCCTAGGCGCATCCTACCAAATCATTCTCCCCACCAAATCCGAGATCTCCGAGCCATGGGTCGATGACACATGTCCTTTGACTCAACTCATCCAAGATCTCAGCAACAGAAAGATCTTCTCCTCTGCTACGTGCCGGCTCACAACAGCAACGTGAAGAAGTCAACCCCTCGATCAGGGCGCATCACCCATACACCTCCATCAGCAATCAACACGTGGCGTCTCCACGTACCGGCGCATCCTACATATGCGCGCAAGAGCAGCCAACCTGCCCAGCTATAAATAGAGGAATCATTTCCTTCTAACACACATACGAACGAACATACCACTAGAGAGGCAGATATAGACACTCAACGTCTTCCTCCTCTCAGCAAGCTCCAGCACCCAGAGCAATCCAAACCTTCAGAGAACTGATAACCGTCGTCAGCTCGTCAACGGAGTCAACGCATTACCACTCGCTCCATCGGCACAAGGGACCTAGATAAACAAAAGTGTACTCCTAGGACTACGTCTAAAGTCCTATATTGTAACACTGTTCTGTTTGTATTGAAATTACATCAAAAGATTTTAATGGCAAACAAGGATAGTTGCTGTCTTCGTCATAAGTCTTCATGTCTCTCATGTGCTTCAGCTTCCCATCTCGTTCTATTGTCTGTGTTATATTCTGGATCTCCTGGCTAGTGGCTCCAATCTTCAGAGGAGTCGGATCCTCCAAGACTTGGATGATCTTCAGTGGCAGCTCAAGGTTCTCGATATGCTTTTCGGTGCAAGATGCGCTCGGTGTCGGGGAAGCCCAAAGATCCGAGAGTCTGGAAATCAGAAGTCCTTCCTGGCTCGGAGAGTGTATCCACAAGTCTGACTTGGAAAGGATGGCATGCTCCCTCTGGTTGTCAAGGGACTCTTCAAACGTCTCCGTCAACTATGTACTACCCATGGGGATAGTAGAGTGATAGAAGGTAGTGGAAGCTCGAAAGCGTCAAGTGCGGGTGGATCAACCGTTCTGGTGTCACGTGCTTGAATTATCTGAAAAACAGAAAACTGTTAAAATGTCCTAATCCTAAAAATAACAAGTGTTTATTGATATCAATATACCTGATATACCCTTATTTTCCGATCTTTCCTATGCTGTGATCAAATTTCCTTAGTTTAAATCAAGTTTTCCAATAGTATTCTAATACCTAGATACTATTAGGACAGACCTGCATGGGCCACCACTAATAATATGTCACGACCCGCTCCAGAATAATCGGACACGAGTCAGACATGCCCAGCCTTCATCGTTAGACACGATAAAGTAAGCTGTACCAATCTCTAGGGAAATCTAACCAGATAAACATGAATATATATATAATCACAGCATCTATAAACGTTCCCAGAATGATCACCGTAATCCACCGATCGTAATATCATAAAAGTACTAGAGACAACAAGAATGAACTACACTGTGAATTCTAAGAACAATATCTAGAAGTAAAGCAAAACAGTCTAAACCTGAAGCCTCAAGCTAAGTATCATCCTGCTCAGCTAATATCCCGGGCTCTGGCCCATAAAGTAGAACAATACCCTGCAAGTACACCTGCAACATATCCTAGTCAGGAGCGGAGCAAAGCACAGTTCTAGGTAATGAACAAGACATCATGATATGAAAGTACAAGGGAACATGGTATGTAAAGCACAAGAAGGAACATGGTGTATAAACACATGAAAGAACATAGTATATAAGAACATGAAAGAACATGGTATCGCATGGTATAAGCTCAGGAAACACAGGAACTAGGTACAAGATATATCTCCTGGACATGTGTGCACAATGTTTGAAATATAACTAAGTATGTGACCGGCTAGGGGTAAGTACATGAAAGCACATGAAAGCATATGAATGGTATGGCTTAGGACCCGCGTGCACGATGCGGGGCCTAAGCTAAACACACCTGATTTATTTCTTGGGTTTGGTCACATAAACAGTATATTTCCCCTCCCCAGGTACAAGTAATAAGAACAAGGAACATGAGCACCAGAAAAACATGTCATGTCGCAGTGTGTCAACAAGAAAGCACATGATATAATAAAATGTACAAGACCATAGAATGTACTTGCCTTGCTCCAGGAAAGTACGGGTAATGAATGGAGCTGGATGTCCTCCTGATTATTTTGTATAAATTTGATAAGTGAATAGTGAAGTTAAAATATTTTAACTAACCACATCAATATGTTACTAAATAATTACTTAGTTTGACTCTTAGAAGAAAAAGGCTTTTTACTCATAAACCAATTTATTTAACTAAAGTTTTTAAATAAAAGGGTCCACACCTTTTTGGTAGTCCAATAATCAACTCAAATTAGTATTTTTTATTAGAACATAAATCCAAACTTTTACCAACATGATAACAATATACAGATTGTATTTAGCAAGTTACTCTAAAATGATAATATGGATTAATCATATGGACTGGACATTACATGAACCACATTGGTTCTGCCTCACAATAGTTGGCAGGCCCAACTCCACAAAATGTGCCCAAGGCTAGCTTACTCATAATTGAATTCATAAATTCCCAAACCTAGCAATTGGTTTAATCAACACAAGCTAACATTAGGTATATAAAAGAATGCAAAACCACAATATGACCGATACATCATCCACCTGAACCATTTTCATATCTTATACTTACACGAGACTACGTTAAGATTCACAATCAACTGAAAGGTTCTTCGGCCCATACACTAATTCAATATAACCCAACCTTTGTCACCAAAAGTATTCCCAAAGATTGAAATTAAAACCAACAGTTATTTGAATCATAAAGAATTCCACGAAAACTCATTTAAGAATATACAAGCCATATTTGGAAAAATATACTATTCAATTGAAGAATCATACAAAATAAAAGAATAACAATGTACAACCCCAAATGAATGAGAGTCTAATAAGGAAAATCCCACTGTAATATAGTTCAGAAGAACCCCTGCTCGACTCTGGCCTGGCAAGGACACGTTAATTGAAAGAAAGAGATTCACATCAACTCCTCGCCAATTGGCACACAACATCAAATCCCCTCCTGGACACGTCCCCGCCACCAAACAGACACGAACACAGCAACACGAACAGGACACGAACAACACCAACACGAACAGGACACGAACAACACCAATACGAACAGGTATGGTAGGTCCTCGGACACGGCTCAAAATCACCAGGAGCAGACATGAACAACCGAATGCAAACGCAGAAACAAATAACATTATTACAACCAAAGTAACTAACTAAGTCAAGAATTTAGAAAGAGAGATACCTAATAAAATGGATCGATGAAGAGGACACGTAACTTCTAAACCGGACACAATCTTATCAAAATTCTGCACCAACAACAGGACATTCAAACTAAAAGCTATTTATAGGTTAAATCAAAGAAGAAAGACAGTAAGAACATCCCATACCTGGGATCGAGTTCAACGTCTAAATGACTCCAGTAATGCAAGTATTCATCATCATCATTCGAAAACTAGACAAGAAAACTACTAATCGATTCAACAATCAAAATAAATTCTAATTGAATTTCAAAAATGAAAATCACAACTTACCAAAAGTTGTTCGAATTGGACCAAGGACTTGTCAATCCAAACAGTTCGAATGGAAACCAATCCGATGATCACGCAATCGGATCAGATCTCACCAATGCTGGTCAACCGAAATCACAAGGAGTCTCAGACTCAGAAGAACAAGATGAATCAAAATATAACAAATAAGATCGATCCCTGACCTAGATTACTAAAGACGGAAGTTCTGTGCCCAAAGAGTCGCTCGACGCTGGAAATTAGGACAACGAACTCGCGGAGGGACGATCGATGAGAAGAACAATTGCACCAGCACACTCGTTCAGCCGCGTCGATGGAAACCCTCGGGAAGATCGTCGGTCTTCGAGAGTGTCGTCGAGAACGCCGTTACTACTGTGGAGATCGGCCGCTAGCTGCTGGGAGAAGATTAATAGTCGCTGAGTGTAACTCCCAAAATCATGTTTGGTAAATTTTAGAATTTTTCTAATTTATCTTGAATTTAAATATTGCTTCTTACGAAAATTATTTTCGATTAAAATGAATTTCGGGTTTTCTTCAATTTGAAAAGATTTTAATACAAATTTACGTATTTTAGATGAATTGCAATATTGTTATTATTATTAATATTGATTGAATTGTAAGTTACTATTAACTGTTAATCGTGAAAAATGGTTTATTAATATTTTCGGATTTAATTAATATATGAGGAACAGTAACTATTTTCTAATAGTTGGTAAATTGGTAAATTGAAATCTGTTGGCTATTGAATTTAAAATCTTTTGAAAATGTTGAAATTATTGGAGGGAATAATTGGTTTGAAAAGCTGTTTTGAAAAATTTGTTTGAATTTGAATTTGAAATTGAAATTATGTTAGCAAAGATTATTTCTTAGCCCCAGATCTATACTGTATTTACTGCACTACCACTGACTTATTACCCTCAGATCTACACATATTTACCTACTGTGCCACTCACACACATATTATTTTATTATATATTACACGCAGTACAATGCAATTCTGACAGGCACAGTACACCTCACTTTTTCTCTCTCTACACGTCATCACTCTCTCTCTCTCATCTCTTTCTGTTCTCTCTCTCTCTCTCCCTCTGCTCGGGCTGAGCTCAGCCGAGCACCACCATCATCGCAGAGCACTCCACCACCTCGAGCCAGTCTCTGCCGCCGTCTTCGCCGGAGTCCAGATCGTAGTCGCCGCTGCCTTGATCCTCGTGCCACCAACGAAAGCAGGGAGCTTCGTAGACCGTGCTGCCGCTTCGCGCAGTGGGCCACCTCGGGCCGTGTGCACCGCCATTGACGCTGACCCCTCGATCTCCGCGCCACCGCCACTCCAGTAAGCTGCAGAGCCTCGTCTGCAGTGTCGAGCCTCGACTGCAGTGCCACCTCGTATGCTGCGTCGCCTTGGAAGTTGTGTGCCCTTCGATTTCTGAGCCACCGCCAAGGGACCGACGCCTCGTGAAGCACGTCGTCGCCGCCACCGAGTCGGGAGCGTAGCCGAGAATACGCCGATCAGCCGATCACTTGCCTCCGCCGCCGAGGATCCTGTAGCTTGCCGAGTTCGACTAGCCACCGCCGTCGGATCTGCTCACGAGGATCGACGTCCCCGTCACGGCTGGTAAGCCTTCATTCCTTCTCGACTCTTTCCTTCTTTTCTGGTACTAGAAATTAGGGTTTCATTTTGGGGACTAGGGTTTCACAGGAAGACCTAGAAAATTGATGACCTAGGGTTTCGGGATGGGGCTAGGAGACTGGACGGAGGAAGAACCCGACCTAGATCTAGGGTTTGGGAGCTTGGATGGGGAAGATGGCCATGACAGGAAGAATTTTGGGTTAGGGTTTCTAACCCAGGCGGCTATGGAAGAGGCTGTGGAGGATTAGGGTTTCACCTAGGGTTTCAGCAAGAGGTTGAAGAAGATGAAACTAGGGTTAGGGTCTGAGGAAGAGTCGGCCAGTGAAGTAATATTTAGGGTTTCGGGCTGGAGGAGGAAGACAAAGAAGGAGTTGGGATGGGCTCTGTCAACCTAGTTCCGGCTAGGGTTCAGGCGAGGATAGGCTAGGGTTTCGGTTTAGGGTTGAAGAGTTGGGAAGAAGAGGGTTGAAGAAGAAGGAAGCAGAAGAAGAAGGCGGAGACGGAAGCCTCGCCGGAGAAGGCGAGTCCTCTTCGCCGGAGACCGAGTTTCCTCGTCGGAGAAGACGAGGGGAATGGGATATTTTGCTCTGTCGGTTGAGTGGGCTTTGGTTCTCGAGTGTTCTGATGGATTGAAGAAATGAAACTGAGAAGAGAGAGAAACGAATGGGTTTTATGTTAAGGAGTTTGGGCCGGGTTTCGGGCCAACAGAAGTGGGCTGGTTGTTTGGGTTGATCGGTTTTAAGAAATTCTAAGTTTAAGTAATTAGTTAACAGAGAGTTAAGGGCTGGGCCAGAAGCCAGGCTGAGTTTTTGGGCTGAATTATATTATGTTCTTTTCAGCATTTGATTAGTTATTTGTTCTGTGAATTAGGTTATGGGCTGGGTTTCCAGGCTGAGTTTTTGGGCTAATAGAATGGGCTCAGTATATAAGGCTGATTTTATTAGTTGTTTAAATTCCTGTTAACTAGTATTCGTGTAATATATCATATGATTTAGCCTTATTTTTCTTATCATTGATAATATAGTTTACTAAAATTTTCTAAATAAATAAGTTAACTAAATTGGAATATTATATTAGTATAAATGTTTTATTGTATTATTATTCTAGTTGATAGCTAGTAAATGTTTGGTTATATATTAATTGCTAGAAAGTGTTCTATTATTAATTTCTTTACAAGATAGAGCTTAAAATAGTATTTTGATTTAAACTAGTAAATAACTTCCTTATTAAAATATAGTTAAAAGATAAGCTTAATTATTAAACCAAGTTGTTAAGTGATTTTTCTAGATTAAGAAATTACTATATTAAGTTGATTTACCAAACTGTAAATCATTTACTTACAGGAGGACATCCAGTTTTTTGGTTACTTGTACTTTCCTGGAGCAAGGCAAGTACATTCTATGGTTTTGATCAGTGCATTTTTTTGTTCTTTATTGCTGACACACTGCGACACGTTCATGATCTTTTCTGGCTTGTTCTTTCATGATCTTACTTGTATCTTGGGGTGGGGAAATACTCTAGATATGTGACCAAACCCGGATACTTATTCATGATCTTTAGCTTAGGCCTCGCACAGTGCACGCGGGTCCTAAGCCGTACCATTACATGATCTTTCAGGATCTTTCATGTTCTTTCATGATCTTACCCATAGCCGGTCACATATCATAGAAGTATTTCAAATTTATAACACACATGTTCAGGATTTTGTTCTTACATTAGTTTCATATGATCCTGATCTTGATTTTAGCTATAGTCGTGATCTTTCCTGCATCTTTATATAGTCGTGATCTTTCATGTATCTTTATAGCAGTAGTTCATGTTCTTCCTTTTCTTTACATATCTTGTTCTTCTTGTTCTTTCAGTATTTACTTTCCATATCATGATGTTATTGTTCATTACCTAGAACTGTACTTTGCTCCGCTCCTGAATAGGATATGTTGCAGGTATGCTTGCAGGACATTGTTCTACTCTATGGGCCAGAGCCCAGGATTTAGCTGAGCAGGATGTGACTTAGCTTGAGGTTTAGGTTTAGACTGTTAGCTTTACTTTAGATATTGTCTTTAGAATTCATGTACATTCATTCTTGATGACTCGTATATTTACATACATAGAATTGTGGATTATGGTGATAATTCTGGGATACGTTCTTAGATGCTGTGATTATATATTTTCATATTTATCTGGTAGATTTCCCTAGTTTGGTACAGCTTACTTTGTTGTGTCTAACGACAAAGGCTGGACGTGTCCGACTCGTGTCCGATTATTCGGGAGCGGGTCGTAACACTGAGAGCCGTTGCGCCACCGCCATGGCCGGAGAGGGAAGCCGATGCCATCAACTAGGGTTAGGGTTCAGCTAAAGGAGAATGGGGAAAAAAATGGGGAGCTCTGAAGAATCGGGAAAGAGAGGAGTTGAGAAAATAAGCAGCTCTCTCTCTCTCCTCAGCTGATATATAATGAAAATGGAACTTTTGTAATAAAGTCCCTCCACCTAGTGGCAACATAGCAAATAGGCCCTCCCCCTTTTCACTTATTACATAACTGATCGGAAATCAGTTATCAAGTTTGTTTAGGAGATTTTTTAAAATGGGGACCACTCAAATTAGTTGTAACCGGCTTTTTGAATTTAAAAAAAATATTCCTGATCCAAATTTCTTTCCCTCCAAAATATTCATAAAGTATACTTTTATAGGAAAAAGAAATAAAGTATTATTATTAAAATTTTAAATTCTAATAAATTGGGAAAAGTGGAGTTACAGCCTGACTGGGGTGCGCCAGGTCAGGTTGCGCCTGACTGGGGTGCGCCAGGTCAGGTTGCGCCTGACTGGGGTGCGCCAGGTCAGGTTACATCTGACTGGGGTGCGCCAGGTCTGGTTGCGCCAGTGCCAAAGGGCGCCTGGGCTGGGTTGCGCCGCGCTAAAAAGCACGCGCTGAATCAGGTTGCGCCAAGCATTGTTCTTCTTCTCCAAACAACAAAGAAGACCCGATGGAACCCGAAAACTTCAAAATGCCATAACTTGCTCAAAATAAGTCCGAATTGGGACTTCCAAGGTTCTAAACTGCATAGAACGAGATTTTCTACAGCCTGGGACGACTGGTTTTTAGGAAATACTAAGCTTTAATAGATCAAAACCAAGAAAAAAAAAGAAAAGATCAAAACTTAGATCTACAAAAATTCATCCATCAAAACCAAAAATGTCAAGTTCTAAAGAGTCTTAGAATCAAGTAAGGAAGACAATGGAAAAGTAAATTTTGAGATCCATCATGAAGCAAGTTGCACTTGCCTAGGGCTTGGGTGTGGGTGGGAGGAGTAAATGAAGAAGATGAAGAAGTAAATGAAAGTTATGGAGAAGAGAGAGAGAGAAGTTGACTTATATATCAACCCCTTCTCATCTCAAACCAAACTAAGCCAAGCCAAGTCATGTTGAACAAAACCAAATAAACCAAGACAAGATTAAACCAAGACTAGGCTAAGCAAGATAAGTCTAACTACGATCCACCTGACAAATGTCAGAAATTCGTACACGTATAATAAAAATACGTATAACGAAAAACGGGAGTGACAATTTGGGTGGGGGAGAACAACCTGAATATTACTTACAAAGTCCGCAACATAATAACCAAAAGTTGATCAGTATGTTAAGCTCGTTCGTAGAGCCATGCGAATCGAGTATGTGAGGCTTAGCTTACTTAAGCCCAAGGGAGGCAAGTCACAAATTTTATATTTAAGCCTAAGGGAGGCAAGTTACAGATTTTCTATTTAAGCCCAAAGGAGGCATGGTAGGATTAAACCCCGACCCCGTGCCATCAGATTCTTACACCTATTTCGACTGAAACATCGAATATGTAAATTTTCTATTGAAGCCCAAGGAAAGCAGGGCCGGATTCTAAGCACTGTGCCAAAAAGTCACAACCTAATCCCAGGTATACAGGATTGTTGACGGAAAACTAGTTAAGTGAACATTCAAAGAGTTGTTTTCCAAATTGTATTATAATTTAGGAAAAACTTGTTCCTGTTCGTGGTTGCCAAATAGGATTGTCTGAGTTACTCTGTTGGATGAAAAATCATAGTATAAGAAATTAAATTGAAGTTGTAAGCATGAATGTAAAAGTTTACTTTCCTTATTTCGATATAAATAATTTCATTTCATTTCTTATTAATTTTTTTTTACTTTAACCGTTCTTGACCGAGGAACTTGCTGTCGTTCTGACGACCTAGTATTGTTCACTAGGGGAAGACGAAGCTCCTGCAGGAATATTACCTCTTTATGACGAGGACAAAGTCAAGGAATAAACTGTCAAGAAATCTTCAAGAGACGGCCAGTATCAGTTTGCAGCATGTCGACATATGTAAATTAATATTTTGTTGTAATGACTTGTATAAAATGTACTTGTAGAAAATAGTTTGTGTATAATAGCTATAGTTTGTGGAATGAAATGTGTTTAGTTATTTCTTGTATTTTCCATTATAGAATATTACAGGCGACAATCGCAAATACGGGTACAGAAGTATTCGTATGTTGCGTAGCCTGGAGATGAAGTCACATACCTGGCTCACCGTATTCTGGGAGCGGGACGTGACATCTTCAAAGAAATAATTTTGATATTCTCAAATCAAATTTAAGTAGGGTTGGACATACGGTTCCAGGACCCGTGGTTTTGTTCCGATCCAAACGAAAAATGTTAAAACAAGTTGGTTCCTAAAATTTATGGTTAAACGGGATAGGCCGAGGTGGGTCCTATTTTCGAAACAAACGGCCCCCGGTCCAATCCGTTTATAGGGGTTTGTATTTTTTTAATCAATGTTTTGATGTTGTTGTTGTTATAGCCTATAGATAATATAACATGTTATTGTTTAGTAAACAAATTATGGAGATTTGGGGAGACGTTAGACATGTTTCGTTCTTATAGATAATATAACATAAATATTTATAGTTATAGTTTTTGGAATTTTTTTACTCTTTTTTTTATCCGTTTGGACCTTCGGGTCAGTCCGGTTCAGACCCATTTCAAACGGGTTAAGTCCGGTCCAATTCCAAGCTAACTAACGAGTCCGGTCCTGATCTATCAAATTTGGAACCGGCTCGACTAATACGCAACCCTAAATTTAAGATCTCACTTTATAACTAACTCTTTTTTTCTCAAAATAGATCATGTAAATTAAAGTTATTGTACATGTAGAGATTTGAATATAATAGGTGAAAAGCTTATGCTCAAAGAAGTGGAATAAAAATGAGAATAAATGGATTCTTTATAGCACACAAAACAACATATAGAAATATAGACGTTGTAGTGCATATGGTACACCTTCGATATATTTTTCTGTATAGTAACAATTAGTTTTTGGGTCCGACTATTGGCACCCCACCCATTTCTAAGTACACCCAAAAAAAAAAAAAAAAAAAAACGTAAAAGTCATATTCTACCCCCCATTGCTGAGTACACCCCACTCTCCTCCCTCCCCCCTCCTCCTTCTCCCCGCCGCCTCTCCTCCTCCTCCGACCAGTTCCCTCCGACGACGACGACGACCCTCCCCAGTCCCCCTCCTCCTCCCCGCCGCCTCTCCTCCCCCTCCGCCGCATCTCCTCCGACCCCCCCTCATCCCGACCCGCCGCCTCCTCCTCCTCCGACCCTCCCCCCCGGGACCCACCTCCTCCTCCTCCGACCCTCCCTCATCCCGACCCGCCTCCTCCTCCTCTTCCTCTTCCCCCTCTCCGATCCCCGACGACCGCGACCCAAAAAAAAATTAAAAAAAAATTTGGACGCGGTAGGTTCGACCTGTACTGGTCGTGGTCGAACGGAGGAGGAGGAGCCGGGGGGGGGGGAGGGTCGGAGGAGGAGGAGGAGGAGGCGGCGGGTCGGGATGAGGGGGGGTCGGAGGAGATGCGGCGGAGGGGGAGGAGAGGCGGCGGGGAGGAGGAGGGGGACTGGGGAGGGTCGTCGTCGTCGTCGGAGGGAACTGGTCGGAGGAGGAGGAGAGGCGGCGGGGAGGAGGAGGAGGGGGGAGGGAGGAGAGTGGGGTGTACTCAGCAATGTGGGGTAGAATAGGACTTTTACGTTTTTTTTTTTTTTTTTTTTTGGGTGTACTTAGAAATGGGTGGGGTGCCAATAGTCGGACCCTTAGTTTTTTTAGTCGTTGCAACATTGTCACACATAATGTTAATCAAAGTGTATTCAGGGGATGCCTTTTCTTCACTAATTTTTTGTCTCCTTTGTTTTCCTACACTAGTTTTCTTTTTCCCCTTTTTTTTCCCTTTTTTGTTTTTCACTAATTAGAGTGTACTAATTAGAGGTTGTGGTCCCACTTCACTAAATATAGACTCTAGTTAGTAAGTTTAAAAAAAGAGAGTCAGTAACCAATGATTATACATGTGTTCTATCAATTTATAATTGGACTTCAGTTTTATTTTGTATGGTTTTTATAAAGTACTAGTAAATGCACGTGTATTGTATGTAAAATAATAATATTATCTAATTATAGCCACATATGTTTTTTAAGTGTGTGGTTCAGGTGGGAGGTATATATTATTCTTGGTTGGTTGAGTTTGATTCTCCATGTTGTTATATATAAAAAAAAATATTTTTTTAATATTTTAAATTTTTTTTTAATTAATAAGTGATGATATACATATGACTTAGACGACTCACTTTTGAACGTTTTCCAGTCTCATTATAATCGTAGAGAATATAAAACTAAATAGTTCACTAATGTTATGCTGAAAATTTATCCATAACAACCATAGGCTAAATTCATATAAAAATAATTTCAGTAAAAATTAAGTTAAATGTTGCATTCATAGTACAAAACATATTATAACAAGCCTTTTACCACTAACAACAATTATAACATCAAAAGCAATAAAATTATATTAGCTAAAAAAATTGTCTGCATTCCATCGTAATTTAATCGAGCAATTCATGCAAAATTTATTGGTATTATCTTTTTTCAAATTTTATATGACCTGAGTTAAGGATAAAGAAAAATATTGAATTTTATAGGAGCTACAATTGTTTTCTTTAACCCCGGTTAGAGGTTGGATAAGAAAAAAAACTGTATGCTATGATTTTCTTTTCGAGGCCTCTTGTTAGTCGTTAAACTCTATTACATTTACTTAGATGCAAAAAATAAATAATAATTTTTGTGAATCCATCTGTGTTTTGAAGTAAAACCAGACGACCTTTCCGTGCTCAGCAATGAAAATAGTGAAAAATTTATATTTTTTCCAATAAATTGTCGAGGGAGCAGATCTGTTATTCCAAAATTTGTTACCAAATATGTTTTTTTTCCTACACAATAAAATTATACTTGTAGTAAAGGTTTTATTTTTATTACTACCCCCACACCTATACATTCTTACGATTGAAGGACTCAAACCCTGTCAGTTCTGTATGTTATTTGTGTTGCTTTATACATGAACTACAAGCGCTGGATCTTATTGTGAAAGTTATTTCTTAAGATAATCCACGGGAACCATATTTTTAGGCAAATTCTATTGGCACCTCAAGTTTTACTTGAGGATAATTCAATTTTTTCGATTTATTTATAAGTTTGTCACTCCAATTTTTTACTTGAGGATAGTCCACATATTTGGATTTGGACTACCAACAAAGTTGGCAGTCCTAAAAGATTTGGTTAGTTTGACAGTCATACTTTATGTTTCGTTGGCAGTCCTAAAGAGAGGTTGGAAAGTCCAAAGTAAAATTGAGACCGTCCTCGGTAAAAATTATATGAAGTTGGACTGTTCTGAAGTAAGAAATGTGCTAAGGGCCTGTTTGGTTGGGTCCAACTGAGGTGAAAGTGGGGACTTTTGTGGGGTTTCACCGGATGTGAAGGAAGTTTCATTGTTTGGTTCGGCCGAGTAAATGGACTTAAAGTGGTTGATGGGACTGCGGAGCAGTCCCTGTCTCCTCCTAAAACTCTAGTTTGAGTTCCGCTCCATTTTTGCTTGAAGTCCATGAAAGTGGAGGAGGGAGACTCTTGAGAAACCGGAGAAGTGCTTGCTGGGTCCGCTCTTCCGCCGTCCGCTGCCAGTGGTTTTCCTCCCTCTCTAGTGATTTTCCTCCCTAATCTAGTAAAAAATTTTCTGGATCTAGTAATTTTCTGCTCATTTCATCCCAATTTTTTCCGATCTAGAATTTTTTGCAAAGATCTTCCATTTCTTCTATATTTGCTTATGGATCTGTCATTTTTCTCCCGAATCTAGTGATTTTCCTCCCCAATATGTGTCGTTTTTAATTTTTTCGGATTAAATATCTCATTTTGTTATAGATCTGTCAAATTTTCCGTTGTTTGAGAATATTTTTCCAATTATTTTGGGGAATATTATTTGATCTGTCATTTTTCCATTTATTTTACATATGAAATTTGGTTCCGGATGTCTATGATGGGTCGATTTGGTTGGAATGGTTAAAAATATTGTGTAGATTTTGTTAAAATGGTAAATAATTACATATGAAACTTCAACCCATGCTGATCTGTCTGTTTATGATGGGTCGATTTTACATACGAAATTTTTTTAATAATGGTATTTTACACAACCAAGCTGATCTGTCTGTTTGATATATTATTTGTAATGGATGGTATGTTTCATAACATGATACATGATTACATTGTGGTTTTCATGTAGATGGATTTGTCGAATCCCAACGATCCGTTACTAAATGCCGCAGTCGCTAGTATACTGACTGTTGTAACTATAATTATGAATTTAATAGAAAATGAGGGAAATGACCGACAAGGCATTGCAAGGGAACCCTCCCTAATAAGAGAACAGTGGAGGCAAGCTCACATGTATCGAATATTGACGGCAGGACCCAATAACTGTGTCCATTACCTTAGGATGAGTAGTGCTGCTTTCTACAGTCTCGCAAATATTTTCCGTTCCAATGGGTCGCTCAATGATACGCGATCTGTTTGTGTGGAGGAACAACTAGCCATCTTCCTTTACGGAGATATTAAATTCAGCAGAGTGGTATCCGTATTTTGAGGTACAACTGTTATTTTCTATAAATTAAGATTGCATACAACTAACCTAATAATATTATACGTTACAAATGCGTTTCATTTAAATGTAGGATTGTATAGGGATGATAGATGCCACCCACATCCAAGCCACCCTCCCAGCCGCTATAGTAGCAAGGTTTAGGGGTAGAAAACAAGTAACACAAAATGTGTTAGCGGCTTGTACCCCCGACAAGAAATTTACTTATATCCTGGCCGGATGGGAAGGTTGTGCTAATGACATGACAATTTTAAAGGATGCCCTTTCTAGGCCATCTCCACATGGACTAAAGGTCATAACAGGTATATAATCTTACTTTGTAACGGTTAAGAATCTCCGACTCTTACAATTGATTGCATGTCCCTTCTTTATGTATAGGAAAGTATTATTTGGCTGATGCTGGCTACACCACAATGCCGGGGTTTATTGCCCCTTATCGTGGAGTTAGGTACTACTTCAATCCCAAGAAGGATCATCACCCTACAAATGCGAAGGAACTCTTCAACCATAGGCATTCTAAGTTGCGTAGCAAAATAGAATGTGCATTTGCTACCCTGAAGAACAGGTTTTGCATCCTAGGGGAGAAGAAGTTCCATGACTTTGACACGCAAGTTGATATTGTACTTGCTTGTTGTGTGCTGCACAACTACATACTTGGAGTTGACCCTAAGGACGAGTTAGTTGTTGATGAACCGTCCTTAGGTGAGGTGGAAGTTGTGGAAGACAATTTGTTCGAGTATGAACAATTCTCGCAGAATAGTACGCAAGCCCAACGTAACGTGAAGAAGGCGTGGGAGGACATGCGTGATCAGATTGCACAACATATGTGGCATGACTACTGTACTGGACATGGTAGGGAATAATATGTGTGGCAAAGGTTGTAGCAGTTTTTTGTTAGTTTGAAATGATGTTAGTAGCAGTTTTTTGATATTTTGGGCATATATTGTATGATATTTGTGCTGGGAAAAATCTGACCAGATTGTATTCTGTCCTTGTATTAACAGAAATATATATTATGTACGCTTCTGCAAAATATTTAATTCTACATGTCAACAGGTGAGATGGGAGACAACTTTCCCAACTACCGACACTTCCAATCCCATGCAGGCAGCCCTTTTGTACCTCCTCAAACAAAGAGGAGGTCGTTGGCTACTAGTACAGGAAGTGAAGGCCACGAAGCTGGAGGGGTGCAAGAAAGGGTGACACAACCAAGTCCCATTCGTCCACTTGTAACCTCAAGGGTGTCACAATCATTGCCCGACATAAATTGGAGTGGGAATATTGATCCTTTTATGGATTCATATTCCTTTGTGGTTAGTCAGGGATCTATTCCACTAGGACTTAATGAGGACCAAGCCGAATCTCCTCAAAAGAACAAACCCAAGAAGCCGTCCAATAGTTCGGGTAAGAATGTCCAAAAGGAAGGGGGGGGGGACGCCCAACAAGCGTTGGGAGGATGAACATACTGATGAGCTTCTAAAGATTCTTGCTAGGGAGGCTGAAGAGGGAAAAAAATGTGACAAAGCTTTCAAAAACAGTTCCTACATACTTGTGGCCAATATGGTGAATGCTAAGTTTGGTACATCCTATAGCGTTAGCAATGTTACCAATCATTTGTGCGGTTGGAAGGCCAAGTGGCTTGATATTATGAAGGCCAAAGATTTTTCAGGGGCGGGATGGGATGAAGATCAAAGGATGGTGACTATGGACGAGGATACACATGATGACCTTAAGAAGGTAAATGTTACCCATTTGAGTTAACATAACTGAATATATCTGGAAATGCTTTTTTTTTAGATTTTAACATAACTGAATATATCTGGAAATGCTATTTTTTCAGATTTTAACATAACTGAATATATCTGTAGAACTGAATATATCTGGAAATGCTATTTTTTCAGATTTTAACATAACTGAATATTAATATTTGCGTAGGCTAAATCCAAACTTGCACAATGGGTGAACGTTCCTATTAGGAACTATGATTTGCTGCAAATTGTATGTGGAGATGACCATGCAAGAGGAGACCGTACGAAGGATAACAATGCGAAATGGGGCCCAAGAGAATACGTCGAAGTAGATACTCCTCCCGGTAGCGGCTCACACCACATTCCTGCAACTTCCCAATCTACGAAATCCACGGGGGGAAAACGTCGTAGAGAGGCTAGCATGGGAAATGAGGGAATGACTCAATTGGTGGGGAGTGTTACTTCCATGGCCGAGGTACTTCGTACCGGATTCAAGTCCCCAATTGAGAAAATGGGTAGTAAATTATTTGCCTTAGAAGGATATGAGCCGGACGTACTTATGAATGCATACAACTTTCTTTGCACTGACAACTTTGAGGCCAACAAGTTTATAGGGTTGCCCGAGAGTTTCCAACGGGCATGGCTAGATAATTTCATGCAGGACAAGTAGTCTAGTAGCAATTGACAGCATTTTGTCTCATTTTGTATGTGGAAGTGACAGTTTTTTGCATGGCCTGTAATATTGACTACTCTGGAACAGCACATGCTGCTGTTTCCACAAGGCCTATGATGCCCATAGGCTGCTGGGAATGTGTTACTTCAATTCCCTGATCTTTTGATGTCACAAAGCTTTTGTTAATCCCCTGCTTTTCTATCTTTGTAACATGCTGCTGTTTTCTGATGCTGTTTTCTTGGGCTGTGATGAGATTTGCTGCTGTTTTCTGATGCTGTTTTCTTGGGCTGTGATGAGATTTGCTGCTGTTTTCTTGGGCTATGATGAGTTTGCTTTCTAGAAATCTTATATGGGCTTAAAGTCCATTTACTCAGCCGAACCAAATAATGAAACTGCCTTCATATCTGGTGAAACCCCACAAAAGTCTCAACTTTCAGCTCACTTGGACCCAACCAAACAGGCCCTAAGTTATTGGGGCTGTTTCTGGTTACTGCAGCAACTGTTGGTCTTATTTTCTTATAATATATGGGCGATGATGAGAATGCATTATGGGCTATGATGAATTGTGTTTCAATGTGAATATGATACATGTTCCCAGCGAATATGATACATGTTCCCAGCAAATATGAGAATGCAACATTCTGAGCCCATAATGTTCTCTTGAACAAGTTTTGCTTATTTTCAGTTTTCATACTCTGAGCCCATATTGTCCTTGTGAACAAGATTTAGTTTCGTTGTATCATATTGCTGGGAACATGTCATATGCCTGGGAACATTTCCCATTGCTGGGAACATGTAATATTTGCTGGGAACATGTCATATTGCTGGGAACATGTCATATTGCTGGTTTTCTGTATCATATTTGCAGGGAACATGTATCATATTTGCAGAGAGCATGTATCCTATTTGTTTGGTTTGTCGGACCTATATTTTGTACAGAGGAATTTTCTTTTTTGATATGTTCTTCATATGATGATATTTTTCGAAGGACATTTTGCAACATTCTGAGCCCATAATGTTCTCCTGAACAAGTTTTATTTATTTTCAGTTTTCATTCTCTGAGCCCATATTGTCCTTGCGAACAAGATTTTGTTTCGTTGTATCATATTGCTGGGAACATGTCATATTGCTGGGAACGTTCCCCAGTGCTGGGAACATGTAATATTTGCTGGGAACATGTCAATTTGCTGGGAAGATGTATCTTATTTGCTGGGAACATGTATCATAGTTGCTGGGAACATGTATCATAGTTGCTGGGAACATGAATACTTGCTGGGAACATGTCATATATGTGTATCATATTTGCTGGGAACGTGTCATCTTGCTGCGAACATGTATCATATTTGTCTTGCTGGGAACATGTCATATATGTTGTGAACATGTGTTCATTTCTGGAAACATGTATCATATTTGCTGGGAACATGTCATCTTGCTGCGAACATGTATCATATTTGTCTGGAACATATAATCGATATCAATTTGCTGGGAACATGTCAATTTGCTGGGAAGATGTATCATATTTGCTGGGAACATGTATCATAGTTGCTGGGAACATGAATACTTGCTGGGAACATATCATATATGTTGTGAACATGTGTTAATTTCTGGGAACATGTATCATATATGCTGGGAACATGTCATCTTGCTGCGAACATATATCATATTTGTTTGGAACATGTATCATATTGGCTGGAAAAATTTAATAGATATCAATTTGCTGGGAACATGTCATTTTGCTGGGAACATGTTTCATAATTTTTTTTGTGGGTAATCTTACCATTCTTCATGAGGGTGATTATATCACTTGCAATGTCCTAACCAAACACACGAAGTCCATCAACGCCACTTTCAAGTGGTCATCCAAACAAACTACATTGCAAGTGCCCACTTGCGGGGGGACAAAAAGTTTGGCAACCAAACACTTTTTGGAAGGTGGAATGTATTGTAACTCAAATGAGTTACAATCCAATGAAATTCCCACTTTCACACTTTCAAGCACCTACATCCAACCAAACAGGCCCTAAGTGTAAAATTGTGGAGTGGTTATAGAATTTTCCTATTTTTATAAGAGAAAATATATTTGATAAATATATTTTGAGGACTGTCGGTAATGCACTATAGAGTACACTGTTCACCCATACAAAATAATTGCTTTCAACCAACGCGTACAGAAACGATCGACGAGGATATTTTCTCCCATGCGTGGCGACCTGATCCGGAGCCGGTTCCCTTTCGGACGGCTAAGCCAGGCCTGCCAATCACGTCGCCAAGAATAAAATAAAGTTCTTCCTCCGCGGAAGAGTACAAATTGGAACGAAAGGCTCGAAGAAGACCTAAATTTCGGTTCCCTCGCGATTTGGTGCCGATCGCGAGCAAACCCTAAATTCGGAAACCCTAGGTTAGATCGCAGACTCATTCTCCGTCAATCCTTTGCTGTGCTCGCGAATTTGTTCCCATCAAAGATTCACCGTGGAAAATAAAATTAGGGTTTCGAGTTTATAGAATTTACTGTTCTTAGCTTTTTCTTGTTGCAGTTCTAGTTTATTATTGTTCTGGATTGTTCGAGTGATGTGTTCTCTTTCCACTTTAGTAATCATTTTAATTTATGACACGCTTGTTTGTTTATTATTTTAACTTGTGATGTGCTTCAGGTTGAGCAGGCTCTACAATTTGGTTAGGATCTGTTCATAGAACCGTCTCATTTTTTTTTTTTTTTACACTAATGCTACTATCACTCCCACCGGCTGCTGAGCTTATACCTATGAAAGCTTACTTCAGGTCTTACTGGTGTTGAACCTCTGTGCTGAGCCAAGATGTAGGTGGCCGACTAGATGCTAGGTGCCGAACCTTGGGATTAAAATGGGAGGATGCTTGACTGGCCTTAGCGGGTTAAGAAGTTTTAAGTAGGTTTAGTTGGTTGTTAGAATGGATCAAGGATGTGAAAAGCACTAAGTGCTAGTCGGGTGGGCACCCACTGCCTAGCGCCTAGCCAGCCTAGGAAGCCGCCTAGATCTAGACGGTTAACAAAAACCAAAAAAGTCTACTGAAAATTGTAGAAAAAGTCTATAAAACCTAAAAACATGCACAGTCGGGCGTCGGGGGGACTAAGCGGACGCCTAGGGGGCATTGGGCGGGCACCGGGCGCCTAACATCTAGGCGCCGCCTAGGCGGCCTCGTAGACCGCCTTTTAGAACAGTGAGAATGATTGGCATGCTTGTTAAAGGCGCTACCTAGTCGTCTTAGGCTACAGGATTTTAGGTGTTTCAAACGGTCTGCCGCCTAGACAACAAGCATTAGACGACTGCCTTGGCATGGGAGACGGATGCCTAAAGCCGCCCGTGACTGCCTCGATCCTCTTTGACATGAATGTGAACACCACGACACAAGCCCGTTGACCTTTGAAGTTGAAGTGAGAATCTGTCCCTGACTCAACAAGCTATAAGATATTAAAGAGAAAAAGGACATGCTGCTTAAATTTCCTGCCGTTTTTTCGTCTTCCGCTTCTGTAGTCTTCCCTAAATTGTGTCTCTTGCCTCAACTCAGTTGATGATCCTATATACGGCAATCACGGTATCCCCAGCATACAGTGCATAGGTCTCTCTGTCTCTACGAACCTCTTTTTCTTTCCCCTTGGGTCAAGGCCAGGAGAACCCCCAACTTCAAGTTTCCGTGTAAAGTAGAAGGGAAACGATAGAGACTTGCACAAAGTCACGTTCATAAACCAAATGTCTCTGTTCACCTACTGCACACCCCTAATTTTAGTCGTATGATCCCAGAACATCTTGAGGCTCCCATCTAAGGCATTTTGTTCTTTGTCATCTCGTTCTGCCTTGCTGCACATATATTATACACAAATACAATTATACAAAGCTACAAACACATAGAAGAGCTTTCGGCATCATATATACATGCAATATAGATGCATATACATATAATTGCTTTAATACTGACATTCCTTTAGCATTATTACATTTTATATTTATACTTGCCAAATATTCTTTTAACATTTGGAATAATTGGCCTACTAGACAGCAGTTTGGTGTCCATTTAACATTTAATGCTTAAGCACATGGAAACCATAGTTTGCAGTATCGGCCAATACTGATCGGATATGGCCGATACTGATACTGTTTGGCATGTCCTGATCCGATACCGATTGATACCCGATACTAACCGATACCGACATTGGGTCTCTTAAATTCTGGTCAATTCGGCAAAGAAAATTGAACGGAAAAGACTAGTCAACAAGGATGTACTTGTAAAAGTATGTAAAAGAAAAAAAAAGAACTTATCTATCGCATGTAAACCAATCGGCAAGGGTGATTACTATTTCATTCAATTTCAAAACTACTAAGAAACAACATAGGAAATACTTAAAAGTATGCCTAAATGTATAGAATATTTCTTCTAAAATGTTAATAATTTATTAATAGCTTTCCTATACCAAAGAATCCAATACTCCGATGATACTGCCGATGCTGCCGAGACCGAAACTCATAGCAATAGTCCGATACCATACTGGGAACCTTGATGGAAACCCTTTATCCCAGTTGATGGGAAGACGTTAAGATGTATCCGCTTCATTCATCCTATTCTTATTGAATTTTGCAACCTTTTTGTTTCTGAAAATTGGAATTTCTACTATGACAAAGTCCAACTTTTGAAACATACATATCATAATATAACTGCTATTTAGTTGAACTGTGTAGATTTGTCGAATCTGTTGAGGTGACTTATCTTGACATCTTACCTTCTTTTGCCTTGTGCACTATTGGTTTGATAAATTAGGCTCTAAAGATGTCGACTCCTTCGAGGAAGAGATTAATGAGGGACTTTAAGAGACTGCAGCAAGATCCTCCTGCTGGCATCAGTGGTGCTCCTCAAGATAACAATATCATGCTTTGGAATGCAGTTATATTTGGGTAAGTTTTCATCCAGCACCTTAGTACAATTTAATATCTGGCTGTTTATTGTAACAAAACTGGCGGTTTACGTTTTCTAATGTTTCCTTCATTATGGTTTGAAATGCAGCCCTGAAGACACCCCTTGGGATGGAGGTAAGACAATTTAAGTGTTTAAGCAAATGATTATGGTTGTAAGCTTGTAATTATCATGCAATGGCTCTTATTGTGGTTTCTGTATCAAATGCTCACTTCTTTTTACTGCACCTCCTAACACCTATTTGTTCGCTTACCTCATTTTAACTCAAATGATTATTGTGACACCTCAGAAAATTGTTGCCATTTGGACTAATAAGATGTTTCTCTTCTTGCTGATAGCTATGGTATAAGATACTATGTTGCTGATATGTACTGTTTGTTCTTTCATTTTCTCTCCCTACTTTTGGTTTACTGTCTGTAAGTTATTTCTCCTTGCCTACATGAAGGCAATTATTTATGCTTGTTTATCTGTGGAACTTGCATCAATAAAAAAGAAAGTAGACTGTTAAGGGGACTAATCGTACACGCGAGTTATGAGAAAATTTGGAATCGTCTTTCCCCATTGAGAATCTAACCTATGTACGTGCCCCAAAAGCATATATGATGGAGATCTGAAGTGGCCACTGAAATAACTTACAATATTCTTATTACATCCTATGTTCTAAGAAGTAGAAATAAGATAAAATTTAGTAATATATATATATATATATATATATATATATATATATATATATATATATATATATATATATATATATTAAGTCCAGACTGCATGCTCATGTCACACTTTTGTTAGGAAGGCTTGCAAGTGAGCCTATAATTCTTTTGATGATGAGTGTTCTAAAAGTCGGTCTAGGCGCCTGGTGCCGCCCGATGTCCTCCTAGGCCCCCCTGACCCCTGACTATGCATGTTTTTGTGTTTTATGGATATTTTTTTTTTTTTTGCAAATTTCAGTAGGTTTTTTGGGTTTCTCTCTCTCTTTTTTTAACCGCCTCCACCTAGACGTCCTCCTAGAAGGGCTAGGCGTCCGGTGTCCGTCCGACTAGCGCCTAGCGCCTTTTACAAACTTGGATGAATAGTGAAACTGTGATCTGTATCCTGTATCTTGTATAAGAAGACCTTTGTCATTATGGCAGAAGAATACTATCGAGATGATGTCGTTCTAAGTCCTTTCTCTTGGAGCTTAATAACAATAATAAAAGGCAAATATTCACTTCGATAAAAGAACAGTTATAGTCATTGAAGCAAAAAGGATGCGAGAATCGACTCGGAAGCCAAATGTTGTGCGTTACCTCCTTGGTAGATCAGGGTCATGGGCTTGGGGTGGAGGCTATAGTCTATGCAAAATTATTATCATTTCTAATTATTATCCCGAGAGATGTTGATCAGATATCTGGTGCATGTTATGTATGATCATATTTAACAGGTGCTAATTTGAGGCTCATTGAATATTTATCAATTTTCTTATACTTCTTGAGTTCTTTCTTAGTTTTAGAGATGGACAAGCGACATACATTACACTCTCGTTCAGGTTTTACTAATCTGAAATCATTCTCTCCTTATGCTGTCAACCAAGCTTGTTCACTGTATCCTAAAGATAAATTGTGCGTAGAAAATTTGATTGGGAATTGATGCAACCATAGATATATGGATAAATTGAAACCATTGACTAACAATAAGGAACATAATCAAGCATCAAGTGACGAGATCATCTAAAAGTCAATACCAAGAACAAAAATGTAATATTTAGTATTATATGATTCATGACTATAGGATCATTCCATCAATAATACTTGACTATTAACAATAAGTGAGTGAGTTCATTCGATGATTCAAATAATATTTCATTCTACATTCAAATTTCTGAACAATGTATAGCTTGTAAAACCCTAGAAAACACTGTGGAAAAGACCTAACACAAATATAGTGAGTGCTGAAGAAATCCTAAAAACTGACAATTATTTTAAAATATTAATTTTGAAAAAGCAGTTGCGCTAATGTCGTCACTAGAGATGCTGGAAGTCGATAAAGGACATCATAGAAGCGACACTCGGAAGAGGAGGTTGTGTGGACCCAAGAAGTTGAAAAGAGTTTTAAAGGGTTGTATGAGTATTCAAGTTGAGATTTTGAGTTGTAGTGTAGGGTTATAAAATCATCAATTTTTAACAATTTAAAAGTCGATCTTAACCTGTTTTGTTTAGGTTAAGTCCGATAATTTCGTATGTCATAGTAGAAGGTTCGCAGTATCAGTATCGGTATCGGAATCGGTATCGGTATCGGACCATTCTTATGAGTATTGGTATCGGCGATATCGGTAGTATCGGCAGTTTTGGATCGGAGTATCATATTTTTTTTGGTATCGGAAAACAACTAGTTATTAATAAATTATTAACATTTTAAAAAATTATATTTTATACATTTAGGCATATTTTTAAGTATTTCCAGTTTTCTTAGTAGTTTTGAAATTAAATGAAATAGTAGTCGTCCTTACCGATTGGTTTACATGCAATAGATAAATTTTCTTTTATATGCTTTTACAAACTTATTATGCTTTAAACTCTTGCTTATTTGTCTTTTTCGTTCTATTTTCTTTGTCGAATTGACCGGAAAAGATATCCCCAATATCGGTATCAGTCAGTATCGGATCGGGACATGCCAAAGTGTATCGGTATTGGCTGTATCGGATCGGTATCAACCGATACTGTAAACTGTTATAATATAGAAAGTGTAACATACTATAAATTGTCCCTTTCCTAACTTGCAACACTTATATTTTGTATCATACTATATTAGAAGATACATATTTAAGATATTGATAACTTAGTTTTTTAACCCAAAAGAAACATATAAGTCGCCTAACTAGACACCAAGACATTAAGAACACTCGTCATATATATGGTAATATACTCAATAGATTTATAACAGAATGTTGTGAACTGATAACTAAGGAAATGTGGAAAATATGTTTCTGTCCCAAATTCTGTAAATCACATACAAACTATCATATATCACCATTATGTGGTGTGGTGTGTTTTACACATCTGGAAGATTTGTCAATTATTTGACCAGGAGTCGAATGCTAATGCAACTAAAAGTACTGGTTGTTCAATCCCACAAATTAGAAAATTAGAATAAAATGTGGAGTATGCACATAACCCCCATCCAAATGATATTGTCCTTTGTGCTTTCCTGGATGTGAAGGTGGCATCACCATGAATCATTGCCGTTCCCACCAAAATTGGATCAGCCATGGAGCAGCGTATACAACCCAAGTTGTGCATGCTCCACGGAAAGATGACTAAACTTTTTTGCCAAAATCTTATTTCAAACCTTTTCAATGATGCCATATTTCTGACTTAGAAAACTAAAAGGTTTACCAATGGAATTTCTAACATGTAGATAAAATTCCCTTCTTGCTTATCCCATGAAATCTCGAAGGTCGATTGACATACAGCGAAAATTGCCTTATTGCTTATGTAACCAAGGGGCAGTGCTTTGTTACTGTCTTAAACTAAGAGATTCGGTGGGGAAGATAAAAAGTTACATTGTAGGGATTGCTGGGACTCGTATTAATCTCTAAGCTTAATGTAAGTGGATGAGTCAGAGTAAGGGGCAGCCTTGTTAGTTGTTACTTTCCTAAACTAAGAGATCAGATGACGAGGGAAGATGAAGTTACACTGTAGGGAGGGAATTGCATTCAAATCTGAGTTCAAAGTAAGCCAATGAGTCAGATTAAGAAGCATTTTTTGAGATAAAATTTGAGCATCTTTAGTGTGTTAGCATATCCTTAAAAAGTTGACCTGCATGACTCGTCTGTTCTTCAACATGGTTTGGTTGTGACATGTTATGTGGGGAATAGTGCTTCCTTGAACTGGGATTTCTCATTTCTTGAAAGTTTTCATTAGAGATGCACTTTAATATGATAAGTAAATATTTATTGTATACTTTAAGCTAGTATGTTTGTTACTCGACCTATCATCTTTGCTCCATCTTATATTGGGCAAAGTGGAAGAAAGGAAATGGTAGGAAGATTTCTCAATGGCACCGAAAATGTCTCCTGGCTCAGTGATTCACCGAAGTGACGAGACCTTGAAAGTTTTCCAAGTTCTGTGAGGTTTACATGCTGTTATATTGATGCTGGAAACTTAGTCAATTTGTTACTCATTCGGCCAGCTGTTATTTCGGCTCCTATAGTCATCCCTGTAATTTGCTGATTAGTATAAAAGTTGATTAGCTAGGTTAACTTTGTGTAATTTGATTTTATTATCTTCAAACTTCTGTCTAAATGTTGTCTTCCTAATCTGTGATAAATTCATTTGAGCTTGTCAGGCACGTTTAAATTGACGCTGCAGTTTACAGAGGATTATTCAAACAAGCCGCCAACTGTGCGCTTCGTTTCTAGAATGTTCCATCCAAATAGTAAGTTGTCATGTTTAATTATATTACACTTAATACTTGATTCAGGATTTGCACAATCATTTTGGATTATATATCACTCTGATTTCTTGAAAAGTTACCTTTATGATGTTCAAAACGATTCCATTTTGACCCAAGAAGCTTTCTATATAGCTAAGTGATTTCGTTCTGTGAGCTTTGTGCAGCATTATAAGACTGGGTTTTCTGATGCTCTCTTCAGTATGAGTTATCTGTCATGTTCATATGCTTTCTATTATAATGCATCTGAAACTTCAATCATCTCTGTTAATGCATGTGTGAATTGGTTTCTCGAGTTGCTGATCAACATTTCTTGGTATCTGGTTCCCGTCGAGGGCATGTGATAGGCAATTAGCAAGTTTCAGCGGCTAAGGTTTAGGATGACGAGTGTAGAGACTAGTAGTACTTTCTAAGCCAAAGGTTTAAGTTGGTTATATACTCATTCTAGGTGCGTTCATACACTACCAGGCGTAGGGGTTCCCGGATGCCAACCTGCCACAAAAAAAACTGCTGTGGAAATTCCCGCTGGACTTTAAAAGTTTTGATTTGGCTCAAGACAACAAACTAGCGAAACGTCAATACTGCTAAACCTTGGAACCGCTAAACCTCAGAGCCCCGTGACCTCTGAGCTGTGAGTCCTCTGAGCCGTGTGACCTCTGATCCTGAAAAACCTCGTCTCCACATAACCTTGATCCCTCGTGACCCTGTTCCTACATAACCTTGTTCCCGCATAACCTTGATGCCTTCTTCTTTGTTTGCAAAATTAGAATACAACAAGTGTTACTAATCGGATTAACTACTCAATGATATGTAGCCGAGCTGTTACAGAAAGCCAAGTTTTCAAACAAGAGCCGTGTGTCACGGACTTAGTGTTTTTTGCTAGCACTTCGTCCCGTGCGGCGCACTGTCTTTCTCCTCAAAGACTCGTGCAAGCCTTCCCGTCCCGACTTAGCTAGATCGCTAAGAAAACTAGAATAGTGGAGCAAAGATGGGGCTAGTAAGAATCTCTTTATTGACTTGGAGAATGCTTACACTTTTTAGGTGGTGAGGAACAAATGAGAGCCTCCCCCTTTTATAAGTGCTCATAGAGCAATACAAGGAAAGTCCTGGAAGGAATATTCCAAGGATTATTACATTCTACCATAACTGGAATGACATATTCCAGGTTTATTCCTTAGCAACATAAAAGGAAACTTCAAGGGCCTTCCAGAAGCTTCTTGGGCCTCCTAGAACGATTTTGGGCCTTCCGGAGAGATCCACAATCTTCTAGAGCCTTCCGCCATCTTCTAGAATGTTCTGGAAGCTTCCCGCATAACCTTGGTCCGCGAAAAGGTTATGCAACTGGGCCTCGGGCGGGGTGCAACATTTGGGCTGTTACATTCTCCCCCACCTAAGGCGTTGACGTCCTCGTCAACCATGCTCGCTGAGAAACGCCTGGATCTCGGCTTCGAACTGATGCAGCGTATCAGCACGTTCCCAGCTAGACTCGCCGTAAGGCAAGCCCTTCCACTGGATGAGGTACTCCACATACGGGGACACGCCTCGTCGTCGAATGATCCTCCTGTCCAGCACGGCTTCCACCTCCTTGTCGAAGGAAGTCGTCATGGTCGCCGTCGGTCGCTTCGGAACTCCGCGATGGGGATCCTCCAAGTCTTCGTGGTACGGCTTCAAGCAACTGGCATGGAAGACTGGATGAATCTTCAGCTTGGCAGGGAGTTCAAGCTTGTAGGCCACCTTGCCTACCTTCTTGAGCACGGTGAAGGGGCCCTCATACTTCCGGATTAGTCCTTTGTGCACCTTGCGGAACACCTTGAACTGTTGTGGTTGCAGCTTCACCAGCACCATGTCCCCCTCCTTGTACTCAACCGGCCTTCGCTTCGCGTCGGCCCACTTCTTCATCTTCCTCGCGGCCTTCTCCAGAAATGCCTTGGCAATATCCGCCTTTGCCTTGAAATCTGAAGTGAACTGGTTGGCCGCGGGACTTCTACTCGAGGACCCCGCACTCAGCGTGTGCGGGGCAAGCGGTTGGCGATCCATCACCAACTCGAATGGATTGCTGTGCGACGACTCGCTCCGTTGAAGATTGTAGCAGAACTGAGCGACGTCGAGGTGATGCACCCAATCCCTCTGGTTGGCACTCACAAAGTGCCGCAAGTACTCCTCGAGTAGCGAGTTGACCCGCTCGGTCTGCCCGTCCGTCTGCGGGTGGAAGCTGGTCGAGAAGTGTAAGTCCGTCCCGAGGATTTTGAACACTTCCGTCCAGAACTTCCTCGTGAAGCGGGGGTCTCGGTCGCTGATAATGTTGACCGGGATGCCCCAGAACTTCACCACATGGCTGATGAACAGTCGCGCGGCCTCCTCTGCTGTGCAGTCCGTTGAAGCAGCAATGAAGGTCGCGTACTTTGAGAACCGGTCCACCACCACGAGAATGGACCCAAGCGTCCCCACTTTCGGCAGGGCGGAGATGAAGTCCATCGAAATGCTCTCCCACGGCCGACTCGGCACGGGAAGAGGCTCCAGCAGGCCCCCGGGCTTCTGATGATCCACCTTGTCCTGTTGGCACACAAGACAAGTGCGAACATAGTCCTCCACATCCTCGCGCATGCGAGGCCAGTAGTATGCGACCTCTAGTAGCGCCAAGGTTCGCTTCTGTCCGGGTGTCCAGCCCACTTTGTGTCATGACACTCCTTGAGCAGCTGTCTCCGCAAGCCACTCCACCTAGGCACGACCACCCTGTCGTCCTTGGTGTAGAGAAGTCCGTCTTTCAGCCAGAACCTTCTCGTTTTGCCCTCCTTGGCAAGCTTCACTATGGCCAGTGTTAGTGGATCCTCCATGATTCCCACTCGAACACGGTCCAGAATGTCCCCCTTGAGCAAGCACACAGATGCGAGCTCGGCCTTCCTGCTAAGCGCATCGGCCACCTGATTTTTTTTGCCGGGTTTGTACTGCAACACCATGTCGAACTCGGCTAGAAAATCTTGTCATCTCGCCTGCTTCGGAGATAGCTTCTTTTGGGACTGGAAGTAGCTCGTGGCAACATTGTCCGTCATGACCACGAACTTGGTGCCGAGGAGGTAATGCCGCCATGTCCTCAAGCTATGCACGACCGCGGTCATCTCCTTCTCCTGCACCGTGTAGCGCCGCTCAGTGTCATTCAGCTTGCGGCTCTCGAACGCGATGGGGTGTCCTTCCTGCACCAACACCCCACCGATGGCGAAGTCGGACGCGTCCGTGTGCACTTCGAACGCCTTGGAGTAGTCCGGTAGAGACAAAACCGGCTCCTCCGTCACAGCCCGCTTCAGTGCCTCGAATGCCTCCTCGCATCGGGGCGTCCAGCTCCACGTCCGATCCTTCCGCAGCAGATCGGTCAGAGGCGCTGCGATGGCGGAATATCCTCGGATGAACCGCCGGTAGTAGTTCGCCAAGCCAAGGAACGATCGCAGCTCCGTCGGCTTGGTGGGAGCCTTCCACTCCCGTATGGACTGGACCTTTGCGCCGTCCATCCATATCTTGCCACGCCCGATCCAGTGCCCCAAGAACGACACCTCTTCTTGTGCGAATGAGCACTTCTCCCGCTTGACGAAGAGTTCGTTCTCCCTTAGCACCTGGAAGACAGTCTTCAAATGCTCGATGTGCTCCTCCATCGTGTTTGAGTACACGACGATGTCGTCGAGGTAGACCACGACGAACCGATCCAGGTAGGGATGAAAGAGCTTGTTCATCAAAGTACAAAAAGTCGCAGGAGCATTTGTTAGACCAAAAGGCATAACCATAAACTCATATGCGCCATACCTCGTCATGCATGCCGTCTTAGCCTCGTCGCCCTCCGCAATCCGGACTTGATAATATCCCGAGCGCAGATCAAGTTTGGAGAAGTATCTCGCGCCTCCCAATTGGTCGAACAAGTCCGCCACCAACGGGATGGAATATTTGTTCTTGACGGTTACCTTGTTTAGTGCACGATAGTCGATGCACAAACGAAGGCTTCCGTCCTTTTTCTTCTGGAACAGCACCGGTGCACCATACGGGGCCTTTGACGGTCTGATGAATCCCGCGTCCAGCAGCTCCTTGAGTTGCTTCTTCAACTCGTCCAGCTCGGGCGGGGCCATACGATATGGAGCCATGGCGGGCGGCTTCGTGCCCGGCTCCAACTCGATGGCATGGTCTACCTCCCTCCGCGGAGGTAGCCTCTTCGGCAACTCCTTCGGCATGACGTCCCCGAACTCCACAAGGACGTCGTCGATCTCAGGCGGAAGATCCCCCTGCACGGGCGCCTCCTCCGTCTTGAGCACAGCAAGGTAAGTCATCTCTCCGTGTCGCATCCCCTTCTTGAGTTGTAATGCGGAGAGAGCCTTCCCCTTCGTAAGCTCGCCTCGTGCAGTTGTCACCATGCACGGAGAGCTCTCCTCCATGATCCCGACGACTCCCAGATGCGGCATTGGGACCGCCTTTGCCGAAGTGAGGAAGTCCATCCCAAGGATCATGTCGAAGTCGTCCAGTGGTGCTGCCGTGAGACTGGTGATACCCGTCCAGTCTCCCACTTGGATCTTCACCCCTTTGGCCACCCCCTGCACGGGGCGCGCCTCAGAGTTGACTGCCTTTATCGTGCTCGAGTCTTTTTCCAGCGCCAAACCCAAGCGTCGGACCTCCGCGTCCGAGATAAAGTTGTGGGTAGCCCCCGTGTCGACCATCGCCCTGGTGTTGTGGCCGTTGATCTTCACGTCCACGTACATCAGCTCTCGATTCGGGGTCTTGGACACTACCGCCTTGCTCTTCAGAGCATTCAACAGGCGCAGGGCACCCATGTGAGCCCCCTTCTTAGGCTCCACGTCCTCGGCCTCCTCGCCTTGGACCGCGTTCACCCTCTTGCCCTTGTTCGGACAGTCCCGTGCGAGGTGATTTCCACCGCACACATAGCACTCGATCTTTCGCTCCGTCGAAGGCTTTGCTTGCGGCTTGTCCTTCGGCGGTGGGCCTCCCTTTCCGTTGTTCTTCTTCGCTCCCCCACCATTGAACTTGGTGGTGGTCTTTTCCTTGGGCTTTGGGGCATCATTTCGTCGATACTCCATCAGCTTCTCGGCTGCCGCAACAGCCGCGTTCACATCCGACACATCTTGCCTCTGCAATTCTTGTGCCGCCCATGGTTGTAGACCCTCCAGGAACGCGAACAGGCGATCCTCTTCGCTCATAGTGGAAATGGAAAGCATCAGGCGGATGAACTCCGCCACATACTCCTTGACGGACCCGGTGTGTTTGAGTTGTCGCAAACTCCGTCTCGCGACATACTCCACGTTCTTCGGGTAGAATTGAGACTTGATCTCCTTCTTGAGATCCTCCCAAGTCTCGATCTTGCAGAGCCCCTTTTCTATATCGATGCACCTGCGTCGCCACCACAGCATAGCATCATCAGAGAAATATAGGGACACTGTGTTTACCTTATCGGTCTCATCCTCGATGCGGACGGCCTTCAGGTAGCGCTCGACATTCCAGATGAAGTTATCTACCTCCTTCGCGTCCCGTACGCCAGTGAAGGATTTGGGTTCTGGATACTTCACCCTCTGCGTCGACTCCCTCCTCGGAGTCGGACCACCAGCAATGGCCCTCTCGAGAACCTCCGTCTTGGTTTGTAGCTCTTTGCGTAGTTCAGCAATCTCCGCCTTTGTGGCCTTTCGTTCCTCTTCGAACTCGGCCTGCATCTCGCGGAGATGCTCTCGGAACTCCGTCATAGCCGTGGCGACATCCGCCTCCAAACCTTGGGCGAATTCCTCGTGAGCCACTTGGTTCTGCTCCACTTGATACTCGACGTCCGTCACGCCCTTCTCCAGCATCTCAACCCGGTCCGCCAACTCGCCAAGAGCCCGTTCCAGCAACGGTTCCTTGCCCTTGCCCTTCTTCGAGGTCTTCGCCTTCTCCTTAGGCGATGAGGGTTGTGCGGGTTCCTCGTTGATGATGGCTTCGGTCGAAGACATGACGGCGATCGAACCTTTGCTCTGATACCACTTGTCACGGACTTAGTATTTTTTGCTAGTACTTCGTCCCGTGCGGCGCACTGTCTTTCTCCTCAAAGACTCGTGCAAGCCTTCCCGTCCCGACTTAGCTAGATCGCTAAGAAAACTAGAATAGTGGAGCAAAGATGGGGCTAGTAAGAATCTCTTTATTGACTTGGAGAATGCTTACACTTTTTAGGTGGTGAGGAACAAATGAGAGCCTCCCCCTTTTATAAGTGCTCATAGAGCAATACAAGGAAAGTCCTGGAAGGAATATTCCAAGGATTATTACATTCTACCATAACTGGAATGGCATATTCCAGGTTTATTCCTTAGCAACATAAAAGGAAACTTCAAGGGCCTTCCAGAAGCTTCTTGGGCCTCCTAGAACGATCTTGGGCCTTCCGAAGAGATCCACAATCTTCTAGAGCCTTCCGCCATCTTCTAGAATGTTCTGGAAGCTTCCCGCATAACCTTGGTCCGCGAAAAGGTTATGCAACTGGGCCTCGGGCGGGGTGCAACATTTGGGCCGTTACACGTGGCAGTAAAACTGCTTAATGTCTGTCGTCGGCGATGCTGGAGTGGTGAAAACCACCGTTGCTCAAAGTAAGATTCGACCCTCGTCGTCGATCCGCTTCTAGGAACCAACAAGTACGGTAGAACTTCTGAAATGGTTCACTGAGACCCTTGCAAGGAGAAGAACGAAGCTTCTTTTAGACTCGCTCTTAGCTGCGGCTGCCACTCTTGAAGAAGAAGAGGTCCAAGAGGATGAAGAAATGTTTTCTTTATCTTCTACAAAGAGTGCAACAATACTATATATATGAGGGAGTCCTTTGTAACTGCCCCACAAGTTCATGAGGAGCTCACATGGGACGATTTGACTAGGGAAGATTCTCCTAAAAAGTAGGGCGGTTAATCGTACCACACGTCCACGTAGAGTGGCTACCAACACCATCACCTTCAGCAGGCATGGAACCTCTTCCCGCAGAATCCAAGCTACTGTGGTACACACAACATGTCGCAGAACCACTCGCTGGACGCACGTTGCGTGCCATTGGACGCTCACTGAATGCCTGAAACCATTTGCTGAACGCAAGCGTAACGTCGTTGAAAGCAAGCGTGACGCTGCTGAACGCACGCCGACTCCGTGAGGTTGCTACCCAAGCTCCGAGCATGACGTGCAAAAGCACCATCTTGTGCCTAATGTTTACGTGCGTCATCAAAGCGCCACTTTGCGCTCGTCGTCTGAGTCCGAGTCGCTATGCCCTTTGGTACCTAGCTTCAAAGGGTCTTCTCAAAGAAATAATTTGACAAGAACTAATATTTCTTGCGGAATTTGAACCTTTTCCACTAGAAAAAAATCCACCATACCAACCACTTGAGCTAACACTCGTCTGTTCAAGTCGATAAATGATTACCCAAATATTGAACTAACACACTTGGGGTTAGCCATACTGGTGGGACTGGGTCAATAGTGACCAAATTCAAACATAACCACAACAAAAACATCCGAGCCATCCAAAGGGAGTACACTTGTTTCAAGAGAAATGGACCGCCCTTTTAAAATAATATATGTTTCCAACCAGCTTTTCTTGAAACATGTTGCACACCCTTTGACAGTTGGAAGGCATTTGAATGGCTGTGTGCATGCACGCACGCACACACACACTCGCACACACTTAGACAAGCTTGAGCTGTAGGAGGCTTGTATTTTCAGGTGTTGACATAAATATGCTTACTGGCTTGAAATGGTTTAAAGTATTAGCCGATACCGATCCGATAGCGACATTGGGGGTCTCTTTTCCGGTCAATTTGGCAAAGAAAATTAAACGAAAAAGACAAATCAACAAGGGTTTAAAGCATAATAAAATGGTAAAAGCATGTAAAAGAAGAAAATCAATCTATTGTATGTAAACCAATCGGTAAGGGTGACTACTATTTCATTTAATTTCAAAACTACTAATAAATAACATTGAAAATACTTAAAATTATGCCTAAATGTATAAAATATATGCTTTTAAATGTAAATAATTTATTAATAATTATTTGTTTTCCGATACCAAAAAATCCGATACTCCGATCCGAAACCGCCGATACTACCGATATCGCCGATTCCAATACTCATAGGAATAGTCCGATTCCGATACCGATACTGTGAACCTTGCTTGAAAACCTTGACAAGCTATAAGGACTCCATATTTTTAATATTGGGTGGTATATCTACATTATGTACTATTCTTAATTGTAGAAAACCGTTCAGTTGCGATTGAGTTTCTATAAAAACGAGAGGGTATTCTATCGACAATAACATATAATGGCTGGCAAGAGGGGAACAATAGAACAACAACAAAACTTCATCCAAAATTTTGAGCTAGGCTACGTTAATGTTCTCTCTATTATGGCCCCTCTCCTCTCTATGGTTAGTGAAGCCATATCCTTTCACAACTTTAATCCAAGTTCATTTAGGTCTACTCCTGGTTCTTTATAGCTTCTTTAACTGCTTCCCTTCGCTGCTAATTGGTTTCTATTATTCCGTTGCACATGTTCAAAAGATCTGCATGACTTTCGCTCACCTTATCCTCATTTGGAGTTGCCTTCCAACTTCCCATAAGCTCTCTTATAACTTATGGTATCTTTTGGTGCATTGTTGCATTCATATGAGTATTGTCATTTCATTTACACCAAATTTTTTAGACTTGTTCTTAACTGCCCTTTATCCTGACCTATAAGCATGGCTGTTCTCATTGAAATTTCTTCCAGTTCAAGGGTATCTTATGATCACAAAGCACTCCTCCAATTTGACCATTATGCTTTAATTCTATGACAAACACTCTTTTGATCTCTTCAACACGACTATGAGCTATCCTATTATCACTGTTAGGTATCTCTTGGAAATCAATATTGACTAGGCCATTAATTTTCGTTTATTTATTTTTGAACTCTTGCTAAAGCTATGTTTCATTTGCTCTAATTTAATTTAATATTTTTAAATGTTTCAGATCCCACTTCTCCCAATTTTCTGAATTAGAATGTAGGCTTTCTGTAGTTCATCAATTAAGAGTATTCAACAAAAAATATAGTTCATGTAACCTCATCCTGAATGGGCTAGTTCAATAACCATGAAAAAAAGGGCAAGGACATGGTGCCCATGTTTGATGTAAGCCGCTGCTCATATGACCTCCAGTTGCCCTTACAATAATCTGAACTCCATATGTATCCTCATTTTAGCTAATGGAGATATATTTCACCTCCAAAACCTACCATATAATCTCCTTAGGAATTCTATCATAAGCCTTCTGTAAGTCAGTGATCGCCATATGTAAGTCGTGTCACTTTTCTCTAGACTCTTGACACCTCCTTGATATAAACCAAATGGTTTATTGAAGCTACTTGTTTCTTCTCTTACTGGTTTGCTAAACTATTATCCCGAAGCCTTTAAATTTTAAGGCTCATAGGCTTGATTACCCAATACTTATTATAACTTTTTATATCTTCCTCGTGGATTATAAATAGGTACCAAAATATTGTTCTTCATTTTATCAGACATTTTTCTCGTCTAAGGATTTTAAGTCCTGGAAACAACCTTCCGTATATTGAGGTAAGGCTGATGCGAGCTCATCCTACTCCCATTTCCTGGATCCGATTCAATATTTTCGGAAACCAATAAAGTGAATTGATTAAAAGGAGCTTCCCTCCAATCCAGTTAGAATACTGATGTTGATTTGTCCTTTGTAATTACCTATAATGTCAAGTCAATTAAACTATGATATACAATATTAGCAACATTAAAGAATGAGCAAACATTTGCTTTAGAAGAATTAGCAATAGCATGCAATGGCAGTGAGTTCATCATTATACAAAGTAACAAGAAGAGTGAGGACCTTTTTGTTATGACGACAAAGCTGGGGAGCGAATAAAATGGAAGGCAGACAAGACCAAGAAGAGAGAAATAAGAGAGATTCAAAGAAGAATGAAGATGAAATACAAGGGGAAAAAATATTAAGGAAGAAGAGAAAAGGAAGAAGAGAAGGCTAAAACACTACTTACGTAGGGCATAAATGGTCAATATTTAGTATCAACAATTATTCTGTAACATGATCACCTCCACTTTCTAGGTACGTGATGGTTGAAGGGGAGAAGAAACGAGGAAAGTTATGATAACGTTCGGTCAGGATTTGGGTAGCTATACTCAGTTGCTCTTACACCCCCCTTCACTATTTGGTATCAACAATTATTTTATAACATGATCACCTTCACTAGCTAGGTGGATGATGGTTGAAGGGGGAAGAAAGGAGGACACGTTATGATAATGTTTTGTCAGGGTTTGGGTTAAAAGCTAGTCAGTTGCTCATAAGCTCTCATTCAATGAATGCAACGTCTACTATTTCCAACGATATCAAATATGCACACAACTAGCAACGATGTTATTGGCAGACTAAAATGAGCAAGGTTTAATTATGTCCTTTTCCTTGAAGCTATAGGCTGACTGTTCAAACAACCAAACAGCTCCTTTAGAATATTTAAAACAGTTTTAAGTACCAAATTTATAAGTTTTGCTGCTACCTGATCAATTCATACAGATTATGGATAAGCCTTTCTCAAAATCAAGAAAAGATTAGTAGTAAAACCCGCTTAATTTGATTAATTCTGATTGAATACCTGTAAAACCAGTTGATATTATGTTTTGCTGTCATAATTTGATATACCATTCTTTTATATCCTTCAAAGGAATCCAACTTTTTGGCTATTTAAGATTGAAGCTGTGTTTTCAATATGGGAAAAAGGTTCCTAGCGGGTGCCTGTAGGAAATTTCCAAAGGGGAATCCACATTTCAAAACCCAATTGAATAGGAATCATGCATTGCACCAAATCCCAACTAAAAGTAATGGAGGAATGGTAGTTATGGGAGGATATGATAGGCTATCTGGATTATGACACACGGACTTCACCTTAGAAAATTTCCTAAGACCTTAGGAACTGTTTACCCTTTCAAGATTAAGATAATAGATGATTTATCTAGAGTTGTTTCTCTCTCTTAAATTCAAACCAATTTTGTTTCAAGACATGGAGAACATAGACGCTGTGAACTGATAGTCCTATTTGAAACCACTGGAACTGCCTAACTTGCCTATTTTCGTAGAGAGGCTCCAAAACTGATAACCACATTTGGTAACAAACATATTATGTTGTATTTTGTGGAAAGATACAACAGGGAAACACTATATGTCCGACTATCCCTCCACCGCCAACCCACCTTACCAGAAGTTTTAGGATGCCTTGTGTTCTCGTGTTCCATAGGAAATAGTATATGTTTTGTGTTAAATATTTCAAATAGTATGTGTTTTGTGTTAAATATTTCAAGCGGGGTAAATAATATTCCCCTGTACTAATTTGTAGTCGTAGTATTTTGTTGTCTGAAATATTTTTCTTTTGAATTGAAACTGTGAACTATTAGGTGGCAAATCATATTGTTTATCTTTTAAGGAATGATTTATAAACCTTTATATGCATGCATTGATTTACTAATCTGTATCTTTGCCACCTCTTTCTATTACTTGTTTCATCCTATAAATCTTTGACAGCTGCGTGTCAGGTTTACTAATCTATATCTTTGCCACTTCTTTCTATTACTTGTTTCATCCTATAAATCTTTGACAGCTGCGTGTCATGTTCTTAAATAAGTAAGGAGTATCCTTATACTGGCATATACCTGCAGGTTTCTTTTGCCATTACATTCTCCTGGGCGCTTGATATACTTATTTATTTTTAGTTATATCATCGTCTCATTCACTCGGGTTACAGATTATGAGCTTGGTATAGTTTTTATTTATTTATAGATTATGGGCTTCGCAAGTAGCTAACATGGATGTTATTGTATATTGCTTCATAGCTCTTCCATTCTAACCTTATATTTTATGATATCTAGTTTACGCTGATGGAAGCATATGCTTGGATATTCTACAAAACCAATGGAGCCCCATATATGATGTAGCTTCTATACTTACGTCAATCCAGGTATGCTGGAGTTCTTCTAAAATTTCCTTCTTCCATGTTCATTGGCAATGAGTGAAACTATGGGGGTATTGTTTACCTTAATAATTAACACTATATACTAACTGAAAATTGGTAGACTATTTTCCATGTTTAATGCCATCATAGTATTATTATATTCTTATGTACACATGAGTTTTGATAAAAAAGGTACAAATAAAGCACAAAGTTTAGATTTGGAACTATGGGGAAAAGACAATTAGATTGTGATTGTCATGTACTCGGGCTCCTATCAAGATGATCCATCACCCGACTATTTGAGTCCTTATTTTTCTCCGGACCTGAAAACTATAGAAGAGACATTCTGAACTCATCGAAGCATTTGAGATTAACGAGAAAGAAGCTAGCAAGGCTTGCCGAAAAATCTCACTCATGCAAGGGAAGTTACTACTGGTTTCATAATCCCTTTTGCTATGCGCCGAGTCATCCAAGGTCATTAGAAGGATGTAGCTTAATTAGCCATGCCAATGGTGTAAAAGATATTTAGGGATGTGCTGTTTAAATTATGTTTATGATGGTTAAAAGGTGGCAATTTTGGCCCAATCCATTTACCTGACAAACAGACCTTCATCCTTAGGTGAGCTATAGCCTATAAATGGGTTTTGGTAAAAGGGTCGGGTCAAATTTCCACCTTTTACCTGCAAACCAACCTTTGTTCTTAGGCAGGATTGGGTGAGGCATAAACCGAGATGTTACCTAACTCGATTAATAAACTGATAGGGTCTGGGATTCAAGGCGGAGACCTATTTGACCTGACATGACTCATTTAATGGACCGGTTGGCTCCACCCTCAAGTCAATTATTATATGGGGGTAACTTGATTTTGATGTTGGCAAGAAACGTTAACGAAGACTAGATAGTGCAAGAAATATTTTTGTTCGACCGGGTATGGGTTCATGAAATGGAAAGGATGCTAGTGCATGTACTGGTTAATAAAATATTTTATAATGTGATATTTCATATGCTATGGTAAGGTTCAAAATAGTATGTAATCTGAAACAGAAAGGCCAGATGACTAGATGATTATAGCAGAAACGGGATCATGCTAAGATGGATATGTAGTACTTGAAAGCTGTATGTTGCATGGATACAAATACGATAAGGGGACAACAATTTCAAGACGGCACTAATTTTGGCATATCCGAGTGCATTTTGGAGTGCATGAAGTGTCTGATATTGTACCTAACAAGGATACTCTATGACGTGTCACCATTTTTGGAGTATCTGTGCTTAGTTAAATGGTTAGGTGAGGGACGGGCTTATATAACTTCTGCAAGTAAGCTCAAGTGAGGACATGGCAATGGAGGAGTAAGACGGTATGTGCCTCTGCTGTTCTTGTTGCCGACACCCTATGAAACATGGACACTCCAAAGTTCTGGGCCGTGTCGGACGATTACCAGGCATGTATCAGACACACCCCAAACACTCCAAAATACAATAGGACACGCTAAAATAGGTGCCATGCATGTCTGTGTCCCCGTGTCCTTACTGTGATGTTTCCTTTCCGTGTCCGTGCAACATAGCTGAGGCCTCTGAAAGGGTGATTTAATTCGTTTGTAGCCCTGTCACATGTAGGTTGGAGAGCCAAGCCATCTTGTAGTGGAGCACAAACAAGGGAAACAACACAGAGATGAAAATTGGCGTGGGGGTGGTTTGAACAATGACTTCAGTTTTGCCTGAGACCTCCCCAGCCATATCAGCCTGAAAGGGTTCCAATCTGATTTGTGACCCGATCGAACTCAACTTGTTTTTTGACCTTTTGGTGGTGGGTTGAGGATTGGAAACTTGGATGCATTGGGAGTTTAATTCTTTAAAAGTGACGAAATTTGGAAGTATAAATTGAGTAGTTTTTTGGGATTGGAATAGAATGTCTAGGAGATAAGTTGATTAATAGGATTTCTGGGGCTGCAAATCGAGGGTTTCTTTTGCTTTAATATATATATGTAGCCAGCCTCTTACAAAGGAAGTTGAGTTTCAAGAAAAGTAGTAAGAATAATTAAGATAGTATTTAAGAGTTTGTGAGGTTACATTTGTCATCCTTATCCAGGAAGTCATGACCAAATTTGGTTACTTTATGAGTTTATTTTTCTTGTTCCTCCCTACCAACTCTATCCCGATTGTACATACTTGTTACCACACATAAGACTTACGTGATAAACCATGAAAGTAAATTGATATACCCATAACATTATTTTAAATTGCCAAAATTCGATTTTCAGTATTACTATCGACGGTGACGAAGAATAAAACTATCACTATACTTTTTCCTTTTCCCACTTCTTCTTCCAAGCATCGGATAACGCCAAGGGGTTGTGGGTTTTTTCTACCAATTAGAACTAGTTTATCCTCAGTGAGGCATCATAACAGACCAAGGGATTTGAACCTTATATATATATATATATATATATATATATATATATATATATATATATATATATATATTAGAGGAGGTGTGAGCGTGCTTTGATGGATACATTGTGGTGAATAAGATGGTATGGACATGTATTATGCAATGTTCTAAAAGGTAGTCACTTAGGGTGCTTAGCCTTTTAATATGCTGCATCTAGGCCTGGGCTGTCTCTTATGCATGGGCCAACCCGCTTTAGGTTAGACCCCATTTTAACCGTCCTAACCCGGACTTGGTTCGTCTAGTCCTCGAAATAATAGTCACCACTTACCATGGTCCCGAATAATGATTACTTTATCTTGCTTACTCTTTTTATAGACAAGTGAGTGATTTGATGAATAATAATTGGTTCATTCATTTAGTTGCATGCTTTTTCTATTTTCTGTTCGTTGGTAGTTGTTTAATTTGCTTGCTTAATCCGGCCCTTTAACTGTTTTATTGTTTTTTCTCTTTCTAGTTTAGCATCTTTTAGGTTTGTCGTCGTATTATTTTTTGTATTTATTCACATAAGTCCTGCCTAGGCGCTAGACCCTCTCCTAGCTACTTAAGTGGCAGCTTTTGTCTTTCACAAAATCAGTATTCTATTTGGGTACCCATAACCCATTGTATTAAGCCGGGTACCTGGGAGGAGAGAATTAAATTAAATGTTTATGGCCAGAGCAGTGAGATAGGAAATGTATATAGTTGTGAGGTTTTCAGTAGCTTGATAGCCTTGATTTGACTTGATAGGAAGATTGAAGCAGATGCCAGTCGGCTAGTTGAGGGCCTAGTGCCTAGGGGCCATCTAGTCTTTAGGTAGAATTAAGCGAAAGATGAATTAGAAGTAAATAAAAATTCACAAGTATATAATTAGAATTATTAAAATGCTATAAAAGCAATAAGAATAGGAACGTGCAATTAGGTTTTATTGGTTACCATTTACCACAAATAATCTATAGCTAATTTGGTCAACCAATTACTCGAACTAAAATTGAAGAAAGAGAAATAATTCATTTTTTTAGGCAGCCCAAAAGTATTAACAAACTGAAGAAACAAGAAATGTGCAGAAACCATAATTAACGGAAGCATTCATCTAGGCCCTATGCTCCACCGCCAGCAATTTGTGCTACCTAGTCAGGGTGAGGCCTCCGGGCTTTCAGAGGGCTGCTTAGGCGGGGACTGGGCCCCTCTTTTAGAACATTGTTTGTAAGCTATCATTTATGGGGTGATTGTGCAGTACCTGCGATAAAGCTTCATACACCTATATGGTTATGGTTCGTTAGCTTAGTCCATTTAGTATTTGTTGGCATGTACAAGTAGATGATAGGGATGCCTATCTTTTAACAATGATCCACGCTAATCTCGGGTCCTTGGTATCACATTTAGCAAATATAGACCCGACACCCTGAACATTGTACTGGAAACTAGCCCTCTAAACTGGAGTTGCTTTATAAACTTGTTCTCTCTGGTTATGTCTAAGGTTGCGTTTGGTTCATTGTAATGTAATCGTAATCGTAATGGAATTGGGTTTGTAATGTAATTGAGTTTGTAATGTAATGGAATTACAATTACATTACTATGTTTGGTTGAAACATGTAATCAAGCCATGTAATGTAATGTTAATTGCATTCATGTGTTTGGTTTACCATGTAATGTAATTGAATTTTTAATTTAATATTTTTTTTAAAATACAACATAAAATTTAAAAAGTTGATCAATACAAAATTTCAAAAATTTTAAAAGAAAAAAGAAAAAAATTAAAAATAAATAATGAAAAAGGGGGAAAATGGTTTATTTTCTGCTAAAAAAAGACCAAAAACGAAAAAAAAAGACAAAAAATAAAAATACCAAAAATGACAAACGAACAAAACAGAAGAAAAGAAAACCAAAAATGAAAAGCGATAAAAAAGAAAAACAACAAAAAAAAGATCAAAAATGTGAAAACCATAAAAAGTGACCAATAATGATTAAAAAAATGACTAAAAACAAAAAAATTGACAAAAAACAACAATAAATGAAAGGAAAAAAAAAAGGACGAAAAACGACCAAAAACAAAAAAAGGACAAAAAATGAACAAAAACGACAAAAAAAGAAAAAATTGACAAAAAACGATAAAAAAGAGCAAAAAAATAAAAAACGATAAAAAGGAACAGAAATGACAAAAAAACGAAAATACAAAAAAAGACAAAAAACAAGAGGGAATTAAAACGAGCAAAAAACGACAAAAATATTAAAAAAACTTGCAAAAAAAATCCAAAAACGACAAAAAATGGAATAAAAACGACAAAAACGACAAAAACAACAAACAAAAAGAAAAAACGAGCATAAACGACCAAAAAAAGTGAAAAAGACCCCAAAAAAGCAAAAAAGGATAAAAAAAGCGACAAAAAATATGCAAAATCGACCAAAAACGATAGAAGACGATAAAAACGTAAAAAATGGTCAAAAACGTACAAGATCGACAAAAATCGATAAATAACATGCAGAAATGGCAAAAAATATGCAAAATCGACAAAAAACGATAAAAAACGTAAAAAATTGACCAAAAACGATAAAAAAAATACAAAAAATGAACAAAAACGACAAAAAAGGACAAAAAGAACAAAAAAAAGGACAAAAACGTTAAAAAAACAAAAACAACCAAAAACAAACAAAAATGACAAAAAATGAACAAAAATGACAAAAAAGGACAAAAACAACAAAAAAGGACAAAAACGACAAAAAACAAACAAAAATAACCAAAAACGAACAAAAAAAAGGACAAAAACGACAAAAAAACCGAACAAAAATGACAAAAAAACGAACAAAAATTACAAAAAAACGAACAAAAACGAACAAAAAAAGACCAAAAACAACAAAAAAGGACAAAAACGACAAAAAAAAAGCAAAAATAATGAAAAACGAACAAAAATGACAAAGAAACGAACAAAAATCACAAAAAAGGACAAAAACAACAAAAAAGGACAAAAACGACAAAAAAAACAAGCAAAAACAACCAAAAGAGAACAGAAATGACAAAAAAAGAACAAAAACGACAAAAAACGAATAAAAAAAGGACAAAAACGACAAAAAAAGAACAAAAATAAAAAAAAAACGAACAAAAATTACAAAAAACGAACAAAAACGACAAAAAACGAACGAAAAAGGACCAAAAACAACAAAAAAATGACAAAAACGACAAAAAAACAAACAATAACAACGAAAAACGAACAAAAATGACAAAAAACGAACAAAAACGACAAAAAACGGACAAAAACAACAAAAAACGACAAAAAAAACGAACAAAAACAACAAAAGACGAACAAAAATGACAAAAACCGAACAAAAACGACAAAAAAACGGACAAAAACAACAAAAAAAAGGACAAAAACGTACAAAAAAACAAACAAAAACAACAAAAAAACGGACAAAAATAACAAAAAAAACGAACAAAAACGACAAAAAACGACAAAAACGAACAAAAACGACCAAAAACGACAAAAAACAAACAAAAACAACATAAAATGACCAAAAACGAACAAAAATGACAAAAAACGAACAAAAACGAACAAAAATGACCAAAAACAAACAAAAACAATAAAAAAGGACCAAAAACGAACAAAAAGACCAAATTATAGCATACCAACCTTCCGCTTAAGTTGTAATGTAATTGCGATTACATAGGTTTTATGATGTAATTGAGTTTAGAAGAAACTGATGTAATGTAATCAAACTTGTAATCGCGATTACATTACATCTAATTTTTTTTGTCCAACCAAATATCCGAGTTAGATTGACAACGTAATGCCAATTACATTACGTTGTCCAATCCTGCAAACCAAACGGCCCCTAAGTTGAGATCCGGACACAAGTATTTACTGATATAGATTCAGTCTTGTTTGTGCTACAATCTATGTTTATCTTCATATTCACTAGGATTCACTTGGTATATTAATCCTAAATTTCAGTCACTTCTCTGCGATCCAAATCCCAACTCGCCTGCAAATTCTGAAGCAGCGCGCATGTTTAATGAGAACAAACGGGACTACAACAGGAGAGTTCGGGAGGTAGTGGGGCAGAGCTGGACGGCAGACTGATCAGATCAAGTGAACGATTACTGGACGATTACTGCGCTGATCCGATGCGACAGCTGGAGTACGATGATTGCACCTTTAGATATATGTTTGTAAGTACAATTACACATGATACTACCATGTTTATGTAATCTGTTTGTCTTGCAATGCCCCGTCCTTGACATTTGTAGCTCTTGTTGGAGAATCTTCTGGCCCACCAGATGGTCTTCCCCGCACAGATTCGTTCTAGATCTTTGCCTCTAGTTCTGGTGTCCCACTAGTCGACTCCTATTTTGTGTTCAGAAAGTATATTTTGTGGCGGGGCTGCCAGATCTTTAGAACTAGAGATAGAACTGTTGGTGTAATTTTTAAGCGTAACTAAGAGAGCTATTCCATTTAGCAGCGATCTGGTGTCCGAGGCAACTAGGCTAGCATAGCCAACCAAGCAATGGCCTACGCATGCCACAATCAGGAGTGATGCTTTAGAGATTACAGCTAAGAGCAGTTGGTGTTAGTTTTGAGGATTTCACAATTTGTACGATTGTGCAATTGGATTTTTTTTAAACTCATAGATCAGTTGAGGGATTTGAGTTTTTATTAAGTTGGCCAGTTATATTATGGTATAGTGATTCCCAGGCAATGGTTATTATTATGGTATAGTTGTATTTGTTTTTCCCCAAAAAGTGTTTGACCATGAGGCCTAAATATTCTGTACCTTCAGCTTAAGGCTGAAATAGTGGTTATGCAATGATCATAGATGAAGTTAGGGGAGAGCATCGGTTCGGTTCGGTCCAGACTGAACCGAAGACCCCAAAACCGATCAACCCGAAAACCGAAAATGGGCAAACCGAGAACCGAACCGAATGCTTGTAAACCGTTCAAAACCGAACCGAATTTGAAGTTCGGTTTTTGGTTCGGATCGGTTTTGTGGGCCAATTGGGCCGGACCTAAAAAAACACATCCAAAAAATGCAGTGCAATAAAAATTCATCATATTGGTGCCAAAAAAAAAATACATATGGCTGAAAGATGCAATAAAAATTCATCTTATTGGTCCACAACAATATGGCTGAGCTATACAAAACAAATGCAGCATATTGGTCCACATCTAAATTCTATACAAGTGGCTGAGCTATACAATAAAAATGCTGAGCTAATAAGCTATACAAGTCACCGAGTTATACAATAAAAAGAAGTAATATTGGTCCACATTGTGGACTCCACAACATCTGAATTCTATACAAGTGACTGAGCTATACAACGTATTGGTCCGCAACATATTGGTCCCAACCCCTTTTCCTGCACAAGACAATAAAAAGAAGGAAAAAAAAAACTAAAATGAGGCTCAGATAAGGCTTATTTATGCATCATAGTTGGATGCATGTAGTATCAGTTCTCGTATTCTCAAGCCAACATCATCATTGCCACTTTCTCCTCAAATATGTTAGTAAAATTTTAAGGGAAAAATAAACAAATTAACCTCATAGATAGATATACCAACTAAATGGCTGCATTAAATGCCTCGCCAACAACTGTACATTTCAGTAAATGGCTGCATAAATGTCTCGCCAATGTCACACTTCCAACTCCAAGTTCCAACCTCCCAATGGAATAGACAAGCTGCAGTAAACAATAATACAAGAAGCAACAGCAGTAAAAACTATAAAGAATGAAAGAAGCAGCAATAATAAATTCTCCCAACTCCCAAGTTCCAATTCTCCAAACGTAACATTTCAGTGAAGAATGAAAGAAGCAGCAGTAAAGAATGGAAGAATCCCAACAACAACAACAACTGCAGGCTGCAGCAGTAATAAATTCTAACAACAACAACAACTGCAGCAGTATAAACAGACCAGCAACTTCAAGGCAAGAAATTCTTCCAACCAACATCCCAACTGGGAATAACAACAACAATTTGTACATTGAATATACAAAATATAAATAACAAATTAAAACATCACACAATTTGTACTTCAATTAAAAAATCAAGAAATACGCACATTGCATGAATATGATATTGTTGCCATTGATTGGATTGGTGTTACCTATTCAACATCACACAATTTAATATGAGTAACCTACTAAGTTACCTAGCTACCTAACCCTAACCCAATATACCAAAATAACCCAATCTACATAAGTAATCCTTAAAAGCCAGAAAGTGAAGACCCAATCAAATGTTCCAAAGTACAAAAACATTATACATAGTGCACTGCAAAGCCTACAATTGCAGTTTGATTAGATAGTGCACTGCAAAGCAAACATAGTGCACTGCAAAGCATTAAACAAAGTGCTAAAACATTAAACATGTCTACTGCAGAGCCTACAAAATGCACTACAAAGTGCAATGTTCCAAGTGCAATGTTCCAACTTCCAAGTGCAATGTACCAACAGTCAACAGACATTAAACATGCTGCATTAAACATTAAACATCGCACAACAAAGTGCAATGTTCCAAGTGCAAAAAGTATTAAAATATAGACTATCAGAAACAAACATGCTGCTATCAGAAACAAACATGCTGCACTAGTGAGTGAGAACGAAAATTAACAAACATGCTGCTAATAAGAACATTAAACAAACATGCTGTACTAGTGTCACGACCCGCACCCTTATGAGGGGCACGAGCACGTGGGTACGTCCAGCCTACGCCGCAGTATCGGCGGTAGAACGCTGTATATAACGTCTGTAAATACTACGACTAACAGTATAAAGGTACATGTACAGTATATACTCTCCGAATGGAGGTGACATATCAATACAGTCTCAATCACAGAATAAAACTAAGGTAGATAGCTCAGAAAGAGAACATATGATAGATGAAAGAGTAAATAAGTCCAGAGTCCAATACAAGCCCAGATATATACAACATCACAGGGTATCAAAATATAATATAGAAACTACAGTCTGATAAAGCTAGCTGGATCGCAGTCCAGTCAAACCTAGCTAATCTACACTACTCCGGGAGTACAAAATCTAGTGGCTCTACTATAAGGCCATGGTCCTGGACTACTCCATCTAACTCGAGCCCATAATAGGTCGAGCAGTCCGACTCAGAATCATCTGTAATATCATAACGGTATCCTGTCAGAAAAATGAGCAAGTACAAGCACTAACAGCAGTTCCATGTGAATTGACAAATTCTATAAGAGACAGGATAATGAACTACAAGAAAAAGATATATGAAGACTTGGGAACCGTTCGGAAGCTGAGTTAAAACCCTTAAACCAAATAAGGACCGGGGTTGTAACTCTTCTCCCGAGCAGAACTTAGTCTCCAATCAAGGTACAATGTAAAGGCAAGTAGAGCATCTGAGTAACTGTATATCATGGCATGGTGAGGAAAATACTGAATGTAGAACAGAGCAGGATATACGATAAGATAAAGTAAATATAAAATGTGACTTGAATTATTAGAGCGATATGTGATCGGCTTGGGATAAGTGACAGAACATGCTATCCACTTGGCCCGGCAATCCGCGGTGACCTCAACGGAAAGTCATGCCGGCCAACCTGAATAACGAGCACAAGGCAAAAGGATCTCGCTACACCCTTCGTGAGGGAAGATTGGCGCGAGCACATGAATAGTGACAGGGTGGCTTGGATCACATAGCCCCTAATAATTCCCCATCCCCGAATAGTACAATAGATCTGGACATGACACGTCATGGCACGTGATTCCGTAAGAGGGTAGCAAATCCCCTTAGAAATCGGTGTCTATACAAGTACAGGGAACAAGACAGGAAGTGTACCAATATACCCAGAAATCCAGGAACAACATCTCATGTCATGATCCAACGTGTACTAGTCCGTGAACTATCGTGACTGAGAATCAAGTAAGACACTACGACTGAATCGGATATAGCAGATATCAAGACAATGAAAACTATCAGTGAATGTACTCGCCTGCTGTCCTGAGCTGTAGGGTATATCAATGCTCAGAGCGGTAATCAGAAACCTAAAGATGAGATACTGTATGTTAATTTAGGTTTAAACAAGTTTAAGAATGATTCACAATGAATGATATGAAATCTAGGTCAAACTAGGTCTCACTGAGTCACACTAAGTCCTGTCAAGTCAATCTAGGTCAAATCAAGTTATATCAAGTCAATCTAAGTCAGACTAAGTCAACTCTAGGTCATACCAGTCATCGCAAGTCAAAACAAGTCGAAGAAAGTCAAACGGGGTCAAGAGTTGGCCTACAGTTAACTTTTGATCAACTGGTCAACCCTGGTCAACTCTGGTCAACTCTAGGTCAACCCTAGATCAAATTGGTCAAATGTTGACCAACAGTTGACTTTTGGTCAACTGGTCAACTCTGGTTTGGATTGGGTCAAATCTAGCCAAAGTGTTGACTCACGGTTGACTTTTGGGTAAAAAGTCAACTCTGGGTCAACCGAGCCAAAATTGGTTCAAATATGACATTTGTAGGGTGTACCCAACAAGCCACCCAAGTTTCAAGTCAATCCGAATACCCGAACTCCGTATCTCGAATTTACCCGATTACCCGTTAACATTTACCCTTAAACCGTTCTAACTCGACGCCAAGTGGCCTTCCCTTAGGAATTCCACTCCGTGCTTCCTAGGGTAGTAGGGTACTAGCCTATACAACCATTACCTACCAAGTTTCCTAGGGTAAGTGGACATCCAGTCCATCTTACGGTCCGTATCGCCCGTTTACCCGTTATCTTGAATATTTCAAGATACGCGATGGTACGGTGCGATACCATCTCCCTAATCCCACACGCAACCCCGATTCCAACTCCGAAGCCTACCCACAAAATCTAAATCACATTATCCAAGTCCCCTCCAAGTTTCAACGCGTTCCGAATCACGGAACTCAATTTCACCCCTTCACTAAAACTCCTAACTAACATTCACTCACTCATTCAAACCCATTTTTCACACTCACTTAGAACTAACTTAGGGGGCTATTTTAGTGGGCTAAATAGGGGTATATAGAGCTATATATGGGGGCATATATATGTATATATATATAGGTATATAGTGGGGGTTTTGGGGGTCAAAAGAGGGTGGTTTGGGGGTGCTAATGCAGCTCCTACTGCTGCTAGCTGCTGCTGCCATTGCAGCTGCTGTGGCTGCTGATTTGGGGGGGGGGGGGGGGGGGGGGGGGAGGGGCAGCAGCCCCCTTGCTGCTGTGGGTGCCCTCTCTCTTCCCCTTCACTTCTCTTACTCCTTCTCCCTCTATTTCCCTCTCTAAACTCTCAATCTCTTCCTCCCAATCTCTCTCAATTCCTCTCTAAACTCTCAATCTCTTCCTCCCAACCTCTCTCAATTCCTCTCTAAACTTCTTCTATATATACATACCACTCTCAAACAAATTCCCTCATCTCCTTCTCTCTACATATGCAAATATACACTCTCGCACATACATATCTACATATGTGTATATATATATATATATATATATATATATATATATATATATATATATATATATATATATTTTTTTTTTTTTTTTTTGTGTATATATATATATATATATACTCTCACAACCACATATATATATATATATATATATATATATATATATATATATATATATATATATATATATATATATATATATTTTTTTTTGTGTATATATATATATATATATATATACTCTCACAACCACATATATATATATATATATATATATATATATATATATATATATATATATATATATATATATATATTTTTTTTTTTTTTTTTTGTATATATATATATATATATACTCTCACAACCACATATATATATATATATATATATATACACACATATATATGGACACACACACACACTTATACACAAATACACACACTCCCACACATGCACACACACACACACATATAAATACACACTCTCATGACACCACTACCACTCTCCCTACACACACACACACACAAAAAAAAAAAAAAAAAAAAAAAAAAAAAAAAAAAAAAAAAATATATATATATATATATATATATATATATATATATATATATATATATATATATATATATATATATATATATATTCACCTCTCTAAAAAGGATAAATCCATAATTAATCCTTAAACTAGATTTTAGGGGAACCTACCAAATCTAGGGTCAACTTGTAGAGAATGGTCCCCTCTCTAATTAATGTGAAGGAATGAATGCAAATGAGGAATTAATGAGGGTTAAAAAAACATACCTAAAATGTAGATTTGAAGAAGAAGAAGAAGTTGGAAAGTAATGAATGAAGAGAGAGAGAGTGATAACTTAGTGATGAAGAAAGGAGAGGTGGAGGGGGTGGCCCTATTGTGGCCGGCCATGGAAGCATGGGTAGGGGCACTTGTAATTACAAGTTTGTCCCTCCCTAAGCCTACATGCTAAGTTAAGCCAATTTGAATTTTGGAAATTGCTAAAATTAAATAAAAATCATAATTAAACTTAATTACTCATGGGGGACTAGTCCAAGCTCCTAATCCTAAAAGTTAAGTGTGGTGGGCCATGGTTAAATAACATGCTAAATACGACTCAAGTCGAAATTTCCCGGAGTCCCGAATTAACTCAGAATGCGATGAAATTCGAACCCGACTCCTATAATAATTAAATATTAATATTCATGAAATAAAATTTCCAAAAATAATATAAAATAGAAAATTACCATTTTACCCCTAACTTGGAAAAGTGAGGGTGACAAGTCTATCCACCTTAAAAAAATTTCGTCCTCGAAATTGAAGACAACAAGCACAGAAAATCACAAACAGAAAGACAAAAGAAAAAAAAATAGATTTATACCTCAGGGCGCGAAAAGATAAGGGAAACGCTTCCGCATGTCGTCCTCCCTCTCCCAGGTAGACTCACCTGGAGAGTGATGTCTTCACGCAACCCGAACCAAGGGTATGTGTCACGCCCCAGAACCAGAATGCTGGAGAGCGGGGGCAGACATAGCCAGCTACGTATAATGAAATGGGATCCACTCCACTATACGGTCGCGGCTATCTAGATATATGAGGGTTTATCTACAAGCCAACAGTCTCTTAAGGTCATGAACAAGCCTAGTGTCTCAATCACAAGCAAGTAAGTAAATGTTACAAGATGTAAGATCACCAAATATACAATAGTAAGGCGTCCCAAACATTACATATTCAGCTGATCATGAAGCTTGTCATTACAAAATGTGAGGACTAGCAAGAGTTTTAGTCATACATGATCAACCCTAGGTTGCCAATCATGTTACAGCCCGTAGGCAGACAGTAAGTAAAATGTACACGAGCTAACACTGGCTCGGCGGCTAAACGCCTCAAAAGAATAATTTTACAATAGAGTGGGAGAGCAAAAATAAACCCACTCGTTGCCCTGGTTACGCCTGGTGTTCACCATCGGGCTGAAAAATCGGTAGATCATCTGGAGCTGCTCTGGTATCTGGCCATACAAAACCAGCTGGGTCAGATCCCAGAAAGAGCAAGTGCCACAAAGGAGGCTTCACTTAGGAACTAAAACCAGCAAATTAGCACAAGAGTACAATTATAAATAAAAGACAGAAAATATGGAAAAGTATGACAGGATGATATACGATGAGATAACCATGGGACTATTCAGATAACGAGGTTACAACCCGTAAACCAGATAAGGACCGGGGTTGTAACCCTTCGTCTGAACAGAACTTGGCTTCTCCCACCATTTATCGGCAAGGTAAAATAAGAAAACAGGTCATGTAACAATCTTGTACAGGATCAAGACAAGACTAGACTGATTATACCGCATCCAATCAATCACGGCCAAGCAATAAGTACGGCTTGATACTTTAACTAACTAGGGTTATCACAGGCCTAGTTACTAGCAAGATACAGTGAGATTGTTCCACAGCCACAAGCCCTGCAGACCATCCAGGCTATCCGGACGCAATTAGGGATTGAATTCAAGTGGGTACATCGTCCAGGAAACGCATGTACCCTTAGGTGACTTAGAGGGTGCAACACATGACAGTGTGCTGAAAATGTGCCCTACTCGACGGCAGGCTACAGATCCCAAGTGGGGCGCCCAGATAACGGGATTGCCTGTAGCTGGGAAATCTCTTCATGACTACTGGATTATTCTAGTTATTAGCCTTAGTCGATTTTAGTGGGTGCCCCTGACCGTGGTACTCAGGGGTCCCCATCCTAGACATGATGCAGGACAAGACGGGTTCATTTGCACAAGCACAATCGTCCACGGTGTCCAGGTCATTCAATCTTGTCATGTCGTATTAGCCGTCACAACAGCATTTCAAGGAATATCATGCCAGGTTTATCATGTCAAGAGTGCGCCACGGCGGGCCACTATCATGTCAGGTATATCATGTCAAGTTTACTGTCAAGTTATCATGTCAAGTTCATTGTCAAGTGTGCACCACTACGGGTCACTGTCAAGTCATTCTAATTTATCAAGGAGGGAAGAAACGGGCACAATTAAATAATAATAAATATATAATATATATATTCTTGAAGCCAAGGAGAAACTCTACAACTTTTATGTTGGGAGTGGGAAGAAATTCTGACCACAATTTAGACAAATAAAATATTTAAACAATCAAAGTGGGACCCATACGGTCCAAAAGTTGGAGAACAAACATGCGGTCAAAGAGAGTGGGAGGCCACCCATGCGGCCAGCCAAAGCTTATGCGGCCAGAAAACAACTGAATGGGGCCATGCGGCCAAGAGTAAATGCCTACAAGAAATATTCACGCACCCAGAAAAGACCGAGAGTGGGAAGACAATAAATGCGAGCTTCCACTCAAACAAAGAAAAGGGGCACGTGGCCACTCAAGTATAGTGGCCATGTGGGACCCAACAATAATCAATACATTAAACCCACGTGGCCAGCACACAATGGCCATTTGCCATGCGGCCTAGGAATAACCAAGGCCATGCGGCTCACCCTCACATTTAATTACATAAAATACAACAAATAAATAAATAAATAACTAATGATCATGCAGTTGATGGCAAGTATGCTTGGCAAGTGTATGCGGCTCCTTGCAAGCATATAAGTATGCATTGGCAAGCATATGCGGCTCCTTTGTATTCCAAGCAGCATGCTTTCTTTGCTAAAGCATACAAGTACATGCAAGCCATGAATGCTTGTACGTTGGGCTTTGTAGTGCATGCAAAAAGTAATACATGGAACGTATGCTAAGGGCTAAAGCATTAAAGCCTTAAGTATAAAATATTAAGAACTTATATGCATAAAGTGCAAAAATGCATTATTTAGGGACCTAAATGCATAAAATGCATCTAATGCATTCTTATGCGGCTAATCTATCCCAGGGAAGGCATTAAAGCATTTAATTATTAAAATGCTTTAATCAAGTCATTAAGGCATGAATTGACAATTGAATTAAGATATGCGGCTACTCCAAAAATGCTTTACTTAAAGCATTAAGCATTTAGATGGCAAAGCATTAAAACCATATGCGGCTAGGTTTTCAGGACATGCCATGCGGCTGACATGTATTGCCAATGCATGCGGCTGAAAGGAGTTAATTTCCATAATCCATGCGGCCAGCAAATTTGTAAGGTCATGCTAACGCATTAAATAATGCTGTGGGTGCCAGCATTAAAAGCTAAGCTATGGTAATGTTGCCAAGCATTAATGCTAAGCTTGCTCTCACGTGCATGCATTTAATGCTAAGGGAGCCAAGCAATTATTTTCATGCGGCTGCAAGCAATTTCAATGCATAGAAAATCAAATAATACAATTTATATAAAGTCATGCGGCTCATTCTAGTGAATGGCCATGCGGCCAGAGAACTGTCACTACTCCACTTGTCCGAGAAGTAAAGTCATGAAATCCATGGCTTCAAAGCTCCACAAATCCTTCATTCCAAACCCAAATTCGAACTTCCATAAGTCAAAATGGGGTAGAACGAAATTCTCTACAACATGGAACCATCAACTAGCAAAAATATGCAAGTTTGATAGATCAAAATTCATGAAACCAAAAATACCACGAAATTAAATCTACAAGGATTTAACCACTGAAATGAAAAATTCTAAGTACTAAAGTGGGTTAGAAACACATGAGGAAGACAATGGAACAATAAAAATAGACTTCCTCCATGAAGCAAGATGCACTTGCCTAAGCTCTCCCTCTCTCCTGGTAGGTGAAAAGTAAAGATGGAGAAGAAGAAATGTGTAATGAGTAATAATGGAAGAGAGAGAGTAGGAAGATATTTATGGTGGGAGTGGTGGTAGGTGGGAGTGGTCCTCCACATAAAACCAAACCAAGCCAAACCCACCAAACCGAACCAAACCAAGCCAATGCACTCCCATGATGAACCATGCTAATGCAACATGCAAAATAAAACCCAAGGCTAACTAATTATGACAAACCAAAAATACGCGCCCGAAATACGTACACGTATTTCCAATACGTAATACGAGATATGAGCATTACAACTCTACCCACCTTAAAAGAATTCTGTCCTCGAAATTTAATCAAGGGGCTAGAGTAGCAAAGACAAGCTATACTAATCTCAGGCAAGCTATACTAAGCAATCAATCATGCAATTATGTATGTAAGCAAGAAAATCGAAGGCACGAGAAAGAGGAAAGATATCCTGCTAGGAACCTCTCTGCCGATTCTGGATCTGAGCTTGGACCTGGGCATACTGCTGGGGTCTTTGTAGCTGGAAGGCTAGGGCCTGAGGCGGCAACGGCCTCAGAGGCTGGTACTGCTGTTGAAACACTTGGGCCTGAGGGGGCAATAGCCTCGGCAATGGATACTGCTGCTGCTGCTGGACTGTGGCTGGTCCCCTTACCGAGGGACTAGTCTGGGCCGATGAGGAGGAACCTGCTCTATTCGGACAGGACCCTATCTTGTGGTCCGGTGCTCCACAAGCCAAACCCAATCCCTGCGCTCTACGACACTCCGAAACAACGTGTCCTGGCTTCCCACAATGCGTGCAGCCCATTGCAGAAGACTGCTTCTGCTTCTGCTGCTGAGGGGACGTGACCGACGTTACTGAGGCCACCTTCCTCGGAGTTCCAATTGTCAAAGCCCTGACTGCCGGGGCTGGTGCTGTCGACTGGGTCATCTGGCCGTGAGATCGCTTCCGACCTTCGGTCCTGTCTACGATCCTGTGGGAGGTATACTCATGCCTCCTAGCTGCCCTCAACACTGCATCAAAAGTCTGATGCTCAAACTGTTCCACTGCCAGCAGAATCTCTAAGTGGAGCCCTTGCTGGAACCGCTGGGCTCTGTCAAACTCGGTCGCCACCAAGGTGGGAGCAAACCGACTGAGCCTCGAAAACTCGGCCGCATATCCGTCGACCGTTCTGCCTACTTACTTCAGATTGGTGAACTTGGTCTGTAGATCGTACCGAGCCACCGCATCGAAGTACTTCGTCTGGAATCTCTCACGAAATACTGCCCAAGCAATAGGTGCCACTAGTCCCACGGCTTGTGCCGCCCACCAGCTGCGGGCAAGATCTAACAACTGTAGGCGTACCACGGCCACCTTCTCGTCTTCTGGGGTTCTGGCTGCCTCTAGAATGACCTCAGTATCCTGGAGCCATGCATCAGCAGCAATAGCATCTTCGCTGCCGTTGAAGAATGGAGGGTTCAGACGCTTGAAACTGTTTGCTGCACGGTTCCCATGATCTCCACCTCTGTTCAGAGCATCTGCCACTGCCCATTACAAGGCATCTCCTCGGCGACCTTGGAAAGCCAACAATGATCTGATGAGACCCACCAAAGTGCCATCATCAGGCTCTGCAGGCTGGACTGGCGGCTCTCCTCCAGTAGGTACGACTCGGGAGGCTGCTCCTGAGTGCTGGGCCTGATCTTCTGGTTGCTGCTGGTCCACGGGAGGTGATCCGCCTTGCTGATCGGGAGGTCCAGGTTCAATGCCGCTGAAGAAGACGACATGGAAACAATAAGGAAGGACCAGGACAGATCAACGATTACAAGCATGTGATCAGGACAAGAATTTCAGGAATCAAGAGGATACGAGCAGAGATCAAGGACGAGTACTGATTGAGACATCTATTCGGTAAACCCTCACATATCTTGATTTACAAGACCTGCATGGGCCACCACTTAAACCATGTCATGCCCCAGAACCAGAATACTGGAGAGCGGGGGCAGACATAGCCAGCTACGTATAATGAAATGGGATCCACTCCACTATACGGTCACGGCTGTCTAGATATATGAGGGTTTATCTACAAGCCAACAGTCTCTTAAGGTCATGAACAAGCCTAGTGTCTCAATCACAAGCAAGTAAGTAAATGTTACAAGATGTAAGATCACCAAATATACAATAGTAAGGCGTCCCAAACATTACATATTCAGCTGATCATGAAGCTAGTCATTACAAAATGTGAGGACTAGCAAGAGTTTTAGTCATACATGATCAACCCTAGGTTGCCAATCATGTTACAGCCCGTAGGCAGACAATAAGTAAAATGTACACGAGCTAACACTGGCTCGGCGGCTAAACGCCTCAAAAGAATAATTTTACAATAGAGTGGGAGAGCAAAAATAAACCCACTCATTGCCCTGGTTACGCCTGGTGTTCACCATCGGGCTGGAAAACCGGTAGATCCTCTGGAGTTGCTCTGGTATCTGTCCATACAAAACCAGCTGGATCAGATACCAGAAAGACAAGTGCCACAAAGGAGGCTTCACTTAGGAACTAAAACCAGCAAATTAGCACAAGAGTACAATTATAAATAAAAGACAGAAAATATGGAAAAGTATGACAGGATGATATACGATAAGATAACCATGGGACTATTCAGATAACGAGGTTACAACCCGTAAACCAGACAAGGACCGGGGTTGTAACCCTTCGTCTGAACAGAACTTGGCTTCTCCCACCATTTATTGGCAAGGTAAAATAAGAAAACAGGTCATGTAACAATCTTGTACAGGATCAAGACAAGACTAGACTGATTATACCGCATCCAATCAATCACGGCCAAGCAATAAGTACGGCTTGATACTTTAACTAACTAATGTTATCACAGGCCTAGTTACTAGCAAGATGCAGTGAGATTGTTCCACAGCCACAAGCCCTGCAGACCATCCAGGCTATCCGGACGAAATTAGGGATTGAATTCAAGTGGGTACATCGTCCAGGAAACGCATGTACCCTTAGGTGACTTAGAGGGTACAACACATGACAGTGTGCTGGAAATGTGCCCTACTCGACGGCAGGCTACAGATCCCAAGTGGGGCGCCCAGATAACGGGATTGCCTGTAGCTGGAAAATCTCTTCATGACTACTGGATTATTCTAGTTATTAGCCTTAGTCGATTTTAGTGGGTGCCCCTGACCGTAGTACTCAGGGGTCCCCATCCTAGACATGATGCAGGACAAGACGGGTTCATTTGCACAAGCACAATCGTCCACGGTGTCCAGGTCATTCAATCTTGTCATGTCGTGTTAGCCGTCGCAACAGCATTTCAAGGAATATCATGCCAGGTTTATCATGTCAAGAGTGCGCCACGGCGGGCCACTATCATGTCAGGTATATCATGTCAAGTTCACTGTCAAGTTATCATGTCAAGTTCATTGTCAAGTGTGCACCACTACGGGTCACTGTCAAGTCATTCTAATTTATCAAGGAGGGAAGTAACGGGCACAATTAAATAATAATAAATATATAATATATATATTCTTGAAGCCAAGGAGAAACTCTACAACTTTTATGTTGGGAGTTGGAAGAAATTCTGACCACAATTTAGACAAGTAAAATATTTACACAATCAAAGTGGAACCCATGCGGTCCAAAAGTGGGAGAACAAACATGCGGTCAAAGAGAGTGGGAGGCCACCCATGCGGCCAGCCAAAGCTTATGCGGCCAGAAAACAACTGAATGGGGCCATGCGGCCAAGAGTAAATGCCTACAAGAAATATTCACGCACCCAGAAAAGACCGAGAGTGGGAAGGCAATAAATGCGAGCTTCCACTCAAACAAAGAAAAGGGGCACGTGGCCACTCAAGTATAGTGGCCATGTAGGACCCAACAATAATCAATACATTAAACCCACGTGGCCAGCACACAATGGCATTTGCCATGCGGCCCAGGAATAACCAAGGCCATGCGGCTCACCATCACATTTAATTGCATAAAATACAACAAATAAATAAGTAAATAACTAATGATCATGCAGTTGATGGCAAGTATGCTTGGCAAGTGGTTGCGGCTCCTTGCAAGCATATAAGTATGCATTGGCAAGCATATGCGGCTCCTTTGTATTCCAAGCAGCATGCTTTCTTTGCTAAAGCATACAAGTACATGCAAGCCATGAATGCTTGCACGTTGGGCTTTGTAGTGCATGCAAAAAGTAATACATGAAACTTATGCTAAGGGCTAAAGCATTAAAGCCTTACGTATAAAATATTAAGAACTTATATGCATAAAGTGCAAAAATGCATTATTTAGGGACCTAAATGCATAAAATGCATCTAATGCATTCTTATGCGGCTAATCTGTCCCAGGGAAGGCATTAAAGCATTTAATTATTAAAATGCTTTAATCAAGTCATTAAGGCATGAACTGACAATTGAATTAAGATATGCGGCTACTCCAAAAATGCTTTACTTAAAGCATTAAGCATTTAGATGGCAAAGCATTAAAACCATATGCGGCTAGGTTTTCAGGACATGCCATGCGGCTGACATGTATTGCCAATGCATGCGGCTGAAAGGAATTAATTTCCATAATCCATGCGGCCAGCAAATTTGTAAGGTCATGCTAACGCATTAAATAATGCTGTGGGTGCCAGCATTAAAAGCTAAGCTATGGTAATGTTGCCAAGCATTAATGCTAAGCTTGCTCTCACGTGCATGCATTTAATGCTAAGGGGGCCAAGCAATTATTTTCATGCGGCTGCAAGCAATTTCAATGCATAGAAAATCAAATAATACAATTTATATAAAGCCATGCGGCTCATTCTAGTGAATGGCCATGCGGCCAGAGAACTGTCACTACTCCACTTGTCCGAGAAGAAAAGTCATGAAATCTATGGCTTCAAAGCTCCACAAATCCTTCATTCCAAACCCAAATTCGAACTTCCATAAGTCAAAATGGGGTAGAACGAAATTCTCTACAACATGGAACCATCAACTAGCAAAAATATGCAAGTTTGATAGATCAAAATTCATGAAACCGAAAATACCACGAAATTAAATATACAAGGATTTAACCACTGAAATAAAAAATTCTAAGTACTAAAGTGGGTTAGAAACACATGAGGAAGACAATGGAACAATAAAAATGGACTTCCTCCATGAAGCAAGATGCACTTGCCTAAGCTCTCCCTCTCTCCTGGTAGGTGAAAAGTAAAGATGGAGAAGAAGAAATGTGTAATGAGTAAAAATGGAAGAGAGAGAGTAGGAAGATATTTATGGTGGGAGTGGTGGTAGGTGTTTGCAAAAACAAAAGTATGAAACTTTATTGATACAAACTTTGTAAAAGATTACAAAAATTCTGGGAAAAGGTACAACTGTAGGAATCCAATCTAGAAGACGATTGCTTTATCCCTTGGACGATGTGAACTTTGAAGACGGTAGCCTCTGAAGTTGACTTGAAGGCAAAAGCCTCGGAAGTTGAAGGCAAAAAGCCTCGAAAGAATGCAGCAGCACTTGGACAAGAACTCCTGAACTCTCTGAACTTTAATGTCTGATCTCTGATTTTTGATCTCTGATCTATGATCCCCCTGAATGGAGACTTTGAAACTCTATTTATAGAGTTCTGAAAATAACTAACTTTTAGTTATTTTAGACTGCGCATGATGGATTGCGCATGAATTGGATTGCGTAACAATGGACTGCGCAGACAGTTGTCTGATCATGGGTCAACTGTCTTGGACATATGGCATCATTTGATTGAAATGCGCATAATCGTGCATAGGCTGTTGCCACGTAATGAGCAATTGATGGCATGAATGCCACGTATATTCTGTCAGTTGTGTTGATAGAGTGCGCAACCTGAATTGTGCTGGCTCTGGATTGCGCAAGAATGGATTGCGCCAGTATGGATTGCGCATCAGATAGGCTGGCAGATTGCGCTGCCAGCTGTCCTCGAGCGCCGTACTGCACGATTAAACAAACAGTCGCCTCGTTCTCCGTGTTGTCAGCTGTCAGAAGATTTGATTGTGTCAGGTAATGATGATGATTTGCCACGTCTTCCTGCGCGCTTGAGAGTGTGCGCAGTCTAGTGTGCGCAATCTGTATGCTGCGCAATCTGATGTCTGCGCAGTTCATTTGAAAGATACATTTTTTGATTTTCTGACTTTGTTGATAGGTGCAATTTGATTTTTTAGGACCTACAAGACCCCCTTCAAAGTTTTCGAAAGTTGAACTTATTCAAAATTTCGAAATACTTTGAATTTTGAAATTTCAATCAAATTGCGCATGTATTAAGCTGTCTGCGCAATCGGATAGATCAGTCCGACTTTGTCGGCGCAATCTGAGGCAGCCGTTTCTCTTCGAAAAACTATAAATAGTTCTCTTCGATATTCCTTTCATTCTTTACTTTGTTTTCGTGATCTGAGAGAGAAGTCTCGAGCTATTCCTTCCTTTCCTCTTCATCGAATCTTCATGGCCCCCAAGCGATCCTCCGCCGCTGCCAAGGACAAGGCCCCCGCCGAGTCTTTGGCTAGGGTCGCGCGACGTGCTTCTCGCCACGAGACTGCGCATCCCGCATTGGAAGGTAGATGACCCAATCAAAACTCTTTTTAGGGTTTTTGATTTCACTGTTCTTCAGAATCCATCTCTTTTTAGAGATGTGATCATACTGCGCCACCCTTTTTAGGGTTTTGGTTGCACGAAACCATTTACTCTTCATTTTTATGAAGAATAATTTCTCGCGCAATCGGTTGAACTGCGCTAGCAAAAGTCAGCACAATTTGCTGTTTTGCGCGAAAATGCCAGCGCAATCTGATGACTATTTTGCTGCGAAATCTGATTTCTGTTTGCTGCGCAATCTGATTGCTGCGCAATCTGATTGCTGTGCAGTCTGATGATTTGCGCAGTCTGAGGTTGCGCAATCTGATAATTGCGCAATCTAATGGTTGCATCTTTGATTTTTTCTTATGCTGAATTTTTGTTTTCTCTGTTTGATGCAGTTAATACAAGAGAAGATCCAGGGTACGAGAACTTTGTAGGGACTCTTTCAGAATCAGAATACAAAGAGGACTTGTCCCATGTACACTATCCACAGTATGATCTGCCAGCTTCCCGCCAAGCTATCTTGGTAGCCCAAGATAATGAAACTCTGTTATGTCTGATAAATGGACAACCCTTGGAGTCGGTAGATGCCATCATTCACAAGAAGCCCCTATTTTTGTTTGGCGAGGCTTTTGAGAAGAGTTCTCAGCCAAGGCCACGGATGGAAGAACGGATTGTCCATCAGAAAGATAGAACAATCTCTATACCAGATGTCTCCCGCTGCCTCCCCTTGTCTCGATATGCTCATGCAAGCTATCCGAGGAGAATGGAATGGAATCTCACACCTTTTCAGGATGCCCGTCCAGGAAAGATTTATGTGAAGAAGGGGTCTGACAAGAAAGACATGTTTTACAGTTCTTCAGAACGATACAGTGTCTTGCTCAGAGGTTTGAAGCCCGGTTGTATTCCGCCGGAAAATTCTTCTTTGTTAATGCCTGTGAGAGTTCCAATATTCGCGAATGAGTTCGCGAAGGTTGAAAGGAGGTATCCAGATCAAGACCTCAGATTAACTGGACTGGTGAATCCAGACTTTAAGAGATGGAATTGTATAGCAAACTGGATTTTGACTAAATTCGAAGACAAACTCCAACAAATTAACTTGTATCAAGCAGTGCATGCCACTGTTTATGGTTTTGCTCCCAATTCACATCTATTCCTGGCTCTAGCTGAGAGATAATTACAGGACAGGGACTTTTATGACTCCCTGCGGAGAGATCGGGTTTGCACTTCATGAGATGCAGTACATCTCTTACTTGCCGATGGGGGATGCTCCGTATGAGGAATTTGTCCCGACTAATGATGAATTGGACAAACTTCGAAAAGAGAACGCAGACATGGTAGCAGTCTTCGAAGAACTGCTGTGTCATTATAAAATCTGTTCTCTGTTTTACGAAAGTGGTACATCTAATACCTGCTATTCGTCTAAATGGTTGCCTTATCTATTCCTCAACCATATTAAAGAGAAGAAGACTAAGGAACATGATAGCTGCCATCCCGACTTCTTTAAACCACTGAGCAGCACTGAAGTGGTGAAGTTGATGGAGGTAAGTGGGGATTTGGATGAAAAGATCAAGGACGATTATCAATGTCCTCCTCTAAAGAAAGGAGACACTCTCGAGAGTTATATGAGAGTGGGATATAGATTCATGTCAAAAGAAGCCCAATTAGCAGGATTTCTGACGTACTGGCTCCGTCTGTTCGTTGTTCCTGGATCAAGTGCCGTAGACCGCTTCCATCGCGGTGTTCTTTTTGCCGCCGTTCGACTAGTCTTCGGCTATAAGATGGATCTTTTATCGGCGATGACATGCAGATTGAACGCCGGTCTTCGCCTGTACGTCAATTTGATGCTGAAAGCTAAGGGCGAGAAAGAGTTTCCTCGGCTAGAATTGCCGTATACTTATCTGTTCGGGTGGTTGCTTCTACACCATCCTACTTTGATGGACCCCAACATGGGACCAGTTGGCGGTAGCTTTTTGCGAAGATACTCCCAAGGAGAGTGGAGATACACTTCTTTGAGTGATTGCAGATATGCTTTGAACCTGGGTAAAGGGTGGAACTTCTATTGCACCTATCCTCCTGCCGGATATGAACAAATGCCGACCAACATGGTTGACTCAAAGATGAAACCTTTGAGTCGTACAACTTTTAATTGGTTAAAGACAATTCGTCCATCCCAACTGGTGTATCGATTTGAAGAAGAATGTTTCTTGGAGCCATATCTTCCCAGCCGGTTTGCTCGACAATTTGGATATGACCAATTCCACGTAGGTAATGCCATCACATGCCTACAAGGAAAATGTTTCTTGATAGATGGAGCCCGAGCTTGGGCTTATTACAACGCTCGAGATACGAAAGCAACGTTCTCGATGCCAGTGAACAGTAGTCATGGCCCTCGTATGCTGTTCACGTATTCAGTGTTCTATACATCAGCGAACACTTTTGCAGAGAACTTTAATCTTGCGGATAGCTTTGCATCTGCAACAAGATTGAGGAAGGGAGGAGTCATCCTGTCACTTCTAGGCAATGATGAGGTGCATGAGCCAGTAGATGCACCCTTAGAAGTTTCGAGGGATGCTATGTTCCCTGAAGAGGTTAACGCGCCACTGCGTGTTTCTTTGAAGGTTACTAAATCTCCAGCTAAGAAGAGAAGGAGAGAGGAGCCTTCCGTCCCGGCTGCAAAGAAGAAACTGATCTTGGATCATTCTTCGGAAAAGGTTACAACCAGATCTCAATCTCGGCAGCTGGCCGAGATAATTCAGCAGGAAGAAGCTGTCACACCGACCTCTGTTCAAGACAATAGACGCAGAGAGTCCTGAGAGACCTCTGCATAGAAGGAAAATATTGGTCCGCAGAAGACAAGTTTCATCTTCAATCGTGATAGATGCTGCAGCAGGAATCACTATGCCCTCTCCAACTGCTATTTCTGAGACTGGACATAAGTCTCCTAGTCCGGAACAGAGCGAGGATATTGAGCAGAGGGAAGAGCTGGAACAGAGAAATGAAGCTGAAGAGCCCAGGAATAACATTGTAGAGGAAGAGAATAATGCCGTACAATCTCCCTCACCTGCTGCAGAGACTACTCAACTTCCTCTTACCCCTGGAGCAAACCTTGCTGAAGAAATCGTTTGATGATCGAAGCTTTATATGGCTGTGACTTCGGTTATCAGGAAGAAGCTGATCACGTCACTGATGCTGCTAGTGAAGAGGTTCCCGAGGACAGCGAGAATGAGGAAAGCGCCTCATCAGAAGCTGCTGATGAAACACAAAATCCAGAAGAGAATGTTGAGATCCAGAGAACCCCTCAAGACACTCAGATTTCTGAAAAGGAGATTGAGGTGCCGAGATCTCCTGAGAAGATTGTTGATGAAGAGGTGGATGTGGAGAAAACTCCAGTTGCTGCTCCCGAAGGTATTGTAATGAAATTAGCGATCTTCTTTTAATAAGTAGTTTGATAGCTAACATCGTTACTTTTATTCATACAGAACCCGAATCTTCTTCTGCTTCTCCAACATGTATGGATATAGTACTGGCAACGACAATTGTCAGTAGTAGCGCCATTTATCTTGTGGCTCTGAAGCAGGGAGTAGTCAGGCCGTAGCGTCTGAAGCCACTTCTGCTCAACTAAAGTCTGTGCCTGCAGATGATAGGCCTGTTGCTGAATCCATCCATGGTAAGACTGCTTTCACTTTTGATTTTCTTTGATAATAGCCAATGACAGGCAAAGGGACAGTATTTAATTTTGCAGAGGATCAACCAAGAGGAGCAACCAGCTCTACTTTGGTTCCCTTATTCAAGGAGCCTGCTGCTCAGACACGAGAGATTGAGCGTCCTGTAGTTTCGTCATCAACAGGAGTAGCTGCGACTCCTGGTGCTCTGGCAACTAATCAGCTTGTCATCCAGTCATTCACCAGATGCTTTTTCGAGTCCTTAGGACCACTGATTAATAGGATGATGGATAAAGAAGATGCGGATTTCTACATGGTTAGAGGTCCGACCTCTTTCTTGGTGAATGCCATTCGGGAACAAGGTGATGAAGCTCAGGCTACCTTCCTTGAACATATATTAAGTGAGCTGGAAATCTCTATGAAGAATTATAAAGATCTCAACAAAGGGGAAGTGGAACCTTTGGTGCAGGCCGAGTTCGAACAAATGGCTCAAGCAGCGGCAATTGAAAGAGTGAACCTCCAAAAGTTCTTGGATGCTTATACTATAAAAGCTGCTGAATATAATTCCAAGTTAGAATCGGTAATCTCAACTGCTGAGAGGAGAGAAAAGAATTGCCGATCTGAGAGCGGAGATTGCTCGTCTTGAAGAGGAACTAGAAAGTGAAGTTATAGAGCACCAGACAGCAGTCCAACAAATTGATACTCTTACTCAAGAAAGAAACGAGTATGTAGCAGCACATGATGCTGAAATCACTCGCCGAATGGTCTCCAAGCCCGTTTTTAATGAAGAATCGGGAATGGAAGAAGCCAGGAGGAAAGTGATGGCATCACGTGAAGAACGGTTGCAGACTCTAAAACAACAGATCAACAATCTAATAAAGCCTCCGTCTTAGTAGAAAGACCATTTTGTATCTTTTTGTCTTTCTTCATACTATGCATGTAATGTCTCACATTTTGATCAATAAAAGACATTTTTTGTTGTGGCTCTATTATTTCTTGCGTATCTTATTCAAATACAAATAATAGCGATAGAAAATATATTCAGAGGTACAGAACATGATATATTTCTTGACGATTTTGTAGAAAATAATTATATTCATTATATCTTCTCAGAGGTAATATGGACGTGGCAGAATATAATTTGTCGAATATGATTATTTTTAATAGATAACTTAATCAAGGATGATCAGTTACTGATGTAAATAAAATTGAACGAAAATGAATCGTTATAATGAACGGATAAACCGTCGGATGATGATGAACGAACGAACTGTCAAGTGATAATGAATGAACGGGCGAACCGTCAGATAGATGTGGATGAACGGGTGAACCGTCAGATGAATGTGAACGGATAAACCGTCAGATGATAATAAATGAACGGGTGAACCGTCAGGTGATGATGAATGAACGGGCGAACCGTCAGATGAATGTGAATGAACGGGTGAACCGTCAGGTGATGATGAATGAACGGGTGAACCATCAGATGATGATAACGAACGGGTGAACCGTCAGATGATGATAATGAACGGGTGAACCGTCAGATGATGATAATGAACGGGTGAACCGTCAGATGATGATAATGAACGGGTGAACCGTTAGATGAAAGTGTCGTTTCATTGTTTTGATAATCTCTGCCTATAAATAGAACAGAAATCTGGAAGGAATGATCATTTCCACTTTTCAACATAAAGATGTCTTCCGGAGATGCATCCAAGAAGGCTGAGATCTCCCTGAAGGTTGAAGCGGGTACTGAAGAACATCCGGCCGAACTGGTCCAGTCAAAGCAGGCAGAGGCAGGCGAAGGTTCGTCTGCACCCAAACCACCGCAAGATATTTTGGACTTCCTGCTTGAACCAGGAAAGACTGAAGAGGAAGAGGCAATGAGGATGGCTACCTGCAAGTTCCTCGTGGGTTCCAGCAAAGATATTCTCAGCACTTTTGCTAATTATGTCTTTGATAAAGACGGCAGTGATCCCTGTCCCAATGTTGATAAGGATGACAGTGACCTTCCTTGATATCATGTAACATCATTTATGATGAAATAAAAACAAACTTTATTTATGAATTGTCTGATCATATTTACATAAATTTATGTTACATTTATACATAGTATTTCTTGAAGAATTTGCCTTTGATAGGCATCATTGCAACTCGACCATCTAATTCTGCAAGTTGATATGCTCCATTTGAAAAGACTTTGCTAACAACATAAGGTTCTTCCCACTTCGCATCGAACTTGCCTTTGCTCATGTGAGTCATAGTCATAGGACATCTGACCGTTAGAACAAGTTCTCATTGCTGAAAGGCTCTGACTTTAACTTTGCGGTTGAAAGTCTTCGAGATGCGGGCTTGATATAGCTCAATATGTTGCTGAGCCATTAACCGTTTCTCGTCGAGTGCCTCCAATTCTTGAAGTCGAAGAAGGTCGTTGTTCTCTGTAGTGAGTTCATTAGCAATGGCAATCCTTAAAGAAGGAATTTGAAGTTCCAGAGGAAGAACTGCTTCACAACCATACACCAAAGAGAAAGGTGTAAAGCCTGTGGGATTGCGGACCGTAGTTCGATAGGCCCAGAGACATTCACCAAGTTTTTCACTCCAATTTCGTTTGTTAGTGGATACAAACTTCTTAAGGAGCTTGATGATGGTTTTGTTAAAAGCTTCTGCTAATCCATTAGCAGCATGATTGTAGGCTGTCGAAGCGACATTGTCAATTCTATGATCATCACAGAATCTGGTGAACTTCTGACTGATGAATTGTGGTCCATTATCATGGATGATTCGTTGAGGTACACCAAATTGATAGATGACATGGTGTTTGACGAAGTTAATGACACTGCTGGTCTTGACTTCAGCCAAAGGTATAGCTTCAGCCCATTTGGAAAAGTAATAGGTTATTGCTAAGATGAACCGATGTCCTCTAGAAGAAGGAGGATTGATGGGACCAATGATGTCCATGCCCCAAGCTTCAAAAGGCCAGGAAGCAGCCGTCGGATGAAGGAACTCCGATGGTTGATGAGTGAAATCTGCGTGGATTTGACAAGCTCGACATTTCCTTGCATAATCAATGGCGTCAGAAACCATAGAGGGCCAATAATAACCCATGCGTCGAATACGATCCTGTAGCTTAGGACCGGGTTGATGGGCTCCGCAAACAACGTCGTGAGCCTCATGCAGTATTTGTTTTGCTTCATCGTCAGCTAAACAACGTAAGAGTAAGCCATCATAAGTCCGTCGGTAGAGGGTTTTGGTGGTCTGATTGTAATAGAATCGGAGAGACCGTCGACGGATACTCGTAGCCTCCTTGGGATCTTCAGGGAGTATGTCGTGAACCACAAAATCGATGAAGGGAGTTCTCCAATCTTTACTGATAACATTGACTTCAGTAAGATTACTGAACTCAATATTATGATTATTTTCGACACAGAATAGTTCTCGATTAGAGATGACCACCACTTGTTGTCTTCTGATGGGGATGGCTAAAACTGCTGTAAGATTGGCCAAAGCATCTGCTTCAGTATTGCAAGCTCGGCATACATATTCAATGAAGAAGGCTTTGAATGATGTAGCCATGTTGATTGCTGCTTCAAAATAAGGCATTAGATCTTGATGGCGAACTTCATAGGTTCCTCTAACTTGGTTAACAACCAGTTTAGAATCACCATAGACTTCAAGATACTCGATGTCAAGTTGTTTGGCTAGCTGGAGGCCAATGAGTAGAGCATTATACTCTGCCACGTTGTTGGAACAAGACTCATCTAGAGAATATGCTCTTTGAATAACTGACCCATCGGGAGAGACGAGGACAACTCCGACTCCTGTGACAATGGCACCATTGGGTCCGATTCTGGATGCACCGTCAAAGAATAGACGCTAAGTAGGAAATTCTTCGGAGATTGCGTTAGATTCCAAAGTCTCGTCTGGAATTTCGTCGTAGAGTTTGGACGTCTCTGGAACAGGATGCGCTGCTAAGAAATCCGCCAGGGCCTGACCTTTGACAGACTTTTGTCGAACATATACCATGTCATATTGGGCTAGCAGAATGGCCCATGTAGCCAGCCGAGAGTTAAGTGTGCTGGGCTTCTTCATGAGTACCCGAAGAGGATTAACTCATGATATGACATGAATGGTTTGACCAATGATGTAATGCCGAGTCTTTTGAACAACAAACATGAGAGCTAGGCATTCTTTTTCGACTGGACTATAACGGTGTTCAGCACCAATCATAGTACGACTGAGATAGTAGATGGCTTGTTCATGGCCTTCTTTGTTCTTTTGGGCAAGTAAAGCACCCAATGAATGGTCCATAGCACGGACATACATTAAAAATGGTATGCCAGAGATCGGTGGCACTAAGACTGGTGGATTCATAAGATACCGCTTGATGTCGTCAAATGCTCGTTGACATTCTTCAGTCCAAACGAAAGAAACACCCTTCTTCATGAGTTGAGTGAATGGTCTGCAACGTCCAGACAGATTCGAAATGAATCTCCTGATGTACGCAAGTCGACCTTAGAATCCTCGTAGCTCTTTTAGGATGCATGGAGGACGCATCTCTTGAATGACTTTGATCTTCTCGGGATCCACGTGTATACCCTTAGAGGTAATGACGAAGCCGAGAAATTTGCCACTAGAGACACCCAAAAATGACTTGGTGGGATTCATTTTGAGTTGATGTTGGCGCATGAGATTGAAGATGGTTCTCAAGTCTTGAATGTGATCTTCTTTTAAACGACTTTTGACAGTAATATCGTCAACATAGCATTCGACAGTCTTGCGCAGATGATCTCGAAAGATGGTACTCATAGCTCGTTGGTATGTTGCACCAGCGTTCTTGAGACCAAACGGCATTACAGTGTAACAATAGACTCCGTGAGGAGTACGGAAAGAAGTATGCTTTTCATCTTCAGGATGCATCCGAATTTGATCATATCCGGAGAATCCGTCCATGAAAGATATTCTTTCGAACCCACAGGTATTGTCGATCATAACGTCCGTGATAGGGAGAGGAAATTCATCTTTTGGACATGCTTCATTAAGATCCTGGAAGTCGATGCAGACTCGAACTTTGCCGGTTTTCTTTAGAACTAGGACGACATTAGCTACCCAATCAGGGTGCTGTTCTTCTCGAATAAAGCCACAAGCGATGAGCTTCTTGACTTTATCATCGATTGCGTCCATCATTTCTGGTTTAAAACGCCGTGTTGTTGTTTGACCGATTTTGCATTCGGCAGGATGTTCAATTTGTGAGTAGCGACTTTAGGATCCAATCCTGGCATGTCTTCATAACTCCAGGCAAAGATATCAATGTATTCTTTAATCAGAAGAATTAGTTCTTGCTTGTCTGCCTCTGGAAGGTTCTTGCTGATGAAAATTGGACGAGGTGACCCGCTCTCTCCTACATTAATTTGAACTAATTGATCTTCGGTAGGAGGTTCTCTTTGTTCGAATCGGAGTTCCCATTGGGTATCCATTCGTTGAGCCCAAGGATCTGCTTCTGGATTTTCTTCAATATCCTCATCATAGCCTTCTGGAAATTCGACGGAGACCATGTTAGAAGATACAGTCAGCCGATGAACTTGACCGATGCTGGTGTCAGAGTCCCATGATATGGAATCAGAAGAGTTAGAACGCTCCTCGCTATCAGATTCAGAGCCTGCTGGGGATAACAGCGGAGGAGAAGCATATCCGAGACCTCTTTTGGTCCTGCTGTGGTACATCTCTGACTTCCCTTGTGGAATAGCTGTACGGAGAGGAGTCTTTCTACCCTTACCGTAGTTGAGGCCGCTCTTGAAGTCATAACCCATCTTTCGGACGATGTCTTTTGACTGTTGACTGTAACGACGGAATTGAAGATGACCCATGTCGTTAACTTTGCTATCATCCGTATAACTGAATTGTTGTTCCGGTCTTTTACTAAAAAGTATTGGACATTCGCCTTTCTTGCGAGCAGGAACAATACGATATGAATCCTTTGGGTGTTCAACTGAAACTTCAGTTTGAAGAGATTGCACAACTCCCATTGTAAATGACTGATAGCTATCTAACATATCCAAGTAGCATTTAGCATGACAAATGACATCAGTATACTGGAAAGTAGATACTTTTTCATTGATTTGTACATTGGTATTTACAGCAGGACTTTTAGCCTTAGCAGGCTTAGTCAGATTGATTACAAGAGGGGGAGAAGAAGAACGTGGAGGAGGATTAGCTTTGTTACGACGGAGGTCGATAACAAGCGGCTCAGAGGAGGTGAGCTCCATTTTCTCCTTGTTATGAGATAGATCTATAACAAGCGGCTTAGAAGAAGTGAGTTGCTTTTTATCCTTGTTACGACGTAAGTCAATAACAAGTGGCTCAGAAGAGGTGAGCTCCCTTTGATCATGATCATCTTCAATAGATTGCTTCTGGACTGGAAAGTGAATAGCCAGTGGTTTGGAGGATTGAGGACGAGAAGCACGTCCTTTGACAGGAATGATGAGGGTGTTATTAGGCATTGTTTCTTGCTCTTCTTCAGTGTCCAGAGATAGGACAACCTTCATGAATTCGTCTTTGTACATACGTGCATCATTGCAGTATGCCTCAATGCCTTTGAAATGATAGAGATCAGCAACTTCCTTCTGAACTTCTCCATTGTCATCAACATATTTGAAACATTGATGAAGAGTTGATGGAACAATATTATGCTCGTGTAGAAATGGTCTTCCCAGCAACGCATTGTAGGAACAACCGTGATTGTCAATGATGTAGAAAGTAACCTTTGTGCGAAGATTGCCTATTTGGAGTTTTAGACGAATCTTGCCCAAAGGTTCACTCCTTCCCTGATTGAACCCAAGGATGGTGGTGATTGTGCTGGAGAGGTTATGTACTGGAATCTTCAGCGCATCCAACATTGTCTTTGGCATAATGCTGAGAGCAGACCCTGGATCTATCAAGATACGATAGACTTTCATCGAGTCGACATATCCTGTATAGTAGAGTGGACGGTCGTGCCTGTTATCTTCCATCAACATGTCATCTTGAGTGAAAGTGATGTTCGGAATTAGCTCCAACACACTATGACAATGAAGGCAAGAGACTGGTTCTGCTTTCGGCTTCTTCAGAAGAGCTAAGCAGGTTTCAGCTTGCATAAGAGCTTCGCTCAGAGTCTCCCGAGTTTCTTTGGAAAGGCGCAAGAGCTCGAAGATTGACAACCGGGCCGGTGTATTAGCCAATTGAGCTAATATGTCAAAGTTATAAGGCTTTTCAAGTCCGGAAGGAGATGTCTTCTTCAAAGGTTTATCGAAGCGGACTTGCTGTTTGCCTTTGTCAGCAACCGTTGGCTTGGGAGGAATGGGTATCACAACCGGTGAGGAAGCAGTAGGAACATCCTCAGTAGAAGCAGGCTGCACTGGAACAGGCTCAGAAGAAGAAGAAGCATGATTCTCTTGAGTTTCGGGGTAATCCTTCAGATAGGGTTTCCCTGATCTGGTGCCTAGCAAGATTTCTTCATCAACTATAGGGTCAAAAGACACCATATTGTAAATCTTTGTCTTGCCCTTGGAGCAATCTTTCTTCTTGGAGGAAGAGGGAACTTCGAACTCTGAAGCAAGATCCGGATGAATCCACATAATCTCGCCATTGTCAAGAGACAAGGGGACGAGACCTTCACTTTGTGGAGGAGGGAGATTCTCAATCTCAAGAGTAGCCTTGGGGATAGGAATGACACCATGTTGCACCATCTGTGGTGGAAAATCACCGAACTGAACTGTTACCATATTTGCAGTAACAGTCTTCTCGTCTTGTTGCAGAGTGATGACGCCAACGTTGACCAGCTCCTGGATTTTGCCTTTGAGCACATAACATGCTCGAGTGGGATGTCCGATGAACCTGTGATAGACACAGTACTTGGGATGATCTGTCTTACCGACTTCATCGGGCTTCTTAGGATCTGGAAGTTGAATTTTATTGCTTTTGAGTAAGCAATCAAAGATACTAGCAGTGTCATTCTCGTCAAAGGAATACTCCACTTTAGGACGAGGTTCTCTTGATGGAGATGCTGAAGGAGTAGAAGTGGGCGTAGAAGGAGCTATGTTAACCGCCAGAGATTCTTTGTTCTTGTTCAAATTAATGTTCGAAGTTTCTTTTGATTTGCGGTTATTCTGGCGATTGCCACCACCTGATGTTTGATGTTCATCTCGGTCGGGGTTAGACATTTGTACTCCCAGCTGCTTGAATTTGTCGGCGCTAATTTCAGCGGCTTTAGCGTTGACAATAAAAGATGGCCAATCTTGGAATTGAGTAGACCCTGTCCACATGCTAATGATGGGCAACAGATTTGCCTTGCAAGTGTCTATGGTGACAGCAGCCGGAGTTCCTGGAGGCATTTTCAAAGCTTCCCGATAGAATCTTTCAATGAAACTTTCAGCGGTTTTATTGTGCTTTTGTTTGATTTTATTGAGGGCTGACATAGTTATGTCATTGATTCCCTCGTAAAATCGTTCCAAGAAGATTTGCTTTAAGCCAGAGAAGGAGGTAATACAACCATCAGGCAAGCTTCTATACCAATCGTATGCTACGTCAGCTAAACAGCCGACGAATACTCTGGTAAGAAGAGCATCATTTGGTTGAAGTTGTACAGTCATAACCTCAAAGTGGTTGATGAACTGACTGGGAGATGTGCTGCCATCAAACAGCGAGATGGTTGGGATCTTATACTTCGGAGGAAATGGAACTTCCTTCCATTCAACTGGGTAAGGTTGCTTGATCCCCAGTCTTTGCAAGTTGTCCTTCTCCTTGAAAGCTTCGAACTGAGTTCGCAGGAGCTTCACAGCTTCATTGGCATCTTCCACTGATGTAGAAGGAGCAGGCTGAACTACAGTGTTAGGAGGAGGAACAGCATGATAAGCACTACCCCCAGCACCTGACTGACTGGGTGTAGGTTGGACTTGTACATGAGGTATTTGAGTAGGTGTTGCCCCCAATCCCGCATTGACAGGCACCGATGATGCTATAATTTCAGGATTTGTAGGCAGTACAGTCGGTGGGACTGCATGCTGAGCCACAATGATGGAATGCATACTGGCGACCATTTCAGCCATAGTCTTCAGCTTATCTTCTAGTGCAGCTATTCTTTGTTCTTGACTAGCTGAACTGGAAGCATCAGGATCTTCATTGACAACGTACGCTGTCACTTCTCTGGGTACAATGAAAGACACTGTCTGTTCTGAGCTTTTGCTGTATGCATCATAATCGGAGAAGGAATCATCTCCTGAGTGAGAAGGAAGGAAACGACCAGAAGGATCTTGAAGATTCCTTTGACCGATTGTGTCTCGGCTTCGGGAACGGGTATGTCGGAATACTCATTCAGAAGATTCTTGGAGTAAATCCAAATACCGTTGGCTTGGCCTACGAGGCTTTCCGTGCTTAGAGCACTTCCTACCCCCAGTGTCTCTAGAAGTCATGTTGACAGAAGCGTACAGAACTTCGTCCTCATCTTCCGACATAGGTTCAGAGTTAGCAAAATTCAGACGATCGAAGACAGATCGTCTTGTTGTTTGACAACAACACTTGATAACAACTTTGTGGTTACAGTGATGTCCAAGTGGTTGTACTGGGGATGTTGGGATGTTGTCCCATTTTTGCTTGAGGTGTTCTTGGAGATCAGGAACAACAACGGGACGAGGAAAAGTTCGAGGGATATGTTCTTTGATAACATTCGGAACATGGTTCCGATTCTTCAAATGTTTTGTCCCTTGAGTGTACAGGGATGTGCTCACTTCATTGGCATAAGCGTCTGGATTCTTGATCCTGGAAGTTTGCTTCTGATGATGTTTGGTCTTCGGTATTGGCTGTTTGCGTTTTACCGAAGTTGGTCGATTGAGATATGTTCTTAAATCAGCAAACTCACCCCCATGGGTTTCTGTCTGAGACACCAGCAGTTTTTCCTGTCTGGAACGGGAAATCTTGAGGGTTGGGAGATCTTGGAATTCTGCTACCGGAGTAGGCAGAATACCTCTCTGATCAGTACAAGTTCTTTTAACATGAAGAGAAGAATCCTTGTTTGAAAGAGTTTTTGTACTGACTGATGCCGGAGCATATTCAGTATGATCTTCTACGGTAAAGACCGGGGAAGATTGAGAAAAGACCAAAGGGCCTTTTCCTTTGTTCTGGAAAGAAGGGTTAGCTAAAGAGCGTTTCCCTCTGTTGTCTTCCAAGTCATGGGACGAGGAAGTTTGAGAAAAGACCAAAGGGCCTTTTTCTTTGTTCTGAGGATGTGGAGGAATAGCCAAAAGACTACCCCTAGTGGATTGTGCAGGAGCAGCAGGGTGTTGGAGAGGAGCAGCACTCTTCTCTTTGTTGTGAGAAGAAGAGAGATTAGCCAAAGGGCTGTCTTTCTTGGATTGCGCAGGCATGGTTTGCGCATAAGTGGATGGCGCACTGGCAGGTTGCGCAGGAGAGTCCTTGACAGAGAACTTTTTGGTTCTGGCCACAGATACTGTGGTTTGCGCATCAGGAGTTCTGGCCACAGAGTGTTTAGAATACACTCTAATTGCTGGAGCATCGGTTTGCGCAGGAAAATGGGCAGCCAATTGCGCCAGAGGCAGTGGAGTCTTATGCTTTGACAAGGCAGCATAAGAAGTCTTCTGTGCACGGACAGCAACAGCTTGCGCATGAGTAGTTGAGACAGATTGTGCAACAGTCTTAGTGGCAGCAACTGTAGACTGTGCAGCAGATCGCGCAGCAGGCTTCTTGGCAGACTGCGCAGCAGTCTTGCTGACAGAGTTGATAGACTGCGCAGCAGTCTTGGAGACCCACACTGGGCGCACTTTGCTCGTAGCAGAAGTGGTTACAGTGCGGGGAGTGGTCTTAGAGTTGATCATGGCTTCATAGGCTGTCTGGTTGGCCTTCACAACCAGAGTCTTCTGCGTCTTCCCGATAGACTCTACGTCACATTGAGTTGTCACTTCCTCGTCGGAGGAGAAAGTCTTCCCCAGCAGAGTCGCCATTTTGTTTGCAAAAACAAAAGTATGAAACTTTATTGATACAAACTTTGTAAAAGATTACAAGAATTCTGGGAAAAGGTACAACTGTAGGAATCCAATCTAGAAGACGATTGCTTTATCCCTTGGACGATGTGAACTTTGAAGACGGTAGCCTCTGAAGTTGACTTGAAGGCAAAAGCCTCGGAAGTTGAAGGCAAAAAGCCTCCGGAAGAATGCAGCAGCACTTGGGCAAGAACTCCTGAACTCTCTGAACTTTAATGTCTGATCTCTGATTTTTGATCTCTGATCTATGATCCCCCTGAATGGAGACTTTGAAACTCTATTTATAGAGTTCTGAAAATAACTAACTTTTAGTTATTTTAGACTGCGCATGATGGATTGCGCATGAATTGGATTGCGCAACAATGGACTGCGCAGGCAGTTGTCTGATCATGGGTCAACTGTCTTGGACACATGGCATCATTTGATTGAAATGTGCATGATGGTGCATAGGCAGTTGCCACGTAATGAGCAATTGATGGCATGAATGCCACGTATATTCTGTCAGTTGTGTTGATAGAGTGCGCAACCTGAATTGCGCTGGCTCTGGATTGCGCAAGAATAGATTGCGCCAGTATGGATTGCACATCAGATAGGCTGGCAGATTGTGCTGCCAGCTGTCCTCGAGCGCCGTACTGCACGATTAAACAAACAGTCGCCTCGTTCTCCGTGTTGTCAGTTGTCAGAAGATTTGATTGTGTCAGGTAATGATGATGATTTGCCACGTCTTCCTGCGCGCTTGAGAGTGTGCGCAATCTGTATGTTGCGCAATCTGATGTCTGTGCAGTTCATTTGAAAGATGCATTTCTTGATTTTCTGACTTTGTTGATAGGTGCAATTTGATTTTTTAGGACCTACAGTAGGTGGGAGTGGTCCTCCACATAAAACCAAACCAAGCCAAACCCACCAAACTGAACCAAACCAAGCCAATGCAATCCCATGATGAACCATGCTAATGCAACATGCAAAATAAAACCCAAGGCTAACTAATTATGACAAACCAAAAATACGTGCCCGAAATACGTACACGTATTCCCAATACGTAATACGAGATATGAGCATTACAGTATGACCTGGTTCCGGAGCACCTTCTCCCTGCGATCCAGAATCTCCACCGGCTGTTCTGGATAGCTGAGGGTAGGTCCCACCTGTATCGCTGAATGGTCCAATACATGGCTGGGATCTGCCACGTACCGCCTCAGCTGAGATACATGAAACACGTTGTGCACTCCCTCAAGCCTAGTAGGCAAGTCCAGTCGGTAGGCCACTGCACCGATCCTCTCTAAGATGGTGAAAGGTCCGATGTAGCGCGGACTGAGCTTCTCACCGCCGCCAAAGCGAATAGTGCCACGTGTCGGGGATATCCTCAAAAACACCATGTTACCAACCTAGACACAAGACAAAAACTCAACACACAACTTGTTGGCACATTTTATTTTGATTATTAATAGCATCTTCGTGGTTTAGTCTTCTGTTCTTCAGATTCAAATATTCTCAGAAGATCTACTACATGGAGCCCTTCCGTTCAGCGCAATCATCTTTCACTTTGAAGACTGAAGCAGTTACCGGCGTTCCCTGCATAAGACGGCGTCTTCCTGCTTAGAGTCTTTGAGTTTGTACTAGTCTAGGTATATCTGTAAACACCTAAGGACGGATGACAATTAAAAAGCACTAGTCAAAAATCAAATACTTACAGAGCGGCATACCGGCGGCATGCTTCGGCATACCGGCGGTATACCGTTTCTAGCATCTAGAAAGTTGCTGTGACAAATTGTCGGCATACCGGCGGCATGCTACGGCATACCGGCGGTATACCGATTTTTGTGTCCAGAAAGTTGTTGTGACAAATTGTCGGCATACCGACGGCATGCTCCGGCATACCGGCGGTATACCGTTTTTAGCAACCCAAAAGTTGCTGTAACAAATTGTCGGCATACCGACGACATGCTCCGGCATACCGGCGGTATACCGTTTTTAGCAATCCAAAACTTGCTGTGACAAATTGTCGGCATACCGGCGGCATGCTCCGGCATACCGGCGGTATACCGAGTTTTAAATATTTGGTTTTTGAATTGCCCTGATTAGCATTAATGGCCGCATTTAATGCTCTCTAACGGTCATTAATATGACCGTTACTATTTGGACGGTATACCGACGGTATGCCGCTGCATACCGACGGCATGCCGGTCTGTCTGTATTCAGAGCATTAAATGCCACCAACTCTTGGTTCTCTTATAAAAGAAATCTCTCTCTCTCTTGAGCTTCTTCACCAACTCTTACCATAAATTTTCCAACAACCAAGAGCTCCACCATTAATACTCTTCCAAGCTTTTCATTGTCATCCTCTCCCAAAGTGCTAGAGTATTAAAGAGTTGTACATTTCGATCTTCACGTGTTTAGAAGATCAACAAGTTTTTGTTCTCTTTTGTTTGAAGTTGGCGAGCCTTCGTAAGAAAACTCGTGTGTAGAAGTTGGCGAGTCTTCGGATCCAAACTCGTGTTGAAGTTGGCGAGTTCTTCGGATCCAAACTCGTGTGTACTATTTTGTTAAATAGTGGATTAAAGCAGGAGAGAGTTCCGGGACTGGACTGCCTCAAAAGAGGATACCAGGATACATCCTTGCGTTTGATCTTTCTACTCTTTACTTTCAACTGTCTTTATTGCATCAATTGTTGTAGTTAATTTTTTAATTACCCTATTCACCCCCTCTAGGGTTCTACAATTGGTATCAAAGCTTTGTTCTCTTGATTTGGATTTACACCCTTGAGTGATCCATGGCCTCTAACCCTAGTATCAACACGTTTCACAATGAGGGGCACTCCACAAATAGGCCTCTCCTATTTGATGGTACCAACTACAACTACTGGAAGATTAGGATGAGCATTTATCTAAAGTCCATAGATTTCGACTTATGGGATTGCGTGATAAATGGTCTTCCTACTCCTTCCAGAGCTATTGAGGATATTGCTTCTGACACCCTTCGGGACACTCTTTCTGAAAACATTAAGAAGCTTGCAAGTCGAGATGCCAAGGCAATGAATGCTCTTTATTGTGCTCTCGACAGTAGTGAATTCAACCGAATCTCTACTTGCAAGACTTCCAATGAGATTTGGAAATTACTTGAAGTCACACACGAAGGAACTTCACAAGTGAAGGAGTCTAAGATTAGTAGACTCACGCAAGAATATGAGTCTTTTAAAATGAAGCATGATGAATCTATTACTTCTATGTTTACTCGATTTGGTGATATTATTAATCCTCTCTCCTCTCTTGGTAAGGAATATCCGGCTCATGAAAAGATCAGAAAAATTCTTTGAGGATTGACGAAAGTGTGGAGTCCTAAAGCTACCGCAATTATTGAGGGGAACGATCTAACTGTCATGAACCTTGAGACCCTCATGGGTAAGCTTATGACTCACGAGCTCGACATGAAGGATCAAGAGGAATCCTCCACACAAGAGAAGGAGAAGGAGAAGACCAAAGAGAAGGAGAAGACTCTTGCTCTCAAAGCTACAAAGTCTTACTCCAAGGAGAGCTCCGACGACAATGAGTCGGATGATGATGAAGAAATAGCTCTCACAGCTAAGCACTTCCGGAAATTCCTCAAATTCAACAAAGCCAATCGCTCCAGACGAAAAAATGAGGAAGATTCGACGTGCTATCAATGTAGAAGACCCGGACATATCAAGCGGGACTGTCCGATGATAAGAAGAGATTCAAGCAAGTACGAGAAGCCAAGCAGAGGAAGCTCGTCCTCTAGAAAATTCGCCAACACTAGCATTTGGTGTGAGAGTGATGCTAGTGACTCCGACAATGACAAGGAGTGCAAACACAACGCAAATGTTTGCCTCATGGCAACTGATGAGGTACTTGATGATTTTTCCTTAAACACTCTTACCTATGATGATTTGGAGAAAGCCATTCTTGAATTACATGAAGAACACAAAGGTGTTCGGAATAAATACAAGAAATCTCTTAAAGAGGTTGAGGCTCTTCAACTTGAAGTAGAGAGGCTCTCAAGCATTATTATTGATGTGAAGGAAAAATCTCCTATTTCTGACACGGATGAAATAGAGTCTTTGCGACTCAAGTTTCAAGAATCTCTTGACACCATCAAGAAAAAGGATGATGAGATTCTATCCATGAGAAGCTCTTATGAATTTACTATGCACAAATGTCAAGATGCTAATAGAAGAGAATATGACACTTCTATTAAGTATAATGATCTTCTTACACGGAGTAAGAATTTAGGTAATAAGAATACCACTCACATGCATGCTCCAAGACACCCCCACACTCATTACAATGCTAGGCATAACCCTTACATGAACACTACACACAACTCCTTTTCTAACACAAGAAAAGGACCTTTTGTTAAGAAGAACACCTCACATCATGCTTTTTACTATCATCATAACACTCATGGTAGAACTTTTCACACTAGAAACTCACATATGCACAACACTCACACTTCTTCTTCTAAATCTTCTTTGATGTGCAATTATTGTGGTTTGCTCGGACATACTTCTAATTTTTGTTATACAAGGAAACAAGTTGACATGAGAGTTCTTAAATGGGTTCCTAGAACTAACAATCAAGGACCCAAACGATCATGGGTACCAAAACGTTCATCTTCAACTTTTGTTGTAGGTGACGAATCCTTCTCATGCTAGAAGCAAGTGGATTCTCGATAGCGGTTGTTCACGGCACATGACCGGTGATGCTTCACTTTTTACAACGCTATCGATGAAGAAGGAAGGACACGTCTCCTTCGGTAACAATCTTAAAGGTTATATTATTGAAAATGGTAATATCGGTTCTCCTCCTTATCCTTGTATTAATAATGTATGTCTTGTTACTAATCTCAAGCATAACCTCCTTAGCATTAGCCATCTTACTGATAATGGCTATGATATCAAGTTTGTTAAACTCAAATGCTACATTACCGATAGTTCTAATGGAACTATTGTTTATGAAGGCATTAGAGAAAACAACATTTATGTTCTTTATCTTGTTGAAGGTACTAACAATGACAGATACCTAGTTGCAAAGAACGATGAGAGTTGGCTTTGGCACATGAGGCTTGGACACGCCAACATGGACACCATCTCTCGTCTCGCCTCCAAGAAGCTTGTACGAGGTCTCCCAAGTATCCCATTCAAAAAGGATATGGTATGTGAAGAATGCGAGAAAAGTAAGTTGACCAAGTCATCCTTCAAATCCATCAACTCTGTGAGTACTTCTAGACCCCTTCAACTTATCCATATGGATCTTTTTGGGCCTAGTAGAGTAGCTAGCCTTGGTGGCAAACTTTATGCTTTTGTTTTAGTTGATGATTTTTCGAGATTTACTTGGGTTATTTTTCTTGCTTGCAAAAGTGATACTTTTCGTAAATTTGTTGCTTTTTGTAAACGTGTTCAAAATGAGAAAGGTTTTTCTATCAACAAAATTAGGAGTGATCATGGAGGGAAATTTGATAATGTTGATTTTAAAAGATTTTGTGAAAAGAATGGTTTTGGACATGATTTTGCTTGTCCACGAACTCCTCAACAAAATGGTGTTGTGGAGAGAAAGAATAGAACCCTTGGCGATATGGCCCGGTTTATGTTAAACCAATATAAGCTCCCCCAATATTTTTGGACGGAAGCCGTTAATACGGCATGTCATGTTATTAATAGGGTCTTGATTAGACCTATTTCTAAGAAGACTCCTTATGAGCTTTGGTTTGACAAAACTCCCTCTATTGAATATTTCAAAGTTTTTGGTTGCAATTGTTTTATTTTGAATACCAAGGATAACCTAGGCAAGTTTGAAGAAAAAGCCTATGAAGGAATATTCCTTGGATACTCTACTCATAGTAAAGGTTTTCGAGTTTTTAACAAAAGAAGTCTTGTTGTCGAAAAGTCAATCAATGTCTCTTTTAATGAACTCAACTCTTCTACATTCTCCTCTTCCGAGGATATTGATGACATCTCGTTTGGGTTGGAGAACTCCTCTATTGAGGATCGTCCTTCTTCATCTAACAATGAAGTTGTGACCCCATCAAAAGAGTCTCCTCCTCTCGAGCCTCCTCAAAAGGATCTCCCAAAAGAATGGAATTTGTCACCAATCATCCTAAGGAGCTTATCATTGGGGATCCTTCCTCTAGTGTTAGCACAAGATCCGCCACTCGTGATCTATGTGCAAATGTGGCTTTTATCTCTCAAATAGAGCCTAAAAATGTTAATGATGCTTTCCTTGATAAGTTTTGGATGATAGCTATGCAAGAGGAGCTTAATCAATTTGAGCGAAGCAAGGTTTGGGAACTTGTCCCAAAACCTAGCAATCATCCCATTATTGGAACAAAATGGGTGTTTCGTAACAAACTTAATGAAGATGGGTTAGTGACTCGTAACAAAGCCCGATTGGTTGCTCAAGGCTATAACCAAGAGGAAGGCATTGACTACGACGAAACCTATGCTCCGGTTGCACGTCTTGAATCCATTCGTTTGCTTTGTGCTTTTGCTTATTTTAATGACTTTAAGCTATTTCAAATGGATGTTAAGAGTGCTTTTCTAAATGGTATTATTAAAGAGGAAGTTTATGTTAAACAACCTCCCGGCTTTGAAGATTTTCAATTTTCTAATCATGTGTTCAAACTCCATAAAGGCCTTATGGCCTCAAACAAGCTCCCCGTACTTGGTATGAGCGTCTTAGCTCTTTTCTTGTTTCTCACAATTTCTCAAAGGGAAAAGTTGACACAACACTTTTTATTAAATTCCATGATGGGACTCTCTTGTTGGTTCAAATTTATGTCGATGATATTATTTTTGGTTCTACTAACAACACACTTTGTGTAGAATTTGCTAAAGTTATGCAGGAAGAGTTTGAAATGAGTATGATGGGTGAACTTTCCTTCTTCTTGGGGTTACAAATCAAGCAAGGTCCCAAAGGAACCTTCATCAATCAAGCGAAATATACAAAGGACCTCCTCAAGCGTTTCGACCTCGACTCATCCAAATCAATGAGGACTCCTATGGCCACAACGACAAAGCTTGACAATGATGAAGATGGAACATCGGTCGACATTCGTAAGTATAGAGGTATGATCGGTAGCTTACTTTATTTAACTGCTAGCCGTCCTGATATCATGTTTAGTGTTTGCTTGTGTGCACGATATCAAGCCAATCCAAATGAATCTCATATGTGTGCCGTTAAGCGCATTTTTCGTTATCTCAAAGGCACCACTAACATGGGTCTTTGGTATCCGAAATCCTCATCCTTTGAGCTTCACGGCTTTTCGGATGCGGATTTTGCCGGATGCAAGATTGACCGAAAAAGCACTAGTGGCACATGTCAATTCCTCGGGAAGTCTTTGGTATCGTGGTTTAGTAAGAAGCAAAATTCTGTTGCTCTTTCTACCACTGAGGCAGAATATATTGCGGCTGGTTGTTGTTGTGCACAAATTCTTTGGATGTCACAAAAACTCTTAGACTATGGCATTTCTCATTCATGCACCCCTATTAAATATGATAACACTAGTTCTATCAATCTCACGAAAAACCCGATTTGTCACTCACGCACGAAGCACATTGAAATTAGACACCATTTTCTTCGTGACCATCAACAAAAGGGAGATATTCGTCTTGAATTTATTGATACTACCTATCAATTAGCCGATATTTTCACAAAACCGCTCCCGGAAGATCGCTTCACCTTCCTTTGCCGTGAATTAGGCTTTTTGTCTTTTGATCCATAATCCCTCTCGACCGGCACACCGACGGTATACAGCGGTATACCGACGGTATACCGTTTTTCGATTCAGAATTAGGTTCTGTTTCGATCCTCGGCATACCGTCGGTATACGTTGGCATACCGCCGGTATGCCGGAAGGGGGCGGACAGGATTTCAACTGAAGGACCGGGCCCACCTCTCTTCTCTACTTCCTTTAATTCTTTTTATCCTTCCTTTATTCCCTCCTATCCATCCCATCCATCATAACTACCCATCTCTTCACCTCCCATCTCATTTATTACTATTCCATCACATCCCCCCTTTCCCTCCTCCTTTTACTCCACCATCATAACTACCCACCACCTTTTTAACTCCCTTTCATTAAACCCTCCTCTACAACCGTTCCCACCCTCCTCCCCTTTTTCAAAATTCATCTCTTCATCTTCCTCCTTCTCTTTAAAATCCTCCTTTCTCCTTCATTTCTCCTACTCCTCCTTCATCCACTCCAAAAAACCTAATCTCTCTTCATGGCAAACCCTAAGCGCCCCCGATCCTCCTCCTCCTCCTCCATGTTCAACCCCTTCGTCCCGGTGGCGCAACCTCATGGCTATGATCAACGCATCTTCTCCAACTCTTTGGCGGCCGAGCTTTGGTTCCAGCACTTCGTCCATCACAACGTGTTCAAGGGACGGGCGATCAACTGGAACCTCTTCCCCGGTCACGTCCCCTTGTTTGACGACGTCGGACTCTCCTCTCTACTTCGGCGCCAAATACCAGTCTACCCCGCTGCTGTCCGACTTTTCTATTGCAACTTGGTCGGGGACGACGATCCATCCGCCATTCAATCTATGGTCAATGACCGCCACTTTCGTCTAACATCTCGGGAAGTGGGGAACATCCTTGGCATCCCGGACAAAGGGGAAGCGTTACCATCCTTGGGTGCTCTCAACTCCTCGGCGGCGTCACCCTTCGACGAATTCTGCCGTATCATCTGCAAGGGCCCAAACCCTCCTACCATCCCGGCCCTCTCTGCCCGGCTGGAGTCGTTTTACTACGAGCTCCATAGGATAGTGTGCCACACACTATTTCCTAAGGGCGGAAACTACGACGCCATCACCGGTGATGCCCTCGTCTGCATGTATTATCTCTATGTCCGGAAGCCATTCTCCTTCCCGAAGACTCTCCTTCTGCTCTTCCGGCGTGTCATGCCTTCGGGGAAGCAAAACCTCTACTACGGCTCCCTTATCACTCTCCTTCTGGAGGCCAAACAAGTTGACCTATCTCTTTGCTCCTCGGATGGCGTGCCCTCCTACCTTGCTGTCTCTCGTTCCCTTAGCAGCGCCTCTGCCTCCCGTGCCTCGTCTTCCCAAGAGCGTCCGGCATCCACTCCTGCTGCTCCCACATCTACCCCTCCTGCTTCGGGCCGTTATATGCCGCTCACTCAGCAGCACTTTGATATGCGTATGGCCCAGGCGGAGGAGCAGATGCGGGCCCACACTCGTGGACTTGGCGCCCTGATCCAGTCCCGTTTCCACGATGAGGGGTACTTTATTCAGCGCACTCTTCAAGACCGTGATACTTTTCTGGATCTTAATCTTCAGGATCCCATGTACACGGCCCCGCGCTTCTCTGATCCCAATGCCTATGGGTTTATGTACCCTGACGGCATTGATCCTTTTGGCGCCTTCCAGCAAGCTCAGGGTGATGATGACGATCCGGCTGATGAGTAGGGATGGATTCCCTTTTGGGTGATGGTCTCGTCTTATGCGTGTTTTAGTTTTTATGTGTTTGTTTTTATGTTGTCTTTTGTGGTCCTTCGGGGACCGGTGTGTGGTTGGTACTAGTTGTTTGCAGTCCTTCGGGGACTTTATCTGTGGTTCTCTCTAGTGTGCGGCTCTCGTTGTGGAGAGTCTTTCTATTTACTTTATGCTATGTCTGTGTCGGGCATGTATTCAATTTTACTTCAATATATTAATACATGCTTCTCCTTATATGCTCTTGTCATTATCAGTTTGCACGTTTTCTATTATTATTCCCATCTTTGACTAAGTGACAAAGGGGGAGAAATCGTATTAAGGGGGAGCTGTCTACCTACGGGGGAGCTACTCCCTGAAGATGCTATCTCTATTTTGTCAATTATCAAAATGGGGGAGTTTGTTGGCACATTTTATTTTGATTATTAACAGCATCTTCGTAGTTTAGTCTTCTGTTCTTCAGATTCAAATATTCTCAGAAGATCTACTACATGGAGCCCTTCCGTTCAGCGCAATCATCTTTCACTTTGAAGACTGAAGCAGTTACCGGCGTTCCCTGCATAAGACGGCGTCTTCCTGCTTAGAGTCTTTGAGTCTGTACTAGTCTAGGTATATCTGTAAACACCTAAGGACGGATGACAATTAAAAAGCACTAGTCAAAAATCAAATACTTACAGAGCGGCATACCGGCGGCATGCTTCGGCATACCGGCGGTATACCGTTTCTAGCATCCAGAAAGTTGCTGTGACAAATTGTCGGCATACCGGCGGCATGCTACGGCATACCGGCGGTATACCGATTTTTGTGTCCAGAACGTTGCTGTGACAAATTGTCGGCATACTGATGGCATGCTCCGGCATACCGACGGTATACCGTTTTTAGCAACCCAAAAGTTGCTGTGACAAATTGTCGGCATACCGACGGCATGCTCCGGCATACCGACGGTATACCGTTTTTAGCAATCCAAAACTTGCTGTGACAAATTGTCGGCATACCGACGGCATGCTCCGGCATACCGGCGGTATACCGAGTTTCAAATATTTGGTTTTTGAATTGCCCTGACTAGCATTAATGGCCGCATTTAATGCTCTCTAACGGTCATTAATATGACCGTTACTATTTGGACGGTATACCGACGGTATGTCGCTGCATACCGACGGCATGCCGGTCTGTCTGTATTCAGAGCATTAAATGCCACCAACTCTTGGTTCTCTTATAAAAGAAAGCTCTCTCTCTCTTGAGCTTCTTCACCAACTCTTACCATAAATTTTCCAACAACCAAGAGCTCCACCATTAATACTCTTCCAAGCTTTTTATTGTCATCCTCTCCCAAAGTGCTAGAGTATTAAAGAGTTGTACATTTCGATCTTCACGTGTTTAGAGGATCAACAAGTTCTCATTCTCTTTTGTTTGAAGTTGGCGAGCCTTCGTAAGAAAACTCGTGTGTAGAAGTTGGCGAGTCTTCGGATCCAAACTCGTGTTGAAGTTGGCGAGTTCTTCGGATCCAAACTCGTGTGTACTATTTTGTTAAATAGTGGATTAAAGCCGGAGAGAGTTCCGGAACTGGACTGCCTCAAAAGAGGATACCAGGATACATCCTTGCGTTTGATCTTTCTACTCTTTACTTTCAATTGTCTTTATTGCATCAATTGTTGTAGTTAATTTTTTAATTACCCTATTCACCCCCCCTCTAGGGTTCTACACAACTAACAAACAATCACAACAAACACGACAAGAACTGAAACTAACCTCGAACTCTAACGATCTCCGGTGACTATCGGCCCAATGCCGTTGCCTATCCTGAGCCACCCGAAGTCCGTCTCTAATCAATCTGACCTTCTCGGCCGCATCCACAACCATCTCCGGCCCAAGAAGCGCCCGCTCGCCGACATCGTCCCAAGACAAAGGAGTACGGCATCTCCGTCCATATAGAGCCTCAAATGGTGACATCTCTATACTGGCCTGGTAGCTGTTGTTGTAAGCAAACTCTACCAGGTGAAGATGGTCCTCCCAAGAACCCCCGAGATCTAGCACACATGTGCGAAGCATATCCTCCAAAGTCTAGATGGTCCTCTCCGACTGTCCGTCTGTCTGAGGATGATAAGCGGTACTAAACTTGAGCGAGGTGCCCGAGCTAGCCTGCAAACTCCTCCAGAAGTGGGAAGTGAATCGGCTATCCCGATCTGAAACTATGCTCACCGAAACTCCGTGCAATCTCACGATCTGACGAACATACAGCTCAGCCAGCCTCTCCGTAGACAAATCCACCTTGAAAGGCAAAAAGTGGGCCGATTTGGTCAATCTATCAACGATGACCCAAACCGCGTCTTTCCCTCCTGGCGATCGTGGAAGTCCAGACACAAAGTCCATGGTGATGTGCTCCCACTTCCACTCGGGAATGGGTAGCGGCTGTAGCAATCCACCTGGTCTCTGTCTCTCGGCCTTCACCTGCTGGCACACAAGGCAACGAGATACAAACTGAGCTACCTCGCGCTTCATGCCATACCACCACACGTGCTCTCTCAAGTCCCTATACATCTTGTTGGCTCCAGGATGCATAGAATACTGAGAGCGATGCGCCTTCTGAAGAACCTCCTCCCGAAGCTCTCCACGCGGAACGTACAGCCTAGTACCGTGCCGCAACGACCCGTCCTCGGCTACAAAGAAATCGTCAAGCAAGCCCGTCCTCACCTGCTCCCTGATGCTCCTCAGGGCAACATCATCATACTGCGCTGACCTGACTCTATCCATCAGCTCAGACTGAATCTGCAAACCCCATATCTGGATCTCCACGCCCGGAATGATGACCTCGATGCCCAAACTATCCAGGTCGGCCAACAAATGACGATCTGTCGTCAAGAACATAGCAACTGGATACCTGCTCAATGCATCTGCAACTACGTTGGCCTTTCCCGGATGGTACTACAGCGATATATCGAAGTCCTTCATCAGCTCTAACCACCGCCTCTGCCGCATGTTCAACTCCTTCTGAGTGAACACGTACTTCAAGTTCTTGTGATCTGTGAAGATCTCAACTCGCTCTCCGTACAAGTAATGCTTCCATAACTTCAAAGCAAATATAACCGCGGCCAACTCTAGATCATGAGTAGGATAGTTCTTCTCATGAGGACGTAACTGCCTGGATGCATAGGCAATCACCTTCCCGTGCTGCTGAAGAACACAACCTAAACCCTTCTCGAAAGCATCGCTGAAGATCGAGAACCCACCTGACCCAGATGACAAAGTCAAGATCGGAGCTGAAGTCAACCTCCTCTTCAGCTCATCGAATGCAGCCTGGCACTCAACAGTCCAGACGAACTCCACGTCCTTCCTGGTGAGTCTAGTCATCGGCTCTGCAATCCGCGAGAAGTCCTGGACGAACTTCCGGTAATAGCCAGCCAAACCCAGAAAGCTCCGAACCTCGGCAACTGAACTGGGCGTAGACCAAGACTCCACTGCCGAAATCTTCCTCTGGTCCACTGAAATCCCGTGCTCGGTCACAACATGACCTAAGAACTCCACCTGGTCCAAGAAGAACTCACACTTCGAAAGCTTCCCGTAGAGTTGCTTCCTCCTCAGAGTCTCTAACACAACTCTCAAGTGCTCCTCATGCTCCTCCTGCGTATTCGAATAGATCAAGATATCGTCTATGAAGACCACCACGAACTTGTCAAGGTACTGATGGAATACCTTGTTCATCAAGTTCATGAACACCGCAGGAGCATTGGTCAACCCAAATGACATCACTGTAAACTCGTACTGGCCGTACCGAGTTCGAAATGCCGTCTTGGGAATGTCATCCCGCCTCACCTTCAGCTGGTGATATCCGGACCTCAAATCTATCTTCGAAAAGACCTTTGCCCCACTCAACTGATCGAACAAGTCGTCGATCCTCGGCAAAGGGTACCTTTTCTTGATAGTGAGGTTGTTGAGCGCCCGGTAATCAATGCACATGCGGGACGTACCATCCTTCTTCGGCACAAACAGGACTGGCGCTCCCCAGGACGAAGAACTGGATCTGATGAACCCCTTGTCCTGCAGCTCGTCGACTTGCTTCTTCAGCTCTATCAACTCGCTGTTGTTCACCCTATAGATATGCTGTGATATGGGCTCGGCACCCGGCACCAAGTCTATAGAGAACTCAATGTCCCTGTCTGGCGGCATCCCCGATAACTCCTCGGGAAAAACATCCGAGAACTCAGCTATCAACGGATGTGGCAAATCCTGCCCCGCCAATAAAGCTCCACAGAATCCAGCCTCCGGCTCCGTGGCTCCTCGTGCAAACTCGATCTCTGGCTCTCCCGGCGTCCTAAAAAGAACTCTGCCTCCTCTACAATCAATGCTAGCATGGTGCATGCTCAACCAATCCATACCGAGTACCATATCGTACCTCGGTAGGGGCATTACGAGCAGACACGCACTCAAGTCTCGGCCTCTCAGAGTGACTCTCGGCCCCTTGCAAATATTATTAACCAGGATAATGCCTCCCCCGGTCATAATCTTGCAAGTCCTACCCATATATTCAGCAATAATATTGTGTCTCAGAGCAAAAGAAACAGACACAAAACTATGGGTAGCCCCAGAATCAAACAAGGCAAAAGCAGAAAAGGAATGTAGGAGAACATGACCTGCTACAACATCTCCCACGGGCTCTACCTCCTCCTCTGCTGCCAAAGCGAACACCCTGCCCGCGGGTGCTCCCCTCTGGTGCTGAACAAAGCGCTGCTGCTGGGTCTGAAGTGGAGGACCCCTCTGCTGAACTGCTGGTCCTCTAGCCGGCTTCACCCTATCCTGGCCTCCCTTGGCTGCCCGAGCAGGGAAGCCCTTCAGCTGGTGATCGATCCCTCCGCAGAATAGGCAAGTGCCTAACCTCCTCTGGCATACGTCTCTGCTGTGCCCCGTCTTTCCGTAGAAAGCACACTGCTGGGTCTGCCTCTGGCCCTGACCCTGATGCTGCTGGGCACGCACCGGTGCCTGCTGAATCTGCAACAGAGGCTGCTGCGGCTGAAATAGCCTCTGCTGATGCTGAAAGTGGGGGCGCTTGGCCGGTCCCGCACTGGAACTCGCCCCCATAGCATCACCGCTCCTCTTCGGCTTGAGGCCGAAGTCCTCCTCTGCAATCTGCGCATCCATCAATATCTGATCGAACGTCGCATCACGGCGACCCGAGGTGCGGGTGCGCTCTGCATGAATAAGTCCCCTGCGGAACTTACGAGCCTTCTGCCCCTCATCCTGGATCATATCGGGAGCGAACCTGCTAAGGCGGAAGAACTCAGCTGCATACTCGTCCACCGACGAGTTCCCCTGTACTAGACCCACGAACTGGCCCTCCAATGCTGTAAGAGCCACGTCCGGGAAGAACTTCTCCTTGAAGAGCCTCCGAAAGTTCTCCCATGTCAGCCCTCTCACCGACGCACGAGGATCCGTGCGGTACCATGTCAGCGCAATGTCGAAGAATCGGCTGGCTGCGACCGAAACCCAAAGTGCTCTAGGAAGCTCTGCCAGCTCCATGCTTCGCTGCACATCCTCTAGCCAATCGTCTGCATAGAGGATGCCCTCCGTGCCCATGAAGTCCCTGGAGCTCATCTTCCTAAAGTCTAATACTGTCCCCGGCCTAGACTGCTGCTGGTACGGCTGCTGGCCGGTAGGGCCCTACACCGTACCCGGTGCCACTCTCTCCACTGCTGCCAGTGCAAGCTGATGCGAGTTCTCCATACTCTGCCTCAGCATCTCAATCTGACGGTGTGACGCCTCCGATTGGCGCTGCGACGCCTCTGCCTGGGCCCATTGTGTCTCCATCATCTGCTGAAGGAGAAGGAACATATGATGTGTATCCGTCGGTATCGGTGGTGGTGGCGGCAGTATCTTTGGAACAACGGCCGTAACCCTCTGGGGTGGAGGTAGTAGACCTCCCTGTGCAACTGCCGGGCTCTCCAGGATAGTGGAATCACTGGGAGCAGTCTCGTGAACCTCCTCCTCAGCCTGGTCCGATCTCTCGGGCAAGCTACTCGATCCAGTGGCCTGCGGGTGCGTCTTCGTCATCCTGGAGACGAATTGAAACAAAGAGATCAATATGGCACATGAGTAGATATTATCAAAGAAGGACAGTTAATTTAATACAAGGTGAATAATTATGATAATCAAAAGATCGAAAATTTTTCCTAGGTGTGATTGAGAAACTCCTATCATGTCCTAGGTCCTACGTCCTAATTGCAGGCTCGTAATTAGTACTCTAAGTCGAGCACCATTACAAGATCACACTAATTGCGACACAGGACCTGCGTGGGCCACCACAAAAACGTGTCATGACCCGCACCCTTATGAGGGGCACGAGCACATGGGTACGTCCAGCCTACGCCGTAGTATCGGCGGTAGAACGCTGTATATAACATCTGTAAATACTACGACGAGGTGACATATCAATACAGTCTCAATCACAGAATAAAACTAAGGTAGATAGCTCAGAAAGAGAACATATGATAGATGAAAGAGTAAATAAGTCCAGAGTCCAATACAAGCCCAGATATATACAACATCACAGGGTATCAAAATATAATATAGAAACTACAGTCTGATAAAGCTAGCTGGATCGCAGTCCAGTCAAACCTAGCTAATCTACACTACTCCGGGAGTACAAAATCTAGTGGCTCTACTATAAGGCCACGATCCTGGACTACTCCATCTAACTCGAGCCCATAATAGGTCGAGTAGTCCGACTCAGAATCATCTGTAATATCATAACGGTATCCTGTCAGAAAAATGAGCAAGTACAAGCACTAACAGCAGTTCCATGTGAATTGACAAATTCTATAAGAGACAGGATAATGAACTACAAGACAAAGATATATGAAGACTTGGGAACCGTTCGGAAGCTGAGTTACAACCCTTAAACCAAACAAGGACCGGGGTTCTAACTCTTCTCCCGAGCAGAACTTAGTCTCCAATCAAGGTACAATGTAAAGACAAGTATAGCATGTGAGTAACTGTATATCATGGCATGGTGAGAAAAATACTGAATGTAGAACAGAGCAGGATATACGATAAGATAAAGTAAATATAAAATGTGACTTGAATTATTAGAGCGATATGTGATCGGCTTGGGATAAGTGACAGGACAGGCTATCCACTTGGCCCGGCAATCCGCGGTGACCTTAACGGAAAGTCATGCCGGCCAACCTGGATAACGAGCACAAGGCAAAAGGA